>JAWNPR010000142.1:16390000-17627500 GCA_035047405.1 Drosophila stalkeri | reverse complement strand
GGCAAGTGTGGGTGATTTTGTGTGTCTGGCTGTGTGTGTGTATGCCACTTAACCCTCAGGCCAAGCGTCCACACTCGCAGTGTCAACGCGAGAGTTGCGACGGGTCGCCACTGCCGCTGCCGCAGCTGAGGGATTTCGAATTCCATGCCTCTGCCGGTGGCTGCATTGTTGCTGTTGTTGTTGTTTTTTTTTTTATATTTCGCATTTCTGTTTTTCCGCTGAGCTTTTTTTTTGCTTCATTTTTTGCTTGTGTACTACAACAGCAGCCACAGAGGCGGCGGCAACGGCTGCAACTTCAAGTGGAAAATTGCTGAATATACGTGCGGATGTTGTTGCTCTCGTTGTTGTTGTTGTCGTTGCTGTTATACCCAGCAGTTGAGATGCGAGATAGGGCATGCATGTGCATGTGTGTAGCCAGGCAGAAACAATAAAACGTAATTTTATCAGATGCTATCTGGATTTCAATTAAAGCTAACCAAATGCTCGCAATTTGTTGTACGAGTAAATTAATAAAATTAATTAAATCAGTAATAATAATTAATTAAAAAAAATTTAACATTTACCTATACTATGCTTTATATTACAGGGTATCTGCATGCCAATCAATTGATTTATCTATGTAGTTATTTCATTTGTTTGCCGCGGCATTCGAAAATTCGACTTTCTCAGGCCAGTTGACAACCCTCTGGCTGCCTGTAGGGTTGTCACCGCCCTTCGCGAATCGCAAGTTCAATTACAACTGGATTTGCGTGTTGCTAACGGTGGGCTCGACTATTTAACACCTGTTAGAGCAAACGTGTTGCCGTGTGCTAATTAAAAATGCAATCGGCCACTCAATGGGGCAGTTGCATGTTGCACGTCTTGCGCGGCCCAAGTGAAATCAGCGGCAAACACCTCGTTTTGCAGTGTTTTGCTGATCCCGGCGAGCTTTGCATATTTTTGGTTGCCTAATTCAATTGTGAGCCCCAGCCAAAGTCCAAGCTCAATGTGGCCAACGGCAACAGCAACGGCAACGGCAACGGCAACGGCAACGCCAACGAACACCATCGTCTGTCTTGCCTCATTTATCAACACCTTTTCATTTAACTCTCTGTATGTGTGTGTGTGTGTGTGTTTACTTCCGCTGCAACCAAGTGTGTTGAGCGAAGGGGGAGAGTGGAGCGGGGGGAGGGTCTTACACAGGTGCCAAATACAATTTGTGTGCATTTTTAATTTGTGGCGCCCGAGTAGGGACCTGACTGCGAGTCGTGTCTGCGCCTGTGCATGGAAAATATTTTCCGTGAAGTTCAAGTTGGCCGTTAAGTGTTGAAATGTTTACCGTTACACAGTCTTTGTGTGTATATATATGTGTATGTGTGTGTGTGTGTGTTTGGATACATTACTAAGGATTTTATTACGAAGCTGCAGAAACAACTAAATTTAAGAAGGTGTGAAAGGTAAAATCATAAAGCTATAAGCTATAATATTAAATGATTATGGCTTTTTATTAAATTGAATTTTAGTAAAATGTTTATGGCAAAAATTTCTGAAGAGCTATTCCTAATAATTGCTTTGAAGCTAAATAATACAATTAAGAACGAACAATTATAAAAGACGGGAGTTTTTAGTGAAATAAGTACTTAAACATAGTTCTTTCCTACTAGATCCACCAATACTCAGACTTCTTTAACCTGAAAAATAGGTCAGCAAATTAGAATAAGCTCACTCAACTCAAAATTTCTGCCTGGCGAGTCATCCTTCCAAGTTTTGCAACAAAAAGAAGTCACACGAAGTGAGTTCAAATTACGATGAGCATAAGATAGATGAATGGGGCAGCATTATATAAAAGCAGCACACAAGTCTGTTAATTTGCCAACAAATTTTTAATTTATAAATTATTTAAAGTTTTTTGATTTGACAAATCTAATTAAGATCCTGCTTTAGATAGATCTTATAATAAAAAAGTAAATTGGGAATTGTTCTATTACTCCTTTCATATTATATTAAATAATTTTACTTATTTTTATAAAAATCAAATCATTTTTTGTTCTACAGTATTATAATAATAAGAAATCACAATAAGTATTCTTGCACATACACATATAGCCTTTGGAGTACATAAAATTATTTGAATTTAAAAAAAATAGGTAAATTTTTGTTATCACTTTTTTTTTACCATACTATATATCAAAATATATTAAAATTAAATGCAGATTCTACTTAATAATATATCAGCAGAAATTCTCAAGTCACAGCCAACCCTTGTTGTATACCTCTATGTCTTGCAGCCTCCACCTTTACCCGACTCTCTTCTCTTTCTCTATCACACACTCTATCTGTCTCTTTCTGCATTTAATGTGTGCGTGTTTCATCTGGAGAGTAAAGTGCATTTGCATTGGCGCCAGTTGCCATGCTATATGAACTCGGACAGCCGATGTTGCGGGCACGCACATTTAAAGGAGAAAAATAAATAAATAAAAAAGTAAGGGAAAAACAGAAGCAGTTGCAGCTGCAGATGCCGAATCACAGCCAGAGTCCCAGCCAGGCGAATGCGGGGCCAGGGCCATAAATTAAACGCATTTTCCGTGTGCCCAGCAACGGCTACGATGGAGCTGCGGGGGAGGCGTGGAGCTCGCCTGACCCGGACTGCATTTTCATTTATTTAATTTTATTTCTGTTAATTTGGCCAGGGCTGTGCCGTGTGGCGTATGGGCCGGCGGGGGAGGTCAGGTTAAAAATATGCAGCATATGAGGAAATGCACACGAAATTATGAAAAATTAATTTTGAAATCGTTAATTGAGTGTTTATTGCGACGGGACGCACTGAGCGCAAAACTGAAATGCGAATATGAATATGCGAATAAATGTGAGAGCACATTAAATGTGCGCAAGATTTATGTGCAGCGGCCAAATTGCATATGCAAACGTTTCATGCCACAAATAATAATGCCATATAAATGAACCTCCAAAATATATACTATAATATAATAAATATTTACTTATACATGTATATATACGTAATAAAAGAACAAAAACAAATCTGGGTAAAAGCACTTCAATTGCAATTCAAATGTGAACGCGGCAAATGTCAGTCAAAGTCGGCAACAATTTGCATACGAACTTAAATCATTTTGTCGAGCCTCGAGTTTAGCTGTGTGTGTGTGTGTGAGTGTGTGCATAGATATGTGTGCGCAGAACAAGACCAAACAATATTTCTCACATAAATTCACACTTTAACCAATTTGCATGCAATCTGCGGGGGTGGAACTACAGCAGGCCATGCAACGCCACCCTCCAGCCATAGCCAACCCCCTTTGTCCAATTGCGATGACTGCGCTGCGCAGACAGCGCCGCAGTGCAACGCCCCCAGCTAGGCAGCCATGCAGCCAGCCAGCCATTCAGCCAGCCAGCCAGCCTGTGGGGTGGGAGACTGCCTGGAGGTGCTGTCGGGTGGTTTTCTGTTTCAGCTGCATTCACTGCGAACTTTTGCATATTTAAGCGATGCCTGCAAAGTGCACGAGTGAGTGAATGAGTTTGAATGAACTCGCCATGACCATATCCAAAAGCTGCATCACCCACCGAGCCCCCTCCCGAGCTGTACACTCTGCCACGACAAACGAATGGATTTCAACGCAGCGGTAAAAGAAAGGGCCACCGAAATGAGAAACAAATGAACAATTCGAATACAATATACGAGTGCTATGACTATGGGTCCATATACGAAGCCTACTACAGTGTACAGTGGGTAGGATGTGAGCAAAAAATAATTATATCAAGTTAAGTCAAAGAAATATTTTCTAAATAAAATTGTTGAGACAGATATATACAAATGTTGATATGTTGTTGAACAGACTTTAAGTAGAAATTAACTGATATATAGATTTGAAAGAGAATAATAATCAATTAGTTCAATAAAAAACATATCATATAGAATATTTATTGTTTATTTTAGTGTTTCTAAAGTATATTAAACGAAAGTTTATGTTAAATAAAATCTCATACTAAGCTTACCCCAAGTTGTTTAGAACTGCGAATTGAATTAGGTATTGTATTAAAATAAAAAAATTATTTTATTATAATTTCTATATAATGATTGTTTGCAAAAATACATTTTGGATTAATGCATAATTTAATAATTTTATTGTTTAATATTTTATTATATATTTGATTGTTCCAACGAATTCCACATAATTTGCCCAGCAAAAGTTTTTCTTTAATACTTATTATTTTTATTAATTTTATGCAAGTCTGGCTCCACTATGCATATCTATTGCCTGCATATGGCCAGCCTTTTCCAATACCAGCAAATTCTCAACAAGCGCCTTTTTCGGCTTTAATACCATTTCCATTTCGCTGGCCTAACTATCAGTTGACCAACTGTGCAAGCCGACAACTACGCTCTGTGCTTTGCAGAGCTCTTTCTGCGAAACCATTTTGCTACCCCTACGGAGTCGAAGCAGTGAAGCGTCTAGTAACGGACTTAAATCAAAAGGTGACTAAATGAGAATTTCCTTTTTAAATTAATAAACTCGACCCTGCGCCGTAGGGGCTCGGACTTCGGGCTTGTTCTTGGACTTGGACGGGCTCACGCTCCCGGGGCGCTCAAACTTAACCGTTAACTGCACTCATAAATTTTGCACCAAACTTTCTGACGTGCTGCACTTTTTTATGGCCTGTAAAGTTGTCCTTTAAAAAAGAAGAGACTTCACTGTGTGCTGAATCAAAGTTCAAATGAATTTAACAGCATTGTTTTAGCCGATTTTATAGCCTGACTTACCAATAATTTTATTAAAAACTGTGTTAATTGCCCAGCACTTACCTGCAATGATAGAGAAATTTTGTTAATTTATTTGACTATAATAAATACTATAGAAGAGTGCAAAATATTGTCGAATAAAGTTTGTCATTGCTGCAGCAGATTTGCAATTAATATATAAATGAGAAGAGCTCTTCAATGAAATGCTCGAGTCTTCTGCAATATACCTTGAATTCGGTCGTTATAGAAAACATAATCAACTCAATGCTTCGCATTCGTGAAGGAAACACAACTCGCAGTCACAAGTATTGCGGGGAGCAAAGGATTCATTTGTTGTCTTCACATTTGCAGCCCTTACGCTCGGTTAGACAGTTCAACTACCCTGAAGTCAGTTGGTTAGATTGTTGGCCAGGATATGGATACGGGTTAACATTGCGACAACAGCGCGGGCTCTGAGCCGCACAGTGCAGCTGATAAACATCGCCCCTCAGCTGGCCCGGGGCAATGGCGGGGACGGGGACGAGAATGGATGGTTGGGCGCACTGCTGGCATGTTTGGTGGAATGCTGGCAGGCAGCACATGTCCTGCCAAGTGTTTTAATTATAAAAATGAGATATCGCAGACATACTGCGTCTCGAAAGGGCGCTGTGTAGGTCGCTCGAGCGACTAGTTTCAATGCAAAACTATGCGAAACGCGTGGCAGTTGCGCTTCGGCTGTTTGCCTCTCGGCACTGGCAGGAAGCAAGACTCTCTCCCTCTGCTTCCCTTTCTATCGCTCTCTCTCGCTCTCTCTCTCTCTCTCTGTCTCTGTATACTTGCTGGCGAAGCCTTGGGCTTATCAGCAAATGTGGCGGGCCTTATCAACGGCGAGGCGAAGACTGCGGCAGGCAATTTAAATGTGCCAGACGAACGCTCGTCAACAGCAACAAAGGATCAAGGGGGTGCACGAGGAGCAGCAGAAGCAGCAGAAGCAGCAGCAGCAGCGCCAGCCTGGCCGCCTTGAGTCCTGTCGATAACCAACGCCAGCTAGTTCGATTTGGCATTTATTCATTCATGCGTTGCACATTCGCATTCGCTCCGATAAAACGGGACAGATAAGTTAGCTCCGAGGATGTGGCTGAGTCTCAAATATCTGATTCAGAGGCGCCCCTAAACACTTTGCTGGCCAAAACGCAGCCAAAGCAACCAAAACAACCAACTCAGTCAGCCAGCCAGCCAAGCGTTCTGCTTATTTATTAGACTCATGTCTCTTGTCTTGTCTTTTCTGTGCTGAAGCTATTCCAGGGCGGAGTTGGGTGAAGAGTAGGCTGCTATGAGTTTCATCTGCTCTGCTGCGTCAGAAAAAGAGAGAAATAAGACTAATTGGATATTCAGCATATATATAGTTTTTGCCATTAATTTCATCTATCTATAGCCAAGACTTTTCTTTTATGTCCACAAAAATTACAGGAGAGAAATGAAATTTATTTAATTAAATGTGAAAGAACTTTATAGAAAGAAATTAAACAAAAGTTGAATTGAATTAAATTTAGCTAGGTGCCAACCGAAAGAATCAGACTGAAAATAGAAGTTGCCTTGCCTTATTCCAAAAATCAAATATTATATATATTCATCTGGTGCTTATCACCTGGCTCTAATCTAAAACGCAAATGTTCTTGATGAAATTAATAGAGTTCTTAACTTTTGCCACATTTGAATAAATGCCGAAAATCACACAAAACGCCAAAAAGTGCCTGAGTGCCTGTGGAAGGACGAAGGAGCAGCAGCAGGAGCAGGAGCTGGCGAACTGAGTCAAGAAACAACTCGGCAAACGGAAGCCATAAATGAAATTAAAACAAAGGAGTGTGGGTCCGAATGCCAGCGACATTTCTCTGAGGACCAAAATTAGGGTCACTGGGTGTGTTTGTTTTTTGGGCCATACAAGGGTTCAAGCGCGGTGGGGTTTGGGTTTGAGCCGTTGCGTAACACAAAAACCCGCTAACACAGACAGCCGAAAGGAAAGCGAGCGATTTCTCTAGCTGCGACAATAGACAGCGCAGCAAATAACTAGCCGAAAATGTTTCCAAGTAGAAAATTCTATGCTTTTCTTTCTCGCTTCTTTTTTCCATTTTCCACCATTTTCGTTTTGAATGCGGCGCCCATTTTTTTGTTGCCTGCTGCTGCTGCTGACCAGAAAAGTTGGAAAATCAACTTTGGTTTTCTATTTTCCCCAATTGTTGTTGTTGCTTTTTGTCTGCACAGCAAGCGATTTTTTTGTTTGTTTTTGTTGCTGTTTTGTTATTTTCTTTGTTTGTTTTTTTTTTTTATTTTTTTTGTTTTATTTCATTTTTTTGTAGCTGCCGCCCGCTGTTTTCCCCCATTTTTTATATTACCACGCCATTTATCATTTCCTTTGCCAAACACTCGCACATGTCTGCCATCTCGCTTTCGCATCGTCTGTTTCTATTATATATAGAGACAGAGATTATATATACTTTTAGCCAGGTATATATGTATAAGTATATGTATGTATTTATATGGAAGGCAATTTTCACGCAGCTTTAATTTAATTTATTAAAACTTTCGGCGTCAGCTGCGATTTTTGGGCGAGGTGCGTGCAAGCCACACCCCCTCCGCCTAAATATCAATTCTAGCTACCTAACCTAACCCAGTCCGCGTTCCACAACCCCTTGATTCGTTGTAGTCCTCTGGAATTTGGCTTCAGTTGTCGTTTAACATGAAAATGTTGCCTCCTTTTTGGCTGCGTTTTGTTTTCGTGTTCAGTTCACCTCGTTCTTGACATTTCCTGGGCAGGCTCTGGCTCTGGCGCTTCCCTTGAGTTGGAGCCATTGCTGTAGCTGGGGGTCTGCGTGTTTGCATTTGACACATTTAATTCCAACCCGCACTCCCGCCCGACGCTGACATGATTTATTAATTACGAACTTAAACATGAAACGAACTTGAGTTCTTAATTTCGACCTTAAAGCTCAACTGGATTTTATTAGTAGCTGCCTTGACTGCGGTATGAGCATGTTAGAGGTCTTTAATTTTCTGAATGAGTGTAAGGTTTATTTTTTAAATATTTTTTAACAAAGTTGCTCGTTTGCTATTTAGAACTAAGAACAACAATCAGCTTACTTATATAGTATTCAAAGGGAAAATTTTAATAAGCTTAGGTGTTTCGCAAAATCTATTAGATTTCAATTTTACATTTACGAATTAACATTCAAAATTATTTTTATTCTGTTAATTTACTAGAAACAAACATTTTTATTCGTAAGTTTGTTAAAAAATAAATTAAAATAAAATGTAATTAGTTTAATCTAATTAAATATATTTAAAAAAATAAATTAATGAAATTTGTATTTATATAAATAATTTCGCTATCATATATAATAATATATTTTTCAAGGTATATTATTTATTAAATTGATCAAAGTCAAATGTTATTGCATATAAAAATAAAATAAACGAAAAAAAAAAATAGAGCAAAATTTCTTTTCTTAACTTTTAAAAATTATAAAATAAACATTTTCCTTTCGTACTCAAAATCAAACAGATGTTTTGTAGTTAATTTGTTAATAGATCTTTAATGTGTGCTTAGCTTTCATTGTGATTTCAGAGATAAATATATATACTATATCTGCTTTACATGAAACCATATGCTATTAGTTGTCAAATTAAGCACACACGTGTCTGATTTTCTATGGTTTTCATTTGAAAAACCTCAAAAGACGACAACAATATAGTTAAAAGCCCAAACCAAAAGTAGACGAAGAAGTTTGTTTTATTTTTGAAAATGAAATTTGTAGCAAAACAAGACAAGACGCTGCCAGCTTGTAGCTGGCTAGGAGGGGGAGGACGGGAGGCATGGTGAGATGGAAGGAGAGTGCAACATAGAAAACAACTTTGGCGCTGAACGGAACGCGCCAAGCGAGATAGATGGATGGCTCGGGTGCCAAGATTTATGGTTGATCAAGAATTTCCCGTACGTTGCACGCGTTTTTCTTTTCACTCTGCCAGCTCGACTTGCCTTGAATTTTGTTTTTGTTTTTGGTTTTTGGTTTGTTTTGTTGTTGTTTTGTTTATTTTTAGATTTTCTTTTCGTTTTCAAGCGCCCAGTGCAATGCACCCGCCAGCCCCCCTTCCTGCTGCACTAAAAGAGTCTGAGTCGTATCGATGCTGCGTCTCAGTGCAGCAAGTGAGAAGAAGAAAAATGTCTCTTGGGTGTATTCATAACATGCCACAGCCATAAATATGCTTTCTACGAGACATCCGACATCTGTGGCTGCATCGCCGTTTGCGTTTGCGTCTGCGTCTGCGTATACGGCTACGCAGCCAATCGCACGTTCAACGCCTCAAACTGGGCGTGCTGCAACTGTTCCTTGACGAATTGGACGGATGCAGTGCGTTCGTCGTTGATGACTAAAAGCACACACACACACACACACACACACATTGGTTGACGTGTGTGTGCGTGTGCCAATCTTCTGTGCATATGCCCAACTGCTTAATTGAGAAACTAGTTTCACATCGCTGAAGATGTCTAGAGGCTCGGTCCCCCATTGCTGCACAGTGGAGCAAGTAACAAATACTGGAGACATTTGAAAACGAGTTTTCGGTTAACATATATATTGTACATCTTACATGATATATAAATTAGGCATTGATGACGATATTTTGGAATACGATATCCGAAATATATTTGCTATTCTTACGAATGCTTTAGACTAAACCCATTTGTCTTACTCAAACGAAATATCAGCTCGCAGTAAAAACAAAAAATTCAATTTTGAAAATTACTTTACTCCAGAGGATTGTAAATCATGCGGACACAAACAAAAAGGAAGAGCCTCTTCTTAGGAGCACTGATAATGGTTCCAGTTGCTACGTTTCGACTGCGGTTTATCTCAAATGGCGCAGAGTCAGGAATTTTAAGTGTAGACTTTTGCCCCGTCCAACCATTGTGCAATTGATTCGTAAGGTCCGCTGCCAGCTTGTCGCAGGAAGTGTTAAGCGGAATGTTTTAATAGCCAGCCCAGCGCAAGGCACGCTGTTTTGCTTTGCCTTTTTTATGCAAATTACAAGAGGCTGCGCTAATAACATGTTCCTCAGCATATCCGAGAGATAAAACATTTTAATTTTCAAGTGCGAAGCAGGCCGCAAACGGGTTTCGACGACAACTTGGGGTTTGGGGTTGTGGCTGAGGATGAGGATGAGGATGGGTTTGGTGTTCGGGCCGCGTTCTTGGCAATGTCTCAATTGCAATTGCATTGCCTGGGCCACCTACTCGTGCGGCTGTGCATACCCCGCGTGCACTTATTGGGAGTGAGATCATAAAAATGCAAATAAATAAAATTGAAATTAAAAGTTGTTCGACGACGCGTACACCGAAAATACACGAAAGGTGATAAATCAGGTGACAGAAATTAATTGAGTTATTCAGCATTGGATGCGTCTACTGCAAGTGTGTGTGTGTGTGTGTCTCTGTGAGTGTGTGTGTGTGTGTAAATACATGTGTGTGCTTGTCGTCGCTGTTGTTATTGGGTGTTGCTGGCAAGTCGATATCGATATCGAGCCTCAAGCGTTGTCATCCGGCCTCACACCTGAGCTTCATCTGGCTTAGGGCGCGCCTCAAAGCAAAGACATCGACAAAGTCTTTGGACCCATAGCTGCCTCTCTCTCTCTCTCTTTCTCTCTCTATCTCTCTCTGTATGTTTGTGGCCCATGTTGTCGTCCTTTGGTTCATTTCTCGCTTGTCTCTTGCTGATTTTGGATTAATTTGTTCTGCAGTCAAGTAAATCCCCAATCGCAATCCCAGCCCCTATATATGCCCTGATGTGTTGCAGTTTTTGGATCCACGGCATTTCTCGACTGTTGCGTCACAAAAGGCAAAGCGGAAAATAACGAAATAAAAAAAGAATAATAAAAATAAAAAACAAGGCACAAGTCACCTACCTGGCAGAGGGCTGGCAGCAGGTTTTGCCTGGCCAATGCAGCAGCAGCAGCAGCAGCAGCAGCAAGCGGAATGATATATGAAGTATCTCATGGTATGACATTAACAGCACACACGAACATGTAGTTTTGTTATTTATTGAGTTTTCAGATATTTTGAAGGCATTAACATTGAAACAAATTATTATGATTACAAGATTTATTGCCGCTTACTAGCGAAACATACAAATAATCGCAGCGAAAGAGAGCAACACAGAGATAGAGAGAGTGAGTGCGAGAGAGCGAGAGCGAGAGGAGGGAGAGAACAGGTGAAACAAGTGCGACAAGCCAAAATATCGCATATCTCATTTGAATGCCCCAAAGTGAAACACAGCCACAGTCCACTGCTCGCTGTCCACTGTCCGCTGTCCACCTTCTCTTTCATTCCCTTTCTTTTCACACATTCATATTGTCATCTCGCTCACGCACAATTTACCGTTTTACATTTTGATTGATTACGAAATCTTTGCAGCTCATTTCAATAGCGCATGTTCATTTGATCACGTCGAGTGTTGACATGTTTCATTTTTGTGTTGGGAAACTTGCGGCCCTGAATACATAAAACTTTGCCCATTAATGCAGTAAATAATTTAAAAGACAATAACAAGGCATTATAACATGTAAATAAAATTTAATTAAACAATATTATTTTAATTTTTAATTTTATTATAATATAAATAAAAGTAATATATATATTAATAAAAGTAATATATTGATAAAATGAACGACATGTTTCATTAAAAAACTTTTACCAATATATTTTTATTTTAAATTACTTTTATTCGAATCATAACTGTTATATAGTATGTCCTATCTTTTTTCTTTTGAATAAAAACTATTTGAAGGCAATTTACTCGCGCAGTTCGTGCTGAATTGCAACGCTGAGTGAAGGCAAATGGAACCACTCTCTCTCTCTCTCGAAGATCTGGGGACATATATATATACTAACAGAATATATCAGTTCATAAATAAGGATGTATTCTGTTAGTTATTTGATATTACACATCCTCATTCTGTTTAAGGGATCAAGGCATATAAAAAACCTTTACATATCAGTATATATTAAAAATTTGTATTTTGTTTTTAATTTATATATGAATTTCTCAAGAATTTTTGTAAGAAAGTAAAATGTTGCAATGTCTTATGCTGTGTAAAATGCAACTGAATATTCATATTATTTTACATAACATTTATTTATATTTATCTTTTTATCATATTTGTCGCTCACGCACTGTCGACCACAAACTAAATAAGAGCAAACAAGTATTTAGTTATCTTGGCATTGCATAGATGATTTAGATGATTGAAGATACGAGCTGCTGAGTAGGCAGCCAAGAGCGGAGACCAGAGAGCCCAGAGACCCAAAGAACGCCGTCTGCATAAGCCCATTTTATTGCCTTATTACCATTGATAATCTCTGGACGGTGGCCAGCGATTTGTAGTGCCGCCCAGTGTCCGGCTCCCTGACCCCCACGCATCGACGACGTGACGCAGCGGCGACACATTTGACCAATTGGCAATTGGCAATTTGCAATTGTCGATCGTCGATTGCATAATTGTGGCCGACTAGCTGAAAGCTGGCTAGTTGGAATGCATAGCAGCGAACGGTGTTTTCTTTTTTATTGCGGATGCATTGGGCAGACGATTTGCAACCATCGATAAGTCTGTGGGCCATTCTATCGGGAGCCCTTGTCGGTGTCTAATCAGAGTTTATTGATTCAAACGACAGCCGGGTTACAGATCCCGGTACCAGCCAACACCTGTCGCGACTGTGCTCTGAGCTCTGAGTATTGAGTACTTGGAATGAAATGACGTTTGGGTGCCAATGTCTTTTTTGTGTCTGGGTCTGGGTCTGGGTCTGGGTCTGGGCCTGGTCTGAGCGCCGGCGGCGTTGCAAGTGCCTCACGTTGTGGACACGGACTTTATAATTGCCGCCAGTTGACGCACGTCGCACGTGAAGCTACGTGCCACTGGCTGCATAGCTCAACCAGCGTTCGTCACCTTCATCATTCTCTTCATCTTGTTGTTGTTGTTTTTTACTTGGAAGCAAAATTTTATCGCACTTTTATTACCGCGATGGCTCCTCATAATTTTACAGCTTTTTTATTGGTTTGCAGCCAAAATGTCTTTGGTTTAACTATGTAGCTATAGCCAGTTGTTTATTTGTTTATTGTAGTTGTTGTTATTGTTGTTGTTCTTCTTCTTCTATCTAGGGCCACTTTGACTAATTGCAGTGCAGTTGCGACTTGGAGTCTCTGGAAGTTGTTGTTGCCGCTGTCGCTATTGCTGTCTCTGTTGCTGTCGCTTTTGCTGTTGCTGTTGCTGTTGCGCCTGTCAGTCAGCCTGTCTGACAATTTGTCATCTTCTCTGTCAAGTCACAAAATGAAAGAGTCTACACATTACATAAACATATATACGAACTTATATATATATGGTTATGTGTGTGTGTGTGTAAGTGTTTCTAGCCATAAGAACGTAATTTTTAATAGATTTTCATGGAAATGACAGAGGCCAGTTTATAGAGTTCGCGTTCGTACAGTTCGCTGACCATCGTTTATCACTTCCTTAGACAATTTACATGCAAATTGAGCAAATGTTTACTGAGTCTACTGAGTGGGCTTAGCCAGGCTTTGGCTTCGTTGATTTGGGAATACTATAAGGTGAACGGCAAAGAGTTAGCATTGCTCATTACAATGAACAAAGGATTAACTGCGTAAAATATTAAAATATAAATATATAATTAATATATATTGCTTTATTGCTTGACACGACTCTTGCTTAATTGTTTAACAAACTTCAAAACAGCTGAAAACTTCGTATACTGCACAATTTTGACAAATATAATATATAATATAATAATAATATTGTTACTATTATGCATATAAAAAATATTACATATTTATGTATCATATTATTATTATTATTTTTATTATTCTTATTCTTCTTATTATTATTTTTACATATTTTAGTTACTTATAAGTAATATCTACATTCCCATGAGATATACCCATTTCCATAATGGTACAAAAATCAGCTCAGTAAATTTGCTCACTTAATATAAATATTTCGCAAGTTTTATTTCGTATGCTGCACACCTCTTTAGCACATCGTGAAGTACTAGAGGCACATGCGGATGACTTGGCCAACCCTTAAGCTTAACTCCAACCCCGTCTTGGTCGTCCGCCGTCTGCCGCTTGCCGCCCCTGCCAACCAACCACCCAGCAGGGGCAGCCATCGGATTTCGTTTGTCTGGCGCATAAAGCTTTCGACTCGAAGGAAACCAATTTGTTCAGCCGTTTGATTTAAACGGTTTTATGGCCGCCCTGTTGTTTTCACTCTCTCATTGCCGCTGACGCGCCCTTAAGTATGCCACTCGACAGCGGCATTGCCCCCCACCCAATATCCTGACAGAGTGGCAAATTTGCAGCATATGCACAAAAAGGGAACAGGACGAAAACGAAAGGACAACACGACGACAGGACGGCAGGGCGACAGTTTCGCAAGACATTTGGTCAAATTCAAATTCATTTGCGGGGGCCACAATGTCAGTGGCCCGGGCATGTGTGCCAGAGTCTTAGCCCTCTGCACCACCAGACTAGACGCAGCCCGAAAAAGAGGGCGTGAGTATGTGGGTGTGTGTGTGTGTGTGTGTGCGGACGCAATGTGGTGCAAATGGCAGCCGTAACGGTTTAATCTGTTTTAAATTATTTTTGGGAATTTGCAGAGCGCAAACAATGGGCAAGAGACGTCGCCGTCGTCATCGCTAATCTGGACGCGCAATGCTTTAAGCAGTTGGACAGGGGGAAATGGAAATGGAAGGGGAATAGTAGAGGGAGATGGTTTCAGAGTCAACTCGAATGTTTTGGTTGCGAATTCAAAGTTGATTCCCAGTTGGGCTGCCTTCATGCATCCGCATCTTTTTGGCTTTCATATTTCTCTCTTTGGTTTTTTTTTTTTTTTTCATTTTTTTTTTTTGTGCCGCTGCCCTTATAATCCGCACAACAACAAGCACTAATGCCATCTCGCTCTCTCGCTCTCTCTCTCTCTCGCTCTAACCGACTGCTGGCCCTGGCCCGGGATGCCGCGTTGCCTGGCAACGCTTGCCATCAAGATTAATTTTAGACGAAAAAAGGAAAGAAATAAGTCAAAATGATTAATGGGCCTTAATTTTTGTTCATCGTCGAAGTAGACACAGCCCTGCGCTGCCGCTGCCGTTGCTGCTACTCTTGTGTATGAGTGTGTGTGTCAGTGTATGTGTATGTAGATTGCCCTGCCCCTCACATGAGTATGCATTAGTATTGGGTTTCTGGGTCTCACCCGCAAGTTTCGATTTAACGAAATTCTTTCACTGTGGTTATTTTTTGTGCTCAACCATCTTTACTCTGCTTAATCATCTCTGTGTCTCACCCTCTCTCTCTCTCTCTCTCTTTCTCTCTCTCTCTCAAGCACCCTCCATTAACTACAATCAATGGCCGCTCTTCATGCCACTTGACATGGGATTGTCCCTAACGTTACTTCACTGGACTATATTAAAAAGGAAGCACCATTCATATTTATCCAGGCAGTACATTTTTATAGAAAACTTGTTTCTATTACAAATGGACTACAAGTTCATGACAAATTGATAAGAAAAGACACATTTTCTATGAAGTGTTTTCTTAATTATAAAAGTTACTAATTATAAAGTTTTGCCTACACTAAAAATGTTTTTTGAATGAAAAATAAAAAATAAATAAATAAGTAAATAACTCTAAAGTAATTATTGGCTATTATTAATGCTCTCAACAGAGGATCAAAAACTTCAATAAATTATTCAAATAATTCATTTTTTTATTTCATTTACTTCAAAAAATATGTATTTCAATGCTGAAAAGAAAGTTTTTCAGTTCTTTTTGATAAATGATTTATATAATTTAAATTGGAATAGAACGTGAGAGTGAATTATATATTCGTATTCATTTATAAGACAACTGCCTTAATTTTTTTATTATTGAAAGATAAAACGAGTTTTTAAACTGTGATGACATTAAGTTACGTGGCATCCATGATAAATTAAAATTAGGGGCTAAATTTTACCAAGCAATCCCTTTGGCAACAGGACATTAGCATTATAACACATAAAGAATTATATATATATATATAATATTATTAATATTATTATTAGATATATAAATCAATTAAAATTTTCATTTTCATTTAATTCATTTCTCATATGACATTTAAATATAGAATTTTCGCTGTGTCCGTTCTGATGATGTTTTTTATCGTAAGGTAAATTTCTTTTAGTCACATAGAAAACAAATTTAAAAGTTCTCATTAAGTGTACAAGCTCATCTACTTGTTGTCTGGACGTGATTGTCAGTTCACTTTTTGAATGTTTGCTTCTTCCTCTTACCTCCCACTCAGAACATCAATTCCACAGAGAGAGAGAGAGAGAGAGAGGAGAGAAAAAATCTGTTCTAGTTTCATATCGCATTCCTAGACAAACGGAAATCAAAAATCAGTATCAAGTGACAGATTTGAAGCAATTATGATGGTCAACTCTTTTTCTTCTTCTTTCTTTTGCCATATTCCTTTGCTTTTTGGACAGAGGGTTTTGGCAAAGAAAAATCAGATCACAAACTGAACTCGTTGCGGTTGTTGGGTTTTGACGTTGACACGATTTCTCATATTCCGGTTAACTCTTTCCTAAGATTTTTGTGCCTTTTTAATTGTGAAATTTCCACGAAATGCGCATCGCGAGCTTTGAGTTTTGGACCCGGTTCGTGTTTTTGGGGCTGACACGATTCCGCCAGGCAGACGAAGCGCTGATGACGACGCGACGACGACGACGACGTGGCCAGGGCTGAGTATTGTGGGCTTAGATCCAAGTACGGGTTCGATTCGGGTCCCGGGGCCGGGGCCAGGGTCTGTGCGGGTTAGTGAGCAATTCGAGAGCCGCATTTGTGTCATTCTGCGACAACTTTGACATGTGTGACATTGTTTTTTTTTCTTTCTTTTTTTTCTGGTTACTTTTTATTTTATTTTTTTTTTTGCTGTTTCTGCTTGAGTTTTGCCAGCCGACATTTTCGTGTAGTTCGTCCGACTCGGGCTTAGAGCAACGGCAAACAAAACGAATTATTTCCATGTTTTTGTATGCGAAACTCACACAAAAAAGCGCCAACTGCCCGTGGCTGGTAAGTTAGATACAGATACATATACGAGATACAGATACGGCCGCAGATATGTCGACATCTACATACATATGTATGTATGTATATGCTTATGTGCACAAACATATGAGACCTCGTCGCTTGGCCTTTGCCTCTTGTTATTGTAGTTGTTGGTTTTTCCTTTATATTTTGCAAATTTTGCCGCCCAGTTCCTGCGCTTGCCTTATTTTAATTTATTTTTTGTGCTCTGCGGACTTTTCTTGACTGAGTTTTGTTAAGTTTGTTTGTTTGTTTTTTTTTTTTTTTTTTGCAACTCACGCTGTTTGAATTTTCTGCCGGTGCGTTTGAAATTCGTCGAACGCAGCGAGCTGATGTATCAGCAATTGAACCAAATGTTCTCAAATGTAGAGCGTACATAATTGAGTAACAAAAGAAAAGACCAGAATATTTCCATATTGATATTCATATTTGTCATTGTTTAGACATCTTCGGCTACCGTCACGACGGCTCAACGCCCGCGCCTTCCAGGAACTCCCGCAGTTCCCGCTGCCGTTGCAATATGCAAATGTTATGCAACATATGTCGTCATCGGGGCGATGTCAGTCCAAGCGATGTGAATCCCTCAACTTCCTACCGCTTTCAATTGAGACAATTGCAATGCAGCTCAGAACAACTGAGCAGAGTTGTTGTAAGAGTCTCGCTGGCTGCGAAGTTCTGTGTGCCTCTTGCAGCGCAAACGGAGATTTATGTGGATTTTTTATGAGTTATTGACTTCTTCACACAGATAAATCACAAATTTTCTCCATTGTGATGTGTTTGTGAAAATATTAGAAGTGAATGTGATTTATGGCGCGACGACTCAGTCCTCCACACATACACTCACATACTCTCACCCGCGCACACACACGTATCCAGCACAATTCTCATGGTTTTGTAATTGAAGTCCCGAAAAAAAAAACGATGAAAAAAGCAAGGAACAAAAGAGAAACCCAGTTGTAAGTAACAAAACAAATGGAAATGGAATAAGGAGAGAAGGAAGCTATGAAGCTGCTCAACTTTGATGGAAAATAATATTTCAATGAAATATTTAAGTTGAAAATAAATATTTGATGAAAAATTAAAATAAAAATGTTTATTTAATCATCATCAGTTGATTTCTTAAATAAAGTTAATCTGTATAGAAAAATTAATATTTGTGAAAGTACGTCAAAAATATTTGCAAGATCATAAAAAAATACTTTAAAATATTTTTAATTGAAAATTATTTAAATATTAATATGAAAACTAATATGAGTTTGACATAGCAAAGTAAAAATTGTCTAAGTATACAACTCTTCTAATTCAATTTATGATTTTTCTTTCCCATACATGCCTTTAAGAATTAATTTTTATAAATATCACAAATACGATTTTAATAGTGTAAACTTCAGTTAACCAGACAGCGAATGATTCATCTAATATATTCGTACTAGTTTCTTCAACATTTCTCTTTTTTCAATCTTAATCCTTTGCACAATGCAAAGAGCTCAGGATTCTAAACAGCATCAATTGATTTATGTGCATATGACACACTGAACTGCATACAAATGATTTGATTTATTACGAATTTTCGTTTCCAACTGAAAGTAAAAACCCAAATGCAACGCGCTCGGAGCTGATCTTGTTGTTGCTGAGCAAAGCGAACTGCCGAAGATACCAGAAGATAAACAGCAGATAACTATGTGTGTACGATCCGTGCCCAGGTCGATGCTGGCGATTCAGATCACTTTCAAAACGGCGACAACAATGCGAACTCATAAATAATAATTTCAGACCGAGAATGAAAAACTAAATACTAAAAAAAAAAAAAAAACAAGGAAAGAAGAAGCAGAAGATGCAGTAGAAGGAGCGCGGCATGGCCAACTGTAAAAACAGGTAACCTTCAAACACACACAATGGGCAGAGACTGAGACCAAAGACGAAGTCAAGCCAAAAGTCATGTCCGCTTTGCCCGGCAAGGGGCAGGGCCAGCGGCATGGCTAGCGGCTCCGGAGCGGTTCAAAGTCAAATGCTGTGGCCCGCAGATGCATTTGCCGAGATACGCGCACCAAATTGCCAGTGCGAAGGACGCATATTAATTTTTATGGCCGTTGCAAATGACTATTGCATAACCTGAGAGTCAACTGATGAGCGCTGAGTGCGACCTTCAGCCAGGTGACTTCCTAATGGCTAATCATAATTCGGAAAATTCTTTATGGCCTTTTGTGACATGTGCAGCGGGCCGAACTGCAAGTGACAAAAAGGTAAAATATTAAAAATCACGCAGCAGGTTTTCACTTTCGTTCGAGCTGCCCGATTGTTGTTGCAATTTCAAGGACATTTCTGGCATAAAAAAAAACTGAGAATATTTGAGACTTAAGAGCGAGCACCTTCGCTCGATCAGGTAACTGAATTTTCCACTAAGTTTTGGCAAAAAAATAAATATTCTGTGCATTTTCACAGCACACTTTCTCGCACTCTTTCACTCTGGCTCTGACTGCGTTTCTTTTTGCATTCTCTTCTCTTATTCTTCTTTCTTTTTTATATTTATTTTTGGTTGCTGTCTTTTTGCGTTCGTTGTCGCGTATCTCTTTGCCATAAATCATTGTCACCCGCTCGGCGCAATGTCACTGCGAGAGCGCCCCGCTGGGCGGCCCCAGCTCTGACTCTGGCTCTGGCTCGGACTCCGATTCCGATTCCTATATTTCGACTGCAACAGCAGCTCTCAGTCCGTGCTGGGGCCAACAAGCGCAGTTCGAGTGCACTCGCAAAAGTCGCTGAGCTGCAAGCTCCAAAAACCCAAAACCCCCAAACAGACACACACATACACACACACACATGTAGACATACACACAGACACACACACAGACAGAGTTGGCAAAACAAACTGCAGCCACAGCAAATTGCCACCCAATGCTGAGCAACTGGGGGCTGTTTAGTCCTTGTTTTACTGCAGCTACATCAAAATCCGCACAGAAATTAAATAGCACAGCAAAAAAGACCACAACAAGTGGCAAAACAAAAGAAAACAAATGGAAAAAAAATAAAATAAATAAATATAAAAAAAGCGAATACTCGTACAATACTGAAAATCCGTTGGCTTAAACAGTTTTCGCCTGAGCGGGTAAACAGCTTGAGAGACTTTGGCAGGGCATAAGAAAAAGAAAGAAACAAAGTAAAAACCGAGACGTGTTTATAGCAATTGTAGAGCTAAAATGGAAACATTTAAGATAGACAAATTGTTGATTATTTTTAACCAAGTTCAAGGATTAAAAAGTTTAAGGAGGCATAATGAAAAATTAATTATTATATTAATCGGGGGTTGAACTAAAGATAATATATATTAAATCTACTTATAATTTTTATACTCCGAATTTTGGTATATTGATAGTTTAGAAAGCGATGCCTATAATATAGTATAATACATATAATATAATAATAACAATATAATAAGATAAATAGGCCAACGAAAATTAAATCAACTCATTTCAAAAGCTTCATAAAGTTCATTTTTACATCTTTTCAATGCATTAGGCTCATGAGCTGATCTCTAACGATTCCCTTAGGCAAGTTTTCTTCGAAAATATCATATCATAAATATCATTGACTCTTTACGCCATTTTGTGAACTTTTACAAAATACAAATTTAGCAATTTATCAGCAAGAAATACCGTTTTAAGACTAACTTATTGAATTTAAATATAATCAGTGTGAAAAGTTTTTTTTTTTGGCTGAGGCATTTGAATGGGTTGTTATTTTTTTGTGGTTTCTTATGCTTTTTATTTATTTATTTTTTTGTTTCATTATTCGTTTGGAGTTTTGCATTTGATTAATTAGCCGATTCGTGTCGCCATTTATCAATGATTTTGAATTTAATTTTAATTTCAAATGCACGGCATCTGTTTTAAGTAAACAAGTTTTGCTTTGTTGTTTTGTTTCTCTGAGCTCTTTGTTTCTGAATACAAATATGTGTATAGTTATATATTTATATATTTATTTGTTGGTTTGCTTCGCTGGTTATTGTTGTATGTTTAGCTCGGCTTTAGTTTCCTTCTGCCGTCCGAGCAGCGTTGATTAATGCATTTACAAAACAGTTGTCGCCATTTTTATGCGGGATTATTAAATATATAAATCATGTCTCAATGTGTGAATTTGATTAAAATGTGAACACATTCGATTATGCGCAGGAGATGGGGGAGAAAACTATTACTCATTTACTCATTCAAGAATTGGGCAGAGTGAAATGAAGATATTGAAATAATTTAATGAGAATGCAATCATTATACGAAATTCACACACATTTTAAGTTGAATGGAACGAATATTCATGGAATTTATGTGAAGGAATAATATAATAGGAATCTTTTGAAAAATATGCAAACTCTTTTTAAAAATATTTGATAATTTCAATAATAAATTTATTTAAAAATAGAGCATAATAAACATTAAAATGTTTTTAATTTTTATCGACAATAAATAATTATGTAAAAGATATTATTGTAGACAAACGTATGTAAAATATTTGATGTCTTTCTCCAGTTATTTATACATCTATTTCTATAAAAAGATGTTATCAAGTCTAAATAAAATCCTGATTAATTGACAATGTTTACCAAAATATTCTGAAATCAAGCCGACTGTAACTGGAAGTGCATCAATGTGACTATGTGACACCCACTCGTCCGTCCATCCCGTCCGAGTCATAAATCATGAACTTTTTGCCAGACAAACAAAAACAAAGCAAAGAGCAGATCGAGCAATCGTAGTAGTTGAGTTTATGATTTTGTCAGCTGTGAAACATTTCCGGCTGATTAAATCGATAAATTATGAGCAAATAATATCATTGCTGATGGCAAAAATTGTTAAAAATAAACTGGACTCCATTTGTTTATATAAAACAAGTGCGTGAACAACAAATAAAGAGGAGCTCGCGTGTTCATTAAGAGTTTTTATTGAGCGGAAAATCAACAACGAATCAAACAAATATTTTGTATTATTTATATAAAATAAAAACAATAATTAAACTTTCAAAATGAAATAAATCTCAGCGCAAGTGCAATGAGCACGAGAGGGAGATAGAGGAGAGAGCAAGACAGAGATTTAATTGAGAGCGACAGAGAAGAGAGAGAGAGAGAGAGAGAGAGAGAGGGTAGGTAACAGTGCAGACAAAGAGTGCGACAAATATGCAGGAGGCAGACAACTAGGACAATTGCAACAACAACAACAACAATGCGCCGCAACAATGGCCGCATAAATTTTCTATGCACAGGCAGTTTGTCTATGTGTATGTGTGTGTGTGTGTGTGTGTGTGTGAGTGCACTCACACTCTGGAATGGCTGCCGCATGCGGAAGTGAAACTATGTTGCCCAGGATATGTGCAATAATTCAAAACGATTCCAAGTTCAAAGCGACCATTACTCCTAGCCAGCTCCTGATTCAGACTCCAGAATCTATTTCTGGACACGCTATGAGCCCTGCACACGCTGGACACTCGAAAGTGAACATAGTTACTACCCGGTCAAATTTATGCAAATGTCTAATAAGCCTGTCAACAGTTTGCAGTTTGAATGATGTGCAATGAGACTGTGGACCGCAACTTATGAGTTATGAAGTGTTGACTGAGTGTTGCCGCAAAAAGCGGCAACTTTAATTCGTATATTACAACTTACCGGCTAAATCCAAATTTGACTGCGCAAATCCTTGATCCTTATGGCTGGCTTACGAATTCAACTTGCAGTTGTGCACGTGCTCAGAAACTTTTTGCACCGTAAACTTTTTCTTTTTTTTTTTGATTATTTTTCTTTGCTTTTATGTTTTTATCTGCACTTGTTTTACTTTCTTCAACTTCTTCGTTATTTTTCTTTTTGGCTGTCTGCTGGGTTTGTATAGATATTGCTTACTTTGGGACTAGAAATGTTATACGAACTTCACACGCGTTGGCTGCAGCCAAGTCAAGACAATGATTAAGCGTGAAACACTTGATGTATTTATTTATTTATTTTTATTTCTTTTTGGTTAGAGAGAGTGTAACAAGTGTAATGCTTACACTAATACACTTATTGCACAATTTGATTGCCGAGTTAGACACCTGCCAGACGTTGGAACGGTAGGTGTTTATGGGCTCTTAAGTATCTACGCGGGTCAACATCATAAAAAAACAGCAGAAGAAGTGTTAGAGAGAAAGAGAGAGAAAGTATGAGAAAACGCGCGCGTTTCTTCTGTCTGCGATTATTGTTTGCGTCTGTGGCTCTGGCTTTTACTTTGACTCTGAGTTTGGCTGTGGCTGTGGCTGTGTCTGTGGCTATAGCCAATGTGCGACTGGTGTTGCGGTTCTAATTTTTTACGATTATTGTTATGATAATTTTTATGATTTTAACGATTTTTTTACGAGCTGTCAATTGGCCGCAGCGTAGCGGGCGGGCGTATTGGCGGCGTTGCGACGAGCTGACCACGACGACCGTAAGCGACCGAATAGTTTGGGCAAACAGACCCAAAAGATGCCGCTGCTTCAGCTGCTGCTGCTGCTGTTGCTGCTGCTGCTCCTGCTCAGATGGTGCCCCCCAACAGTACAACAATAACAACCAGAGTAACAACTATGACAACGACAACGATAGCGACGGCGACGACGACGACGACGGCAACAACAACAACGACGGCGGACAACGTGTGGCATACACGGTTTACACTACACACGGGTGCGTTTTTGTATTGTGTGATGTTGATTTCTTTACGACTTCTATCAAACTAAACCCATAAAGCATTCAATTCAAAGCATATACATGTGAAAATCCAAGCGAGAACTCCTTATTAATCCAGAAGCGACGCGCCAGTCGCTGCCACTGCCGCAGCGCTGCCAACATCGGCAGCGGCGCACTGCCCCCCAAACAGTATATAAATAATCTTATAAGAAACTCACGCGTCGAGCTGTGAGCAGCGAGCAGTGAGCAGCTAGCAGCGAGCAGCGAAAGAGAGAACCGCAGCCGAGCCGCTGCTAACGTTATTTATGCCATACGCTGCCGACGCTAACGCCAGCGTCGACGGCAACGCTAGCGTAGGCCATAAAGTATCTGCAGTCACTACGAAACGAACAACAACAAACATACCAAAAAAGAAAAATGTATCTTCTGCTCGCATTCGGCGCTCCTGAGCTCCAGAGCTGAGCGAATGAGTGAATGAGTGCGAAATTTACGTTTGCGAGAGCTTCCACAGCTTGTGGCACAGCCAGTTGCCCGCTGCCAGTTGTGTTCGTATCTCACATTCGCACAGCGGCCACTTGCGGCTTTTGCCAGTCGTATTTGCGACGGCTTCGTGCAGCGAGTTTGCCTCTTAGCCTTAGCTGGTCTAAATTCGAAGGAAATGAGAATTTTTGAAAATGTTTGAGTTTTTATTTTGGTACGTTAAATTTTTATTTTAATTTTCATTAAAAAATTATTTTTTTTTATTATAATTGGAAGTTTTGAATGAGCGTAAAGCTTGTTAATATTTGATTTAAGTACTTTTAAAGTAGATAAATAACAAATTTGATATACTTATGTAAACAGAAGATATTTCGCCATCATTACATTTACTAATATTCTATAATATGATAATATTATTGTTATTGTTATTTTTTAAGTATGGCCTTTTTAACATTCAAAAGTATATATAAAAGTCAAATTGTCTATTTTTGAATTGCTTATTTTCATACAAAAAATTATATAAATAGATACATTGAGAATAAAAAAAACAAGAATATCATTATTAATTTCTAGCTAAATTAAAATGATTATTAAACAATATTTATAATTATTTTAAAAAAGTCAAATATTTACGTCTTAAAAAAATTAAAATAAATAAATAAATATATATAATAAATAGAAATTCTATTTGCTTAACAACGCATTTCATATTTTGAGCAATTCGTTGTAAAGAATTATGGCTGCCGGATATCTGAAATCTTTGTTTGCCGACGGCACAACAATCATGGCGTACAATCGCCGCAAAACAGAAACAAGACGCACTCACTCACACACACATACACACATACACATTCGAGCATACGCAGACGTACATGCACACACACACCTAGAAGCAAGCAACGCAGAACCACCCCGAATGAGCGAAATGGCTTGACAGCATCTTTCTCTCTCTCTCACTCCCTCTCGCTCAGTATCTTTGCTCTCTGCTCGCATTTTCGCTACGGCTGCTGTTCTCTTGCCACAGCTGTTGGCCGCAGTGAGCGCGAGCATGAGATCGGCAGAGGCAGAAAAAGAAGAAGCAGAAGAGAACAGCAGCAGCTGCTGTGTGTCTGCAACACTATGCAACACCACGTGCAACATGCTGCTGAAAACAGCATACCCGACTCCAACAGTGAGACTTGGCCAACTTTGCGCTGGCTCTGCCGCTGCCTCGGCCTCTGTCGCGGCCAGCGTCGCCGCCACCAATTGGCAACGCGTCGCAAACAGGGAGGAGCCGCTGCAGCGCGCGCTCATAAAGCATTCTCGCCTGTCGCTTGCCGGAGAGCAACACCAGCGCTCGCCTCCAAGATGGATGACGCCGCCGACTGTGTCTGTGTGCGAGCGAGCGCGCACGAGGGCCGCATCGCACGTGCGACAGGGATGGCAGTATGCGGCCGCGTTAAGTGTGACGAATGTGCCATTATTTTGCTTTATTGTGTCGTGAGCGGCCGCGTTGCTCTTTTCAATGGGATTTCTCACATAAATTTACGCAGTCGGACCAACAAGCCGAACCGACCGAGTCGAACGCGTCGACGTCGACGTCGCTGTCGCTGTCGCTTTTAACGTGAGCAGCAACAGCGCTGCCAACGTTTCCAAACCGCTGTGAGCACAGCCCGACGGCTTCTCTTTGAGTGAAGAATCATTTGGCCATTTGCCGTCTGTTATGAATGAGGAGAAAACCACAGACTAAAATGCTACAAATGCGGTTAAGTTTTTTGAAATTTGTTGATATTCGAAATAATTTTAAAAGTCCAATTATATTTAACAAATATTATAAATAATAAAATTATAAGTTAGGCATTACGATTTATTATATTAGATTTCCACAAAATAAAAATTTTATGATTTAGATTAAATAATTGATTATTGAATAATTTTTCAACAAATATTCCAGCTTAAAGCATAGAAAAGTGAATATAATATAAAAATATATAAAATCAATAACAATAGATAAATATTAAAAATATGAAATATATTATAAGACTCTTATAAGATATTTATACTGTTTTTGGCAAAATTTAAATTAATATTAAGTATTTGTAAAATTAAAAAATAATTCATTTTTATTTTTAATCATTAAAATGTTTTTTTTTTTTTTAATTTTTAATATATTAATTGATAAATAATTTAATTTATTATATCGCTAAAATTATAAAATGGAGATGAAATTAAATAATATAAATATTTATTTTTTTCGGAAATTTAAAAACATTTTCCACAGCATTGCAGCTGCTTTCAAGTTTTTGTTCCTTTCTTTCGTACAATTTTACACTCAATTATGTGCTGCAATAAATATCAAATGAGCGGATGAATCGGTTTTAAAAGCGTACTTGGCGCCCCACCAATGTTGCAACTATGCGATTGAGGCTGGGGATGTGCGACACAGAAATGGCAGGACCAAAGCCTCGGCCACAGGTCCACGCCTGTGGACTCGTACGCATCGCTGCTCTTTGACAACTGTGCGCCCCTAAATCATTCAATTGGGCTCACGGAAGGGGCATGGGGTTGGGCGAACGGTAACAGGAACGGAAAGGTGCTGTGGCGAGGGCTCAGTGGGAATCGTGTTGCCATGGATGAGGCTCGCTCTGTGCTGGGTTTGTCCTTTTTTGTGCCATTCACCTTGGGAAATATTTTCACATGCCGCCAATGGGCGCACTCAGTCTCCATTTCCGCTCCAGCAAACTGCTTCAACAACAACAACAACAACAACAACAACAACAACAACGGGAACGAGAACGAAATAACAACACAAACAACGACATTCAGAAAAACAAGACGCGCGTGCCGTTCAGCTGTTGGAGCCGGGACCTGGAGCCTGGAACCTGGAACCTGGAACCAGGCACCCAAGCAGTCTCGTCCTCTGCTCGGGCTTGGCAATCGGGCAAATAAGTCAACCTGCAGCAACAGCACAAGCAACAACAAGAACAACAAGTCCAAAAGTGATCGATGAAGTCGCCCGCCAAATTTACGACGTGAAACTTTGAATTGTTTCGCATGTCGCTTCGATTTTGCTTTCGAGCGAAGCCGCCCCTATCCCACAATCCCACCACTCCCATCTCTGTCTTATAGCTCTGATCTGCTCTTTGTGGATTGGAAATTTTAGTTTACCTCCAATAGTAGGAAGCACAAATAAAGTGAATTTTCACTCAGAACACAACATACAATTTTCATCATCCTTTCACGCTTATTGCTTGTGTGGATAGAAAGATAAGCTGAATTTAATGTCATATAATTTAAAAAGAAATAAAAAATGGGGTCTCTTCTTATTCAAACTAAGCCTACTCAAGAGTTGAAGTATTTTTATATAAACAAATTTTAAAAATAATTTCAATTGGATAATTTGATATATTTAATTGATAAGCCCAGCTAGTCTTTTAATTACACTCTTATGCATATATAAAATTTTGTCTATATAAGATAGAGAGGTATAAAAGAATGACAAGAGAAAATATCAAATCAGAAGTGAAAATAGAATATATTCCAGATCTAAGTTATTTCAATAAGAATGCGCACAATCTATGCCCTGTCGACTTTGCAAATGAATTAAAATATAATTGACTACTAATGATTAGTATTTTATTTTTTCTATATAAATACTTAAGGTTTAAATAAGCTTTTAGCTCTTGTACTTATAATATTTGAAAAAATATATATTTTTTTTAATCTAATTTAAGTTAATTACTAGAAATAAGTTGATTTGGTTCTTAGCTTTCATATTTACTTCATATGTAAGAAAACTTTAGAATATTAAATATATGAAACAATACTTGCCACATAATTGTCAGAGTGCGGAGTGATATTCAGCTTGCTAATTGACAACTTTAATATAAAAATATAATTTGTGACTAAGTAAAAGATTCAATAAAATATTTTATTCGATTTATTATTATTCATTTTCATATCATATTATTTTGTTCTTTTCTAAATAAGAATATTCAGGCTTGTCATGTGTTTGAGAAGTGAGTTTCTGACATTCGCTTTTGCAATTGTTCTCAATGAAGTTGAAGTTGTTCTTGTTATTGTTTGCGCTGCTTCTGTGACAGAGCGTGCATGCAAACGAATAATCAGTCAAGTTGATCAGGTGAGTCAATAAATAAAAAGCCAACTGACGGCGCACGGTAGCTTCGGCCAGCAGCAGCAGCAGCAGCAACAGCACCAACAACAACAACAACAACAACAACAAATAAAAGCAATAACAGATAGACATATGTGTACATATGACAACATTTTAATGGTCGTTTATCATAATTTGTCTTTGAGCCAAGCTAACATCAATTGCTTACTTTGTTGCACACAGCAGAGCGCAGCTGCGGGCGTGGCAGCTGGGCGTTGGGCGTAGCTGTTACCCGGTACCAAATAGCAACAATTTTGATTAAGTTCGCTCGGGCAACATTATATGACAAACAATGCCAAATGGCAGCAACGGGGACCAAATTGTCGTCGACTACATTCGAGTAATGCCAGTTGAAGTGTTGCCATAACACGAATCACACATATCCATTCATAACAATTTCAAATGGATCACATCGTATCGGGCATTGTACAGGCCTGACACTTGGCATAGACAGTTTGTAATGTGGCTTAAATTGATAGATATACCAATATTACATATATACCCTTGACTATCTAACACAGACTTTGATGGATATTTAATGTGAACGCTTATGCTTTGCTAAAAATATAGACATTTCAGCAATTCCCAAAAACAAAAATCTTGCAGAAAACTGTTTTTAGGCAGTCTAAAAATTCAATAAAATATATTCACGTATTATAAGTAACATTTATTAAAGAAAATGAATATATGTATATATATAAATATAGAAAATTACGTTTTTATTTTATTATGTTATATTTTATTATATTTAAATTTGTTAATTTTTATCGAATGCGATTTTTATACCCACAAAAAAAATTATTTAATAAATAAAAATAAAAGGGAAACGAATATACATAAAATAATAATAAAAAAACACAATATTATATATTTATTTAACATTACTTTTATTATTATTTTTTTAAATTATTAATTATTTCTTTATTAACATAATTTGTAGAAATCTGTAGAATTACCTAATAAATACTGGAATCAAATCTTTAACCAATTCCTTTCTATTCTTAAATAGAAAAATAGTGAAATCTTTCACACATTCCTTAGTCATGAGGAAAATATCAATTATTTACGGATAATCTATTCATATGTTTGTCTTAAGACTTCATTGTTTATTATCTTATCGGTAAGCTAAATTTCCCAAGTGATTTAAAAACTAAGCCCATTGGCTGCAACTAATGATATGATTATGAAAAATATTAAAGCCACTAAGTGAGTGAAAATAAAATACGACTACGCCCAGTCACACACAGAAACCACACACACACACACACTCACACACCCGTACTCACACACGTTCATAGCTAAGAGATTGTGTATCATATATATTGTTGGTTGTATGTTCATATCTATTGTATCGAAAGCAAATGCGTGTGCGCCATTAAAATGAAAGAAGCGAAACGCCTACTATTCGGCTGGCTAAGGCGGATGGGGCGAAGGGGACTCTTTGCTGTTGGGGGTGGTGAAATACGATGTGGCAACACCCTACATGCACACCCACACACACACACACACACACACACACACACTCGCAGCGACTCTCCCTCTGCGAATGCCTCTCCCTGGACACGCACGCAGGCAACGCACGCACGCACTCGACACATGGCGCTATCGGCGCTTCCGGTGCGTGCCCCTCCCGCCTCATTCTTCTCTACCCCACTGCCCCTTCTCCGAAGCAGCTTGCCAGCTTGAAGCAGCCGCGGCTGCCCAAGGCGGTAGGCGGAAGCTCAGCAGAAGCAAAAAAAAAAAAAAAATCTAAAACGCAATAACTTTGGGGTGAAAATAGCCGAAAATATCGATGGAGGACAACAGCAGCAGAAGTAACAACAGCAACAACAAGCATCAAAAAGAAAAAAAAATTACAACCAAAATGAGAGACCGAAAAATGCCAAAATAGAAATAAATTCCTTTGTGTGCTCTTATCTATATGATTTGTGATTCTGGGTGTCGTCAATTGTTGTTGTTGCCGCCACTGACAATGAGTGGGCGCTTTAGCTAAGTGGGTGGCTCGGAAGCTGGGTGGTTCACTAGTAAATAGCAGCAGCAGGAGCAGGAGCAGGAGCAGGAGCAGCATTCATGCCACCCACAGCTGGCCTAGAGAAAAACTTGGCTCGTTTAATGGAATTTTTCTTACCAAGGAGTCCGCCTTGCCATGTGGCGAGTGCCATAAGGAGCTGCTGCCTTGTATCAACGATATTTTGCACATAAATATGCAGGCGGTGGCAATCTATCTTGTGCCACCCGCACGTGAAATTCCCTTGTCCGCCCTCTGCTCTGTACACACGACTCGCAATGAGCATTTTTTTTTTTCAGCTTCAGTTTTGCCTGGCCCAGCGACCCATAATGAAATATACATAAGTAAGTATTTAGAAAGAAAAGAAAAAAACAACAAAAAAGAAATATATATAAATAATATCTCATAATGTCGTGAAATAACTGAAGCGGAGGGGCAGGTGGCCCTGTTGCCCTGTTGCCTCCCCACACCCACCCACAGCTGGAAGAGTGTCTCAGGCTTTCGCATCCGTATATTATAATAATGCGGATAAAGAGATACAATTTCATTGATATCGTCTAAAAGTCCAATATACACGAAGATTTATGACCAGCGGACGGTCGGTCAAAAAAAAAAAACTTGAAGATGATCCCCCCAGAGCTCCAGCCGCATACAAAGGCCACAAGCTCGAGACTTCGTTTCGCTTCTCATATTATTTTTCTTTTCTTTTTTTTTTTTTGTCGCTTTTGTTTTGGCTGGCTGGCCAAGAGATTCATGTTCATGGCCAAGATACAGCACAAAATTATCAAATACTCGCACATACAGACATTTATATATTTTTTATGTGTGCCGCTGCAGATACAAAGATACAAAGATGTAAAGATACAAGATACATGCCTTCGCTTGCAAACAAACGATTTTTGATAAATGCCTCTCATTACATTTTTCATTATGAGACCTATATATCACTGTATTGTGGCCAAAAAACCTAAGATCCAACTAAATCGCATATGACTTACTTTTATTACGGGCCATAATACACATTAGCTAATTGTAATAGACAAATCAAATAATGTTTTCAGCCATAAGTGCTCAATGAATTTTGTTTTGAAATATAATCTCGATTATTGTCTGATAATAAGCCATATAGAGAATTTCAAGGAATGTTTTTTTTTTTTTTTGTTTTTTGTATTTATATCCGAAAATATTTAAATTATTGTAAATAAATCGTTCACGTTAATATTTTTTTATTTGTTAAATTTTAAATCTAATTTAAAATTAATAACAAATTGAATTTTTAATGATACTCAATTCTTGGTTTTTCTACCCTCCCAGCCCTTGATTAAAAGTGAATGGAGCTGGAATGGCACACAGCGTATTCTAATAACGTAAAATAATTGTAACTTTCAAGGAACTTAGGAGGTCACAAAGGTGGCAAGTGGAAAGGCGAACCGAACAAAACTGAACATTAGGAATTTCAGCAGGCAAGCCGCGTGGTTGAGCAGGTGGTGGTGACGGTGGGAAACTAATTGCCCAGTGCGCGTGTACGTAATAATGCATATGAACCAAATGGCAGTTTGGCAGCTATTAAACTCAATAATTGTTGCAATTGCAGCAGAAGGGACACAGCAGCCAGCACGCGACCTTGCACTGCCGGCTTAAATTTGTGGTGCAAGGTCAGGAACGAACCGCAGTCGCCATCAAGGTTAATTGTCCATTAAGCGTGCGGAGAAAGTGCAAGTGTCTGGAAATGCCACCACCAAAGTGGCATCAAGCGCCCGCCAATGCCAGCGGCTGGCTGGGCTGCATCTTAACCAAGCTGCCTGGACTGTGTGTGAGTGTGCGTGTGCCTGCGAATGTGTGTGTGTGCGAGTGTTATTTATGAGGTCAATGCGCTCATTTGGCTCAGTCTTTGACTTTTAGCCTGACCAACTGATGCAAGTCTGCATTTAAAGTATATCAGTGAAAACTTAGGCAAATAAAATGGGTGAGAATTTAAGTATTCTAGCGAGAGCTGAAGATATCTTCTAACATGTATCTATTTCCGCATGAATTGCAGCCTCTATTGCACCTAAAATTGAATATAAAAAGCTCAGATTAGTTGACAAGTTATTTAAAGGGTTGAGCCCAAATTGAAATATTACATCCTTTTTTTTATAAGATACCAATTTTTCGATTGATTTAATTGATTTAACTCTGCTGTGATTGCTTCAATACAAATTAATGAAAATGCCGTAAAGTAAGATATCAACAGCATTCAATTGATTATAGTTTTATAAAATAATAATTCGAATATTTATATAATATATATACATGTAAATATTTAATATTAAGTTCTATCTCAAATCTCCTCCATTCATGTACACACACTTTTTATAAAGATGTCCTTGAGGATAAAAAACGTACTCTGCCATAACATAGTGCGGAAGGAAGAGCGGTGAGTGTCCACCCGCTATAATGAATTCAAAATCACTTCCGATTTGTCGATTGAATAAAATTACTATAATAAATTTGCACATACAGAGGGAATGAGATAAGGAGAATGAATGGCAAAAAGAGGGAGAGGAAGGAGCAGTGCTGGGTAATCCCCTCGAAGTTGGGCATAACAAGTGAAAAAAGATTGGCACCACTTAAAAGAAATTGCCAATGGTAATGATAAAATAAACAACAACAACAACAACAACAACAACAACAACAGCAATAGCAGCAGCAGCAGCTACATCAGCAAACGAATGCCACGCAGCAGGAACCGCAGTGAAAGAGGCCGACCGAAAGTTTTATCCTTGTTCCAGCTGCCTTGTTTCCCGCTTTCGACTGCCCTAGTAGCAGCAGCAACTGAAATAAACAAAATGCCTACGAAAAGTTTTCGTAAATTTCCATAAAAAAAAACAGACACAGGCACAAACACACAAACAAGCTTTGGGCTTTCTATGATTTGGGTGGGTGGTAGGACTGAGCGAAGCAAAACAGAGAAATACCGTAACCGAAACCACATTTTCTTCATTTGGACGATTGTGGGCTGGTCTTGGTTGGAGGTTCTTTGGCTTTGACTGGCAGCAAAACTTTGGCACACAAATACACTGATACACATAAACACACACAGACAGACCGACTCAGACACTTTGGCATATGAATCCTGTGGGAAATCGGTTTCACTCAATTTCGAAAATGTTTCGCTGTCTCAAAAATATCAACACATTCTCGCAATGAGCTAACGGAACACCCTCGTAGCAAGTTGAGTTGTAGCTGCTGCTCACTTTTTACCCCAGAGACCAACAAACTTAATCGCTTATGGTCGCCGGATGATGACCCAACTGGGAGTCTCGCTTGCCTCATTGATTGGACCAAGTCGAAAGGCTACCCCAACGTGGATTTCGGTAGATGCAAATCGGACAGATGTCAATCTGCAGTTTCTCTGATTGCCACTTTGATTTGTGCCAGGGTGAGAGACATTCGAAACATTTTCCCCATACAAATGCCAACTGTAGGCCAATAGATGTTCGATTGGCATGCAAGCATTTGCATTTTCCACCCTCGGTCCTGCTTGGCATGCTGTACATGAACCCTCAATTAGTCCGGCTTTTGCAATTTCAAGTGAATTTTCCAATTGCAGCTGATGCAATCGTTCAACGGCCGCTTCTTCCTTGTTGGCCATGCCTTGCAGTTTAGCTATTGATGGGCAATTGGTTGGCAATAACACGTCTACAAAACAAGGCACCAGTTCCCAAGCAAGCCATTGGGGCAATTATCTGATGCCAAACTCAAGTGCTGCTGCATTAGAAGAACAAAAGGGAAAATGGAATCGAAGATATATATTAGATAGTTTTATAAATAAAAGAAAAATACATGTTTTTATTAAAATATATATGAAATGATTAAAAAATTATAGAAAATTAAATTGTATTTATAATATTAAAACTTATACGACTTCGAATATTTGAAATAAAAATCACTGAAACTAAGTGTTTTTTTTTTTGTGCTTTAATTTAGCACTGAATTTTTTTTTTTTACTTTATTTATTTATTTTTATTTTTCATTTAATACAGTTTGATACTAAAATTGCGGAAATTATTTTATTGCCTGCAATGTCGACAGAAGTTAAATTAGATATGATCATGCCTAGCCTCAATGTATAAGAATTTATAAAAAATGGTTTTGTCATTATATCATTTCTAAGTTTATATAATGTTGCTATTCAAAACACAAACACAAATATGTCGCTTAGTTTTATAGTTCTTAAGTAAGCAATGACATAGGAAATAAACTAAACATGATCAAAAATAAAAAAATAACAAGCGTTTGCATTTTAAAAACTTATAAAGACTGTCATAATCAAGTGCACATTTGCATTTGAGTTTCAAGACGTGTCAGGTATTCAAAATTACAAAGTGAATTCCAAATGTCTTCCTATATATATATATATATAATATATTTAGTAATTGGCAGCGGAACGCCCATCTGGCTGTCTAGCTGGTGTTGTTGATGATGAAATCTTTATTTATAATTCAGGCAGAAGATCAAAGCTCACAGAACTTGCTGTGCGGTAGGTCGGGCTGGTGTGTATATACTTCTACAGTTGAGTTTAGCTTGTTTGAAGTGACGCAAAAAGCAGACTATAAACATTCCGAAGCATTTTTGCAATTTGACAGCAACAGCAACAACAACAACTATGACAAAAACAACAACAACAACAGCAGCAGCAGCAGTAACAACGTGTGTTAACATTTTCCAAAAACTGAACGTTACGTGTCAACAGACATGCGGCAGAAATCCAGTGGAAATCCATAAAGAGAAAAACATTGCCAAAGTCTGCAGCACAAACTGCAAAACTGCAAATGCAACTCGGAGACGCGTCGACTGCAAATCGCATTCATTTCACTGCACTTGCTGTGACAGAGGCGAGTGGTGTGGTATGTGTGTGTGTGTGTGGGGGGGGGGGGGGGGTGATGGGGTGTATCAGGTGCCAGGAGCAGTGGATTGTAATATGGCCATCAACAGTGATGAGCAGATTTACATGCAAGTGCAGCAACGACAACCATGCCCCGTGGCCCAGCCAAAGCAGCAGCAACAACAATAACAACGATCACGACGAATTGCAAGTTGCTGGCGACTCCGGCGACGACTTAATTAAAACGTGAGCTAAATGCAGCATGAAAATAATGAAAAACTGACCGACTTGCTGCAGGTGGAAATGCACGCCCAAGGCAGGCAGCCAGGCAGCCTAGCAGGCAGCCAGCCAGCCAGTCGGCTATATGCATTGGGGCAGGCACCCAGCCACATGCAATTCCAGTTATAATTAGTGTCAACAACCACATTACCATTGGGAAGGCAGCAGCTCGTATGTTGATTTTTGTTTTGTTTTAGCTTGACAGCAATCAAAACCAAAACTGTCGAAACTGTCATTAAACAAAGGCCATAGAAAGCGCTTGGCTAGCTGGTCAATGGGCTTGCATACATTGGACGCATTTTACTTGCCAAGAACTGACTGCAATTATCAGTGCGGCATTGCAACGACAACCATTTGCTCGTTGACTGCTTTGTCAATTCTCATCACGATTTGCGTCGCTTTCGCTATATATTAAAAAATGAAGAAAAAAAAAACATCCCTCTTTGGCAATCGTAGAGTTTTACATATGAAGACTAGTCACAGAGCTCTGTATATCTAATAAAGTGGAGATAGAATCGAATACTATTCGACTAATAGATGACATTTATTAAAAGTCACCGAATAAAACAGATCATTAATATTTATATTTTATAGATTAACTTATCTAACATTTTATAATAAATTTTCTTTTTTTTTTAAATAAGCTTGAGATGTTTCAAACGTAGCTACTGGCTAAAGCTAACCCAAAAATAATTCAATCGAAGCGCTACATCATATGTGCATGGAAAAATCACTTAATTTATTCTCTTTTACTTTAGTATGTCACTAAAAAAATTTTCAAAAATTTTGTAAAAATTTTTATATCTAGAAGATATGTTTTGGCGCTACGCATTGATTGCGATTTCCACCATATTAATAAAATCACAACAAGCATACTGTACACTAGGAGATGAAGCTCTCCGCGAATGCTCATATATCGAGAATCAACATGTTTCGTATATATGCAATGGCGTTATAAATGAAAAGTTCTTTAACGAATGGAGTTCAATGAGCCCGCCATGGGGCACTGTATATACATTTTGGAAGCATGTACCTAGTCGAACATATATGGTGGCTTTTTATGAAAGAAGATTATTTAAATATAAAATACTCATTATCAAAAATTTGGGAAAAGTGATGATTGGACGAACGGCAACTGGAGAACAGCAGTATTTGCAACTCTCCGAATCATCGATGGTGTGCTTTGACACTACATTACCCTATATCATAGAACTTTATCACATTTGCACTAAGGGAGAAGATATGAAACTAAAACCTAACAGTACAATAATACTTTATAGTTCTGAAGATGTTGTTGAATTCATGGGTGGTGGCACGACAGCAGCGATAAATGTTCGATTGCCCATTGTGAACGTGATCTTAAGTGTGCTAATGATCCAAATATTGACCTAGATATGAAGCATGTGTTTTTCAGAAGAAAGTTCTTTCGATTCGAATATTGGAAATCTGTGTATTTGGTACAGAGTTTGTGTTTCATGATAATAAAGTCACGATTAAAGAACTAAATGCAATTATTCATTTTTACCAATATTATTACAATATTAGGTTACTGTTTGCCATTTCATAAATGTACAATGTATCAAAGACCTCGCATATGAACTGCTCGTATACAAACATGAGAATACAGAATCTGTAGCCAAAGTAATTTTAAATAATACTAGACATCATAGTGCATTAAAAATTGTTTGCAAAAAGATCAAAAGCCTCAGCTACCCGTTCCATTATGACTTGAAATTATTTTGTATTCCTATTAAAATGAAATTATATAAGAAAATTATGTCTCAATATCAGTATTAATCATTGAAATGATGTTTATCAAAAGTAAGTTTTTGTATTACGTATCTACAGAATGCTTCATCAATGGTCACTTATGAAAATCATAATCTGGGCATTGTTTGGGAGTATTACCTGAGGTAATCTGGTCGGCAGTTTGAGGACTGTGTTCATTACTGCCAGCAGCCAATTACTTCCAGTCATTTCCTACATTACTTTATCTGCTTTCGTATTCAAGTGTGAAGTGCCCGGCAAATGTACACGCAATTTAAATGAGCATAGACCGCCCAGCTACCCACTCGCCCACTCACCGAAACGGTTGCCACTCAACTTCAAGCGGAAAATGAGTTTTCCCACTTCTTTTGCCAAGCTCATCTATATGGAAGTTTGTTGGTCTTATGTGTGTGTGTGTGTGTGTGTGTGTGTGTGTGTGTGTGTGTGTCTGTGTGTGTATCCTTCTCATTCGTATTCGCATTCGCATTCGCCCTTTCGCCCACACCCAACCGCACACCTTTAATCAGCATCTGCTGCTCACATCTTCAAGTTGCCACAAAATGCTTTATTGCATTTTGTTGTGTTATATTACCCTCGTGTACCCACCCGAAGGAGCAACGGCAGGAGCAGCGGCAGCAGCTGCCGTTGCTGGCCTGTCAGTCTGTGTCGGCTCCAGGTCCTGGCTGTGCTCCTGCCAGCCAACCCCCAATATATACACCCAGACCCAAACCCAGCCACAGCCTTCGCTGGCAGCACAAATGTCCTTTTCTTGTAGCACCCGTCCAACTCCATCTCCATTTCCTCTGCCTCCTCCTCCTCCCCCTCCTTGTCTTCATCCTGCTGCTTCTCGCTCAGCCGAGTCGACTTCAGCGCTATACGTTGTTCCGTTTGCAAGTTTTTCTTTTATTTTCATTTTGCTGCGTTTTCTTTTGGCATTTTTCGAAATTAGTTTTTGCTCTGTGAGAGTTGAGTTGACTCGACTCGAGTCGAGTCGGTTTTAATATATAGCATCCCATACATATTTATAGAGCTGCGGCACATTCATCTTCAGCTCTGGGTCCCACCCTCCAGCCCCCTCACTTTCAGTGTGCGAGCGTGCGCAGGCGGAGGCTCTTCACCCACTTAAGTTGGCATAAAGTAGGAAAAATGGCTGTTTTCCTCAGCCATTGGCAACATCATCAGCATCGTTTTCTCATCTGAGCCCACCTAAAACTCCAAGGAAAAAAAAGCATTCCTCACTAATTTCTAAATGTTAAAACTGTGTATGGGTGGAAGTGGAAGTGTATGTGCTGGCTACTTAAAAATTCAGCCTGGTCACATCTGGTGCTGTCTTTGGCTTCAATGTGGTCCATATCAAACTCCAAGTCCGGCGGACAAGAACAGCCTACAGCCTATTCCCCAGCCGGACGGAGCGCACAGCCTAAGTACAATGGGAAAAATATCATTTTTCCCAAATTTTAAAATAATATCCGAAAAACTTTACAGATTTACATTTTATATTTTACTTTACAGATAATTTAAGAAATATAAAAGAAAAAAAAGTACGATTAAGTAAATCAAATATATATAAATATAACACAAATAGAATTAAAAAATATTATTATTATCAAATTAAATTTGATACATAAAACTTGCATTTTAAAAAATATTATTTTTTTGAATTGAATATTGAAGATAAGGATATATATATACTTAAATAGTTTATTTTTATTTTGTTATACATAATAACATAAATATACAATTTTCATTGTAAACTTCATATTTTGCCTTCTGTCAAAGTGCGTTAGTAGTTTTTTTTACTGTTTGCAAAATTTCTCTAAGCACCAACAACAACAGCAGGAAAATGCGTAGAAGAAGAAAAAGAAGCAGCAGAACCAACTTGGAATTTAGATGAGGGTAAGAAATAATTCATTCGCTCGTTGCAGTGAGTGGAAGGAGATAATACTTCCCTTACTATATATATATAAATATATACATATATATGTATACACCTAATATCCTTTTTTCGCACTTTCACATAGCTCGACTGATGCGCACGCAATTTGCTCGGCATGGACGAGCGAAACAAAAAGGCAGCAGCCGGGAAAAAGTCGCAACAAGAAGAACAAATAAAACATTTTATATAATCTTACGAAATATATCACACTTAGCGCGCTCGCGAGACACCCTGCCTCCTGCACCATGTCCCATGCCCCATGCCCCATGCCCCACTTAGTTGAGACCCATGCCACAGCATCTGGCCAGGCATCTCTCCATCTTCATCTACATGCACAGTGTGGAGCGCGGAGGCTTTTTTTTCGTTTTCCTTGCTCTAGCTTCTTGCTCTCGTTCTTGGCCATTGTCTGCGCGTCCAGCTGTCGACTCGTCCTTCTCGTCCTGTTCCAGCAGGCACCATCTTGCGCCCGAGCTGCCGATGGTGGCGGTGGTGGCTGGTGTTGGTGGTGCTGCTGCTTCTGCTTCTGCTTCTGGTGGTGGTGGTGGTGGTGGGTGTTGTTCATCTTCGCTACGTGCGAGAAAAATACCCTCGAACATATTAAATTGCGAATGCTGAAAATGCTTTATGGCTTTTCAGTTAGATTTATTTCCATTTTGTATGTTTTATTTATTTATATTCGACTTGATACTCCCACTACAATACACACACACACGCACACACACACAGAGACCTACTTGCTACCCTTACCCACATTTCCAGCCTGAGGGTTGAGTTTTGTGTTTTGGGTTCGTTTTCAGTTTCGGTTTGTTGTTGTTGAAGAATGATAGCGAAACTAATCGAAAAATAATTGGATGCTGCCACTGCCAGCGTTGCCAGCCACGTTATGCCGTTCTTTTCTATTTCTATTTCCCTGTTTGGTTTTTGTTTTCTTTTTTCCTGAGTGAAAAAGTTTTTCCAGCCACTTGCATTGAATTCCCCATTGCATCGTTATGTTTAAACAATTTAAAGCCGACAGCATTTGGCTTTTATTTTGACAGCATCAGCTGCCAATGCTGCTCTATGCCTTATCCGACTTTGTTTTCTAATCATTTCTCAAGTGAATGAGGTATTTCCAAATTAGCTTACATAGATATGAATTTAACAGAATTGATATATGTATATATATATATATATATATATACATTTTTTTAATTTGATAATTTTAAGGAAATTTAATTTACTTAATTAAATGAAATAAATTACAAATTAAAGTATATTAAAGTTCGTTTAGAATCAATTGATATAAAAAACAAACCCATTTAAAATAATAAAATTCATAATAGTTGAGATTTTTCGAGATATGAAAGGCAGAATTAAATACAACTTGACTATATATCGTTTATCTTTCTGTATATAAAACAATGTTGAACTCACTAATTATTTATTTAGTAATCCTAACGAAATCATCAGAGGTTTTATTACTCTGAATGCTTATCATTTATTCATCAGGTAGTTAAAATATGAAGCAAATAAAGGTTAGATTTAACATGAAACAAGAAGTTGATAAACTTAAAAAGAAAGCTTCATATTGATTGCTAAGAATTAGAGACTCATTTGCCTAGTCGGCTGAACATGCTGAAGCTTATGAATACTTTAAGAATCTTGTTTTATCTATATCTACATAAATACTTTCAGTTATATATTTCTATACAAGACTCGAATAGGAAATGATTGATGATGTAATACCAAAATTCATATTAATATTTTGGTAGCTTAACTTTTTCTTCCCATCAAATTATTTATTTTTCTTTATTTATAAATTAATATAATTTCTGTATAGCTATAAAATATACCAAGAACACTTTAAGAAAGATTCTGCTGCACGCTGGCATCAAATCAATTTATATAATAAAATCCATATAATCTCGCTCAAAATTAACAGAACTTTGCTGCTAACTACAAATTATTGTTCGACGATTAGGCGCAGGGATATGTAAATCGCAGATATTGTGCTGAACGACAGAAAATAGGGTCAAATTTATCATGACCGATGTCCAGCAGAGAATTTATGCATTAAGTGCAGCTAAGCCCAGTCCCATTCACATTCTTCTGCTGCTGGATGCCTGTTTAATTGAAACGAAGCAGCGCAGTGCGGACACGAATGCTGAACCAGAATAGAATGGAACAGAGCGGGCAGCTCTCATTGAGGACAAGGCCTGGCCTGCTGCTGGTTGCAAAGTCCAGCATAATCATGTCCTGGCTGCTGCCACTGCTGCTATTGCTGCTGCTCGGCTGTCTCTGTCAGCGAACACGCTGGACACCAAATTAATTTGGAAGACAGAATGTTCCGATGCAAGTGGCCGATGCGAGCGCCATTAGCGGTTGCTGCAGGACTACAGCAGGACACGACAGGATGAAGCAGAGCAGCAGCAGGGCTAAAGGGCCGCCAACTGCAGGGACATGGCCTAAACACGCGCCCAGCCACAAGCTGTGACTGCGCATCCAGCACGGAACGTGACACAAAAACTGAACGCGCAATGCCTCGATTCGATGGCGAGCTTTGAGTCTTTAAGCTGCCTGAAATATAAGTTGCATTTGAATGCATTCGCAGGCAAATGTTTGGCGTACAGCTATAATGCTGCAAATTAAAACAATACGCCACATAAATGCTCAGGCAGCCGCACTTCCAGCGGCCATTGTTGGCGCAGTTTCCTGCCGGCCGCGAGCCACAGAAACGCTGCACCACTCGCACCACTCACACCACTCGCGGCCCACAGCTTCAGCATTCCACATTCATTCACTGCCCGCCTATTCAAATGTAAATTTTTCATGTTCTCTCGTCTGGAGTTTGATTTTTTTCGTTTGCTGGCAAATGCGCACAAAACGAATTGCCTGCCATATCCTTCCGCGTATTAATTTTTAACCACACGACCACGCAAATACAAAAAAGGCGCTGCTTGCTTCGTGCAATCAAAAGTCAGCCAGTCGCAGCTGACAGGATGCGTCGCTCCGCAGGACGAGAGCACCGCAGAATTGGCCGCCTGTTGTCCCATGAACTGCTGTCCGCAGTTCGAATCCCCGGCCCATACGCTTGTAATTGTCGCGGCTGCTGTGAATTCGTTTTAATAATTATTTAAATTATTCTTGTTGAAATGATTATGGCGGTTGTAAGTGTCGCGCCCCTGCTCCTCACACTTATACGCCCCATATCCATCTCCCTCTCTCTGTCTCTCTGTCTGTCAGCGATCCCTTTCTGAATTATGCTGCATATAAATCTTATTGTGGTTTTCACAGTCGATGTGAGCAGTTGGTTGTCTTTCTCTTTCGTTATTATTTCACTGTGGAGTTTCTCTATCTTGGAGTTTTTATTATTCGAATAAAAAGTAATTTTTATAAAATATAATATATAATATATATATTTATCTACTTCAAAGAGAGATTAAATAAGTATCCATGTCATACATTCGCCTTAATGAGAAAAGACAAATATTTCAATATATAGAACCTAAGTCCCAGTCCAAGTCTTTATTTAGTGCTACATGCAAATTGATAACTAAATTATATATATATCTTATGTATTTTATTAAAGCACCCATTTGACCTGCCTCTCTTTAGAGATGCACTAATACACTCAAATCAAATATACACTCACAAAAAAGGAACACTCCCAGCTGCACACACATAGAGCCAGTTGCATACGCAGTCGTAATGAAATCCTTCGCTTTATTACCATGCAATATTCATAAATTTCTGCACAACATCGCCGAGGACTGCAGCAGCAGCAGCAACAGCAGCAGCAACAACTGCAACAGCAGCAGTGAGTACTAGCAACAATGCGAACAGAGCGCAACAATGGCAAAGTGCAGCAGCTAGTCGAACATCCCGCACCTCATGCAGCGCCCTGAGCTTCCGCCTCCACCTTCCCCTGTAACCCCTTTGAGTTTGGCTCGTTACTTGTTGAGAGGTGTTGAAACTGTTGGAATATAATAAATAATAGCGCTAAGTACTACTTTAAGAATTTACATGCGGCAATTGCAGCAGCCGCGGCAGCAGCAGCAAATCCTAAGCCCAAAGCCCGACCAGGAGTAGGAGCTGCAGGCGGAGCAAAAGCAAGCGAGGAGTCAGAGTTGGAGCCAGCAGCAGAGCAGCAGTGGGAACGAACGTAGCTCTGACGCCAACATGGCTACGAGGACTTTCACACACACACACACACACACATGAGTGTGACTTGCATTTTGAATAATCGTCGGACAACATGAGCAAAGGCTGAGGCAGGAGCGAAAGCAACGAGCAGGGACAAACCATGTCGAGAAGCTTTTGCATTGTGCGGCGGCTGTGAATCTTTTTGGCTGTGCCTTTGTCTCGCTGTGTATATGTGTTTGTATGAGAGTGTGTTTTTGTGTGTGTGTGTGTGTGCAGCTTAATCCTTTTGAGTTTTGCCGCATAAGGAGTGTCAGCTACACGCGCACAGTGTGTCGCATTAATAGAGGTGGAGTCTAGAGGCGCGATAAATAAACCGTCATCAATAATGTCTAAAATAAATGTTGGCTTATTAAATCCCATTTCCCTGCATCAAGTTACAGTTAAACAAAATGAGAAATGTGCCCAGCTATTTGGACAGTTAGTCTTTCCCCGTCCCCTTGGCTAACCAAGTGTCCTGTGCTTGATGTCCCACGGACGAAGGGAATGTCATCATCAGCAGCAGCAGCAGCAGCAGCAGCAGCAGCAGCAGCAGCAGCATCGGCAGCGGAGGCAACCGCAGCAGCAGATAAAAAATCCATTAAAATAAAAATACGATAAGGCTCGCCTTGTAGTGAAAGCGTGAAAAAAAGCGTCTAAATTTATGCGGCTTTGCCATAAATTTGGCAGGCTATAAGGATATCATTAAAGCGCACCAACACACACACACACACACACACCAACATCTTGGCAAGGCTTTCACTTTCACACACAATCTATGTGCGTGTGTGTGGACTACAGTTTGTCCTTCAAAATGAGCCGCACTATGGAGGAAATTTAATTAGCTGCAACACAATTAACAGCAAGAGCAATTGCATAAAAAAGATTTTAGTTCAATATCATTTGACTCCTGCACTCAAGAAATATTTTTAGAAACTAAACTTGTCTTTGTTAATAAAAATAAGGGAAGTTTTAACTAAAAATCAAATTTAATTTCTCAAGTCTTGGAGCTTGATTTTTTATCTTAACCTAATTATAAAATAAATTAAAATAATTTCACAATTGAATTTAATTACATTTAGAAGCACTTCAGAAATATTATTTTAAATCAATTAATGACTTAATTGCAGACAATTCATTCAAATCCAGTAAATTCACATTTTTGAGTCACAGATGCCTATTCTACCCCATTGTATTGCAAATTTACAAACGCTCCGTCAACAATGTGTCGACTTACTGACTTACGTCTAAGAAACGGCACGGTACATTAATAATAATTTTCTGATATTTATGACGGGAAACATCTAGCACATACAATGTGAGCTGGAACTGTGATTACAAATGCGGCTCCAATATCGGGGACCCCGCCCCCAAATTAATGGCCATTGATAATGTGCCGAAGAAGGTTTGGATAAGCAGCATTCGGGTTAGAGCATTGAGAGTTCGGCATTTGCATTGCCTGGATGATTGTGTGTGTGTGAGTGAGTGTGTGTGTGTGTGTATGTGGGAATGTGTATTCGTGTGCTTTTCTTGCCAAATTGTTTGGGGAACTCACCCACCTCTACATACAGAAAGTTTTTATTTGTTCACTAGCCGGCGAAAATAAGCAGCAGAAAAGGCGAAAAAAGAAGAATTTCATTTATATCGAAATAAACAACCACTGGAAACCCTCTGTTTGGGCGCACTCCAACGTTATTTATGATGTCATCCATCATTTTTATCGTGAAAAAACATTTTCCTGTCTCAGCCTGTGCCTGAGCTCGAGCCCAGCTCCTGGCTACTGGCTTCTGCTGCTGCTGCGGCTGTCATTGGCCAAGGACTTTTTGTGTCGTTGTCGCTGATGGGAAACCCGTCGCCGTCGCCGTCGCCATCACCATCGCCGTCGTTGTCGTTGTCGTCCTTCCCTGGGTTGAGCATATATGCTGCTGGCAGGATCCTTGAAGAAATTAGAGAAGGTCTTCGCCAAAAGGACGTAAATTTCAAGGCACGACTATGCTCAACGACTCTAATGATGCACCCCACCCACAACCATTCCCCATCCAGCCTGGTTAGCAGCCATTGAAGCGCACAGAAAGAAAACTCTTCCTCCACAGCAGCCAGCTTCAGAGGGGATGTTAATGAAGTGTATGCGAATGAAATACGGAAAATTACAAATTGCTTCAGCCAAAAGGGAGCTGAACAACGAGCTGCACTGCAAATGTTGTTTACGATGTTCACGGTTTCCTTTCGATTTCTTTGTCAATTTATGGTGAAAGGCAATTTTGGGTAGGGTTGGCCGCATTGGGCTCGGTTTCGGATTGATTTGAAGCTCAAGTGGTCAAAGATTTACATGCATAACGATTCCATTAATTATAGCTTAACGGTGCTTGCAATGAATTATTGAAGTAGAAAATGAGACTAATCCAAAATAAAGACTCTTATAAAAATTTTTAAATATATTATACAGATTTTATTAATCTGTTTCCAACTTGTCAATATTTATAAGCGTAGATATTGAATATAGAAAATTACTTATTCTCATTCTTTTATCATTCTTCAACCTAGAGCTAAAAATATCTGAGGTAGCTTAAAGCTAAATTTTATATAATTAATATTTGTGTAAAATAAAAACGTAAATACTAAAATTGCTGCTAATTTTTAAACTTTTGATTTTGTAAACAAAATACATTTAGCAAACAAAATAAGATAGCCATGTGATGATATATCTTAGCCTATTGAATAAGTCTGACAAAAATTAACTATATAAAAAGTATAATCAATGCAAATAAAATCTTAGACCATGCAATATACTAAGCATTTACTTGTATTACATGGAGAAGAATAGATGAAGAATAATGGTAGACGAATGTGAACGTAGAAGACAAATTCAAGGGTATCTTTTAGCCAGTCAAGTTTGCTTTCCATTTCTTTTCAGTTCTACTCGACTCAAGAATATTCTTAATTCTTATTGTAATGCAACATATCCTGGTTGCGTCTGCCAAGTGCTTGTAAAATACATGAGTTTATAATGTACGCAGAAGGCCCATAAATTAAAACGTATTTCACTTGGAAGAAAAAAATCTACGGCATATAAAACAAATAGCATTCAAAAATTATAAGACGCACATGAAAATCGAAAAAAAAAACAAAGACGTTGCGCACATCGTACGTAATTCAAATTGGAGACAAAAATAAAGAAATGTTGTGTCTCGACGCAGCCAAAGTATTTCAGTGGAAAGACCAGAAACCAGACTGAAATTATATGTAGTATCTGCTTCATAGGTAAATATGTGTGTATAACATATATGTATAATCTATTTGAAGAACTTTTTATTTACAAAAAGTTTTATATATGCAAAGGATTTGTATTGAAATATATCTAATATTAGAAATATATTATACAATTATAATTTCATATTAATTATTATAAAATGAAAATTAAATGACTGATGTCTTTGCTTTGTACATATATATATAAGTACATATCATAGGCTTTAATCAAAGGGCTGTGTTTGTTTAGCTTTTCGGTTTCAGCGTTTATTTGTTCTGTTCACATCTGTAGTTTATTTGTCATTCGCCATCGATGTTTTTGCAACCTCATACGCTTTGTCAAGCTCCCTTTCTCTCTCTCTCTTGCCCTTTCACTCTGTGTATATGTGTTTGCCATAACTCAAGTTGTGGCACAATGTGATCATTGGATCGCATGATTTGGATTTATTCCCGACGCTCCATTGGACATATTGCCGGCATGTGTGCCACTCATGTCGCCCAAGCAATGGAAATTAAATTAACATAATCGAAAAGCGATTCCATTTCGTTCCCTTCATTTGCTCTCCGCTCTTTCCACATTTATTTATACCCTGTCAATTTCTGTTGCAGCGAATGCCGCGCTGACAGAATTAATTATTTCGCCACATAAATTCCCCCCGATATGGTGACTACTCTGGCCAGAAAACAGGCCCAATGAAATTTAACTATTAACATTTTAATATAAAGTCTTTATTATTGAATGCAAATATTTTAATTGGTGTTTACTTCAAATATATACACCAATATTATAAATAATATAAAAATGAAGTTTCATTCGATATTTTCATAAAATATTTAATATTTAAAAATAAAATATATATAAATATCCAAAAATTAAATATATATTATTTATATATTAGTATTTTAAATATTCATAAAAAATTAATATTAAAATTAATTTAATAATAATCAAATTGCATGAGTCTATATCATTTTTCAAGTTGAAAATTACTTAATTAAAGATACAAATTATTTTAAATTTATATTCCAATGTTTATTTATAATCTGATTAAGTTGTATTCTTTGATCTAAAGCGCATTCAATGTTCAACTTTTATTTTAAAATGTTAAATTAAAGTAGTATATTGAAATATATTTAAAATGTTTACCTAAAACATAACTTGAGCCAGAAATCTTCAATTGGATGTAGTGCATTGAGCCGTAACTAAATTATGAATTGCAAAAACCTAGATGACCCACAGGACTTTTCAGAGCATGCCCACAGCAACAACAACAATAACTTAGAAATGCAGAACCAAATTAGAGCCAACCTTATTGAAACTTTAATGCCCTGCACACACAAAGCAAAGCTGCTGCAACGAGTGCTAAGGAGTTCAGCTGATAGAGAGAAGGAAAGAAGAAACCAGAGGATGCGGGGTTAGTCATGCGGAACCACTTACAAATCCATAAATGTGAATATTATTACTAAAATTGTTGTTGTTGCTGCTGTTGCTTTCGTTGTTGCTGTTGCTGTTGCTGTTGCTGTTGTTGGCATTGTGCAAAGTCTGCCACATGCCCATGGGAACTCGTGCTGACTCGAGGGGCAATTTGTGCGGGGCAGTGGGCGGTCGGGTGAAACACCGCAATGACTTTAGCAAATAGTCAAGCAGCAACGAGAGACAACACAAACAACAACAATAACAACAACAACTATGTTTGCACTTTGGTTTTGCGATTTGCAGTTGCTGTTGCTGTTGCTATTGCTGTTGCTGTGTTTGTTGTTCGAACGAAAATAAATTCCAGTAGCTTTGATAGCCAGCAGCCGGAAACAAACGATTTTATTGGTAGTACGACAACAACGATTGTTGTTGTAATTGTTCTTGCTATTGCTGTTGTACTTGTTGTTGTTAATGTTGTTGTTGTTGTTGTTGTTGTTGTTGTCGTACAACATGTCGTATTATTTGCGATTTTGGTTATTTGGCTTTTGTTTTGGTGCCATGCGTTTATGGCCAACTCCCCATTTCTTTCGGCCCTACGGCAATTGATTTTATTTTATTTATTGTTTTGCGTTAAACTATTAAATGTGTATATATATAAATAAATATACTTGTATATATGTTTTTTTTTGCAGTTCAGCTCGCTTGATCCCTTGTTTGTTTTTTTTTTTTTTTTATATATACATATACATATATGAATTATATTTTGTGGCGTCGTTCTGCTGTTGACTCAAGTTTGGCAAATAATTTGATTTGCAAAACAATAAATTTTCAAAATATATAAATTATACTTAGTTCAGCTTAATATGGCATTGTCAAAGGATTTAGCAAAAGAACATGCTACGGATTTGGTTACATTGTTTTTGTTTTATTATTTGACAAGCAAATAACACGTGAATTTATTTAATAGAATTTTTTAGGTATATGTTTTCAATGTCAATAAAAAGTGAATGAGTTTATAAATGGGAGTAATTTTTAATTATAAAATAATTAACGTTAACTAAGTTAAATAAATTATATAATAAAATATGATTTTAATCAGAAAATTCAATTTATAAACATGAATTCTGCTTTCTTAATAATATAAAATTGATACTGAAAATGATGAATATTAAAATATTCATGTATCATTTTATAAGCTTATCTCATTTATATTTTCGAAAACTTTAAGTATGTAATGTATTTGACTTAAATTTGAATTATTATATTGTTTATTGCTTTATTTTTTGCCGACAAATTTTATAATTTACTATCTTAGATATTTATTAACATTATTTTATTATATATTTGAAATTTTCCCACAGCTTTTAAGGTCGCATAGAAAAAGGAGCATATATTTTGTCTTCTTGTTTGTGATTTTTTTTGTGTTTTTTTTTTTGTGCTTCACATAAAGGAAAGTAAATAAATTAAGGCTCAAACTGGGGAAAAATAAGCAGGAAAGGCGGAACTTTCGCATAAATTAGCCGTTTGCATTTGAAAATTCGAAACTTCCTCGACTGAAATCAATTCGATACTTTTCAACAAAAACAAATTCAGTTGGCTGCTTAGTTCGGTTGGCGCTTTCTGCTGCTGAAAGCTGCAAAGTTTGTTTTGCCATTTTTCATTGCTTACAACAGAAAGTTTTAAGTAAAAAATAAATTTCAGCTAACCGAGACCAACAAAAAATAAAAAAGAACTAGCCCAAAATCGCAGAGTTTGCAAAAATAATATAAAAAAAAAATAGAAATGCGAATAAAATAAAAATTCTGTATTTTCCATATAATTTTTCGCATATATTTTACGCCTTGATTTTTCGCCCATTTCCGCGCACAGCTACTTCTGGACCGTGGGCTGAGCAACCAGTCAGACAGACAGACTCCCAGACGATTCACTTAGACATAGACACACACAGAGTCATGCACAGATTATTTTGTACTTCAGTTGGAGCTGATGGCAGCAACTGAAACTTTTTGAGAATCCATTGGATCCCATCCAAATTATAAGTTCTGCCCTCGATTCAATGCAGCTGCATAGACACCGTGGCTAGAGTTAGGAATAGCACAGTATTTTGAAGTGTATTGCCTCTCAACTTTCGTCATGGTATTTCCACTCTATTGGGCTGCTTTCCAGCTGCAGAGGCCAGCCAATAAAAGGGCAACTATTTTAATGGTAACAATATTTCAGGTCACATAGCAGAAAAAAGGCTGTCTCTGGGCCGCCCTCTTTTGTGGCTGCGCAGTTAATGAAATTTTGTTTATGAATATTGTTTTTTAAGAAACTCAGTGTCTGCTAAGAGAACAATTAGGTGAGTCAAGGAGTATATGAATAAGTAAGTGTTGCATTTTTCTGGATTCCTTTATGCAATATAAAGAACTCTTTCAAAAATTTTGATATTGACTATTAAAGAGAAAGATAAAAACAATTATTATAAACTGTTTTCTCTCAAAAAAATATTACATTCATGTAGTTTTAAGAGTCTTTTTAGTTTCTTTGATAGAAAACTTCAATGACAATTAGACCACAAGTAAAACTCTTTGAAGTACGAAAAGTATTCATGTCAATCAATTAACATACTAAAAAATAATACGAGATTAATCTAACTATTTAACTATCTCTTTGTATTAGTTGAAGCAGTCAACAAATATTTCTTTCACGAACGCCAAATATGCTGGTTTCATGTAAGTAATATTTATGTCGCATTCTTCCAACTCTCAGCTCTGGCAATATCCTTGCCAAATCCTGGCCAGCGTGTTGTGCCGCAATGTTGCAATCAATCACAGCGCAAATCGCTTTGGTGTCGCAAAGCACCGCTGGGCAAAGAGTTTTCGCCTTAGGAATAATATCCATCATTGCAGTCGCAGTAATCGTCTTCATTTCCAGCGTGCACGCCGCGTCGGAGTCGCCTTTGATGCCTCAGCTTCAGACCCAAACCGAGACCCAGACCCAGACCCAGACCCAGTCCCAGTCCTAAGCCATGACTCAGAGCTGCATGGCAGGGCGCAGAGCGCAGAGCGTTGAAGGAAGGACGCTGTCTGCTTATGTGTGTGACGACCATGCAAGTCTCGTCTCCATCCAAACAGAAGACCTAGCCTAACCAACTTGCCTGCAATCTCTCGCTGCGTAATCACATTCGAGTGCCTGCCAGCCCCGCCAGGCAGCTCCACATGTGAGTCGAGGCGACGCCGAAGCTGTGCCGCATATAAATGTTTGATTTATGCATCCAAATGCTTGAATCGCAGCCAAAAAGTCTTTGCCATTGCCAGTGCAGCTGTTGTAGTTGTGTGTAGTGGCTGCACTTGGAGTGGACTCTGGCTGACTCTGCGGCTTATTCGATTTCCCATTGCCTCATAATGGCGGCACTTTGAGCTCACTGAAGCCACCGACATGGGCAGCTTATCCTATCGATGCATTCAGTGCATCTTCGATGACGCTGACGCTGACGCTGAAGATGAGCACATTATCATTATCAGAGCGGCACCAGCAGACCCACCAAACGCCCCTAAGGCTCTGCCGTGGCCCCTGTTCGCACTCAGTTATAAATCCATTCATCTGCTGCATTATTATGAAGAGGTGTGTTTTATGCCATCGACGTGTGCGTATCTCCTGCTTGCATTTGCCATCTGCCTGCCCAAAAGCCTTTCGAGTTCCTTGTAATCTTGCAAGTTGCATGCGACGACTGCTGCGACTTTTGAGCCATTTATAGCTCGTTAAATGCTAAACAACTTATTCAACACTTCGATAGTACATATACCTAAGCTGGGGCTTTGTGATCGCAGCCATGGTCTAGAAGTCAGCAACTGTTAGCAAGGTCTTACAAAGTATAGATAGGAAGATAAGAGAATCATAATATATTTAACAGAAAAGTAAATCAATTTAATCAAGTATAAAGATATGATTTAAATTGTATTATTTTTATATAATTATTTGAATACATAATTTAATTATATTCAAGAGAGTTCAGGAGCTTGAAGGAAATAAGATGTATATTAAGAATTTAATATATGTATATATATTTTTATTTTTAAATATGAAGAGAATTATATCAAGCGAGTTATTCATTCATATAAGTTTTCCTTAGATTAATTTTAGAATAATTCTTGCTTGCATATCAAGAAAAAAAAACTATTTTAACAAAACGTTTCTTGGTAATATCAGATATTTGATTAAATCATAGATAACAGTTTTTTTTTCTCGAATTTAATTTATTCATACATAATCTTAATTATCAAAGAATAAATATCAAATTTAACAAGTTTACAGCCCATAGGACACACTATACATACAGAGCGTTGACAATTTTGGCTGAGCTCAGCTGAATGGGTTCATGAATAATGCATAAAATAGTGGCTAACCAAGCCGAGTCTAGTAGAGTCGAGGCAAGTCGAGTCGAGGCGAGTTGACTTCATTGAATGAATACAATTGCAAAACTTGCGTATGCGCTGTTCGTCGAAAGTTTTCTAAGTTTTTGCTTAATAAATTTACGAGCAGAACTTTACGCCAGGACTTTGAATCTGCCGTTGCCCAGCAAAAAGTAATCACTTAACTTTGCATTGTATAAAGTCGACTGTTCGGATGCTAGTTCGAAAGTCGGCTAGTCGCTGACTTAATCATCGCCCGCTGATATCTGGACAAGAACAGAAAGCATTCATTATGCTGCCCAGAGCTCTATACAAAAACAGAAAAAAGGGCAACTGAATCAACGAATGGGGAGCCCAGCAAACTGCTCAAACTAATTTGCCAACGTATCGGCGGATCTGCCAACAACACCAAACTCCAGTTGCCAGTTGCCAGTTGCTAGTTGCCAGTTGGCAGTTGCCAGTTAGCCACCCGCGTGGAAAGCAATAAAGCAGCAGCAAAAAGGCAAAAAGAGAAATAACAAACTTAAATAAACAAAATGTACTCATTATTTATATTCGCGACTAAAAGAAATAAAAATCATGGCAACAATCTGTGAGACAAAAACTTCATAATATACAGGGTTATTATGCGGCTTGATAAGCTAATAGTAAAGTCCATCACAAAGATATGGTTGGTGTTTAACGAATACATTAATCTTGTAAAAACTACTGCCAAAGAATTGATAGTTAAAGAAATCATTTCTATTATGTGTGTGGGTCAATAACTGCCTATTAATAATTAATTATTTATCTAGATTAAATATTCTACTTAAGCTCAAATATTATTTATCTTATTTAAGCTAAAAGTTACAGAATATTTGATAAAAATTGCTTTAATTGGAAACTTTCCTTCTTTAAAATGGGCTCAACATAATGCTTTAAAATAATTCTAAAAAATGTAATTATTTGTATCGCAAAAACCTGAGTAAAACTTTAAATAGTTATAGCTATATATACTTATATATATTTATATATATTTTTTTGTTCATTTCTAATTTATATATCATAAATTTTTCCCCTTATTATTCCTCGTATTAATTTTGTTAATAGCTTAATTTGTAGAGCGCTTGTTGCAATTGTTTTGTCACTAAATTTATATATTGTTAATTCGAATCACCCTGTAATCGAGTACTGAAATATGGTGAAAGTTTTCCTGCCACTAGACAATAGACGCAAGCAAGAAAATCGCATTAATTTTTTGCTGCTTTGTTCGTCTTTGCTTCGTCTTGAATTTTGCTGCTGCCTTTGGCTGCGTCTTCTGCACGCACTTAAAAATTAATTTAATATTCTTGCGTATCCTTTCACGCCAGCAACTCGCATGTTCCAGCAACCGTTACTGCCAGGCTGTTGCCATTGGGTGTGTCCCCTCACATACAAAGCGTCGCTGTACATCATAAAATCCCTCCTATACACCCTGCCTAGGATGAGCATCCTGCTCCAGCTTACTGCTAGCTGCTTTCTGCTCGCTGCTGCTGCTTAGCTCGCATGGCGGCTGTAAATATAATTACGTCGGGAAAATCCGATCCTTGCAGGATTAATTAGCGCGCATTATGAGACGCTCTGTCGGCGAATGGGGACCCGCGTTCAAGTCGGCAAGCAGCACGCAGCTCAGCTTCGGGCTCTCGACTAATTTGGGCCCGGCCCGAGGAGTGGTTGGGCCTGCCATCCAGGGGGTGTTAACTAGCGCACAGCCCGTAGTTCAGCTATACCTCTGTGTATACATGTGTACGTGAATCGCGCTAGCAACGTGTAAAAAAAAAAAAAATGCAAATGGGATACATTTGCTACTAATTAAGAATCCATGTTTTAAATATGCTGCTCGTTCACTTTTCGAGTATGTGCCGAGGTGAATGTCTGAGTCTATGGAGCCCATTCTAGTCTCTTATGTGAGTGGGTGTATGTGTGAGTGTGTGTGTGTGTATGTCTGTGTGTGGCTGTGGTTTTGAGTTGCAAGGAACGGCCATAAAAATATAAGTAGAACATGGCGCATAAATGTTCCAGCCAGCGGGTGGGCGGAAGATTGAATGACAGCAGCACCTCAATTTCACCTCTTTCCCAATTATCTAATATGAAGGCCTTAAATTACCGGAAACTCAATCCCTTAACAGAGTCTTCGGATAAATGAAGAGCAGTGAACGGATGCCAAATATGAAAGGATTATAATTCATATAAAATCTAATTAGAGTTTAAAGTTAAGGTTTATTGTTTACTATTGCAAATAAACAAAAATAAAGTTAAGGTTACTAATTTCTAATTTTCTAATTTTGATTTTTAAGAAGGCTTAAGCTGAGATTCCAATAAGATGGATGCTAAAGATTGTTATTCTCGATATCCACTATAGCTACGTGAAATATCGCTTTTAACTCTTCTGTTAGTTTGCCTATTTCTGATCATATCTTTCGCTCATCAAAATCAAAGCGATTCTGTGCGAAGGAAATAAATAGCTCTCGTGGTTCGCCTTACCGACATCCTCTCTCTCTCTCTCTCTCTCTCTCTCTCTCTCTATAATTCAACAGCAGCCAGCAATCACGACACGACATATTTATATTCATAATGAAAACTCTTGGGTGTTTTATAAATTCTATTGACTAGGTTATATCAAGGTTAATCTCAAGAGCAGATTTACCTCGACAATCGACTTAATGTTTTATATATTTGGATTTTCACACCTATTTAAATCAGCTAAAGTTCACAAGTCATTATTTGACTGTAACCTTTCGTGTCTAGTGCTGAAATGTCAGCAATGCAAGGACGCCTTTGATTCATGGGGCTCATCGTGACAATTCTGCGGGCAAAGAGCCCCAAAACAATGGGCCCCAAATTAGAAACGAACTGGAAAACCAGGCGATTCTCGTAAAAGTCATAAATGGCGCAATAACAATAAAATTCCGGTTGCAAATAAAGCTTACAACTTTCGAGCTGAATTGCTGAGATTTCCAAACTCAAACACAAGCACAAGTACCAGTCGCAGTACCAGACCCAGTACCAGTTCCAGCTCCAGTTCCTGTCCCGACAAGTACATAAAATTGAGGCTTCATTGCCAGCGCCTGTTGCTCCACGGAGCAGACGACCAACTGTTGAGCGGATTTTACGAGGCGAATAATGACGTCATAAAAATTAACAACTTCATGGCGAGAGCATTTTTTTATATACATTCTTTTATTACAATTTGGAGCTGTTTGCAATTTGCATTTGAAATCATTTGAATGTGTGCCAGGCACACTTTCTACTCGACTCTGCTGATGGAGCGTAGAGGAGAGGAGAGGAGCTGGAGCTCGAAGGCGACAATCATTAGCTGGCAGTCACGAAGTTCGAGCCAGGCCAAGCGTACGGAACTGCAATTCAATACAAAAGCAAATGCTGGAAATTAAATGAAATCAGACGAGCTCAAAACTTTGACCAACAATTTATTTGCGTGCCAAAAACAACATGCAGCGCGCGAGTTCAAAGTGGGAGACAGCGACACAGCCGGAAAAAGAGCCGGAATGTGGGAAAATTGCATCGGAAAATTTACCGTGCAAACGAACGAGCCCAGCGTATGCGGCCAGCAGCAATGCACAGGAGACACATACTCTTCGTGTATGCGCACAAGAGAGAAAGGGAAAGGAAGAGAGCGAGAGAGAGAGAGAGACAGAATGAAGAGAGAGGAAGAGTGCGTCCAATAGCCAGTGAATATAATTTATTCGATCTGTGATAGCAACGGCCTCTGTCCGACATGTCTCATAAAAATTGCAGTTTAATTACTCCATCGACAGTATCAATTTAGCGAAATCTTTTATTAGCGCCGTAGATGGATTGCCATCGTGTTAAAGCGCCATCTGTAGTCAGTTAAAGGTAAAGAATTGCATTTGCCCACATTCCACAAGGGCGTGGGGCAAGAGATTGTGGAGCAATGTTTTGGCAAACGAATCTATCAGCATTGACATTTTTTATGGGTTTCATTGATGATGGTCTATGTGGTATATGGGTCATATAAGAAGTGTTGAATAGCGCTGAATATATATTTGATATATAGAAGTTTATGGTTTAGAGATTATCTCAGATATATCAATCATGAAGAAAAATGTAGAAAAAGATAAAGACCGGGAGAAATACTTTAAGTTTATAATTAGAGAAAATTACGTATAATATCTGGCTCAGACTCATAATAAAATTTCTGTAATTCGTCAAGCATTGCAGAAATTGTGAATAATTTTTAAAAATATATAAAGTCTAACAAATTTTCAATTTTCTAAAGAAACCATTATTCCCATTTTCATATACCACTGCAGGGTATAAAAACATATATGAAAATGACATTGTATATTTAGTCCAATATAAGAATATCCAATAAATATGAAATAAATAAATGGTACTCACAATTCAATACTTTGGTAGTTCTATATATTCCTTTCTCCAAAACATAAGATTATATAGCCAACAGATATGCTAGCTGCACAATAGTTCAGAGTTTCAATTTAGTCTGCAGCCAGTTCTATTCATTTGCTTGCCTGCTCGTTTCAATAGCCAAATATTTCCAATATTTGCACCCACGCCGACTGCAGCGCAGCTGCTGCTGACCACCAATCGCCAGTCAGGCTCTAGCCCAGTAGCTATCCACTTGGCTGCCTGGCTGGCTGTCCGGCAGCCGTGCCACACGCTCATCCGCAAGATTTATGTATCTCAAATATGTGAGTGCGAGTGCGAATACGAATGCGAATGCGAATGCGAATGCCTATGCAGCTGCAGTAGTTGTGGCTCTGGCTGGCTACAGAGAGCTGACTCCTTCAATTACTCCAGCTCCGGTTCGTACTGGTTGACGGAGACTCCGCCAAATACAGCCACAGCTGTAAATGGATCTGTATCTGTGTCTCTGTTTGCACATGTGTGTCTGCGTATTCTGTAAATAAGCGAGCGATGTTTTGTTATTGTGCCGCGCTTTTTAAATTTACGTGCGGCAAATGCAACATACTTCACTTACGGAATTTGCGTTAATGTGAATTTGCAGACCACTTCAGTTGGCCAGCCTATAGACCCGTAGCTCGTCTCCCACTGCATTTGCATGCCGTACGCCAACACAAAGAGAGAGGGTCGGTGATGGGAGCGCAGCTCGTGATGCGGATGCGAATACGCCGGGGCACAAGTGCAGCGGCATTGACTTTATACAAATGCACTATGAATGCATGTTGCTGCTGCTGCTGCTGTTGTTGTTGTTGTTGTTGCTGTTTTAGTGTGCGCTTTTTTGCAGTGCATCTGCATCTGCAGCCCAATGTCAGATACAAGGTACATTCTGTCGGTGTCTGTGCCATTGCAGATGCAGATGGAGTACCCGAGTTTCCACTGCCTCAAACCTTTTGCCATACGAGTGCAGCTGCGTGTGTATGTGTGTGTGTGTGTGTGTGTGTGTGTGTATGTGTTTGAAATGTACGTCCGTACGCAAATGCAGCCATGATTTATGATCTGAAACAATATTGAGCGCCCGAAAATTTATGGAGTGCTCCGCTTTGCAAATAAAACGAAATAAAATTTTGTCAGTTGTATTTTTCGTTTCAATATTTTTGCTTTTCGTAACTTACCAGATGTTGTTGTTGTTGCTGTTGTTATTTTTTATTGTTGTTTTTTTTTTTATTTGTATTTTTTCTGTCTTGCCTTCAAACTGACCATTCATCCTTTTGAGGCCATTCATTTCGCCCTCGATTTATTTCGTTTCCGTGTGTGGTGCGACAATATGACGGTAAAATCCATTTCGTAAGAGTCAGCATCGCAGGCCATGGCCACCATCAGACGTACTATTATAGAGGACCAAGTTAGTTTATTATAATTATATATAAAACATATAAAGCACCTACCATGTGGAGTATGTATATAAAAATAAATAATATGATTAATAAATATTTCTTTTTTTTATAAAGCTCAATTATTCGTCTTGCATATAACCAAAATATATCCGTATTATAAAATTATTATATGAATAGGTTATAACACACCCTAACTAACCTATTCATAAATTCTATTTAAATTCTGTAGAGCAGCTGCCAAAATGATAAAAAAAAAAATAGTAGATACCTGACCTATTCATGCGAAAAATGCGGTTGCAATTCTTCAATCCATTGGAAAGGTGTGAAATTTTAATTTTAATTCAGTTAGTTACTTTGAAAAAATGTCTGAAATAAATTTTGCAAAACTAGATTTTACAAAATTTTATTTAAAAGAATTTTTTTTGTTATTTTAGAGAATTAACTATAATAGTATTATTTTCAAAAGCATCTGTCAGAATGGTTTACTTTTTTTGTTTGACAATTCACCTTGTTATCGATGCCAATATGTCAGCTTAAAAGTCGATAGTTCCTTCAGTAATATTTGCTTAATAAATCTAAGCAGCCTTTGCGATAGTTGTCAAAAGAAAATTTCTCTTTTTCAATCATTCGTCAGAGGAAATCAGTAGACTTTTCTTAAGTGTTGAATTTTGTTGAACGTTTGCTTTGAAGCGCATAAATTAATTGGTTTTAATTCGTAAGTTATTTATTTTATTTCTTTGCATTTTACAGCGCTAGAGCGCTAGAGCTCTTTGTAAAATAATACCTGCAGGCATTTAGCTTCCTCAATTTGTCAATTAGAAAGTCAATTGTGTTAAATTCTTTGACAGGACATTTGGAATTGCTATATTCAATTGTTAAACATGCCGCTGGAATTGATTGTTATTTCGCTGATGCGCTCTAGCAAATGGATTAATGTGCTAATGCTGAATACCCCGGACGAGGACATTACCAGACAGCAGAGCCGTCGCATCGATGTGAGCTCCAATGGGATACGCTGGATCGAGCGTGACTTTGAGCAATTCACGCCCCTGGGCAAGTTCTTCGAGATCAACACCAACCCCGAAGCGGGTATTACAGTTGACAAGGAGACTGTAAATGCCACGGCCCTGAAGCTGAGCCTCGTTCGCATCAACGATGCGGCCCTCGACCAGCAAACCGTCGACGTTGCCATAGAAGAGCTGCGACTGCTCCTGAACGAGTCCATGGTCTGGGGACTGCGCTGCACTAATTGCTATAGTGAGCTGATGGTCCAGCGTAGCTTCAGCTCCATTCGTCCCATGCCCATTCGCACCTTGGAGCCGATGAAATACTTTTGCCCTGGCGACCAATTGCCGAAAGTGCTGGACGAAGGCGAGCTCTACTATGCCCTCAACTATATTGTGATGAGCTCCAATATTCTGGACAAACGTGTCATTCAGAACAAAGGGCATATTCATTGTGCCCGCTGCTTGCAGCTGGTGGGCGAGTCGCTGGGCGACAAGGCGGCTCACCAGCTGTACGTGGATACACTCTGGGTAATGCCTAGCTGCCAAGATGAACTGTCTGAGGGACGCATGGAGAAGCTCTTTGGCAAGCTATCGGTCTCTCAGCTAATGCTGCACCTCTTGCAGGATGCCGTCCCCGTTAGCGAAGAGAAAACCAGGCTATTCCTGAAGACTGTGCGACCGGATGGTCAGCTGCACTACATGCTGCTTCTCGTGGATACCAGCCAGCTGCATCTGCTGCGCTCCAAGCTGTCCCTGGTCGAGGATCTCAATGGCAGCCAAATAGACAGCGATGACGACGAGCAGGTCAATGATACCTGCGACAGCAGCAGCGAGAGCGTCACCGAGAACAGCAGCGACAGCGACTTCGCTGCCATCGAGAGCAGCGACGATGAAGACATCGAGCCGCAGGCCAAACGCCAGCGTCGCGGCGAACCGAAGCCTGTGTACGAGGTGAAGGTGCGCGGCTATCGCGGCTGTCGCATCACCTATCACATGCTCGCCACTGACGAAGAGCTGGCTGCCAACTCGGAGCTGATCGAGCAGTGGCGCAAGGAGGGCACGCCCATGCTGCGCATCTCCTATGTCATGATGATGGATCTTCTGCGGGAGCTGAACGTGAACGAGCTGCTGGTGGCCACGCTGGAGCGCATTACACCGGCTGAGAAAGAGGGGCGCATTAGCTACATCATCTTTGAGCCAGTTGAGGATACTTAGGCGAAATTTCGGCAGACTTGCTTTAATCGCACTGCACTTGACTGATGATAGACTCTATTAAATTATCAACATGCATTAATATTTTTTTTTACTTTAGATTCCAATTTGGAGAAAATTTTTATGTATTTACCATAATAGAGGCATTTCTCACGATTCTTATATGCACTGTCTTTTCTTCCTCTTCCAATTTTTGTAAAACCCATAACGAACACTTGATATACATACCTACATACTTATCTAATAAATAAATGCCAACATAAATTTGTTTAATACCTTAAAGTTAAATTGGATCGGCATGCCGACTAGAAAATTATAGTAAAATTGGATTAAAAAGTAATGAAGCCTAATCCCGAAAATATTTACAATTTGTGTTAAGTCTAATATAAATATAATTAATAAATCTAGCCATTTTCCTGGCTGCTTTCTATGGCTCATTTACTTTGAGCTGCAGATAATACAAAACTATAATAGAGCAGTCGACTTCATGGTAAATAAAATATTTTATCAATATTCAAAAGTTCGGCTTGATATGGAGTTTTTATCTGGAAAACCTTTAATGGACGCGTTCGTTCCATTTGAGTGGGATTTGGGTCTGGTATTTGGTGTGGCACTAACGAGACGTGGCGCATATATATCGACAATTGTTGTTGTTGGTATTCATTTGCAACTGACAACTGCTGTAAAGGAGGATAACACGGACATTTATCATGTTGCACACGCAGCGATGGGGCAATCGATTTGAGCTCGATTCCGACTTATCAGCAACTGCTGCAGCCCTGACTGCAAGGGAGGGAGGCTGCAGACGAGGCGTGCACAATTGAATGCTGCTACGCATCTCGAAATGTTAGCCGGAGCATCTGAGCCTCAGGCCTACGCATCCCCCTGCCAAAGGACACGGGTAAATTGGGTTGCCTGCATATCTATCAACAGCAGCACTCATAGCTGCACCCACATGTGACTGTCGCACACAACTGACGGCCGCCATTTGGTTTCTTCTGCCAGCATATGGTTGCAGGGATCTTCTGGTTTTGGGGGGAAGCCAGGAAGTGCTGCCAAGCGCAGCTAGAGGAGCATACATATTCTATTTTAATATGACAAATGCATCAGAGTCGGCGCACCGCACGTGACTTTTGTCAAATTCATTTTAATGAAAAATGCTGACATTTCTGAAAGAACTTTGAGTAATTTAAACGAGGCGACATCTTGTGGCATGAAAGGAAAATTATGAAAATGAATTTAAAAATAACTTTAGGAAAGCTTAGGCAAGCATGGCAAGGTTTTTGATATATTTGTCGTTGAATTATGTAAATAAAGACATCGATTGGCAATAGCAATAGTTAATTGGCAATGATTGGGGCTGCCAGAGCTGAAGAAAGTTTGAGAGCATAGCAATTGTCGAGAAACTGCTAGAATGAACACACGTTCACGGAATTCACTAAGGTCCAGAGACATACGCAAAAGAATGACGGATGCGGTCATTTATAGCGACGCTGTTTGTATCAGACAATGCGAATGAAAATATAGATAAAGACCTGGCATATATATTTATTGAATAGAAAGTAACGTCATAGCTCATAACATTTGCTGTGACATATAAGAAAATATTATTAAAAAGGAAAGGATCAAGTAAAATTACACATATAACCACATAAAATGTAGCACTCTCTTTTGTTAACAAATATGCTTGGAATTCATTAAGTAATCCATAACAATAGTATATTACCCACTTTATAAAGATCTTCTCACTAATCTAAATGCCAATTAAGATCATTTTGGCAATACCTTCAGTAAGCACGAAGAATACGAAGCGAGGCAATGGTAACATATGTCCTGATTTATTGATTCGTATATTCATTTCTTGAGAGTGTGTGCCTCATATGCCGAGTTTATGCTGTGCTGCATGCCACACTTGCCGCTGTCTAAGCATCCTGTACCGTATGCCATAAATCATAAATGCAGACAAAATATTCGCCAGGAGTAGAGCAAACACACACAAAAAAACACAGACTCGAAATTATGCTTTGCTCCAGATTTGTCGCCGAGGCAGGCAGAAGGCAGCAGGCAGCAGGCAGCTGGCAGGAGTCGAGAAATTCATGTAGAGTGCGTATTTTGCATATGTGGGCGGACGCAGAACTAACGCATCATAAAACAACAAGGACAACGCACAAAAAATATTTAGAAAAGAATTACGCTTAAATGCAATTGCTGTCATATTTTTTGTCTGTTACGTTGCGTTTCGTTTCGTTTCGTTAGGAAACTCGTGTGCATGCGGCGCTTGTGATTTACGATGATGCAAAAGCAACTCGAAAGCAGCAGGACGAAGTGCAGCTCCGTTCTACAGCTTGGATTCAGCGCTGCGGTGGGCAATTAAAAGTCGTTGCGACAAAGCCACCAAAGTGCAATTCATACATCGTTAAATGGAAATATTCATTGAGATTTCTCCCAGCCTGAACTAATTTATTATTAATTGAATCGAACAGAGACGACAGCCGACTCCTGCCTAAGAGCCTGCCACTCGAACGCCCGAACGCCCCGTCGGAGAGACGCTGTGTGACCCGCCATGTGATGTGAGTTTTATGTTCTATTTATGTTGTGCAAACGATGCCCCATAATCGTAAAAATATCAAAACAAATCGTTAAAATCGATCGTCGTCATTTGGCGCTGCTTCCCTCAATTCGAGCTCGCATTCAGATACAGAAACAGATTCAATGAGCTGCCTGCGAGCTCTGGCACAGGGCACTGGAATGCGAACGGCTTCATTTGCGGAGTTTGGAGCAGTTGTTGTTGCCGTTCTTTGGGGGAGCCCTATCTACATGAAGTGAATGTGGATGTGGATGTGAATGTAGATGTGGATGTGGCGTTTCGTAAGTGGCGCGGGTCGACGCGTGTCAATTGAGTTGCTCTCACTCCTGCGCATATTTGTATTTGATATTGAAAGTCAAATTTGTGTGTCTGCCTGTGTGTGTGTGTGTGTGTGTGTAGTGTGCGTGCGCCCATAATCATAGGCGGTGTTGCCAGACAGAAGCAGCTCATAAATTTTGTTACTTAATTAAGTTGGCAACACTTGAAAATTGTTTGAATTTTGTTAGTTTTTCCCCCTTTGAGTGTGCTATCGATTCGTTTGTTGTTGTTGCTGCTTGAAGTGAATTTTAGTTTGCATTCACAGATAATAATTGTAAGAGCCCATTATTGAATTCAATTGATTTATAATTATTGAATAGAACCCGCCTACCAGGCAGAATAACCATTACAAAAGAATTCCTAATTGGTTCAAAGAGCAAATGGACAAGGCCTTAAAGCATCGAATCAGCAAGTTCCTCCTCAGCCTGACATTGTCCTGAAAAGTTACCTCAAAATGCCTTTTTAATTAAATAAATATTTTAAATTTGTTTTTTATTATTATTTATATTACTCAGTAATAGTCCTCACATGAAATTCTTCTAAGAAAAAGAAGATTTTCTATTTAAACAATAAAATTTTCGATCTACCTAATTTGAATTTTCAAGAGCTTTATTTAAATAAAATCAACATATGCTCTTCCCACAATGATTGCAGAGCTCATGTATTTAAAAAATGTAGCAACTATTTTCAAAACAAATAACCAAACACGATTTTAGTGCGCTTTGAGTGTGATGAAGCATCAACTTAGTACATTGATGCATTTGTTTATTTGTTCAGCGCTTGAAAATCTTCAAAAACAAAAACAAATGTGGAAATATTCGCAGCACGCCAGCACACACGTAGATCCATGGTAAAGAACCGGAGACCCATAGGCTTTCAATGGCCGCTTCCATAGACCAGTTGTAGTCAAGGTCTGCGAGGTGCCACACGATATGTGCTGAGGGGCGCTCGAAGGCGGCGTTTGTTTATCCAAAGGGGGTCGACACTTGGCAGCCACATGCCCCGTTATTTGTTTTTATAGACTCATTTTATGTGCTCCATGTTTGCTTGGCTCGATTGCTCAACACTTGTTGAGGACGGGCCATGTTTATGAGCGCCTCGCCCACACAAAAGCGAATCAGTCTGAGCAGAGGCAAATGCTGCTCACACATAATAACCATAATAATAAGAATTAACTTGCTCATTACCACACAAAAGGATTGGACAAGGCAGGAAGGTCTGCCAGGCCAGACAAAAGCGTCATAAAGACATCATAACTCAGAGCCTGCTGAAAGGATAAAGCCGACACAGAGAGCCGCCCACAGAGAGAGTCGAGGCAACGGGCTGGCGGACAATAATTAAGTACTTTTCTATGCAAAATTGGAACAAAGTCAAAGGCCACAAGAAATCTCTCACGCTCTCACACTCACACTCTCCCTCTTCCTCTTAGCCAGTGGCACAGGTAATTCCGGGCTAAATTAAAATCTCCCTCTGTGCACGGCAAGTGCTCAAGACATTGTCACACATTATCAGACGGCCAGAGGGAGAGCGAACTCGGCTCAAACTTTATGAAACAAAGACCGACAACTGAAAGGGGTGTGTATGACCGGGTGCTATGGGAGGAGTGGTTGGCCGAGCTGCTTGTTGACTTACTCAAAGACAAACTTTTGCGCGGCAGCAGCTTCTTGGCGAACGGGCGTCGCAGCTGCCGTCCTTACGGCTCAATTGCAATTACGGCAAATTACTTTATTACATCCGTAATTGTGTGACCATCAAGCGTGCCATTTTTCGGGCACTGAAATTAGTATGGCAGACGCCACAAGTGTTTCTACCCCAATCTCTCTCCTCGGCTGAATGCGCAACTACGTCCATGTCTCAGTCCATCAATGGCCAAATATTTAATGCCACATAATGTTGCACAAACACCGCCGGCTACAGGAGCGTCGGCAAAGCAGAAGCTACGTTTGAGGAATATTTTTACTTATTATTTCATAAATGCTACAGAATCTAAAAGATAGTCCAAAAGCTAAGTTTATTATAATAGAAAATTGATTTATTATTCGTTTTACAAAAAAATCTACTTCTTGGGAAATTTAAATATTAACATTCAACTTAGCCAAGCATTTTAACACCTCATTTTTAGACTGCAATTGCAAGTCAGTTTAAGGAAAGTTATAATCCATAAATAAACTTAAATTAATCAATATTATAAATTCATAATTTTCAGTATAATTATAAGTGTTTTATCTTATTATATAATTGTATTAATATATTTTATATATTTTTTCAGTTGAAAAATATGTTTTATTATAAATTTAAAAATACATTTATTTATATAACGGAAGCGAAAACATTTACCTTTTTAAAACAAAAACAAAAAAAAAAAAAACAATTTTAATTAGGAATGAATTCTAAAAACTTAACTGATTTCATATATTTGTTTTCCCATCTTTAATTGAAATACAAACAAATTTTGGGTTTATTATAAATTAATAACTCAATAATCACATTAGTAACAAATTGGGAATATACATGTACAAATTCCTTGTTTTCTTAGTCTATGCAAATTAACAATTAATCTTTGCCTTTTCAATGAAATTTAATGACACTTGGAAATAGTTTTCAATCTTTATTAGTTTTATGGCAAGAGTCGTTGTCAATATCATTTGAAAGTGTCATTTCTTAAGCTCGTTTACGATCTCATGTGGGTGTCCTCTGACGTCACGGCAGCGAATTTGGTCTCAACGTGCCTGCCGAACAGAGAACGCGCGCCAAAACTGTGCGTTGCTCAGCCGCGCAGACGCGGCTCTCGCAGCTCAGCCATATTTATTTATGATGTAAACAAACCATTAAACGGGAGAATTACGAGCGCAGTCGCAGTCCGCGCTCTGCTCGGCCATGATGGCAGCGACGCTGCAGCGCAGCGACTGAGCGGTAGAGCGACAGAGCTGCAGCAGCGCGATATAAATCACGCACACGCGCACAAATTTACGATGTCGCTGCCTCTCTCAGCTCGTATAGTGCTGCTCGCTTGCACTCGGTTGGTCGGCATAGCGTCCTCTCGCTCGCAATGCTTTATAGCTGACGGGAATGGTTTATTGCTGGCATCTTCATCTTCTGCTTGCTGAGCACGCACACATGCACATTTACAATGTTAGTGGCACTGGCAGCATGGGCACTGCGCACTCTCTCTGAGAGGGAGAGAGAGAGAAAGAGAGCAGCTGTTTCTGTGTCAAACATATGCTTGTGTTGTTGTTGATGGCAGACAGAAAGGGAAGCAATTAAAATGGGCAACGACACTGGTGTGAGCGAGCTGGCCAATCAGTCTCCGCCCATTTTTCGTGTTGGTAAGCGTCACAAAACCGCTGGCAATTCAAAAACAGCCAAAAGTGAGGCAAATATTTTGCATTTCCCTGCCAGTTTGGCATTATTTGGCTCAGATCTCGCTATATTTTGCAGCAAAGGCACTGCTCGCGCTTTCCAGCACTGGCCTAATGAGAAACCTGTTAGAGGAGCACGCCGAGAACTGGTTCAGAGCACGGCCAAATTTATGGCTACACGTGGCTTTCATTGAGAAACTGATTCTGCGGCACTGGGCAAATTGCTTTGTTTATGGGCGTTTACTTTTGCAGCACAAACGAAATTTACGAGCTCTTGAGTTTTCACTCGAGTGAGTTTTTTTGAGCGCATCGGCGCAGCGATTTGAGTGTTTTTATGTTGGTGTTTTCGCAGTTAGCGCTTTGCCCCGAGCTCTTTTAATGCGCTTTATGTTGGATTTGAACTTGAAAATTGCTTTATTAATCATTAAGGAATAAGCGCGTCTATTAGGCGTCATTTATCATTTGGACACCAGGACGGGCCGATGGTAGCAACTCGATTAGCTGATGATATTTTGAAACTATTAACGTTTATATATGTATATATTTTTACAAAAAAAAATGTAAAATGTGTATATATTGTCATAAGCTTTTAAATTAATTAAATTCGAGATATCAAGCTATTATTAGTTTTTATAACATCTACATTTTGCTTAAAATAGTTTTATAAATCCAAAAAATAATATTAATACTAATATTGATGGTACTAATAATAATAATAATAATAATAAATAAATGATCCGAAGTAAATCTATTGAATTCTTAATCAAAAAAGATATTTCGTTGTGTGAAAATAATATATGTATGAGAATATAATATATGATTTCAAAGTAAAATAAAAATATCCTATGCACATACATATGTATATGTGAATTGCTGTAAATACAATTATCTGTTTGAATGTTTTAATTATTATTAATTTGGCTTTATTATATTTCACTCCTCTTAATAGTAAATGAAATCTTAATAATCGGAGAAGACCTTTATTTTTGTAATAATTAAAAATCATGTTTTTAAATAACAAATAATTTTTTCTTTTCAAATACATGTAAATAATAATCAAAACAATTTTATTTTACATTTCGTTTCTTATTTTACTTTGATTAAGTTAAATATACTTCATTCAATTTATTTCTTATTTTAATATTGCTTCAGATCTGGCTATAATCTCGCCTCTCTTAGCATAATAAAATGTCATATAGTTTGAGTAGATAACAAGTCTTTTCGCATAGTTAAATGCTTTTCGGAGCTGCTACACGTGAAATGAATCCTGTTACGAAGAACAAGTTGAGTGTGAAATCATCGTGGCTGGCGGTTGGACCACCAAAACAGACAGACATGGAGACAACCGCATGAGCAAGCAGCTCAAATTTATAAACTTGGCCATAAAACTTGAACATGGGCAAAAAGGAAAAGGCAACTGGTACCACATGAAGGAGAGGAACTGCAACAGCAGCCGCAACAGCAATAACAGCAGCCGAAGTACTGCATAAGAGTGCATGAAGAAAGACCAGCATTAAAAATAAGAAAACTCACATACTAGATGAAGTTTCCTTCGAGCCACAGCAAAAGCCAAAGCAACCGCAAGGAGCAAAGTTTTAATTTTTGGCCCAGGCAAATGTTGCGGGTGAACGGGCGATGTGGCAGTGGGGTGGCTCCTGTGCCTCCCCCTCCCTCTGGCTCTCAGCTCCTCATTCCTCCCTTCAAGCAGCTAGCTGAAGATGGTGTGTTTGCTCGCTCAGTGTGTGACAAACTATCTTAATGGCTTTTCGCAGCTTGGCGGCTCTTAAATGCGAATTTAATTAATTGGACACTTAAGTTAACGACATTTCTTTGCCCGCTCTCGTTTGACTGACTCCGACTGCACACGGCGACGATTTTGATTAATTGGCCAGCAGCGCACGCCGACTCCACAGGCAGCCAGCCAGAAGAGCGGAGAACAGCTACAGCCTCGTAAACTGAGCCATTGCCAAGGTGTTGGATGCTGCACGCACTTAATTGATGGCCCTCTCAAAGCTGAGACTACCATCTTGCCAGATTGTCATTGCCATGCAAAATGGCGTTGCAATCCAATGAAAGTATTTTTTCTTAACCTGTTCAGTAAGGAAATATATATTCAGTAGGAAATTTATAAATATTCGTAAGACAACAAAAAGGGTTTCATATCATAGCTTTTAATAAGTTAATCATATATTATTTTTTACTAAAATAATTAAATATTAGATGAAGAAACTTGCCTGATCTCCTGTTCAATTAGAATAGAAAAAACAAAAGGTTTATTTATGTAATTAATTTATTTATTTATATACAATACGGACTTGCTTTAAACTATTTAAGAATTATCAACATAATACAAACATCTGCAAGAGAAATAGAAAAATAAAAGAATTGGTATTTTCCACTTCATATATGAATAATCCTTTTTCGACTCGTTTGCTTTTGTATGTATATTTGTAATCTTATAAATTATATTAACATATATAGTTGGGCGCATTATTACATGAGTTTGGTATAATAAATCGGGAATTCTTGTTGAATGAAAATATTTATTAAAATTAAGAAAACTATGAACTCATCAAGCCGTTCAGAAATATCTATGAAAATTTTTAATAAAAAATTTGATGATAAATTTAAATTAATAGTTTTATCTCTATTTTATTTTTATTTATTAGTAATTTTTTTCTTTACTGAAATTTATTAAATATTTCTGAAAATTTTTAAGCTTCGAAAGACTGCATTTAAGACATTCAACAAAATAACTATGCCGACACTTGAGGGAGGCGGTCTAACCAAAGTCTAAACAGCGGAGTAGAATACAAACAGAAGGAACTGAAAGTCCTATTCTGTGAGCAGAGTTGGCCACTGCTGGCGACGCACATTCATTAATTTAGTGTAGAGAAACATTTTTTGAATTGTTTTGTAGTTTAATGCGAACTCGGTTAAATTTATGTAGTCAGGCAGCTGAATTTTCTTAGTCTCAAGTTTGGCCTTGTGGGAGACCCAAAAGTGCAGTCCAGCTCGAGTTTCAGCCAAGCTTCCAAAGTTCAACATTTGCCAGCTTTCTTTGAATTTATTTTGCGGCAAGACAATTTATTTGCTGGCGTTCAAATGTGAGCGCTTATCAAATAATTGCCGGCCTGCAAATGTTGCACAATTAAGCGGTAAAAGGTTAGGGCCAGCGTCCGCCGGGGTTTGACCGCACAGCTAGCCACTGGTCACTGGCAACTTCCCCTTATCCCAATACTCCCACACATACACAGATAGAGAAAGACACACTGCCGCACACTCTCATACACACACGCATACACACACTAAGCTGAACATGATTTTTTCCTTCTTTTTTTTTTCATGCAGTACAAATGTTTTTCTGTATTTTCCTCCTTTTTTTTGCATGTATTTCTTTTGAGCGCTTGTTGCGCTCTCACCTCGCAAATGTTTTTTAATATGCTCCATTTTGGGCTTATCTTTATTGTCTCGTTTAGTGGGCAACATATGAATGATGCTCCATTTGCACACCTTTTTCTTTCTCCTTTGGCTCTTAGCTAACAACAATATTTAAAATTTTCTAGCTTTACCTTAAAGATTTTCATAATGTTATACAACAAATTCAGATCATAAAAATATAAAATATGAATATTTAAATCTTAATTGGAATTATTTTTTTAATTATATGTTAAACCTTTATTTATTAAGAAATTAAATTAAGTTTTTGTTACTTAATTGTTTAATTGTGTATATTTTGTAAGTACACAATTAATACTCAATAGCAATAAGATTTAATTTAAATATATTTATTGTTCCTCTAGTGGAAAATCCTTTATAATTGTATAGATACTATTGAAACGATCGTCTAATTTCTCTCCTGTCTTTGTAAAAATGAGTACACTAATTTGTGCAGAAGTTTTCTAGTTGATAAGAGCATGATATATGATGTGTCCACATGGGGTTTGAACCCTCACTGCGGGGCCAAAAGCCAGCCACATGGTCCCCGGAGCAGCTGCAATCGATCATTTCGAGCGCGTGTGCAGTCTGTGGAACCTGATGCCACACGGCAAGGTTTGCGATGCAACGGAGACTCTGCGGATACCAGTTTGTCACAGAAAGCTGAAGGTTCGTGTAGAGGCGATCAAAATGCCGGGAAGACCGGCCAAGTGGAAGGCCGGCCATCCAGCCAGGCAGCCAGTGCGGCCAGTGCGGCCATCTTGTGGTCCAGTGTTTGGGGCCTCGAGGTGTGTCACATCTCTTTTGTGTCGCACATTTGTCAGAAATTAATCATGTGCTTGTTTTTACATGGGTATGTGTGACTGTGTGCGAAGAGCAACAACATTCTTAGCTTTTTGATAAATTGGCCGTCGACCCGTAGGAAGGTGCGAGCTGCTGTCGGGCTAACTCTTAGTCCGGCCAAAGTCGTTGACTGTAAAATGCAATTAAATGCGACCAAAACACACGACTTTGGTGGCGCAATTAATTTTCATTAAAAACAGCCAAGAGCTGGCAACACATTCGCATGGCCAGCAAAAAGCCAAGCGATCGTCGATATGAACGATCGGAACATGAGTTACTCATGTGCATTTAGCCGAGTGCTAAGTGAGGGCTGGGCCATGGGCCATGGGCCATGGGCATCGATTGACGCTAATTGATATGCTTATCGGCAATCGATAAGATTACGATTGCGATTACTCAGCCGCGCGGCGCAGTTCAATCCACTTTCAATTTGACAGCCCCGACAGACAGGTGACAACCCATAACTCACGATCGTTCATTGCATATACATATGTACATATATAAATGTATATTTAGTTGTCTCCAGCAGTCCTTACTTAGCAAGTAGTATGTCCGCTTCTTTAGTTATGCATGAGCGTATGCGATATGCCAGACACGAATCGTTGCAAGAGCACCGTGAATTATGCCAAGTCAGTGTGTAGGTTGGCTCAGCTTTAGGTCTTGCTCTTCGGAATTCTTCAAAATCTGCATACACAAGAATCCGCGTCATCCAGTTGGGGTCTTGGCGAATTCCCTTTTTCATGCTAATAACATAATTGATGATATTGTCTTTTAATTCGTTGCATTCAACGTGCCTCGCATGCCAACTTAATTCGGTGGCAAATTCACGTGTGCAACAAAGACATTCTTTTGCAACTTGACACTGAGATGCAAAAAAAAAAAAAATAAATAAAAAGTGTGTAAGCCTGAAGAGAGAAAATCGAAATACGAAAAATACGAAACATTTCCAAGCATCGAATCAGTTTTAGATCGAAACAAATCCCATTTATCTATAATCTTTCATTCGCCACGCTGTGGAAATCAACAACAAAAGCGACAAGTAAAAAGTCTGTTAAGGGGATTTCGAGAAAGGATTTCACCTTTGGAGCAAAACAAATTAGAGATTTCAAATGTAATTTACGACCAAAATGGTTGATCTATGATGGGTATTAAGGGTTTCCATGGCGTCGCTGCTCTTCTTCTTATTCTTCTTCATCGTCATCTCCTCTTCTTCTGCTTGTTCTTGCCGCCTCTAGCTTGTGGTCCCAATGGGGGTGGAAACACACACACACACACACACACACACACACACACTCGGCATTATAAGCAAACACCTTTCGATGGCTACTGCTAATTCAAGGCTTATCGAATACCCTGTTAGTGATTAAATACATAAAAATGTATTTTTTTTGGTAAATTTTAATATTAAACAGATACAAGCAAAAATTACATTTAACGAAATAGGCTATTTTTTTAATTTTTCAAATAATCAGAGTATTATAAATTAAGCAATACAATAATAGTAACTGGACTACCAAAGATCTCAGTTAACATAAGATTTTATAAATACCTTGTTAATAGTAGAACTATAAGCTCAAATGAAATACCCTGCAATTAACTTGAAATATAAATTATTTTGTGCTTTATAAAATTACGTAAATTAAAATTAAATACCATTTAATTTATTCATTTAATTTATTTATGAAATTTTAAAGTACTTACAGTGTCTTTTTTTTACATATAATTTAATACATATTTTTTACATATTATTGCACTGCAATAATATCAGTTATCTGATCAGAAAAGGTGTACATTATACATCATATTTATTTTAAACTCTTTGATACATTGCTATATGAAGAAAGTTAACCAAATACCCTGTAAGATTTCTTTAAAAAGTCGGCATTTCGTTAGTCAATTAAAAAGACCTGCTTTCCCTTCTATTGTGATCTTCAGAGCCTTGCTTAGAGTTTAAAGATATATAAGTGGCATAGTAATTATGTAAATCGGACCTTGACCTCAAGCTTGGGTATGTGCACTATTGAATATTTAATATATGCATTATTTTTACATACTAATTACGATAGAGGCTTTGTAAGTGTATGCAGTCAATAGATCATTATATTATTTCAATTATTTGAAGCACCTAAGCTTACGCACGACTATTAGAAATTGAAGCAATTAAGTTGGCTTGCTAGTTTTAATATTTGTATTTCTTATTCTCTGATTTCTCGACCTCTTTTTTTTTTTTTTTTTTTTTTTAAATAAGCAAAGCCAACGTTGGCCAATAGCCGCCCGGTCGCCATTTGAGCCATTCATCTTGTTAGCCGCCTGCTGTCTGCTTATACGAATACTGCATCAAGAAATCTGCTGCAAAACGGGAAAATAAATCAGTGCGCCGCGACGCGCGTTTGGGGCAAGTGCTGTGTGGCACATGCACACATACACACACACATATCTGGGTACTCGGTACTCGATACTCATATGTCAAGAGTATTTTTGGACGTCGGCGCTGACCCCTTCGCGCTGTGCACCTACCCGTCGAGCGAGCCAGCGACAACTCTTTCACTTGGCGTCTTCTGCTTTCTTCTGATTTGTTTTGCTTTGCTTTGCTATGCTTTGCTTTAGCAGGCATCCTTAGCGCCGAGATTTATGACATTTTAGTTGGCAACGTCCACTTATCTTATCGCATTGTTGGCATCGCACTCTCTCAGAGTGCGAGAGCAGCGCAACCAAGAGCCGACCCAGCTCCGTTGCTCTTGTAATGCATTTCTTTGGCATGACCTCACCGTACGTACTGTCAGCCCAGCTAGTTGACGAAAATCTGTTTTATTGCCTCGCAACGAGTCGGAGGTCATATCGGAGGCCTTTCCACTGTGGTAGGTGTACATTGTTTTATGGCTGAATTAATGTAGCTACCTGTGCGGCCTGCAAGCCGGAAAGCAAAAGTGCTTTAGCTCTGACCTAATAATGCGTAATGCCTATAACTTCCACTAGACAATGGACATCGTAATGGGCCATTGAGGTCAAGGTCACAGACCACTCACCGAATGTTTCACCTGTACAATTCAATGGCACTAATATTTGTAGCATTGCTAATTGAAGGCCGAATAATATACTTTACTTTTATTTTCTAGCATTTTCTCTATACTCGACTAAAGAATCTTCAAATTTTACAATTATTGTAGATATTTTAAATTTTCGTTTGAAATAAGTGAAATAAATTTAATAAGATAAAGTCGTTTTCCAATTTAAGTTTTTCATTGATTATATAATTATTATTATGTCATATTAGCAAAACTTTCATTTTTTTATTTACCGAAAAGTTTTATGAATGATTTTTTTTAATGCTTCAACTGATTATTATATGTAAAATAGTTCAATTATATACTTCTCATACGGAATACATATATTTTAATGAATTTCTAAAAAAATCCTCTTATTCTTAATATGCAAGTGAAATATTTGTTATTAAATGCTTAAAGGAAGAATAGTTATAAACTATATTCAATAATATATTCAGTAAAAGAGAGAGATCCTGGTTAACCAGCTTGCGTTGGGTTCGTCAATTAGCGCGTTGAGTTTATAAATTACAATATGATCAAGGTGGGACGCTCACTAAATGCGAAACGATATAAACCTGCTGCTGCGGGTGGTAAATAAAAGTGCCGTCATCGAGGCCGCTGCCGACGCGTCCGTTGGCTTTGATGACTGGTGGAGTTGCCTAATTAATTTCCATTACAACGTGCCACGAGTTGCAATTTTGCAACGCGCGCCGAGTAAAACGCGAACGACAAAAATCCAGAAATACATAAAACAAAGGTGCCCCGCCCATATGTGGGGTGTGGGTGGGCGTGAGTGGCGGATGGGGCTGACTGGAGGCGATTAAATTAAGTGGCGCATTAACAATTGCACTGCCAGGGACAAACTAAATCATTTTGACGCCACTTGCTAGGCGTCACAATTCACACAGAAATTCGTGTAGCTAAGAGTGGATGACTAGAAGAGTGGAAGATGAGAGCAAAGTTGGCAGCGTGAATCGCGAGCTTTTGGGCAATTTGTCAAGCCGGCAATTGGCCGCACTTTGATGGGGTTGATGGGGGTGCGCAGTGGCAGCTTCTTTAGACCAAAACGTGGCACTCAGTGAAATTGGCTCATTTGCATTCGAAATTTAAATTAATGCAAAACCGCTGAAAATGCCAAAGTTGGGCAAAACTTTTGCTACCGGCCGACTGTTGGCTATTGCAGGAGTCGAGAACGGACAGGCAGCGGCATGGGGTTGCAGGATGGGGGATGAGGTGAGGTGGTAGGAGAGGGGGGGGGGGGTCGAGGGTGATCATAAATATTCGCTGGCGCTCGTTAGAGGCTGCCAACGAATGGACGCGAACGCGGACGCGACTTCCTTACTAACTACGCACAGAAAATCAAGTGGGGAAAAATGCTGCGGCAGCAGCTGCTGCAGCAATAGAAGCAGAAGCAGGAGCAGCAGCAGCAGCCGTAGCAGCAACAGCAGCGCAAAATATGTGGCCAGGGCTTGGGCAACTTTCTTGCCGCAGTTCCTTATTTCTTATTCCCAGGAGCCAGCAACAACAACAAAAACAACAACAATGGCAACAGCAATGGCAAACAGAGCAACATTAGAAGCGCGGTGGAGCTGATGGAGGGGAGGGGTGTGTGTATGTGTGTGTGTGTGCGTCGAGAGCGCGCGTAGAACATCTTACTCGCTTTTTAAAATGTCCAATAAAAATTGCCGACACATTTCGCCCATATTTCTTCGGAATCCCATATAAATCACGCGCTGTAATCCCTCATGCTATCGCCGCGTCGTCTTGGCTGCCGCTGTCGACTTTGCCACCGCCGCCGCAGAGGACAGCAGGGAAAGAAGGGCGAAGGGGTAGCGGGGTAAGCTGGGAGTCGGGAGAAGAGTGGATGCGGCTGCGGGTCTGGGTTTGGGTCTGGGCCTGGGTCTGGGGATTGGGGGTTCGGTTTCGGGTTCGGGTTCGGTTTCAGCTCTGAGTTTGGCAGTTTTGGCAATAAGAAACTTTTTCTTTTCTTTGGTATGCCAGGCTCTGCATTGGCTTTGTTTAGGTCCCCGCGCTCTCCATGGAGCTGAAACGGATACGGGAAGTGGGACTGTGTCCTAGTCTAGGGTGGGTTTCTGGTTCGCCCACCGTGCGTGAGCTCGAAGGCCTCATTATGGTGCCTGCGATTATTTGAAATTGCAAAAGTTTATTCATTGTGGGCGGACAGGAATGTGTGGCATACGTAAGATCGGAAGATGTATGTGCCCTATACAGATAAATCAATAACAATACATGTGCTGAATTCAGATTTCGATTCAACTGTGTCCAGTTGAAATTTATATAAATTAAGAAAACCCCTAACATATTCCTTTTTCGATTAGTATCATAGGAAATCATTTATTGTTTCTTGATATATTATTAGAGGGATTCAATATATACGTAGATCTCTGAAGTATAAATTTAACATCACTGTCGATATTTTGATTTTCGTTTCGATATAATTTTCTAATACTGAGGTGAGCTTTTTAAAATTAAATTAAATTGTTATTCTTATTATTGATTAATAATTTTTTTTTTTTATAATATTTAATTTAATTATAAATTACATTTTTTTATTATTAATTGTTCACTATAAGTTATTTATATACATGACAATACATTGGAGAAAAAAATTAGTTCGTCTATAAAATCAAATATTTCTTCTTTCTTTTGAAATGAATTCAAAACTAAAATTGAGTCCACAGTTTGATAGAAATTTTTTTGTTTCTTTAAAAAATATCTCAAAAACAAACAAGAATTTTCTGTAAACTTAATTGAAAATTAAGTTTGCATGACTTAGGGCAAATGTCTTCCGCTTAGCATCTTAATTATGGAGAGCGGCAACAGCTATGCATCATCTTTAAGTGGAAAGAGGCAGCAGCTCGTATGCTGGTTCCTTTGCTAATGTGCCGCTCCTCCACCCACTCCAGAGCTGCAGAATAAACCGAAAAACGCGATGCGGCGTGCTTTATGAACTCTACACATACATGCATTTGTATGTGTGTGTATGTGTGTGTGGATGCGTGTTGCTATCAACACCAAATAAATGTACGAAACACGCGAGAATAATGCGCGCATATTGTCCAAATTTGTTCTCTATAAATTTTATTAACAAAACACAGAAAAAAAGACAATAACAAAACAAAACAAAATAAAATGAATTTCGCGCTGTTTGTTTACCGGAAAAGTAGCGCAGGACAGGCTGGATTCCGGATATGCACGGACTTGAGAGTGGCTCGCTCTACGGAACAGGGCTCGATGGTTCGGTTCGTTTGGTTGGTTGGTTTGTTGGATGAATGTTGGCGGCTGGCTGGTGGAGTATTTCTGATGCTGCCGAGAGGCAAAAGAACTATGTTTGGCGAGAGATAAAGCAATAAATTCTGTCAGAAATTTAATTTGATAATAAATCTTTGGTTCTAGCGCTACGGAATTTATTTGGCTCGCACTCACGCACACACACACACTGGTGTATATATATAACATATGTATATATATATGTATATAGAAATTCGTGCACATAATAAAACAAAAAGGGCGCAAAAAACGTGCGTGCACGCCAAGGATGAATGAGGATACCAAACATGACACTTATGGATGTTCCAGCACAAAATCACACACACACACACACACACACACACGCACACACACACGCTTTTCGGCTGTGGCAGACAAGAACTGCGTCGGTGTTGCCGACATGTGTCGGGCTTCTTTGCCTTTTTATCCCTTTTCAAAATATCACCTACACCTATGCAGTACAATAATGTGTTTATAGATGTGCGTGTGTGTGTGTATGGCTGTGTGACACCGCCCCGTCAGCTGCCACATAAAATGGTTTCTAATCCGGTTAAGGGCCAAAACCACTCACACTTTCAACTGCCATTTGGCCTTATCACATGGAAATTGCCTCAAGCGTTGATAAGTTTTTAAGCACCTTGTTCAATGCTCATATAGAACCATACACACAGCCACAGCCACATACTAAGCATATATGATCAAGATCAAGATTTAGGCAGTATATTCATGATTGAGAGCTGACTTTCAAGTAGGAGAAACAATTTGTTCGTATTTAAAAAAGTATTTAATAACATCTTTATTTGCAGATCAATTGATATGGAACTTTCTTTAGTGCAATAATTATTATTGCATACTTTTAGGCTTACTCAAAAAAGGCATAAGTATTTCCAAAGCAATTTAGCAAACTCCGAAACGTATGCATCATGAAAAAACTTCGATGTATTCGATGTTTTCTGACAATACATATCAGATCTGTTTGTGTTTGCATTAAATTAGGTCAATCAAAATATCGATAAGAAACATTTTCAAGCACATCTGTTTCAAGCATAGATATCAAATATTGTTGTTTATTAATTGAATTTTATTTAAAATAAAAAATAGTGAAGAAAAAAACTTGCAATACAAAAAATGTATGATTAATAAAAATTTAAATCAATTATAAAATAAACATAACACTTAATTGGTCAAGAACTGTTATAAATGTTTAAGTGAAATACTTAGAGCATTGTTCGCATTGAAATAGATTATGTCCTTTTGTAAAATGGGCATCATCCAATCTATGATGAGCAGATCGTAGCTAAAAAAATATGAAATTGAAAATATATATGTTGGTCTATATAGTGTCTATAATTACCCTCTTGGCATGAGATTTAAAAGTTTCGTTCTGCTTATCCATGTTCCGTAGTGGGGACAAATTGTGTATTTATCATAGTCGAAGACATTATAGAAATTAAAATATTGCTGGAGTACATCTTTTATAGTCTTGGGTTAACTTCTATCTTCTGAAGACCCAATTCCAAATGAGGGAGTGTGTTGAATTTACTAATCGTGGCTTGAATACAAAATAGAATAAAATCAGAGCTAATATATAACAATTGGAAGTGGAAGAAAAACTTACGTCCCATATCTGGAATTAAATTTTGTTGCAATCTTCATTCATTAAGGTATGCAGATGACTTCGCAGTTTAAAACTAAGCTGAAGGTTCATCGCTCTGTCCCGAAGATAGTGAACCATATAGCGGCCTATTTATATATTTTAATTCATAATAGTTTCTAAGGCGACTCATATTATAGCTTATATACTTTTGCTTCAATTGTTTCTGATGCAGTTCGTAGGCGTAAATACGATAACCTTTGGCAGAAGAGTCGAAAACAAACTGTTTTCTTTTTTCATTACTTTTTCTTGCAGCGTCAACAAATTGGGAGGGCAGAAGCTGAAAAACTATTGGCGTCATCTTGTTGTCGGTGGCACAACATTCATCTTCCTCGCGCCGGAAACACCATTGGAAAACTCAGCAGTGGCAGTGGCTCTGAGTCGGCACTCTGGGCACAGACTGTGCTGTTTTTCGCCAGAATTTAAATAAAAAGTGAATTTCTCATTTCGGTGCTGCTGCAGCAGGAGCCGCAGCCAGAGCTGGAGCCGGAGCCAGCGGCAGTGAGTGATGGTTGCTGCTTGCTCACAGATTGAATGGAGTGCTTCCGACTTCCGGATTCGGGTTCAAATGCGAGCGCTGCACTTTCGTCTGGAAAACTGCAATGCACCGCAAAAACTTGACAACCGTTGCGCCCAGCAGAGCTCAGCAGAGCCCGCCCACTATCGCCAATTCCCTTGCCAGCCAAGCCAGCATCCACTGTTTGGATTGACTTTGACTTGGCCAAGTTTCTCATCTTGGGGCTGGCAACTTTTTGCTTTAGTTTCGTTTTTCTCGCTGCAACTTTGCACAGCAGTGGCTCCCGCGCAGGCTGACCGAACCGCAGACACTTTGTCTGCCACCCGGCTATAAATCTTAGTCGGCGTCCTAGCGAACGCACTCGTCCTGCACTATATGTATGTATATAGAAAATGAAATGATTGCGAAACATCAAAGTGTTGCAGTTCACGGTGCGCCAGCTGAGAGTAATGTCTTCTCTGTTTTCCATATTTTTGTTGCGGCAGCCAACCATCAACAGCTGGCGACCAGTTAAATTGCTTCAGCTCTCACTCAGTTATTAAAGTCGCCCAAGAGCGCACCGGAAACGAAATGGGAAGTGTATTAGCTGGCAAAGCGGAAACGTATTAACTGATCACATATCTCGGAACCCTCTCCATCAGAATCAGTACCAATGCCGAAAACGACATCGACACCGACACCGACACCGACACCGACACCGACACCGACATCGACATCGTCACCAGCAGCGCCAGCAACACGGTTATTGCTGGCTGCAGCAGGCGCCACTGCAGCAGGAAACGCAGTTTTGGCTGCCCGCCCGTCTGGTCATCCATTGACGCAAGTCCGCAGCTGTTTGCTTGCCCCATCTTCCAGCTCCCAGCTCCCAGCCCCAACCCAGCCGCATTGTCCGCCTGGCAAGGATGCTCTTAATTTATGGCATTGAACTTTTATTGGGCGAATTTCTGTTCATTTCCATGCGTGTATTAAGAATAATGGATGCATGTGCCGGAAGTGCTTCATTTCAAAAAGGGTGAATCTGTTGCCAGTGTACCCAAGGATATATAAACAAGTATAGATATACAAGTATACATATATATATATCTATCTATAAATATATATTAATTTGAGTAAATCTGTTTATTCTCTCAGAATAATTGGCTTGACTTTGGTTTGACTGACTGATTGATAATCGATGACAGTTCATTTCCTGCAATCAAAATTTATTTAATGTATACGAATATAAGATCTGTTGTCTACTGTATATCATATATATATATATATATATATATATATATATATATATATATATATATATATATATATATATATATATATATATATATATATGTATACATGTCTACATATATAATACATATGACTTTATACTCTCAATTCTTCAGTTGACCGCTCTCTCTCTCTCTCTCTCTCTCTCTCTCTCTCTCTCTCTCTCGCTCTCTCAATCTCTCTAAATATTTGCATCTATTCTTTATCCATCTGTATCACATTCTTTCCTCTCTATCTCATCCAATTAGCTGTCTTTAAATTTCACTGAAATATTTAGCCAGCATAGTAAAAAAAATCGAAACTTCGGTTGTCGGTAAATATATATATAATAAAATTAATTACAAAATATTTTTGCTGATATATATTAACAATTGTGCGACTTCATTAAATTTACGCATTCATTTATCATGAGTCCATTTCTGCGAATGCCATACAAATGTGCAAACAATGCAATGCTGTGGTTAGCACTAGCCTGCAGAGACCGAATATGAAATGGAATTCATTTATAGATTGTATCTTCAGTCAGTAGATGAACTAAAAGATCGTTAATGTGTATGTTTTCTATGTGATCTAACTTAACGATTATCGAAATAAAATCTACTTTTATCTGCCTATTTATATTAGTTTATATTTGGATATCTTTCATTATTATATATATTCGATCCATGGAACTCTTCAATTTATAAGCAAAGGCAAACTACAGAGAGGTAAAACTTTGTTAGTCTGTCAAATGAATTTCAAGTTCATTTCCAGGGCATATTCTACAAAATTCAATGATAAACTCACTCGGTTGGGTTGGTAAATTCAATAAAAAAATCACAGTGCAAAGAGCTGCATTTGCCACCGTGCAACCGCTAGGCGTTGCAAGTGCGTTTATGGTTTGATGATTTACAGTCACAGCCATAAATATTCGCACGGCCAGTGCGCACATTATTCGCGATTTATGCTGCGCCGCCATAATTCATGCAACAGCACATGTAAAATTTATGCAATTATTAATTTAACACTCCCACGCACCACGCACCACCCGCGCCCTTCAACTGGTCATATGGACCACCTTACGACTCATCCGCTGCAACTCGTATTATCAGCTAACAAAACTGGACACAAAGGCAGATCTAATCTGACCCAGCTAAGCGTTTTGGCCGTACAAACCAATTTGGGGCGACAATGCAACAAATGAACTGCTGGCAGTTGGGCTCGTTGCTGGAACAAACTCGCCCGCACCCACCACTGCACCTCTGCTGCGCCACCGACCGGCTGTGGAACCATAATTTACCCGACGAGCAAAAACACTCACGAAAATAATAAATGTCCAATATGTTAGCCGGGCTGGCAACATGGCAAAGTCGGCAAAAGAAACCAACGCCCTCACAGCACCAAATCGACAGAGGCAACAACAACTACAACAGCAACTGCTATAACAGCAACGACAACAACAACAACAATGAGAGGAAAAAAAAAAGGTCATTCATTTGGCATGTGTGAAACAAACAGCAGCTCCAAAGCGTGGCAGCCTAGAAGCTGAGGCTGGGCAGTGGGCTACGGTCCAGCGAAGGTTCGTCCTGGGGCTGGAAGTAACTGCCGCAGCCCTTAATGCAGGCCACCTGCTAGGCTCGGGTGGACGGAGCGGACGGACAGACTTCGGCTAGAACATGGACAGCATGTCGCTCCATTAATTTGCCATAAAACAGAAGTGGACTAAAATTTGTTTGTAGTTGTCGTTGTTGATGTTGCTGTTGTTGTTGTTGTTGCTGCTGCTGCTGCTCCAGCAAAAAATTACAAATGACTCCAAGCACACAAAAGATAGTTGGAGCAGCACAGAGTCGATCGGGCCTTGCTAATTTATGAACCAAACAATTTTGATGTTCTGTAAAATGTCCGCAATGACATATTGAGAGCAGCACAAAGAGCAGGCAGAGCAAAAATGAAGGTATTAAAAGAACATATCTACGATTGAAAACATAGTCCTAAAATGCATAAATTCAAAGGAATTCAAGTCTGGCTGTTTGTTATCTAGTCTAGCTGCATGTAAATTTCGTTTGTTACTAGATTCAATAAATAAATTGGATAAATTTCCAATATTCCCAATTCCACTACAGAATAAAACAAAGAAAGGTATTTTTAGATCTAAAAGACTAAACAGAAAGAATGAAATTTAAAATAAATAATTTAAAAAAAAATATATATATGTTAAATGTTTTCATCACTTACAAATTTTCAATTTATTGAGAAATAATTAATATTTGAATGTGTGACTAGAAAATATATCAGAATAGCTAAAGTCTGATAAATGTTATATTGATCGTCGCTGATATCTTCCTTAAACTATCAGCAGATTGTCCTGTAGTTGAGTTGAATTGTCATTTTGCTGCGAAAAGCTGCTGTTTTTGTTAATAAACTTAAATCTATTCTATGAAGATTATTACTGCCAGACAGACTTAAATATTATGTAAAAAACTACTAAAAACTACTACTAAAACTTAGAATTCTAAGCACTATTAAATTAATGATGAATATATAAATACAATTAATAATAAATATAAATACAATAAATAATACAATAATTAATATAATAATTAACATAATTTGGAATGTGCAGTTGATTAAGGCATTTTATATGCAGTCGCCGATGAACTTCGCCTCCAAACATATTTTCTATGCTATATATGGAATAGCTATTTTTAATATATAAATAATTACTTCATTCAATTAATTATATACTTTAACTGAAAAAAAAAACAAGAAACAAATGAAAGTCAATTTAATTAATTTTAATATTACGATCATCATCCAAACTTGTAGACTTGAAAACTCTCAAATTTATGAGGGAAAAGGATATTTTATGGATTCCATAAATAATTTTTATGAATAGATTTTTAATTAAATTAAATGTGCTATAGTTACTATATATCAACTGTGGAAATATATTATCAAAATATAAATATATATTTATGTAAACACATAACTTATTCTATTCATATTTAGTGCTATCCACTATCCAATTCGAATTGTAAACTGGAAATAAAGACAGCTAACTGGTTATCAGTAGCTAGTTAGATTTGAGTACTTTATTTATTTATATATATATTTGGTTTGAAGTAATATAAAATAAGTACAGCTCTTTAGCAAGCTAATTATAATTTGATAAACAAGGCAAGGTATTAAGATTTCAGATATCACTTGTAATTGATATATATGTAAATACATATTTTTATGGCTTATGTGTGTATATTCAGGATTCATAAGTGATTTCTTGGGTTTTCACGTGCTCTCTTAAAACTATTCTTACGCATATAGGTTGTAACGACATCTTGTTTATATCCGATTTCACAGAGTATAGAACTAAGCGTTGTCTTGAAAACTCTTCTGCATGGCATTTATGATCATTTTGTCAAAGTGTTGGATATTTGTCAGCGTTGTCAAGCTCTCTGCACACTGACCCGCATTCGGGGCACTGCTGATGATGCCATATAGATAGTGGCGAAAGCGATCGCTAGCGAAGGCCAGTGTCTCCCGCTTCGCCGTGAATCCGCCGCCGCTGTCGCCTTGGCAGGCCAGCGATCTACCCTGAGTGTACATGCAGAACTTATCGCCGCTAATGTCCCGCAGGTGGGTCTTGCAAACGGAGTTCATTTGCGATTTCGCTGGCACAAACTGCAGCTCACGCTTGTCCTTAAAATTCCAGCCAGCAAACTGGCCTTGCACTTCGTTATTGATAGTCTCCTTTTCGGAGAAGCTGAAGAACTCCACACACACCGGTCGAATGACGTTGCTCAGCTTGTATGGCCTGCTCAGGAAGATCAGGGCTATATCTTTTTTGAAATTATCTTCACGGCCCTTGTACTCACTGAAAGAAATAATTGTATTAGGTTTGCAGGAGTCCGAATATGTACAAACTTAGCAACTTCTCGCTTCTCGAATATATCGATTGGAAAATAAATATGGAAGAAGAATATAGATCCTATTATCATCTATCAAAGCTTATGTTTTAGGCATTCTAGTGTATTGTATACTCACGGATCAACTATAATTTTGTCTACGCCCCGCCTCTTATCCTCGTTGGTTACATTATTGTAACCCCTATAGAGCTTGGCGGCAACCACTCGAAACGTTTCAACGCTGTAAGTCTGCTGAGACACATCGCTGAACACGCAGTGGGCAGCCGTGATGACCAGGTCGGGGGTGAGCAGGGAACCACCGCAGATGAAGTTGTAGACCTTCTCGGTATGCCAGACGTAAATGCCAACATGCCAGGGCACCACAATGTTGTTGATGGAATACCCGTTGGCTGAGAACTGGGTGATCGGAGTTGCGATCTGGCCGCACTCCTGAGCGCAGGGCTCGCGCTGGCGACTCCAGTAGCCGCCGGGCATGCACTTCATAGGCGACAGCGTCGTGCTGATCGATCTGAATCCGGTTGCGCAGATGAAATTCACCTCGGTGCCCGGCGGATGGTAGCGTGCGGTGCAGTTGACCGCCTGTCCCTCATACGTGCAGGTGGGGTTAGTCGAATAGCCATGGAGCATGTGCTTGGAGCTGCCCTCAGAGTCGCGTAAAGCGTCGCAGTATTCTGCAAAACGAGAATATGTTTCATTAGTTACAAAGCTGCAGCTGAGGTAGTCCGTTACTCACTCACGCACTTTGGCACTACGTCGATGCTCCACTGGCGATTAGCACAGCGGCTCATCTTTGAGCCTTCCAGCACGTAGCCGGGCATGCAGGAAAAGAAGACAGTTTTCTTGATAATAGGCGGACTTAGATAGGTGCCGTGCTGATCCTTCAATATGGGCAGCTCATCGCCGCGAGGCAGTGGGCAACCGATCTGGTCTGTCGGCAGAAAAATCGTTGGCTCTGTGCTTATGGAGGTGGTGTTGCAGAGCAGCGGCGCCTCATCGGAGTTGTCGAAGCAATCTGCTTTGCCATTACAAATCAGATTGCCTGCGATGCAGCCGCCGGTGGCGCACTTAAAGGCATAGCCCGGGCACTCGATGTGTCCACACAATGTGACAGACTCGTCAAAGCCGGAGCCGTCGCCACAGTCATCGTGGCCGTCGCACAGATACTTGTTCTTCTCAATGCATATGCCAGTGGGGCACTGGATCTCCTCGTCCCTGGAAGCAATCGAAGCACTGCTCAGAACTGATTAACCCCACAGCCCACTGACAACTCACTTGCACTTGTTCTGCAACCGGCGATGGAATTCCCGTATGTCGTCAGTTGATCCGCAGCGCAAGACCGTCTCATCCGAGCCATCAACACACTCGTTCTTGCCGTTACAGGGCGCCGTGCCGATCACGCATGCGCCATAGCTGCACTCAAAGTAGGGCTTGGTGCATTGCTTTCGCTGCGACACACAGGTGAGACCCGTTTCGTCTGACCCATCCGGACAGTTCTTGACTCCGTCGCACACCTCGAATTTTGAAATGCAGCTGCCATTGTCACACTCGAATTGGATGGCACCGCAGGCTCCATACACTGATCCTTTTGAGTATATGGATGTTTGTAGATTAGATATGAATATGTGTTAATAATATTAGAGTACGCTTCATTTCAAAAATGTATTTATACATTTTAAATATTCAGCTTCATATGCTCTTCTCGGCTGTATAAAAAGAATATTAAATAAACACATTATGGAATTTATATTCTCTCATGTCTACTTATCTCTGAGTATTAAGCCGTCGACGCTGCGCGTCTGCCGATCTTTATTTATTATTATCGAAGACGAAGCCGAAAACAACACAGAGAGCGCATGCTGAGCTCGCTCGCTCTTAGTCTAGGCCATGCTCTCACACACTCTATTCTCTCATTATCATCTCTCTTTTTATTGCTTTAAGTAATCTTGAATCGATTGACAATCACAGATTCTGACTCAAAGCAGACCTTTTGCGTTAATATGCCAGACATGCAACGTTTGTATGTGTATGTATATATGTTTTAGAATATATATCAAGCCAAAGTTTCATTATATTTTTATAATTTACTTACTTGCATTGAAGCTTAACAGAGTCACGCAGATACATAGTAAATGTGAATTGAAATACTTCGATATCATTTTAAATATTCTAAGAATTAACTATATACAGATAAATATACATATGTATATTATAGTTGTTTTATATATTACTACGAGTTTAAACTGAGAAGAAGATCGTGCAATCAAAGAGAACCTTTCCGATCGACAGCACAACCTGAACTGAGTTGAAAAATATGCAAACATCAATTGATATGCGAAAAACCGGTTGCAGCATATCGAAGTCTAAATGCTCTCACATGAACCACAGTGTGGTAATTTTTAAGAATCATGTTTTTAATTTAAATATAATATGTATTAATTGTAACATTTTACATAAATATATTATAAATATCAATATAAATACAGAAATAAAAATATTTTATAATATATAATTTAGTTAATTGTAATTCTTGAAACTTAAAGTATTTAAATCTCAGTGCACATTGTGTTGGCAAGTGTATGAGTTGAGATTGGTAAATGCTAAAACAAGTTTTCAGAAGTAAATTATAATCTAAAAGAGAATCGCGAATTGTAAAGAGAGTATTATTATCTATTAATGTACTTCACAAATGTTGATAAAATTATGCAAAAACGTTAATTTATGTATTTTATTTACTCAATTGAAAACAGAGAAATACACATATAATATATTAAATAAATGTATTCCTAAGTGCAGACTTATATGCGTCTAATAAATAATCGTTAACACATATGTACATTATTGTTTATATATATATTTATAAACATACCTATAAAAATAATAATAATTGTACCACATTTATGTGTAAAGCATATGGATTCTTTTTAAATATATTTTATATAGAATATCGATATATCCCGCTCTGCGCTAAACGATGAATGTCGTTCATATATGCTGGCCAGAACCTATTGGTTGCGCCATCTGTCGGTCAGTGGACAAACTAAACATGCGCTCAGTGTGCATCAGTGAGCTTCTACTAGTTTGTACCAAGTTTACCCAATTGAACACAAGGTGGCGCTGACGTCTACCGCCATCTGTGGGTCAAATTTAAAAAGTAGCATTTGTGAGTTTTAAATCAAATTTTTATTATTTACTTAATTTGGTTTACCACATTCTCACTGGTTGTTTTTCATTTTATTTAAAGTACGTATATTTTATATTGATAATTTACAACTTACGGATCTAACATAGAATGGCGTTAAATTAGAATTACATAGTATGCGAGCATAAACGATTTGATTACCCTACACAAAATTATCATTGAAGTTTTACTCTCTCTCTCTCTGAATTGTTTTTTTTTTCGGGTATTTCTGCTCCGTTTATTCATAATGAGTTATGTTAGGATAAGAGAAAACATGATTAATGTCAATTAGGCTGTGAGGCTGTAGTGAGGGGTAAAGTAAAAAAAGCCACAAGAATGTACAATAATCGTAATGTAGTGTTTTATTAATACATATACATACACACACACATAATGTGTATTACATAAGTAAGTAGTAGGTAAGTTTGTAGAGTGAAATAAATTCTAACGGCGACGCGCTCCGTTTTACGTATATCCGTTGCTACGACAATTCACATTTAATTCATTAAGTATTGTATTTTTAGCATCTTTTTTTATATTTATTTATTTTTGTTTCTTTTAGTTTTTGTATGGGTAAGGGGGGAGGGTGGTTGGTGCTGGGCCTCTCTTAGCCACGTATGCCACACTTCTTCTTTGTATATATATTTACGTATATGTTTCATTTAAAATCTATAACATTTAACTTATCTCTTACGTACTGACATCTTTTCTTTCTTTTTTTTTTTCTTTTCTCTTTTTGCAAATATTCTCTTATTGTTGTTAATTTATACTCGGTTTGCATGTAAAATACATAAATATAAATATATATATTTATATATATATATGTATGTATGTATATATAGAGATTTATGTATATATATTTATCTGTTGAACCTTATGCGCTAATTACGTATACATCTTGTGAAGGTTGCTTGGTTAGCCCTTAGTGAATCGAAATGAAAATAGTATCTCGAGCACAGCTCGGTTGCGCTATCGATAGTCGATAGTTGATAATCGAGTGTGTTATCAGTATGGGTAGCATCTCTATTCAACTTACGAACAATTAACGAAAACGAGATCAAAAGCAATTTCGCATGCACAATAAACGGGGGCCATGAGTACGACCCGACGATATCAAGGAACTCTAAGCTCTATAATTCTAAGTGGAGACAAAACGAAACAACAAAAATTGCAAACTAAAATAATAACACAATTCATTCATTCGTTTTTCTTTGATTTTTTTGTATTTTTTTTTTTTTTTTTTTTTTTAGATTTTTTCAAAACCAATAATTTATTCGTGTTGCCGGGGCAAAGTTTTTGTTTTTGTTTTTCTGCTTTGTGGTTGTCAGATAATCTCATAAACGCTTTTCATTAAAGTAAACATAATAAAAATAGGATTTAATTTAGTTTAAAAAAACTTTAAAAATTACTTAAAGAAAACAGCTTCACGTTTGTTGTTGTTTGTTGTTTGTGTTTGTGTTGTTGTTGCACGCTTAAAAAGCCTTAGACGAAAACTAAACAAATTAATTTAAAATTAAACAAAGTTAACTAAAATTGCATTAATTATAAGCACGAACTATACACATTGTTTTTATTATAATAATTCTCTCGTTTTAAGTTATTTATTTACCTCTCTATTATTCATTTTTCGTTTTTATTTATATATTTATTTTTTAATATACTTTTACTTTTCTAACAAATTCTATTTATATTTATGTTAAATTTTCAATAGTTTTGTTTTAAGTAAATTTTGTTTTAATTTTTACTTTTTTAGTTTTGAATTTCAATTGGTTTAAAAACGCGCCTTACAAAAATTCATATCAACAGAATTTAATTTTTACCCTTTAACATTTTGAGTATTAATTTTGATTTTCGAAACGCTTTTATATTCGAAAGGAAATAATATAATTTAAACATAGCAGTAAGCAACAAAGGGGATCTATTTTATTTTATTATTAATTTTTTTTATATATATATATTTATTAATTTTTTTTTTATGGGACAGGGCAGGGCTCAGGGTTCGTAAACAACATGTGAACAGAATTTTTGAAAAATAAATTTGTTGCTCGTTTTAAACATAAATCTTACGCGGGCAAACAATGTTCAAATTTAAGTTTTAGTTTACTTCTAACATTTTTTTGTGGAATTTAAATTAAATTTGTATTTTGTATTTTGTATTCGTATGCATAAAGTTACGTATGTATGTATCTAGTTAAGTAGATTTCTTGTGTTCTTTCAACTACTTTCATATTCAATTTTTATTTTATAGGTTTTAGTTTTTATTTTGTTTTTGTTTTTGTTTTTCATTTACTTAGAGTCTACGAAATTTATTTGTAATTTTTGTTGCTGTTTGCTGCTTTACGTATTTTCGGTTGCTTTTCAAACAATTTGAAATAGTTGCTTTATCAATATGATTATTGAATTATTGAATTAATTTAAGTTAAGTAAATGGTTTATTTGTTACAATATTGTTGCACTGGATGGGATGCAGCACGTTGAATTCGTTCTAGTTCTGATCTAAATGCCCGCCCTGCACAGCCGCCGCCGCGGCCGCTGCTGCTGCTGCCTTTTGCGCCTGCGCTTGCTTTTCCTGCTCGTTGAGCTCCTTGATCGCCTGGATCTCCTTTTTCAACTTCATTCGTCGATTCTGGAACCAGATCTTAATTTGTCGCTCTGTCAAACACAGCGCGTGCGCCATCTCGATTCTCCGTCTGCGGGTCAGATAGTGATTCGTGTGGAACTCCTTCTCCAGCTCGAGCGTCTGGTAGCGGGTGTATGTCTGTCGGCCGCGTCTCCTCAGCCCGTTTGTGCCTGTTGGAAACAATTGAAATCACAAATTAGCAAAGTTTTAATGTGAATGAGAATCGAATGCCTGATTACACACATTCAGATACATTGACAAAGCAAGAGAGTTAACTAAGAGCAGCCAAGCATATATTGAAAATATGCTCATAGTCTAGCTAAGAGTGTGGGTTCAATTGCCTCATTTGGGTCGTTTATAAACATTTCAACAGGCATATTAAATTGAAAAATCATTTCGCAAAATTTGCAACAAAGATCATTTGTTTTTTATGTCTTTTGTTTTTGCTGTTCTTTTTTTTTTTTTTTTTTTTTTTGTCGTTGCTAAAAACATAAATATAAATTTTTCAGCAACGATCAGCAACATTTTGACGTAGGCTGGCAACAAGAAACCCAAACAAAACAACACAACAACAACAACAAATACATTTCATTTTTATAGCCAATGGCTGTTGGTTGTTGGCTCTTAGCTCTTGCCTGTTGGCAAGCTCGTAGCTTGCAGTTACTGTTGTTGTTGTATCTGTTTCTTGGGCGCAGAGATCGTTACTTTAAATTGAACATTTGCTGCTGTGCTGCCGCCAAGCGACGTTCAAGCGGCTGTCAGTTGAGCTGCATGTTGCATGCCGCATGCTGCATGCGGCATGCGGCATATGTTGACTGGCAGCCTTTCAGTTGTCTGCCACTTAAATTGCAGTTATGCCATTGTAATGCAACTTTAATTGGCCAACCACAAAAGTCGCCAACAACACATGGAATGTGTTTGCGCTTTAACAGCTCTCCCTCTCTCTCTCTCTCTCTCTCTATCTATCGCCCTTACTGGCTGTCTCTGTCACTCTTATTGTAGGCTTTGCTATTCTGCCGTGTTAATCTCTGATTTTAAATATTTATGAAGTTTAATTTGCCTCAAGTGCAATAACTCAATTTTATGTGCACACACACACACACACACACACATACACACACATACGCATTCTCAACTGCATTATGCACAATCAGAAGAGCACAAGAGCTGGAGAGATTTTATCAGCTACTCCACTCTCCTTTCGGCCTGCTGCCAATGGACAATGTTAAGTAACTTTCGCATTTTATTGGGGCGGTTTGAGTCTGTTGGGCCTCGCCTGAGCTGGCATCGCTTGGTCTGCCCGGGCTGGCCTGGCATGGCCTGGCAAAATGTTAAGTTAAATATTATGAGCATTTATTATGTTATAAATTTGGCCTAAAGGTATTAACAAATTTATGCCGACACGAAAGTCATAAAGTGAAAACGCATTTATCTTTCACATTGGCCCATGTACGAGTATTCCAGCATGCGAGCTCATATGTATCTGAGCTGTCTTCATTTGTGTGCATGTATGCATATATATATATATATATATGTATATATGTGTGTGTGTGTGTATGTGTGCCCAGACACACGTTAAATAAATGGCGAGAAAATTTTATAGACAATAAAAACGATATGAAAATAAAATTTCCACCATGCAACAAAGAAATTATCTACTTATATGAGCAGACAAAATAAAAATACATGTGGACATATTTTTATTTTATTTTATTTTTGTATAAATAATTTTATTTAATTGGCAACAACGCAAATGGAATACAAAATATAAACATTTGTGACTTATCAGATATGGAAAGAAGAGATAAGTCGTTTGATTTAATTAACTATTGTCTTAAGTCAACTTTGTCTGTTTATTAATAAAAAAAAATGAAAATATATCTATATATATTTCTTTACAAATATATTGCCTCAATAATACAATCTCGCTCTGCTAATCAATATAAGTTTTTCTGTTTAATTTTCTTCGTCGTTTTCAAAGACAGCATATTTGAAATTCCGATTCATACGCTAGCCCTCTCTCAAGTTCCTTAACCCTCCTCGCGTTGTCTTCAAATGCAAAAAAAAAATACAAATGAAATGGCAACCCGTAAACGCATAAATAAATTTATTTAGCACTAAACCTGTTTGCTGATTAACTTAAGTCTCAGCGCTTCACTTGGCCAGCCCCTTCGGCCGTTCTCTAGCGCCATCTCTTTCGCTCTAGCCTCCGCTGGCTCACTCGCACGCACTTGCTGCCTGGTTGCTTGGCTGGCTGAAGTCCTGGCGCATGTCCTATGCCAGTGGAATACATCACGCTGAGGTTAGCAAAAGTTTCATTTTATTTAGGAGGCAACTGGCAAGCAGGAGGCTCCCGAGTCGCTTCCTGCCAGTACGTGCGTTGAGCTCAACAATTTTAAATGGAATTTGTCACGCGCCTGCCACAGTGCCTCCGTGCACTCCTTCGCCCCTAAGGTTACCCCTACTATACAGATATATATTTATATATATACATATATATGCAAAAATAAACTTTTTACTAAAGTTTGCTTCTATATATTTTTTTCGAGCTTTGGCTTATTTTTTTCGGTGCTCAGTTTTTTCTTCAGTTCTGGCCAAGTTTTAAATTTATTATGCGAAAAAGTGCGAAATTCATTTCGCGCCCTTCTTCTTCTTCGTTTTCCTTTGCTTTTGCTGCTGTTACTGCCACATCTCCTGCTGCGCCGCGCCATTTTCTTTTGTAGACTTTCGGAGCATTTTTTGTTGTTTTCTAAGTACATAATTTAAATGCTGGCATGTGGAATAAGGGCGCACGGTGGAGCAGGACTTCAACTAGACAATAAAACTTTCTATAGCCAGGCGCGAAATGTTTTTTAGATTATTTAGACGAGTGCAAGCATTAGAGAAGAGGGGAAACGGAAAGTTGGGGGGCGGCGTTGCCTACTGGAATCTTAGGGGCGCACTCGTATATCTATCTGCCTCTGAGATACAATTTCAAGGTTCTGTCTACGCGTCCGATGGCTGATTTTGGCGGCTCTCATTTGAGCGTGGGGCGCGAAAGCCGAGCTACTTTCTGGGTAGCAGCTGCGCCCGGGCGCCCAGTACGTGTTGTATTTTTTAACTTAAATTCCTGCGGGATTTAAAGTTTTGACAGTTTACGTGTTTGCCTTTGCAGCGAACTTTGAACCAAGCCCGAGCGCCCAAAAAGCAAGACAGAAAGAAGAGATACAACAAAAAAGTAGAGCCCACGTCTTTGGCCAACTGGCACACACAGTAGCTACATCTCACTCACTCTCCTGCCATTAGCCTGTCTCTCTCTCTCTCTCTCTCACTCCTTCTCTCTCGCTCGTTGTTTGCGTCTCACCCCTGGACGGGACGTTGCCAATAAATCTCCAGGTGACGGTGACTCCATGTTGCATGCGGCGCATCGTGTGATCTATGCTTCTATTATAACTATTTATATACACAGATACACGACTACAGATACAGATACAGACACAGATACAAATACAGATGCAGACACAGATACGCGCACCAGCAGTGCGCATGTGTGTGCCACAGGCTGGCGAACAACTACTTATATCTAATTCGATTTCCCAGCTCCCAATGCCAATGGCTCCCCTAAACGTTACCGTCGCTCGCTCCCTTGCTCTAATTTATGTTTTGTTTTGTCGTCGCTGTTGCCTTTGCCGGCACATAAAATTGTCACGCACGCGCCTGCCACTGGCCCAAAAACTGAGAAGAATCCATTGCGGAACACGTCTCGACCTGGGTCTGGCAGATACTTTGATAATCAGGCAACAATTTTTGTGTGTAATTCGCTGGAATTACAAACGCTTAGCAGGAAAAGGGTTGAGCAGCAGTAGTTGATCTGAGTTGTATTGGATAGAGATTAGATCTGAGATTACTAGAGAAATTATAGAATTTTTACTTCAAAATAAGCTCTAGATGATGGCCATTAAAAATTAAAAATTCTCATTCTGCAGAAATTATTTAATAAATATTGAAATAAGGAAAATCGTATAGAAATATTCAAGTCAATTTCTTATATTAGGTTTTTTTTTTTTGTAATTTATTAATACATTCCAAATTTTGATTTGAGTGGAACACATAAATTAATAGGAAATTCTAGTAGCTTTTCTGCAAAATTCACAGCTGTGTGCTTCACTTGAACGGGTCCAGCTAGATGCCTGTCCTGCTGCCTCGCCATCTGGACTCGACTTGGCCAGTCGCTGAAGCTGTGCGAAAGTTGCTCAACCGGAAATTGCTTGACAGAAGAAACCCTTTGTTGCCCCATAAGGTTCGCACATATACAAACGCATACAAAATCAATACAAAATCGATTAATTGAGTGTGTGATGGGCTCTCCTCCCTTTGCTCATTCCGATTACTACAACGCACGCATTTTGTTCGCAATTTAATTAAATCTATTCTCGTGCGTGTCGCTCGTGGGCGTGTTTTCGCCTTACAAGGTATATACAAATATGTATAAATACATACACACATACATATATACAGCTTGAGTGTCGATAAAACAATTAAAGTGGCGACGCACAAAAGCCGCACAAAATCAAGCCAAAAGCTGATTGCGAGACGGAAAACTAATTTTCCGCACTGCCAATCGAGTCGTACTAAATCTGTCAATTAAATTGGCCGCAGGGAGTACGATTCCCAGTGCGTACAGAGTGGGTGAGTGGCTGAGTGGCTCAGTGGCTCAGCTGAGTGGATGGGGGTAGCCGCTGTTTCCTCAGACGTGATTATGGCCTGTGCCTATGCCGTTGTCTCCCTACAGAATATTGATGTTTGCGGTGCCAAATGCGCAATTGAGTTGCAATTGCGAACACGAACACAATCTTCGAGAGATACACGATGTCGCCTGTACACACACATGTGTGTGTGTGTGGTTTGCAAATTTTGAGCTACACGTTTGGGGTGTGCACAGCTGCACAAACACACAGACATACACACACATACATACACAGACACCTTTCAGCTGCATCTTGCGGATATGCAACCAAACAATCGGAATTTCAATTTTTCTCCAACTCATATTCTTGCCACAGTAGCAGGCAATCAGCTTTTAATTGCACACACACACACACACACGCACACACACATTCACACTCAGGCATAGAGCTATCTGCATATCTAGGGGGAGCTCTGCTGACACTTTGGTAATTGACTTTGTTTGAGTTTGGCGATTTATACCAGAGCTACAGAGCTACAGAGCTGCAGAGCTGCAGAGCTGCAATTGAGAGTCACGCAACACCCAAAAGCCCAAGCCCAATTCCTCATTCTTTCTTATGCTTACGCTTACTGGCTTGCCTGTGCCCGTTCTCATGAGCCGGGAATGATGTGCCAAAGATGATTAAGAGTGCGCATGTGAGCGCATTAAAGTGCCTTTCAAATTATCTGAAACTGGGCATAATTGTGGCCCCGAAAATTCACTTTGTCGATGGGGCCTGCTGGGCCATTGAGCTGCTCGTGCTTCATTTCGCTGGAGAAATTGCCGCTGCGATAAAATCAGCTTAACGAACGGGCTTAGGGCTCAGCTTCTTTTTGGGGCAACTGCAGCTCACGCATTCTTTCTGCGTCTTCTTTATTTTATTTATTTTTTTTTTCTTTTTTGGCAATTTGAAGGTGCAAGCGCAACGCTCAATGGCCGCCGGTTGGGGGAAGGGGTTGATTGCAGTTGAAACTGGTTTTCTTGGCATGGCGGCAGCCGGTGCTCACGCATGCGCAGGACACGCGGACCAGCAGTTGGCCAGACGGACATTTGGCTCGTCATTAAAATAATTCATTGCTCGAGCTGCCGTTGCAACAGGTAGCCTCCTGTGCACGACCAGACCAACGGGTGATCACTGAGCAGCGATCAACAACGATCTGTGGATCAGAGGGAGATGGTGGGTTAAAGGCAAAGAAGTGCAGCCCTGCATTTAGTTTTGAGTTATGCATTGAAGCTTTTACGGTACTGCAATTTAATGAAGTTCATTAAAAGCCTTGACTGAAAGGCAGGCAAAGAGAATGGAAGAGCGAAAGAAAAAGAGGTAGAGCGAGAGAGAAAGTAAGATAACAAGTTAGGTAAGCGCATATGAAACGTTATACTGTACACTATATACCAAAATAAAGTCTAAATAAATTTAAAATAATTATTTAAAAAATATTAAAACTCGTATACATCATTTAATATCATAGCATTTCATGAATCGATCTATAAATCAATAAACGTATTCACAATATTTTATATCATAACAAAAATATTGTTGATTATGATTTCATCTATAGACCATTCAGCACATCTTGAATCAATCTTGCCATAACTAAGCTCATATTGTCTAGAGTTCATCATATTCTTCAATACGGGCCTAATCAAATTCATGCATGACTGAATACGTGAGGTCGTATGTTATAAATTTTTCCATTAAGCTGTTGGTTTCACTTTCGAGTTTGATGCGAACCCGGAATGAATTGGCCGCCATGTTACGGCAATTAAAACAACATTTGAAAAGACAATGAATACATCACAAATTTATTGTCTGCTTTGTAGTGCTCTATTGGATTGTGTTGGGTTGTATAATAATTCCATCATTGGTTGACTGACGCCCCAGATGACGACTGACCCAGTGGCCGAGGCTGCTTCGAAGCGTCGAAGCTGAACAAAAAGCGCTGCGGGCTTATCTTAATAGCTCAATTAATGAGAGCCGTGAAACGCCCCAACAAAATACGAGAAATAGAATCACAAAATAGAAACCCCAAACAGAAACAGAAACATAAAGAAAATACCGAAAGCCAAAAACAAAACTCAATTCGAGCACGCAACACGCCATTTCCATATTTCCATAGATATTGTAGATACATAGATACTGAAACAAGAGATAGAGATAGATGGGCATGTGTGAGTGCGTGGAACGCCTTCTGCTGTCGTGCCTTCATTTAAATAATCAACGACTCTATTTTGGCTCGATTCCATGGACGAGCGACAGCTGGCGGGACGCGCCGAGATATACATATCTACAAATACTACAAGCGACTCTGAACGGCTCCCAAATGCGAAGAGCATTTTGAGAGAAGAGACTCGAACATAAAATGAAGTTATTCGGCAGCAGACAGATCAAGCGCCAAATCCAAAGACCAAACTCGATGTCGGACATTATAAATAAATAAATAAGTGGCACGATGTCAAGCTGTTTCATATCGTGGGGAAGCATCGACGGCAGAGACAGCAGCAGCTGCAAGGGCATGAAAGCTGCCAAAGACGATGATGATGTCGATGTGGCCAGTGGCCAGTGGCCAGTGGCTCTCCCGTTTTGGCAGCGATATATTTTCAATTTCAGACTTCATTAGACAAAAACTAAAAACGCACAAATACAGCAACAACAGCAGAAACAAGATTCAGCTCTGACGTAATCGACAGCTCTTGATGACTATCTGGGAGAGTTATGGGAGCTGCTAGAAGCGGAAATGTGCAACATTTCCGCAGGCTCTTCAAATGTTGTTGCCCAATAAAAATCAGCGCAAGTGTCAAGCATAAATTACACTGTGCAACAAAATGGCGGCTCGAGCTGATAAGCGGCAGATGCGATTATTTATGAAGCGAGACAGCGAGAGTGAGAGTGAGAGTGAGGGAGGGGAGTTGAATGTGCACGCAAGGCAATCTTTGAGATACATTCCGTATCTGTATCTTTTAATTGCATTTGAGTGCGCCCCACTGATTTGACACGCCCACTCGCTTAACAGGCTGCCGTTTGGCTGCCGTAGTCTTTTTGTTTTTGCCGTTTGCCTTGTTTATCGTTTCAGAGAATCGCATCGAATGCGTTTTTAATTGCTTTTCCAATGCTGCTGCCAGTTGTGGCGGCCATTTGCAAAGGCAGCTCCTCGCCTCGCCTCGCCGGCTTATCAGATGTCTCACTTGGCCCAGAAAGAGATTTTTAACTAGCTACAAATTTCATATGAGCCATATAATTAACTTAAAGTTCGCACACCTTGGCTCTTATTACACAGATGAGTTTGAGTTGTGTGTGTGTGTGTGTATGGCAACTGCAACTTCATTAAGAGCGCATAAAAGTAAACAAGCTAAAAGTGTCGGAATTTCACACATAATTGGCACTTGAAGTTTTATTTTTATTTGCCACCCAAAAACTAAACGACAAACTTATGGTCCAAATGTGTGTGGGAGAGCCACAGCCACAGCAAGCGAATGAGAGGGACAATGAGACAGAGAGAGAGAGAGAGAGAGAGAGAGAGAGAGAGAGAGAGAGAGAGAGAGAGAGGGAGAGAGATTCGGGGTATGTTGGTGTCGGGCTCAGAGCAGCTGCTCCCTGGCAAAAGCCAAACATTGCTTCTTCTTCGTCCTCTTTCTTTTTCTCTTTCTGATTTTATTTTCATTGTTTCTGCTGTTGCCCTGTGCAAAAGTGAAAGTTTAGTGCAACATTTCTTTTAGGTTTTTCCTCTTTTTTGCGCGACTTTTTCAACATGAGGCTAGCCTGCAGCCAGTGCTGCCCATCCTTTCGCTGGCTGCTAGAACGTGTGAAACTAGCAGTTAATTTCAGTGGCTTTGCCGTTCATATTCCTATTGCTGCAACCAATTTCTATTCGCAATCCTATGCTTGTAGCTATTCCTGTCTCGTCCATTTTCACAACTTGCCTTCCACATTGACTCCAGTCTGTGTGTGTGTGTGTGTGTGTGTGTGTGTGTGTGAGAGTGTGAGTGCAGGCGAGTTTGTCGTTTGGAAGATTTATGCTCAAATTGCTTTTGCGCAAAATCAACAAAAACAGCTATAAACGGCCAACAGCACAATGGGCTACATATGTATGAAATCTTTTATGAATTTGTAATTATTAAATGTCATATTTTTCAGTAATAGCAATATGAATTCAAATTTATTTATTTATAATATATTTGCAAAAAAAAAAAATATATATATATATATGTATATATATATATATATATATATATATATATATATATATATATATATATATATATATATATATATATATATATATATATATATATATATATTCTTTTAACTTATTTTTTGTTCATATAAATATATATTATAATACGATATGTTTTTAATGTGTTAAATAAATATTTAAAACGAATTCAAATTAGTTTTCATGCTTCTTCATTTTAAATTTCCTTCCTTCCATGGTTGCACATTGCAAGTTCACAAAAAAAAATCATGAAATTAGCCCACTGTAGTTCACAGTGCACTTGCTGTGGCTCGCCGTTTTTGGCCTCAGTGACGCAGTTGCTGCTGGCTGCGCACTTTTGTCATCGTGTTTCGTGTGTTTCGTAATCAATAACATTTTCGCAAGTGAATTACTTGCTATTGTTTTTTTTTTCCAGTGGTTCTCCACCCACAGGCAGGCCGACAATGGCCCCGCAGCAAGTGCTAAAGTTCAAAATTGTATTCGAGCTGCGTTGGCGTTGGGACTCCTGCCACACTTTCTTTTATAGATTTATGATACTTTATAATGAACTTGTAAAGTAATTATGCGCTGCGACGCGTTCATTCGTGTGCACCACCTTCGAGCACCACCCGGCCCATAACTCAGTCGCAACCCTTTTCAAAAAATGGCTGTCGTCTTTTTCGCGCGCGCGCGAGTATGTGAGATTTTTCATGAGGCACCCACCCAGCAGCCAGCTCGACCCACCCACCGCTGCGTCTTGGGCCGCCGTTTACGCTTGTAATTACACGCTTCATTGTTGGCCTTTGCGCACACGGGCCAGGCAGCGTCCTGGTCGCATCCTTGAGCCCGCTTGGGAGGCAAAGGCGGGAAGGGCGCGAAGGTTGGCTCCATTTTCATGTTGTTTCATCGCCTCACTTTGGTGTCGTATATCTCGTTTCTAATTGGGTTTCGTTGTGCGCTGAGCGCGCTAATGTCAACCTTGTTGTCTTGCCCACTCCCAGAGCAGGAGCGCGGCAGCTAGCAGGAGTCCCTATTCCAGTCTTGAGATTCACTTAGCTCATGCACATGCAAAACAAAACATACTCCAAAAAGGCAATACCCATGCCACCTCCACCTCTACCTACGTCTCCTTTTTCATAGTGCCATTAAAAGTGGGCGGCGGGGAGTGGTGTGCTCGAGTGGGTGTTCGTATGCTGCTTGAGCATGCAGGAAACGGAAACGTTAAGCTTCGTCGCTTCTTGGGCTGGCTCTGTCGCCAGTCTGAGTCTTTGTCTTCGTCTCTGCTCCACACACACTCACATATGTGTGTGCCTCTCTCGCTCTCTCTGTATGTATGTGTGTGTGTGTGTGTGTGTGTGTGTGTGTGTGTGTGTGTGTGTGTGTGGCAAGAAGCTGGCAGTGTTGCCTGCTGAATTATGTTGCATGCTTTTAGGTGATTTAGCTCACGTTCGTATGCAGAAACGTCTGCAACGCTTTGGTTTATGTTTTGTTTAACTAATATTTTATAAAATCTTGCTCGAAATTATGAACTAACTCACACCCTGCCCACCCTTTCTCTCTCTCTCTCTCTCTCTATCTCTTTCTCTCTCTCTATCTGTCTATCTGGCTGCTTGTCTGGCTGGCCACAAGGCAAAGTTTCTTTATTTTGCTGCTTGCCAATTTCACACTCTGCCAAACGCTGCTGGGGCAGCCATAAGTTACAGCCGATAGCTGCCCCGGAAAGGGGTCAGAAGGGAGAGGCCAAGAGTCTGGCAACTGCAAAAAACAAAAGCTGGCAAACTTTGCTGTCCGCTATTGGCTAAACATAACGTGTATTGATCTGCCAGATCTTAAAGGCTATAACAGCAAATTTTGTTAGTTAGTAAATATATATACCACAATCTCTTGTGGTTGAATATGTGTGTGATAATTTCCAATTTATTTCTGAATTTTATATTGAGTTTTATTTATTTATTTTTTTTTTTTTTTTCATTATCATTATTTCAATGTGAAAATCTTTTCACTATATATAATATTTTTTTTTTACTGAATTTTTAAAATATATTTCCATATATAATCTTTTTATTTCCTTCAATTATAATTTATATTTCTATGAATTTTCGTATATTTGTTTAAAATTTATTTTTCATAATATATTGCCTGATATATCTTAGTAAATGCTCTGCCCTTCTTTCTTCAGTATGCACTCCTAAATCCATTTCGTCCCATCTATGCAAGTCCCCAAAATTATTGTTCAATGCCTGACACGCTTATTAGGCAGAGCGAATGGCGGCTGTCACTCATAAATCAGGGATGGAGATGGAGTCCGGGGCGGCTCGAGAGTTGCGACAGTTTATGGTGCACGAAGTTCAAGTGTTTTAAGACTTTTTTCACATATTAAAAAATCCCTACAACATTTTGCATAAAAAATAAAGCACACACACACATGTCTCTCTGGCTGTGTGTGTGTGTGTGTGTGTGTGTGTGTGTGTGTGTGTGACATCATATCGTATATTGTCGCATGAATTTACGTGACCATATGTTGTCGCTGGAGCGCATAAATTCCAAGGGGCCACAGACTGGGCGACGGCTTCAGTGTTAACTCTCAAGTGGAGCTGCCCCGTCCCCCCCGCGACCCCTCCACCAAGCAATCCTCCTGCACACATTTGAACCCTTGCAAGTGTTGATATTTTACTGAGTTTCTGCATATGCAAAAAATTTATTGAATTTAATTTGAAATCGCATAACAGCCGGCGACAGCTGGCACTGCGAGACTCTTTTACTTATGGGCCCCAGCTAGTATATCATTCGCGGGTGGAGCCGTAGATCCAGCCATTGATTCTATGCGTAATCCCGCGCTGGGCATATGAATATTTAAAAGCGTCGCCTAATGAAGTTGCGCGAAATTCGTTTTTAATTGCGACTGAAAATCCCGAAGATGGCGACCAGAAAAATTTGCTTTTAATTGCTGGCAAAGGCGGGCAGATGCCCGGCACATGCCCGGGACGGCATCCTGCTTGGGCACTTGTGTTTTTTAGTCTTTTGTCCGCCCCCAAAACTCGATTTCGCAGCTAATGGAAACTGTTGTTGTTGGTCTGGGCTTGGTCTCTGGCCATGGCTGTGGGGCTTGAAAGTGGGTGTCGGAGTTGAAGTTGGAGTTGGAGTTGGAGTCAGCATCGGCAGCGGCATCGGCATCGGCATCGGCACAGCAGCCAATTAAAGGCATGACATAAATCCAGATGTGACTTGTATTGGGTGTTTCCGCCTGCGGCCCACATTCTCTCTCTCTGACTGCTGCACAAAAAGACAGCGCCAAAAAATGTTCAAGATTGTTGCGAACAAAACAAAAAGTCGAGGAAAACTTTGCAACAACGAAAAAGGTGGCACAACCAACCCAACCAAACAACCAAACAACGAACGAACAACCAACCAACGAAGCGGCACTCGCTCGCTTTTCATGCTCACGCCCGTCGTTTCATTTTACAATGTTTTTTTTTCAGGCTGGTTTTTATTTATTTTTTTTTTCTTATATTTTTTTTTGTTTTGTATTATTGCATTGTACGAGTATTTTTCTACTTGAGTTGGCAGCTCCGCCTGCCCTGCCCAAGGTTTCGAGTGTTGTTGCCTTTGCTGTTGCTTTTTCAACATGCACTTCACTTGCTGGCAAAAAGAAACCGCAGCTTATGTTAGTTGTATCTGGCTCTCCTGCGCTTCAGCCTTCTCCCCGCCGAGCTGCAAAGACTTGTACCGTTGGGCACCCAAAGCTGTACGACTTCGCCTTGGATGCTCTCGCCTCTCCCTTGAGGAAGTACTGAACGGGCAGCCCCTTGTGCACCGCCACATTAAAATTCTTCCCAGCCGAGACCGAGTCCAAGACCGAGACCAAGAGAGAGACAGAGAAACAGAACGGCACTGAGAACGAGAATGGGAATGAGACAGAGGCAACGACTGAGTCCGATTTCGAGTCCAAGTTAACTAATTTATGTCGGACGACTTGGAATTAATGAATAAATGGCGGGGGCGCTTAGACGAATGGCCAGGCCATGCTTGGAAATATGTAAATTACTTGGCAAAAAACAGAAAGAAAAAAAAAAAAAAAAACAAACACAAAAACTTCAGGGAAAATAACAACAGCAACAACATTGAAAAGAACAAGAAATTGTTTATACAAACATGCAAGAAATGCCACACGCAATCTTCAGAGGGCAATGAAAACTTTCCTATTGCTCGCATACCATTTATAAAGTGCAAATTACTAAGGGTTCGCATCTGAGCAGCTGAGAATGCCTGCCAGTATATGAACGCTCGTTAAAAAATATAAAACTTTCGCGGCCCTAAATTTTGACTGTATCAAGAGATTATTTGGATCAGCATAATAATGACAGTTTGTAATAAGCTGAAAAAGCCTCAGGAGGAATATGCTCGTAATTGTTCTTTTTAAGAAAGTCCTAACAAATAGCTGTGTATGGATATATTTTTTCTCTGTGTCCCGCATACATTCGAAAAAACATATTTTATTTACTTTTGTGAAACTACCCCCTGCAGTGTATGATATGGAAATGGAAAGATTTCTATATAATGTAGCGAACTAGTATGTGATTCTTCTGAATTTAAGGCATTCATGATTCGATTATAACATATGGGATTGTATGCATTCATGTATATATGTATATAAGTATGTATATATGCCTGTATGTATATATAAATATGCATGTAATACTGCTGCGAGATACGTATGACTGTGACTGTATGTATGTATGTTTGCATGCATACGTGGATGAATGAATGCATGTATGCATGTACGCATTTATAATTGTATGCATGTATGTAATCATGCCTGTATGAATGTATGTATTGATGTATGCAAGTATAAATCATATTCAAATGTAAAGTCCCCATGATCAAAATACATATCAAATATTCTCTTAGAGTTGACTTCCACCTAAAATTATACCCTATGAATGTTAATAAATATCTGTTTCGATTGAGTTGAGATAAGATCAAGATAGGAAGATGCTAATATGGGTACAGATCATATCAATAAAAGAAGACAACAAACATTAACAAATGCTTCATTAATTACTTTCTTTTGTCATTCTAATTTAACTCTTTGCTTTGCACATATTAAGAAAACATTCCATCTGTCTGTCCTTTTCTGTTTATAATCTATAAGAGATAATTATAAATGATATACAATTCCACCTTCAATCTTTCAAATTATAGTATGAGCGAGACTTGCTTTATAATTCATATTATAAATCAATATACATAAAATTAAAATAAATATATATTACTACATCTAATATTTGCATTTATTATTAATTAATGATATGAATTCAAGTAAACGTAACCATTTAAACCTTATGCTGCTGCCATTATTATAATGGTGCCATCTTCTTTTGTTAGCAGCGAGAACAACATTTACAGAATCAGCAGATGAAACCAATAAAATTAATAATCATAATTAATATGATTTCTTCTTATCGAGGCGCGCAATTAAATTTGCCAGACATAAATTGAGCCGGGTTCGAGCGCTTTCCCCTCTGTTCGGGCTGTGCGCCATATTAAAAATGCCCGCATTTGTCGCCCAAAGAAAGTTCGGCAATTAAATTGGCCCATGGAACACATGACGACAATGGGGTAACTGCAAGTGGCTGGAGCATCATGGGGGGAGAGCCCCGTACAAGATAAGTGGCTCAGAAGATGCTGCCTGGGCATTATCTCTGAGCAAACAGACATGACAGCGAGCCACAAATAATAAATCGCATAAAATATAATTATGAAATTTGTAGCTTGTTTGCTTGCGGGCGATGGGGCGGTAGGGCGGGCCATGTGACCGAGCAGATGCACTGCACTGAGTTAATACGCGACTGTAATTAACTTGTGATTTATTGGTTTAAGTTTTTAGCGGTGCGGCGACGCTTCATTGAGCTGCCTTTTCTTTTCGTTTATTTTCTTCTTTTTTTCTATCCCACTCCCATTGCCTTCCATACTTTTCTTTCCATTCTCATTTTGTTTTCTTTGTCGCGACGCTCGTGGTTCATTTTGTGAACTTTCTCCGGGCGCTGCTTTATTCGCAACAAAATGTCTTAAAAGTAAAGCTAATTTATAAGTGGTCGTTCCACCCGCCCAGTGCCTAACGCACAACCCTCACCACCCATTGCCAACCACCCACCGCCCCTTTGGTGGCCGCCCACCTTTAATATTAAATGTTACACCAGGGACACATTTCGATGAAATATTTCGTAAAAAGTGTCTACGAGCGAAAAATGCGAGCCTGGGCCGCTCCTATTCTCAGCCAGCTTCACCTTTTGCCAACGTCTTGGTTTTTTGGACCTTGAGTTGCGTTTCGTCCAAGCGCAAAACTTTCTCCTTGCGGCATTCATGAGCGCCAGCTTCAGCTCCTGCTTCAGCTACGGCTCCACGCCTTTGCCGGCAGCTCACGCACGTGGCAGCTGGATGCGGCACATAGAGCAGCAGAGAGGGCAGAGAGGCAGAAGATGCTGCTGGCATTCTATTCATTGTTGTTGCTTTTGTTTTAGCGCTCACCCGCCCGCCCGTTCGCCTGCTCGCTGTGCTGTCAAGATATGCCAGAGAGAGCGAGAGCGAGAGAGAGAGAGAGAGGCAGTGCAGGAGTGTGGGGTTTGAAGGGTGGTGGGTGGGTTTTTTTGGCCTGGCAGAGCACAAGAATTATTACCGACCAAATAAGCGATATTTCTCGAGGGATGAATGTGCTTTGGTGCGTGTTTTATTTTATTTCTTTGAGCTACTACTACCCGCCAGCTAACGGTACATGGCCGCCCTTTGCCTAGGGGTGGGTCGGGGGCTTCAGTGTGTGTGTTTGTGTGTGTGTACTAGTTGTATCTTGGTACGCATGGCTGCCACGGCAAAGGAGGCGCCCGTACAGGGGAAATGTCGAATGCGAAATTAAGAAAACATGGCAGTAAAATTGGATAATAAATCATTGGGGGGCCTCAAAGTGTTGCCTTCTATATACACACACATACATATATACATATATACATATATATTTATTTCAGCACACAGTTGGAATTTGTTGCGCTACAAATTATATAGATTTTGCGACATTTTGCTAGAGTTCGCTGTTGCTCGCTGGAGAGACGAGAGTCCCATCTGCCCTGCCGCAGGCTTATGGAACATTTACACTGATTCAATTAAAAGCTAATAAGCTATGGATTCAACTATAATGTATATCATTTATAGCAGCTGGAGAAAGAATATTAACTGCTCAAGTGATTCATGTTTATTTTTAATTTCAATAAATATTTTTTCTTCTGAATAATATGTAAATAATTTTATGTAATTTCACATCATTTCAGAGCCTAGCGCTATTCAATGAACATCATTAGTTTATGTTGATCCGCTGCAACAACTGTTGCATCTATGTATATAGCTTCACCCTCATTCTGCTCTCTCTTTCTCTCTCTATCTCTCTCTAGGTGCACTACTCGTTGCTTTTAGAGTCGATTGCAATTCCCATAATCCCCACATCGCTAGACACATGCTCAGTTACATGTGTGTGATTAAAATGGCGATATGAATGCATAATAATATCAGAGTTATGAGTGCTAGGCCCAAAAGCAAAAAAAAAGAATAGAAAAAAAGTCAAACCATGAGAGAACAGACCATTGCCCCATGGCCCCCTCAGATGTCTGATGCTGCAGTGAACGGACGCAAAGTGCAGAGCTCCTGCTGCCGCCCCTCCCCTCAGCTCTCTATGGGCATGGCCATCAACGCCGGGTGAGTAAGTGAGCTGAACTTTGATGCCGCCACATTCTATTCGCATTTGCGCTCCAACTACGAGTACCTACGGCCATATATCTGCAGCGGCCGGCCTAGGACTGGCTCGCACCAGCACCAGCACCAGCGTCAGGCAGGCCGCCTGCTATTCCTATTCCTATTCGTTCTTTTTTTTTTTTTTTTTTTTTTGGTATTTCTGCGAGACCGAAGCCGAAAAGCCGTAAAGCCAGCGGCGGGACGAGGTGCACGGCGCACTGGCAAAGACTGCCGCCGTTGCCTCTGGAAGATTTATGCAGTTCATATTCACATTTTCCAAACGCCGCATACCAGGCGCAGCATTCGAACGCAGTCGAGGAGCGACTCACATGGCTATGGACATTGTAAACGTGCCTAAACGTGTGTGTGAGACGGAGAGAGTGAGAGAACTCCAAACAGAAAGAGAGGCATGATAAGAGACAGGGAACGGAACGGGAGGAACTGAACGGCCAGTCGCAGTTGTTGAAGCTTTTTTGGAACGCTGAACATTGCAGTTTGATATTGCTGTTATTGTTGTTGTTGTTGTTGCTAGCCAGCACCAAAAGCACATAGCCACAGCACAGTGGAATAAGCGTGGAGTTTATATAATCAAAATATTTTATATGAGAATTGCAAATAATCACAAAATTTTTTTTTGTAATTTTAGATTTTTTGGGAATAACTGATTGAAATGAAAAGTCTATAGACAAATATTAAGTATATTATTAAGTATATTATTAAGTATATTATTAATTAACAAAACTAAATTAATTTAAGAATAGCTCATATATTAAAATATAGAACTTTTCAAATTTTATGTATATTGCAAAATTTAATTTCAAATAATTTTATTTAATTTTTACTAATAATATAATAATTATAGATCATATTTATATATATTTTTTGCGCATATCGCGACCATATTTGTCTATGTGTGAACCACTGTACGTTGCCGGCTTGTTGGCCTGGCCTAGCGCAATTCTGGCCAAATACTGTTGGGGTCGCACTAGCGCAGCAGAAGGGGGCTGACGGGGCGGGGCGGAGCTTTGGCTGCTGGATGACTGCAGGCTCGTGCAAGCGCTTGGAACACACTGCATATTAAGTTATTGTATATTAGGTGTTAAATCAGATAAATTTTCGCATAATACCGCATACAGCACTCGGATTTTCAAAGATTAACGTGGCGCACACAGTTGTTGGTCAGTTGTTGTTGCTGTTGTTGTGTGTGCGTATGTGTGTGCGTGTGTGTGAGTTGAGCTTGGTTTGTGGCTGCAGCATTTTGGAGCTGTTTTAATCATTTGAATGCTGCACATTGTTTTCATGCCCGCCCCTCCCCCAACAGCTCAACTGGCAATGCAAGCTCTAAACACTGTTGCACTTTATTTGCAGCAGTATATGAGAGTGAGTCTGTGAGTGAGTGTGTGAGTGAATGAGTGTGTCGGAACTGATAAACATTATTGGATGGAGTATGTCGTAGTTTTCGCAATCGACTGGATCAGTCGAGCGGGCCAACACAATTGCATTGTTAACAGATTATTAAAATTAAAAATAAATTTATGGAAATTAATAATTGCAATATGATTGCAAAATAAACAAAAGGAACAAAAACAAAAAACAGCCAAACAGAAGCCAAGGCCAAAGCAAAATAAAATCAAAGTGCATGAAATTCGTCTGCGAACGCTTCATTAAGGCGAAAAAAAAAAAATAATTGTTGCTGTAAAATAAATTTCACCGTTATTAAACAAAAGCTATTGTGTTTTATGAAAAGCGCATAAATAAAATGGCAAAAAGGCGACGCAGCGTTCGCTCCAAAATTTATTATGACAAGTTGCTCTGGCACTTTTATCTCTCGGCACACAAATTTTGCAGCCAGCCAGCAAAAGCAACACGCACATATATAGAGTTAAATATATACATATATTTTTTGATATTTATGCTAGTGTTTGTGTATTATACTATACACATATATAAATACATAAAAGTGTGAGTGTGTGTGTGTGTGTGTGCAATAAAATAGCCACAAAACAAACTCTGTCCAAAAACTGCTCCGCTTGGGCAGCAAAAACTAACTACCAGCCCATTCAAAAACAGATAAATGCACACACACACAATCACACACACACAGATACGCAGCTCTAACAAATTTAGTCTGCTACTAAACTGAAATGACAAATAAGTTGGCTATATAATTTGTCGTTTTGGTAAAGTTCCCATTATTATTAGACAATTAGTTAAGTTAGTGAATGGGATTGACTAATATATGCTTATAATTAATAATATTTTGATAAGTATAATTAACTATTATTTATGCCAATGTATATATGTACATATGTATATACCTTGAAAGTATTTTATAAAAAAATAAATTAATTTTATAGAATATTTTTAAATATTTAAAATATATAAAAACTTTAAACTTAAATTGTTTATTTGTATTAGTAATAATATATTGATTTTAATAATAATATTGAATTAATTCAAATAAATTTATGATTCTCGAAACTAATTTATTTTATTTAGTTCAAGCTTGATTTGATATCAATTAAAATATTAAATTAAAAATATAAATTAATTAATATTTAATATTTTCTTTGCGTTCTGTACAGCTTTAATCTCCTTTCTGCTATGTATAAACTTCGCACTTGTACATATTATATAAGACATTAAATTATATTATTAGAATATATCTCTAGACTTTTGCCTTTGACTTGTTCAGCCACTGCTAGTGTGCTTCAATTGCTACAATATGGTCGAAAGGGAGCATTGGAGGCGTTCGCATCCTGCACAGCAGGCTGGCCAAGATGCAATGCAGATGCCGACTACGCTGCAGGGTGGCAGTTGCATGAGGCACAGGGGCAGGGGTCAACAACTCATGGCGGCTGAGTATGTGCTAAGCTGTGCACACGCAAGACGAGAATGCAAATAAATTTACAGATTAAACGCATAAACAAGACGAACATTGGCCAAAGAGACATTAAGAGTTACCCGATGCAATTGCAAATAATTGAGGCGCGTATTTAATTCAATTTATAAACCTTGACTCAAACAGTTGCTAAGCCTCGACTCGAGTTGATTAAATGCAGACAACAGCTTTCATTTATTAAATAATTCTTTTTTTTCCAAATTTGATCTGCGATTTGTGTGCCGGGACGAAAGGCAGCCATAGCCTGATTGCAATTGCATGGGAAGTGCTGCAACAGTGGGAAGAGAGACTGAGGAGCTCTGGCTGCATGCCCCATGGCCAGGGACACGTTCCAGAGTCAAGAGTTGGGAACCGACTCTGACTGGTCAGCAGGTTGATTTGTTTTGGCCAGTTGCTGTTGCTGTTGCTGTTGTTGATGTTGTTGTTGCGCGCTTTTCAAATTGCCCGTTGAACGTTCGCCGGGTGAGTAAAACGATTACCCGCCGGCTAGGCCTGCTTTGGTTAGTGCTCGCGTATGTGTTGGAACAACTATTATTAAGCGCGTTCACTAGTTGTTGTTATTACAAGCTGTGCTGTTGTTGTTGCTGTTGCCGTTGGTGGAGCTGGTGATAGTGGTGGTGGTGGCGGTGGTGGTGCGGCCATTGTTCTGCTTTGGCTGGAAATTATTATTCGCATGCCAAAATGAATTGAGCTGGCCGAGACGTTGTGGCAAGAGGCTCGTCGACTCTTGGCATGCAACATGTTTAGTTTATTCATAAGCTCACACGCATATCCACAGAGTGTATGAATGTATGAGTATGAGTGCGTCGGCTTATTCAAAAGTAGCCGCTTTAAATGAGCGGGCTTCAGCGCTCACTCAAATTGCCCAGTTATTAAGTAAATTGATTTTAAGTACGTTTCGAAATTATTTGCCTCTAAATGTTTTGTTGCTTTTGCCCCCCCCTTCACCACGGATTCTAACAACATTTTCGCACAGCTCGCTGTTGTTATTGTGACAAAGTTTTTTTTTTCCTTGTTGTATTTTTTTTATTTTTTAGTTGCGATAAGAACAGCATTTATATGAAGTTGAGCATAAAAATTGATTGTTAACATCGCCAGCAATTTGCTGCTGATTTCCATTAAGATTAAGCTACGCTAAAAGTGCGGCATTATATGTTCGAAGCCTGAGCGACAACTATAAAGGACGTTATTAAATATTTTTTTTTTTTTTGCTTTTATGCAATTTAATGTTTTTTAAACTGAAGCAAATTTAATCAAATATCACATGGTAAATTTAGTTTAAATTTGCTATATACAAACAAAATTTAAAATATTGATATTTAATTTGATATAAAATATGTATTTCATATTAATATATTAAATTTCATTTTATTTATTTATTATATTTCCTTTTACATGTTTTGTAAGCATATCTCTTACAAAAATCTCTGAATTGACGACAGAGATAATTTTGTAGAAAGTTGTTAGTCCAGATTATGATTTAAGATTTGAGCTTATCAATTTTTAGTATAATTTTTATCTCACTCAGTTAAATATAGTTATTGCTCTCTAACTGAAATTGCCGCAGATTGCATGCATCGAGCGGGATAAATGCAGTTTTCTATTAACTGACGTAAAATTTAATTTAATTTAAAACTAACAACACACATCACGGCTAAATGAGGGACTCGCATGCAAAATGCAAACAACAAACAACAGCAACAAAATTGTTAAATGATAATCAGCTAGTGGAGGCACGCAGAACCAGCTGCAGACACTTGTTGGCAGCAGTCAATGGAAACGCTTCATAAACAGCGCAATTAAACTAATGACTGTGCCCGCCACTGCGATCGCCGCGATGGGCCGGAGCGAGTGAGCGAGCGAGCGAGAGCCAACGGCGATCGCATAGAAACCGCTGGCCACACACGATGCGGCTGGCCAAGGCAGACACAGGTTCTACAACATCAACAGCAAACGGCAAACGGGCGAATGCCATTGAGAATGCGAATGGAGCTCGTTCATCAGGCGGGCTTTTGGCACTTGCGCATATGATTAACCTGGACTCTTCGGTGGTGCTCGCGGAGGTGGATGCATGGATACGTGAGCCACGTGCAGTGCAAAGTGGTTGGCATGATGAAATGTGCGCGATTGTCTAATGGGTCGCCAAATGGGCAGCGGCTCCCTCTGCAACAGTTGCAACTGGATGAGCCAGGCTGATGTATTGCCCGTTGCCCGATTCCTACTGCCTACTGCCATTGCATCTTTAAGTTGCTGTTGTTGTTGTTGTTGTTACTCTTTGCCATGTTTATGGTTGCCATGGCAGCAGCGAGTCGCAGCAAACCGGTTTTTGCTTATCTTAAAAACTCGACTCAAGTCAGGTAGAGCAACAGCAACAGCAGCAGCAGCCGCAGCCGCAGCAGCAGCCGGTTCCGAGTGCCTACTGTGCTACAGTCATCATCGTCGTCGTCGCATGTTGGTGGTGGCTTTAATGGCTTCCGCCAGCGGATCATAGGAGTGAAATAAATGGCCAGACGGAACCAATAAACGTCGCGCGTTGTGCGTTCATCGCTCGTTCAGCCAAAATGAGTTAAGAACTGTGGACAGTTTGCTGCAGTCGTTGACTCATTGCGATTTATGGCCAAGTATAAGAGCAAATATAAGACACTGACACACCAGAGTGTGTGTGTGTAAGTGAGAGAGAGAGAGAGAAAGAGAGGGAGGAGAGAGAATGGGACAGAGGTAGCGGTAAAGGGGAGAGGCCAGGTATATGCCGCACCGCCCACGGGAAAAGTTGCTGAAAAATTCCAGGCTGCCATTTACTTGTAATAATACATTTTGCATTATAATAATATCAGGCTATACTTTACAGAAATCGGCACGATGCACACACACATATATATATATATATATATATAGTCATATATAAAATTGGCTAGACAGTCATCAATCAGTCGGAGCTCAAAGGAATTGACCTGCGCCTGCACTCGACACAGCTGCCAATGTTCCTGCTCCTGCTGCCATTGCTGCTGCTGCTGCTGCCTTTGGGGTGAATGTGAAGGTGAAGCTTTGGCCAAGACGCTGTCCGTTGCGGTCCGCTGTTTGTCCGGCTGAATAATAAAAGTAATTGCGTCTTTACCCTTTAGGGTTAGCGAGTGGAGCAAATTGCGACTTGAATGCAATGCGCTTTTCTATAAGCATAAAAATTGCTATAATTTGCTGAAGATTGCGCTTTATCCATAACCATAACAATGGCCACCCCCTCGTCCAAACTCCGCCTCCTCCTTCTTCTATTCCTCCTGCTCGTCTATGCCAAACCAACAATTTATTTTCCCTGAAGTGCATTTAATCAATATAGACAATGCGGCCAGCTATGCCAACTATTTATTATAAATGATGGATTGCTCTGAAACGTTTAAAGTATTTTTTTTTTTTTTGTATACTGGCAGAATAGTGAAGGGCTGCTCTTAGAGCTGAACACAAATAGGATTCGATTATATTCTTCTTCTTTCAATATTAAAGGCCTAACTTAAAAAAAAAAAATCATCTGAAAAGAACGATCCAATTTTCTAAGAAAAATTAAAAATATTTTTTAAAAATTATATTTTTTATTAGAAAAAAAGTAAAATATTCTCTTAATTTGCTGCAAAATATATAAGCCCAAAATGCTTTAGTCTTTCGATGAATGCCGACAAATGAAAACTATTTCAACAATCTGCACTTTATAACTGAACCTGCCCAATGAGCCAAACATCGTTCTGTGGCGCCACATGGCTGCCTCCTGCTCGTTGTTGTTGTTGCTTCGTTTGCTTCTCCTGCTGCTCCCCGCTGCTGTTGCTGTTGCTGTTGCTGCTGCTGCTTGTTTGCTATTGGATTTTGGTCTACTGGTTAGCAACGGCTGCTGGCAGCGCCACAAAGTAGATAACAAATATTTGCAGGAAACCATGAGCCCCTTAATTAGTGTAAAGAAGCTCTCGAATCGCCCTCCGGCTGTGGGTTGGGGTCACCAGAACTCATAAAATGCCAGCAAGGAAGCAATTTATCAAAGTTTTGTTGCTTAATTGTCGTCCATGCGGTGTTGGCAGTGAAAGTTTGCCCATTTGTTCGCTCCAGTAGGCAAATAAGGGGGCGTGCGTATGCGGCTGTTCATTTGCCAGTTAGCAGTTTGAGCTAGAGCAGCAGTCTCTTATGAGAAAGGACAGCAAATATCATCGATTTTGCCTGGCTGCAGTTTTCAAGATATTTTCCACATCATAAATACATAAGTACGCAAAGGCTGGAAGTCTGGGGGGCTGGACAGAGTGGGGGGTGAGCAGGCGAATGGAGCTGAGCGTAAACACACGGCTGCTGTGGGCCGCCGTCACATTTATAACAATTTAAAATTGCACGAAAAAATGGCAATAAAATCCCACAGACAAACGAAATTACGTGACCAATGTGTTTTATTACGATTTTATTGCGAAAATGCGAAGAAGTCAGGCGGTCACAGGGGAAATGGGCGAAGGGCGTAGGGCCACAGGCGGGGGGACGGGGCGAACCGCAAATATGACTGCGTCTGGGAAGCGCTTTATTATTTATCTTTCGGCTGAAATCGGCGCAGAAGCCAAACAGAAAGCAACGTAGCTCGGAGCAGGAGGTGAAACTGCCGCTGGAGCAGGAGGAGACGGAGCAGTTGTTTCCTCGTGTGGCACGTGAGCGTCTCGAACGAGCGAGGGTTGCAACACGAGTAGCTGCTGCTCTTATTTATGCCTTAAACTTCTCACGTGTCAGGTTAATGCGATATTTATGTGCTGTCACCCAACGAAAATGCCGAATTGTAACCCCCACAACCCCCTTAGGACAGGTTCATCATTTCGTTTCGTATTTCCTGCTCGAAAAACTGTGTCAGCCAAGTGATTTAACCACCAACACCACGGGTGCTGCAGCACTCACCAAAGGGGTGGACTGGCCTGGACCCTGACTGAGTGTTGCCGCCCTCAAAACACCATAAATGGCCAACCAAAAAAACGCCCCTTGGCGAGACCAGACTGAACTGGCCAGGGCGGCCAATGTTGATATTGGTCTATTGAAATTGTATTTAGTTTTGTTGTTGTCAACATTTTATTAAGTAATTTGCATACATTTTCACAGCAGCATATGCTGCCCGAAAAAAAGGACAAAAAACGAAAATGAGTCGCGAGGTGTGGAAATTAAAGAGCTGATTATAATGCTAATAAAGGATTTGGATCAGCCATTAAATATTAATAGCTTAAAAATGTTTTAAACTATTTTCAAATTTAATAGAAGATTCAGTTAAATAAAAATATATTTATATAAATAAAATACAGACTAATATTAAATGATTTATTTACCTACATTTGCTCTTGAAATATATTTAATAATAATGAGAAGACAAAAGAGAATAGGAATACTAAATAAATAAAAATAAATTTCCTGCTTTGTATGAAACATACTCTGTGACTAATAATTAAGTCTCATAACTACTTTACTGAGCACTCGATTGCTTTCATATTTATGATATATAGCATTCTACTGGGAAAGCCAGTCATGTTGATTCGTGCCAAAAAGAAAAGAACCGAATCTATATATGAACAGTGCTCTAGACTCTTGGCAAAAAAGTTATTCAAGAAATATCTTGAACCAATAAAAATGATAAAGATTTGCGCTGTTTTTTTTTCATGCGGAAATATAAAATTGAATTATTGCATGCAATTTAAAAACCAACAAAAGCTGACAGCAGTCGAGCTTTTAGCCAAGCAACAGCAGCAACAACAACAGCAACAGCAACAAAGAGCATTGCCAAAAAATTTGTCAAAATAATGGCGTCATTCTGCAGTGGCCGCCAGAGGGCTAGCCAAAGGGTCTGGTTGTGGAGGATGGGCGGGCGATTGGATGTGGGTGTGGTGGGCGTGGCGAGCCGACAAAGATGCCATAAGGCAGCAAGGAACCGCCGCTGCTGGCGACGCTATGGTTTATCCTTTTATCCTTTATCCTTATGCTTTTTTGCACATTATTTGCTTTTGCAATTCAAAGCGATTAAGTGAGACGACGCGGTGGAGGCGAGGACGGCGAGTCGAGTCAACTCGACTCGGGGGTCATTAAGGACGGCATAAAACATGTTTTTGTTGCAATGGCCATAAGTATCTGTATCTATAGCTGTGTGTGTATCTGTATTTGTGCTGTGTATCTGCAAGCGTTCGCGTGTTAGTATATAAAAATATTGCATGCCTAATGGCAAAGCCGAAAGTCGTATAACTCAATGCAGCCGCCGCCTAACCCCTAAAGCTAAACCTAGACAGCTAACTGGCCATTAGCACAAGCGGTTGCAGCCCCCATGTCGCATCCACAATAAAAAACAAAAGGCATTTCCAAAGTAAGCCCATTTAATAGAGCAATTATGACCAGTTGAAAGTCGAGATCGCAGCTGAGAAAAAAAAATACAAAAATGAAATAAAATGAAAACTGAATTGAAGCAAAGTCGAGCGTCACGGCCATATTTCAAAGTGTTTGCCCGTAACTAATTAAGCAATTAATTTTCGAGCAGAGGCCGCAGTGAAAGGCAAGCGAGATACATTCACACACATACACATACACTTACACACACACACACACATTTACACACACATGCCTGTATACCCAATATGAAATGAGAACAAGTTCAACAAACTTTTCTCGAATATAATTTACAGGCTGCTGTGAAATTATTTATGCCTGCCTACCATATACTATGTGCTACTCGCTGTACAGCCCATATCCAATTGCTTGAGCCCAATCCTTTGCCCTTTGGCTGTGTCTCTCATGCGTGCGCCGCGGCGTATGCAACACTTTTCATTCGAGGCCTGGGCTGTCATAAAATATGTTAAACGCCCGAATTGCCGTAGGGTGTGAAAACTTGAATCAAAGAGCAAAGCAAAACCACGCTGAATATTTATGATACGATTAGCAGAGTTTTGCTGTGTTGCCTTGCAGGTTGCAAGGAGACCAAATTTACGCTGGCCACATAACTAAAATGGCAACCGAGCAGGCAGGCAGGCAAGCAGGCTGTGGCAAGGCTGCCAATTAAGCTGGGAGTGTGCCGCATGAATATGTAAATAAAAGCAGCTAATAAGTGGGTGTTTAATAACCGGATGGCCAACAACCAAATGGCCCAACGACCATTTCAGCCCAACCAGAGGGCCCGAAACGTAAGAGCAATGCGAGAGCTGAGCGCAGTTTGTCAACCGACAAAGGTGAAAAAAAAGGGGCAGCCCAAAGGGACGAGGTAGAAAAATACAAAAAAAAAGGTAGCATGTTTAATTTGCGTGGCATTTGCAGCTGCCTGCGGCAAAAAGATAACGAAATAAAACGTTTGTCGGCGTGGAGCGAAACGGGAGACAGCAGAGGGAGCCACGGCAAAACAAAAGCTGAAAAAAAGCAAAAGCCAAAAATTGGTTGTAGCGCAGTGTAAACTAATTAAACGGCGCGCAAAAGTGTTGCATGTGTTGCAAATACACACACACACGCACATACATATACATATATTTGTATATAATATAAATATGTACAGGAGAGAGATATATACATATATGCATAAGGATGGCCGCAAAATGGCAATAAACGCGCGGAGCCATTAAAATTATGATTAAAATTTAATTTAGCGAAAATAATCAGACGCGCCTTTGATTAACTCCAAACGAGCGAGCAATTAAATCAAAATATTCACGGCAAAAAAAAAAAAATAATAATGGTGGAAAAGCACGGCCCATGAATTCCATTAAAATTCAATTAAAAATTGAAAATCAACAATGAAATGCGCAATAAAAACTAATAATAATCGCAAGTTAATGGCTGCTCAATGGCGCGCCACCTAGCGTCCAGTTGCTGCAACTGCTCGCCAAATATGCTTACAGCAGTTGTATATGTTGCTCCATAGTATTATAGTATATGTACATGTATATGTGCACGCATGTAGTTCGGCCAGGAAAACGCATTTATTCATTCATTATACGCAGACAATTAAGTACCAGGAATTTCGTAGCACCATAAATCGTTGCCACCCAGCCCGCCTCAGGGGTTGGGTATACCCCATTCCCCATTCGGGGCAAATTGTCAGCTCAGCTGAAAATCTACATATGCACTGACCAAACAACTATTAAACTATGTGGGTGGCTGCGCAGCTCGGCGCCCGACCATCAACAATGGCTATGAGAATTTTGGAAAATTTTCAATTTACTCGCCGTTCCGAACGGCCATTTTGCATTTGGTCGCGAGCATCATGGCCTCCATAAACCGCCCCCGAAATGATCCCTCTAAGGGTGGCAGACCAGACCAGACCAGTTTAATTGAAAATTCTTCAAATCATACTGAGAACAGAAGCAGCAACAACTACTCTTGTGTAGAACTTAATATTGAAGGCTGGCATAAAGAGATTAATTGAATATAAATCTTAATATCCACTAATTAATATATGTACATGTAAAAATCATATCAATTGCTTTAACTCATATTTCACAATTCAACTTTTAAGTTAAATCTTATGAAACAAAAAACTCATTTTTCTTTTGCCTTTAGTTTGCTGTGCTTCATGAATATATATCTTACAAACTGTCACATTTGCTTGATTTTGAGCTTCAACTTAACTTTCATTCAAAATATACTCTATAAAATATATACACATATATACATATACATTTGCATACTTGTTATAAACCCTCTTACCCAACTCAACTTATTAATTGGAAAATCATTTCGGAGCCTTTTCTTTATCTCTGCTCGCGAGTCGCTTATCAGTAGCTCGGGAAATGTAACTTGTGACGTGTCGTTATGGCGGCTTACTTTTGTGAGTAACTGTATGAGTGTGTCAGCGTGCGTGTGTGTGTGTGTGTGTTCGAATGTATGTGGCTCACAAGACATCAAATTACTTTCGTATGCAAATCAGCGGCTTTTCTGCAGACTTTTTTTATTTGCCAGCTAAACCCCCACCGCCCGCTGCCCAACTGCGAATTTTTTCCACGCCCAGGAGGCAACATTGGCAGACAGTCAGAGAGCTACAGATAGCAGACACGGCATTTGATCGCCACCAAATTTATCTCAATGATATGCAGATAAAACTAACAAGTACCAAGTTTCGTTATTTCCCTTTCGGTTTCCCTTTTTGCCCTGCTTTCCGTTTCCTCACTCTCTCTGTCTCTCAGCCTATCTGCTCTACTGCAGTGTTTCGACATGTGGCAAGAAAAGAGAGAGAGAGAGAGAGAGAAAGCCAGTAAAAAAAACTACATTAGCAAATAAATTTATTTAGCATTACAAAAAATGAGGTAGCTGAGTGGCTGGGAAAAGGGGCCGCAGAGCGAGGGCGGGCGGTGCTCTCTGAGGGTGTGTGTTGTGGGTGTGCGCGGCCGCCATGAATTTATTTAAGATGCTTATTGATTGGATTTGATTTTATGCTATGGGAAAGTAAATTTGCGCAAATAAATTTAAATGAGGGCGTTGAGTTTGCAGTTGCTTTCGGGCCCCGCCCCCACTTGTGGGCAGGCAGCAAAAAATGTCTTATTTTTTTTAAGGGAAAACTAAGCTAGCATGTGTGCCCATATTGGCAGCAGGCACTGTAGCATACGCATGAGTAATTTTCCAATTTTTGTTTCGCATTTGCAGCTAATCTGGAAAATGGATTTTTCTTCTCACTTGGAGTGAGCTGGTTTCTTTTGCTTGTGGGCGGGGAGAGGGAAATCTCATCTCTAAAAGTATTTTTCTTATTTATTTATTCACTTACTATTAACTGATTGTATCTTGCTTTGTCAATGTTTGATGTGGCAGAGTTTAGTCACTTCTTGATGAGATTCAACACTTACCTGAAAGAAAGGAAAGCATTTATTTAGTTAAAGTGCACTTGAGTAACATTATTAATTGTATTAATAATATTTAATATTAAATACATTTATCAATATTTATGAATATTTATTTTTATTTGCAATTCAACTAACTAAAACATGCATTTCGACGATATATATTCTTGTATAACTTTCAACAGTTTTTATGACACGATTTTTAATTACGCGCCCTGCTTGGCTGTGCTTCATATTTTTGTGAAATAATTGAGTAAAATGAAATAATTAAAATGCGTCGCATAAAGTAACTTAAAATGCTTTAACGACCTTTTGTTAATAACGCAAAGTGCAAATGTTCTCTCACGCTGATTGTTGCACGGTTCCACGATTCCACGGTTGCAAAGCTGAGCTGCACGGCTGCAGGTTGCACAGTTGCACGTTGTCCACTGGCCATTTACATGCGTTATGCGAACTGCGAACTGCAGCAATGACAACAACAATTGCAACTGTGCGCCGCACGCAATTTTCATTTGCTGCTGTTATTAAGTGATAATTGAATTTTTATGCCAGCGCCAACAGGCGACGCGAAATGAACTTCAGAGCCTTTTGCAATTACCAGAGAGGTCAGCGCGACAGTTAAGATGACCCAGTGCATAAAATGAAGCTGCAGCTTAAAGATGACTCAGTCAGTTGAAAGGTAAAACTGTTTGAATTCACTTAACTGCATATTGAAGGTGCCAAAAGCAATTTTATTGAATTACACATTTTATTTAAATAATTTTATGAATTTTTTTGCGATTTATTTATTAGTATATATTATAATAATTTACTGTTTTACTGTCGATTTAAATTAATATATGAATTATTTTTTATTTATTTATTATTATAATTATGTTATTTTGGTTGCAATTCAATTTAGTTTACTTTTTTATCTTTTATTTATAATTCCTTTTCTGTTTGAATGAAGTTGTATATATTATTAAAATATAGCATTAAATTGCATCAATACAATTATTTTTATTAATATTATTATTATTTATTTTAATTTTATTTACTTATTTTTTATAATTATTTTTATTTTAAATATATTTCCATAGTATTTTATATTTCTCATTAAATTTTCTCATTTCACTATCTTCAGCAGATATTTTCCATGCACTTCTTTCGGCTCTCGTCCCGCTCCTCTTGGCCATATTGCCACAACTGATGTCAGCTCTTTTTCCACTAAATTGTGCCGCCAACTTTCTAAATGGACAAAATTGCTGCTGGGCCATAAATCACACGCTCTGCGCTGGGCCTCAATTTCGGGGCATGTAACGCACTTTCTAAACAGCACGAAAGACCCAGAGATAAAAGCAAAAAACTGGGCTAACAAAAAACTCAAACTGTATGACAATTGTTGTGAAAATGTATTAACAAAAAGAAGAAGAAGAAAAAACACTGAAATACAACAGAAAAAATATTGAAAAAAAAGGAAAAAACATTGCACTGCAGCTGCTTTATGACAGGTCGACCTGCGACTGGGCCAGGCAAAAACCGCAAACGGTGCAAAAATTATGAAAATTCATATTGCCGCACGCACTTGGCGGGAAATGCGGAAATTTGGCACGGCACAGGTATTTGCGCATTGTCTTTTTTTGTTCACTTTTAGGGCATCGCTGCGGGCGGTGGGCGTGAAATTTGCATGCGTCAATGGAATATGAAAATTTAGAAACTGTTGCAATTTGCAGTTGCCGCAGTTGCAGTTGCAGTTACAGTGACAGTGGCAGTTGCTGGGCATTTTGCGTTGATTTACGGCCAGTTGCTGGGACGATCATAAATCTCATCCACGTGTGTGTGTGTGTGTGGCAAATATTTTGGTTGCAGCGATTTCATGCCCCGCAGACGGCAATTGCATTGCACTTGGGCAAATTTAATTTGTGCAAAATAAAACAAAACTAAAGAAGCAAAAACTCCGACGAGTCCAGCAGCAGCAACTGAACAACAGCAAAAAAAAAAGAGAAGGAACAAGTCGCACACATTTCACGCGGCTTCCACAAAAGGTAAGAGTCGGCCCAAGCCCTGGCTCCGTTCCGGGACGACAACGAAAAGCAATTTACAAAAAGCACGCAGCGTTTAGATCAAAAGCAAAGACGACGTCGCCAATGGCAGGACACACCATTGCAAAGGACGCTGTGAGAGAGAGAGAGAGGTGCATCAACGATGCTATACAACGCAAAACACATCATTAAGTATAAAATTCTTAAAATGGAATTTTAAATCATTAAAAAAAGGCTGCAAAAAAGTCAACAACAGCGGCCAACGAGGAATTTGCAATGCGTTTGCTTTATTTGGCAGTGGCTCGCTGAAAGCTGCAGCAACAGCGGCAGCCACATGCAACCGATGTCCAAAATGGTTGTGGCAGCAACAGCAACAGCAGCAGCCACAGCAACGGCAACAGCAGCGTGCAGAATTTTGTTGTTTTTTTTTTTTTATGTACACGCCAAGCCAAACAGCTTGAATGGAAGTAATGATGCTGCCCCAAACGTTGTCCAAGTCTTGAGAAAGGCGCGCAGTTGTTGCATTCGCAATGAGTTGCTGTTGTCGCTGTTACTGGTTGCTGGTTGCCGTTGCTGCTTGCTGGCTGCAATGGCAATCAGCAACATGGCCGCCTGGGCAGCCAAACGAAGCTGAACTGCCATCGTTGCTTTTATCGGCATTTTAGCTCTTTTCCTATATGCAACACAGTCCCGGCTGCTGCTGCTGCTGCTGCGCTTTTCGGTTAACATGTTGCCGCTGCACGAATTCTATGTTGCACTCGGAATTTGAAGTAAATAATTCTTTGCTGTTCGTTTTTTTTTTTTTTTGCAAGTGCTTCGTGCTCGTTAAGCATTTTGCTCAGCGATTTCTTTTCTTTTGTTGCTGTTGCTCTTGCTGTTCCTCATAATGCGCCACAAAAAAAAAGAAAAGAGATATATTTATATATGTATCTAAATGTCTAAAAAGCAAAATAAAAAGGGCGCGCCAGCTGCGAAAAGTGGTTCCGTTTCGTTTATCTCATGTTTGGGTGCGTTCAGCAATATACCCTCTTTATAAATATATATATATATATATATATATATATATATATATAAGAAACATAATACGATGAGTAAAGTCGTTTCAAGTAAGCGAATCACTTGGCGGCATAATGACGTCAGTGCTGTAGATATGGCTAATGAAAGATTAATGATAGATGCATCTACAGCTAAGTGCATTAAATGGCAAAGTATTTAGATCTCAAAGTGCTTAAGTGAAATGCCAAAGCCTGATTAGAATTGAAGTCAAAGGAAGAGCAAGGAAATGTACTATATCTACAGCTTACTTGAGCTAAATACTAATAAGCAGCTATCTATAAAAAAAATTGTATTTAATAATTTTTGAATTAATTTAAATATTTTAATAAACTACTACAAGGTCGCAGTATATATTATTTGTTTATTTCTAAACAGTTTAATATTTTTCTTTTTTATTTCAATATTCTTATATTGCTGCCCAATCTTCTTCCGTTTCATTTGCAGATCTACCAAAACACTCCACATACATAGCTGGCAATCAGAGAAACTGCGCTGTAACCCATTAAAAACTCAACTGGTTCTACATTTGTATTTGCTAGACTCCATCTTTTGGTCTGGCCAAATGCCTGTCGCTGCTTGCGAGCAAATAAATTCAATTTGCGGCTAGTCGACGAACTGCGACAGGTTTTTGCCGCATTTATCATCGCATCAACATCGAAGACAGCGACAACGACAACGACAACGACGATGAGGACGAGAGACAGGCACACATGCGATGCCAGCTCCAAATGAAACGCCATTTACCAATTTATTTATTTATATAAGGCGAATATATTTTATAACCCGCAGCAAATGCAGTCGAGCACAGAGCAGAAAGAGCAAAAAAAAAAAAAATCTTGGCTGGAAGAAGGCAACAGAAAAAAAAGAGAAGAAAAAAACTCAAAATGTTGTATGAAGTGACCAAACTAGTTCGTTAAAATAAATTCGAGAGCCACTAACAATGTTGCGCGGACAGACGAACAGACGGACGAATGGACGGATGGGCAACATGCAACGGCTGCCGCAGCAACAGAAACAGCAAAGAGCCAGAACAAGAGCCAGAGCAAGAGCAAATGCCAGAGCTCGAGTCTCAGGTTCCAGTTTCGCTCCATGTCGATGGATGCGGCAGGGCGAAGATGTATTCCTTTTGGGATGTTTTTAATTTTTCTTTAAAGTCGTTAAGCGTCGTCGTTTTTTGCGCCTGCCTCGGTCTCGGCTGCGGCCTTTTGTATGTGCCTCCGTTCGTTAGCTTGCAATGGAGTTGAAGCTGGCAGCTCGTAGCTGGAAGCTCGCAGCCCGCCGCTCGAAGATGGGAGCTGGAGCGCGCCATTGCCATTTGCTTCCTGCGTGCCGCCGCGTTGCCTTTCTAATGGAGTTTCGCAGATAACAGGCAACGACAACAGCAACGGCAACGGCAAAGGCAAAGGCAAAGGCAGCAGCAAAAGCAGCAGCAAAGGCAACAGCAACGACAACAGCAGATCCATCTGCCACGTCTGGCCCCCTCTCGGCAGCTGCTAAGCATAAACACACACTTACACGTACTTGGGGCAACGGAATGAAATGAAATTAAACCCTTTTCGGTGAGTGCTGCCGCGGATGGAGTGGGACTGGACCAGGGACAAAGGCAGGCGGGGGCATGGGGCATGGCAAATAGTTGCAAAAAATTAACATTATTGCAATTTCGCAGCCTAGGAACGGGTGTACGCGACTAACAAGCAATGCCCCAGGGACGCAGAGGCCAAGCTGCAAGACTCAAGCCTTACCTGGAACCCAACCAAACTCTTCGTATAATTGAAGATCTTGACTGCGTCGAGCCAAAACAGCGGCACATAAATTGAAAATCGTTTAGAAAATTAAAGAAATGAGTCTGTGAATTGGAGGCAGAGATGCTCTAGCTGGAGCCTGGGATTGCCAGCAACGAGTGAGTGGACCGGGCTCTCCTTCTGGCCATGGCTCAACTCTCGACTCGTATTTCTATTTACTTTTTAGTTGCAAATGGCAATGCCGACAGTCGCAAGCCAAACAGGCAAACAACAATGCGAGCTAGAGCTAGACAAGTGGAGCAAAACAAAGAGAAATTGCAAAAGAACTTTTTGCCATTTCTCTAGTACCGCCATGCCCCGCCCCCAATCCCCTCGACGACAGGCAGCATATGCAAATTTCTAAAGTTCTGCTGCAGCTAGCGAAAGGCAGCGCGAAATGCGAAGAGAAATGGCGACAATTGTTGGGCACTCCTTGAAGAAAATGATTTCCTTGCTCCTGGAGCTGCCTGGCTGCCTTGAGAATAATTCACAAGTTAAGGTGGAAGTTTCTTTTTATGCATTTTTTAAAAATGTCTGAAATGATTCGCTTAGTTTGAAGCAGTTCTCTTTTTACTATGAAATTTATTGCAAAATAAATTAAAGTGAAATTGTTTTAAATGAGTATTAAAATTGAATTAAATATGTGCGAATAAATATGTCTCCATATTATAAAATAGTCATAGATAAGGAGGGAAAACCTTAAAGCGACTAAGTTAATGCAATCAATGTTACACAATGAACAATAATTAAAGAAAAGCTGAAATGTATAAAAAAAAATATATTTATAATTTCATTTATTTTTTCTTAAAATTATGATCCTTAATTTAATCGTAAAATCGTATATTCGAGAATCTTCAAGAGATTTTATAGTTGAATGAAATCTATAATAGATGAGATGTCCATTCATTTTGTTAAATTTAACCTCAGCCAAAGTCGATTTTCCACAATGAACAACAGTTAGGAAAATCGTATATTAATAAAGAAATATTTAAAATTTCAGTTATTCCACTCTATAGACACTCTAAAGCTGAAATAGTTAGAGCGTCTGTCGCTCCATTGTATGCAGTTCCCATTGGGAACTTAACAGATCTGCAGCGCTGGTAGTTTTACCTACGGCAACAGCAGCTGTCGCAGCCAACATTCAATTGCAGTTTTGATTGCGAATCAACTGCCTTTGGCGATAGGCAATAAGCCGCTGTGCTGCACTGTTTCCCGCTGTGCCAGCATTGATAACAGCCATTCGCCATTTCCCACTCCAGTTGCAGCTCCACATTCCAGTTGGCAGTCGTATTCGCCATGTCGGGCCTCTCAATTCTAGAAATCGCGCATTTACTGCCGGATTTCTAATCTGTCTTCGCGTGCTGTTTGCTTGCATGCGAGCATTGCAGAACAACACGAGCAACATGCGATGCAGTGCCCCGCCCCAGACCCTAGATCCGCTCTAGCCTCCACCTTCAATCGGCAGCAACATCAGCAGCTAGCTGGTTGCCACATGCTGTGCTCTGCTGTCCTGTTGTCCCTGTTGCACACACACACACAGAATGCTGTACTCTTCACACACACACACACTAGCTCACAAACATTTATGCAAATGTTGGACCATCATAAAATTGGATTTGGCAGCTGATTCGGCGGCTATTTTAAGCCGCTTTTTCGCGCACAACATTTCTGAATTAAAATGTTGGCCTGCAATATAGAAATTAAAATTAATTTTAGCCAACGCTTCGGCCATAGCGTTTATTTATTTTTAGTTTTTCATGTTTTTACTTTTCATTTTGTATTTGTTTTTGTTTTTGTTTTTCTGCGTCGCAGAATTTTCAAATATATAAATTTTTTGTTCGCTTTGCCTTATTTTTGGTCACATTTTTGTCGCATTGCGAATCTCCGTCGCTGTCTCTCTCAGTTTTGTTCTCTGGGCCGACTAAATAAATTTCGATTTAAGCGTTTTCGCCACACTCCATATACAAAAGGAGCTGCAGGAGCCGCAGGAGCAACCAGCGCCCAAATAGCCAACGATAATAAAATAAACAAAAGGTTTGCCGCCAGCTTTTGGCCAACTAAAAGAAAACGCAGTCGCAACGGTTAAGACGAACCTTAAAGGGGGGGTACCAAAGGGCAGGGTTGTGGGAGGGCAAGGGGCAAGGGGCATGGGGCAGTGGGGCAATGCCTGCAAAGGTGAGTCGCAGTTGCTGCAGGTTTACCAGCTTTTATTTGTGTGTTTTATTGTGGGCATATCTCAAAAGCGAATCTTTCGGCGGGTCGAACTGCGACGTGAAACAGATAAAAGAAGTAGACGAAGCAACACATGAAGAGAACACACACACACGCTTACACAATGGCCATACGAATACATAGCTAAATAATGGAGAGCGGATAAGCAAAAGCAGAGTACAATAAAATCAATAGAAAGAGCGCACCTAGCACGACTCAGAGATACCCAGTAGGCTGAAGAGACATTTAAATTACTTAACTACAATTGGAACGTCCGTAAAGATATTATGAATATAAAATATAATTGTAAATTCAATATATACTAATTAAATAATGATTTTAAAATATATATTTAAAGTTAAATAAAAACATATTCAATATATCGTAAGAATTTGTGAGCCAAATATACCAATGATAAATATGAGAAATAATTTATAGATTTTACTGTTTGTTTATCATTCGTATATCAAAAGAAATATATTGAAATGATTTTAAAATAAATGACAACAATTTGATTTTAGAACAACAATATTTGTCAAATTAGATTTTTAAATCTTCGAATTTTCCTGATCATTAAAATGTCTTTAATAAATTATTATCAAGTGCTACTGTATAAAGTCGCGCGCAAATCGCTGTCAAACCGCACACAAAACGCCCGAAATGCTTTTGGCTTCTTTTGTCGCAACATTCGAGTTCATTTTGCAACATTTCGCCTATCGCCCACCAGCCAATGCCTTTTGCCGCAGCTATAGAGCTGCGTTTTATGCTGGCGGCACCAAGGCGCTGGCCCGCCTCCGCTCTAGCGCCTCCTTCGCACATATGCAAATAATGCAACATGCGGCGCAACATGCGACTTGAAGCCACGTTGCACGTTGCGCGTTTTGTAGCAGCCCAAGACTGGGCTCCCAGTGCGGACAGACAGGCATACAGACGGACAGCAGCCAGCAGGACTGCAGGACAGCAGGACAGCTGGCCTCGCAGTCAGACAGTTTGGGGTGCATCCGCATCCTCAACTGCCTTCGTGTATCGAAGATGAATAAGGAGCTATTTTTACTTTTAAATCTTAAACAAGCATTGCTGCTGCTACTGCTGCTTCTGCTCTGCCCTCTACTCTGCTTCTCCCTCTCCCAGGGGCTGTTGTCGCTGCGGATGCGGGTCTTTTGTGGCACTTTAGCGCTGGCGGTGGCAAGTTTCTCAGGCCCCAAACTCGAGACGTAGTCGCAGCTTGATGATGTTGTTCGTTCTTCGTTCTCTGTTGTTGCTCTTACTTGCTGCTGTACTCGTACTTGTCTCATCTGTTGTTTTGTGTCGATGTCATCGAACTATCGGCAAGTTCTCTTCCCATTATTATTTTTTTTTTTTTGTGTGTATGCCGAGAAGACAATACAAATTTGGCCACGTATGTACGTAATCCATAATATCTTTTAAGTTCTAATCCGAATGCTCGGGCTCACTAGAGTTTATGTTGTCCGGAGCTTCAGGTGTTGCTGTTGCTGTTGCGGTTACTCGAACACTGCCAAAAGATACTTCGGCATCCACAAGATACTTTAGTGCCGTTTGTCTGAGGCATCTTTGTGTTGCGGCCAACAACGAGTGGGCTTACGGTCTTAGCCAGTGTGTGATTATTCAGACACTCGCTCGCCTAATCGCATTCACACACTCACAAAGCCAACACGCTTGCCAAAGACAAGAGTCCCCCAGACATACATAAGCATGGCAAATGCACATATTAAATTTTTGAGAATTGTTGAGGATGGGGCTGGGTAGGGGGGCAACCAGACGACTGAAATCCTCATGTGATTTATGCAATTAGCACTCAACTAAGTCTGCTTAATGAACGACATGCCGCTGGCAACACTCTGGCAACGCTGCCAGGCGACGGACCGTGGCGCCAATGAACGCTCCGGCAACTCCCACGAAAATCAAATTATAGCCGTACACACAGATACCGGACAGATACAGCTGCTACAGAGCACTCTGCAGCTCTTCGGAGCATTCCCTAAGCATAATCGAATTTCCACGAAAAAAATCCACATAATGTGCCGAGTAATTCGACATGGCAGCATTCGTCCGATCGGGTTCTAGTTTATGGCCTGCCAATTGGTAGGCAATTTTAATGCATATTTCATTGTACAACGAAACTTGGTCTTGGTGAGGGATAACGCCCGATGTCCCATTGCCCATTGAATGCTTGTCTAGCTCTTGTTAAACTCTGCCTCCTGCTCTCACACAGCCTCTCTCTCGCTCTCTCTCTCTCCCTCACTCTTTGCTGTTTTAGGGGGAGTTGTACTCCATATTGAATTATGATTTATGAGTGGAACATGTTGTAGCTGGCGCAAGGGTACTTAGAATATCTACGTGTGCAACTGTGTGTGTATGTGTGTGTGTGTGTTTCAGTGAAATGTGCGCATATGCGCTAGTTAGCGCGACCGAAGTTAGGAGCTCTAAGTTGAAATCTGAAGTGGTTGTCGTCCCAAAATAGCGACATTTGTGATGCACTTGAGAAGAACGAGAGAGGGAGAGAAAAAATGGAAAATGGAAACAGTCGCCATGTTTTTAATGTGTGACAAGTCAATGCAGTGTAATTGGAGCTGCAATGCCTGCATCTAACAATGGCCCAACAATTATCCCATTATCTCACTCGGGAACAACATTAACAGGATGTGCATAATCTCTAGAGTTTTAGCTGTGTATAATAGATATTCAAAATGAAACTAAATTTGAAGACTAAGATCCTAGCTATGCGCACTATGTGTAGATTAAGACTTCAAGTTGCCGAACGTTTCTCATTGGGTTTTCGACTTTGAAGCTATCAATTTAAGTGGCACTAGCATCATTTGAGGCCCAAGGCCAAGTCTTATGTCTGAACCTGTCTATTTCTTTTTATTAAAAAAAGTACTATATATAATACAGAAGTTTTCATAACAGATTTGAATTTGAATTAAATGAAATATAAAACTTTTTCTTTTAAAGTATGCAATCGTGAAGCAGGTGAAGATGGAGATGAACATATTTCTAATGAGGATTCAATAGATAGATGGTAAAAATATCTTCTAAAGATGCTATGGATAAAAAGATCTTCTAGAGAGATCATTGCCAATATATGATAGAAATAGTATCGATATATTCTAACTATATGCTAAAGTAAGCACAAAAATAATCCCAACCTAGTTTCCTCTCTCTCCATTGCAAGATTTGTACAGAAGCTCTCTCTCTCTCTCTCTCTCTCTCTCTATGGATCGGTGGTATTTAGCTATTCGAAGAGCGTTTCTAGTTTATGTAGTCGCCTGATATGTTTGTCTCTGAGCAAAACACCCTTGACTTGACTGGCCCAATGGCCTGCTAGACTGTTGTCGACTGTCTAATCACCACAGCTGTCAGCTACACTCATCCAATGCGACAATGAGTGGCGAGTGAGGCTATTCAAGTGTCGTTGTATTTTAACACGTGAGTGACTTTTATACGTGGCCATTGTCTGGAGATGAGTCGTTTTAAAATGCCAGCCCAGGCACAGGAAAATTCACACATACGCGCGAAAGGGAAAAAGAGCGGGACGTGCGGTGAATGCGGTGTGCAGTTGTGCGGTTTGTTATGACGTGTTGGCGGGGATGGAGCTGGAGCTGGGGCTTGGACTGGGGCTGGGGCTGGAGCGGCAGTTGTTCTCTTAGGACCGCATAAAAATGCCATATAAATGTGACACTTTAAATGCCAACGACCAAAATAGTTTTGAATGCAGAGGGGTGCTCAGAGAGGCAGAGGGACGGAGTTGCTTCACGTGACGAATTCGTGACGTGGCAAACAAACACATGAAAAGAGGAGCGAAAAAAAAGCCAAATAAAAATGAAAATGGCTAACTTACATTTATTTGCATTTTCAAGTTTCTGGACAGTGCGCGAGGATATTTTGTTTTTTGTTTTTTTTTTTTTTTTTTATCGCTAGAGACATTTGAATTTGGCCACGTTTTTCGTTTTGCGCTTTTTGTGTGTGAAAGCACACGACGACTTGCTGGACACATTCCTCATTTCAGTTTAGCTCGTTTCGTTTCGTTCCGTTTTGGTTTGGTTTGGTTGGGTTCCTTCCTTCCGCTTTGCGGGCTCTTCACACGACACATTTTCCACAAGAATGAGTCCAGCGTCATTTGCATATGTGTACCAGTGTCAGTGTCTGTGTCTGTGTGTGTGAACTGTCAACGCGCCATAGAACTGTCAACTTGATGGTAATTCTGAACAAAGCCATGAAAACTGCCAACAGGATGAGGCGCTATAGCTGAAGGGCTTGGAGACTCTGCTTTCACTTGTCGCGTCGCCGTCTGGTTTTATTTTCATTTTTTTTTATTTTTTTTTTTTTCGACGTTTTTACTCTTTTTATTTGGTGTGTTGGCCAAGACAAAGGCGCTGATGGATTCATAGAAATTAAATGGCGTGCTTTGCCGTATATTCGACACAGACAATTTCTCATTTGAAATGCATGCAAACATGGCGTATTTATGAGGCCGAGGCGCACCACCCACACCCATATCCACAGCGAGAAGCCACGCCACGTCGTTGCCGCTGGGGTGACTGGCAATTAGTGCGACACTTCCGCTGCATCTTGAGTGCCACATCCGACGGCGATGGCAACGCCTGATACACACACACACACACAAACACACACGGCAACAGCATGGAAGCAGCTTCGACTATAAATCAAAGGCTGACAAATGGGAGACGACTCTATGGAGCTTCTATTCTAGGAAAGTTCTATCAGACAGCAGCTATCAGCTCTTATCAGCTGATGTAACAGTTCATTATGAACATTTGCTCTGCACCTCTGACTGCAGTGCCTATCTGCGCTCTTAATTGCAATCATTATTTGTGCTTTTTTTTTAATTTTTTCTTTTTTAATAAAAAGAAACTAATTTATTTTATATGCATGCGTGTCATAAATCTTAACGATTTATGCTCATTGCAAATTTATTGGGAGTTCCACATAAAAACAAAAAAATATATATGGAGCGAGAGGAAAAATGTTCAGCGCCAACAAAGTTCAAACAATCAACGCCATTGTCCGGGCTGGCGAGCTACGGGTGGAGGGTGACGGAATCCCGGACAGTTTGCTGTTCATTTTGTCCACATTTCACAGTTTTCATATATCGATATATGCACAATTTACTATCAGCAGCAACAACTGCCGTAAAGGCTGCGCATCGCATTCTCGAACCCGAAAACAAAAAGCAAAAAACCGGCCAGTTTATTATGAAGTCCCAAAGCTGCACTTCAATTAAAATGCATTTTCGCAGTTTATGAGCTTAATCTCATAAACAACTTTTGCATTGTTGCAAAATCCTTTTTGTTTGTCGCGATTTCTGACTGTCAGCAGACGGTTTAAATACGTTTTGGTTTTAACAAAGTGCAACAAATTTATGAAAACTGAACAGGTGTGATCAGGTGTAGAAACTTTAAACAAAAACCAAATTACTAATACTATTTTATGATATCGAATTGAATCATGAAAATACTGAAATATATTTAAAGAATTTCAGATTCTATATTTGAATAAATGCAACAGCATTGCCAAAACGAAAACATTTACTCAAAACGGAATTGAAAAATTTATAAAATATATTATAAAATATATATATTATTTATATAAGTATAAGTGTAATTGTATTTTAAATTTACACTATATTTTGTTTGAGATGATTTTCTAAGGCCACACAAGTTTTGTTTTCCTCGTGTTTCTGTTAATAAATTCTTGTGCTGAGAGATGTACTAAATATATAAATAAATATATATAGCTCAAATGTGCTCAACTAAAGCACTATTAAAATAAATAGGAAATATTTTAGTATAAATACATTAATAAATAATTAAGTAAGTGAGCAAATTCTTGTTTTAATTTTTAAAATTAAATATTTAATAATATACTATTATTATTCAATAAATATTTTCAAAAATTAGAGGAGCAAATAGAAGCAAAATAGTATAAATCCCTGAATAATGTATAAATAATTCGAAATTCAAGGTATTATTATTATATTAAATTATTATTATTTGAAGCTATAATATTAGATATTAAATTCTATATATGTATACTGCTATAGAACTGAAATAATTTAGCTAGAATTTAATTTAAATATATATATATTGATATTCTTATGAGTATATCGACATACTCTCTCGATCCATTTTCAATTGAATGCATTGCTTATAGAGATTGTCACTCTAAGCACACATCTTCCTTATGCATTGAGCTTGCTCTGCTCTCCTGTTCTACCATTCGCTGGCTTCTTCAACCTGTTTTGTTTGCTCTACACTTTTTGCTGTGTGTTTGTGTTGTCTTTTAATAACTTTATAATGGCGTGTTGTATCACGCGCTCGAGCTTCGTGTGGACACGCCCCCAAAAAGCAGCGATGCCTGCCAACTCACACACACATAGACTGACCCTTGTGCCTGACAAACCAAACAACAATTGCAAACTGCTGCGAGTTGTTGCTGCTGCAGTTGTTGTTGTTGCTGTTGTTGCTGTTGTATCTGTTTGTTGTTTGTTGCTGCAGTTCGTGCGATTCTTTTTTCGGTTATCGACAATTTTCAATCTATGCGCATAACTCAAGTGTCGGCGCAGCAGCAGCAGCACCAACAGCCACAACAAAGCCCGACACCCCAAAGCTCGACCCGCATAACAGAGCGCGACCCCTGCTGCCCTGATGCCCTGCTGCCCAGCTCTCTTGCCTTTTTCCGACTCCCACTCTGCCTTGCTCGCATCGAGGCATATGTGCAACTTCCGTGCACGTCTCTTAACTGATGCTGCGTTGCCTCAGCCTGGGCAGCGGCTCGTTCTGCGGGCCCCGTTTGCATCAAACTTGGCAATAGGCAGAAAAAAAATGAAGAGAGAAGCAATAGAACAACAGCGAAATAATATTGGCAACATTTTATTGCACTGTGACCTAGAGCATCTGTGGCAGCCACGCTCGCTACTGAACCTACTCGATTTTGACTATGGTCAGACTGGACTATCGTGGCAGCGTCATCTCGCTCTGGGTTCAGTACAGCCGCCACCTCCTTATCGCCAGCGTCAATAACAAGCCACCCGACGACATTCATTTTGGTCCACCCTAACGCCGCACTCACTCTCAGTCACTCTGCCTCTCAGTCTCTGTCCAGCTCACATCCTTGTGCGTCTCGTTTTGCTGCAAAATTTACATCCTGTTCGGCTGATGGTCGTTTTACTGTTTCCGTGCCGGACTCCCGACTCGGACCCGGACCCGGAGCCGGAGCCGGAGCCGGGGCCGGACTTGGAGCTGTGGCCATTGCCAATGCCGTAGCAGGTTCTGCAACGCATATGAATATTTTGCAGCAGAGGCAACAATAAAATCCATGACATCATAAATATCGATGCGTTGCCATTGCGAACATTTTCGGTGCGGGCTTGGCGCACACACAACAGAACAGAACAGAACAGAACAGAGCAGAGCAGAGCATACAGCAGCCAGCAGGCCCGCCAGGGTCATACATTTCGTTGGGTGGGTCGTCTGGGGGCGTTGGGGGCACACACCCGCAGCAAGGCGCCGCGCGATAACTCGATAATTATGTCCGCTTTTGTTTATTTCGCACATCGATTACAATTTTCGACTGCTGTGGGAGCCATTTTGTGGGCCTGTTGGCCTGTTGGCCGATTGGGTGATTGGGTTCTGGCCCGGTCAGTGGCAGTGGCATGTCCCATTAGATGGGGCAGTCAAGGCGCTAGCTGCATACGTCATAGTCTCAGCACTTGCAGAATTTACAAACTTAACCTGTCCGATGGGGCGAGAGCAACAGAGAGTGAGACAGTTGGAGGGGCCGAGACGAAAGTGCATCAGTTGGACCCAAAAGGCAAATGTAACAGCCCCACAGGTGAAGCAGGCAGCCAGGGTATCTATAGAGAGGGGCACCTGTCTCTCTCTCTCCCCAACTCTCTCTCCCTTCCCTTTCCTTCTCTTTCTCCGTCTCTGTGTGTTCGTCTGGCGTCGCCTGCTGCTCATAAGTAAAACGTTGTGAGCAAAGTTTTATAAATTATCCTTGTGAGAATCCTTATTTATGGCGCGTGTGCAATTTTCATTTTATCGCAGTAAAAGCAAAGTTAAGTTAAGCTGCCGCCAGCACCCAAGCCTCCCCTTCAACCCGCCCCATCAGCCGCTAACTGCAACTTTGCCAGCAAATGGAGGCGTTGCAGCAGCAACAACAACAACAACAACAACAACAACAGCAAATCGCCCATCTCTCTCGCACTCACTCGTGCTATCTCTATCTGTGGCGCTCATTTTTTATATTTGCCCCGGCGAACTTCAATTGTTCAACAACAAACACACCCACACACACACACGCACACACCTACACATATTTATGACTCCGACTCTCAGCTCAACTCGAAACCGAACCAACTCGTATATTGCACAAATGTCTGTCCGAAATTCAAGTGTTGCAAAACGCACAATGGAAAAGTTTCGGATATGCCATTTTTAAGTACTCCTAAAAGGTTCATATTATTATTGTAGTAGTTTTGAATCTATAATTAAATATTATTTATGAATATTAAAATAAGTATTCCAGTATCCTTTCATCTAGTTTTCATAGTCTACACTTGCCGCCCTTACATTAAATATCAAATCTCTACAAAATTGTTTTTAAGTTCTTTGTATAACGAAACGCAAGATAATAAAATTGTTGTCATATTACAAAGAACAAAATATTTCGGAATTTACAATGAAATATTATGTATACATGAAAAAATAGATAAATAAATTAACTTAAGTATTCAACATTGAATATTATTATATTCCTTAAAAGAAATATACAAAATTTAGACATTATTAACATTTCTTACAGAATATAATAAGAATTATTATGTTTCAAATATATGTTTGTTCAACTCAAAATTAATTAGGAATTGTTACTCCATAATAATGCTCTCAGCACTCATAAATTGAGAGATTAACACTCTCTGCCGATTTTCTTGCCCATTGTACAGACACTTGCCAGCCACGAATGCGGCATTGGGCGGTGGTTGGGTGGATGAGCACGAGAAGAAGTTGTAGAAAATGGAGATCTCTCGTTGAGCTGCCAAAGTTTTTTATGGCCTGCATATGAATATTATGCGCTCGAGTATAAAATGTTGTTGGCCACACTTCCTACGTTTCACTTCCTGCACTCGACTCGCCTCGGCTCGAATCGTCTCGTCTCGAGAGCACATCTTAAGCACACATGCATATCTTGTTGGAAGCCATGGGAGTCGGGGTGGGGGCATGTACGTACATCTAACTGTTTCTATAGCCTCCACTAACAATGCACAATAACAATAAAAACAGCGCAGAGAAAACACTTTAAGAGACGGCTTTAACTTTGAGACTGAGACCCAAAAAAAAATATAAAATAAAATCTCCGCACTTGGCCAAAGTTTTCTTTGTTTTCCCTACAGCCATCTCTCTCACTCACACACTCCCGCTTGCTATCTCTTTCTGTGTGTGTGCGCAAAAAATATTTAGCTAGCAAAGTTTTATTGGCAAAATCTGTTTATGGCTTTTGAATTTTAATTAGTTTACATTATGTCGAAATGTTGCTGCCTCGCTGCTCCTCTGCCTCGCTGCGCGCCTTGCCCCAGCCGCTTGTGGCAGCCACACAATGGAGCCAGAAGAACTAGTGTCCTGGCTGGCGAGAAGAGTTTTCATTACTATTTGTCTGCTGCCTTTCCGCACAGCAGCCGCAGCCGCATTTTATGCGCAGGATACAAATGTACATGAATAACTAAGCGGCAATAGGACTCCAGTTGCTTGCGTCTGCCACAGCCTTGACAGGGGCAGATACAGACGCCGTCGCAGTCGCAGTCGCAGAGATGCTGCTTTGCTGCATGCGGCCTCTGCTTGTGGCAGGATCAGCGCCAAACTTTGCCAGCTAACTGCGAACGTGCCACGTTGCAAATTTTAATTCGACAAAAACATGCAACTGAAATTGTTATTGGTTATTTTCTAGCTGCTGCTGCTGCTGCCACATGCAACTTGGCCCAAATGTAAAGTTGCACAAGGAGCTTTTTTTTATTTTTATTTTTTTTTTGAGATATTTTAAACATGTTGCGATAGTTACGATAACCTCTGATTGTTGTTCTAAAAGTGATTTATATTAAAAGGAATATTATACATACTCATTGCTGATGGATTTGACTAAAAAAAGTCTATTTAAATGTAGCATTTTTTCTCAGTCTTAACATTAAATTAAAATATATATCCATTGCATAAATATTAGAGAATTGCTTGAATGGAAAAAATCCTAGCTCAAATGAACAATGTCAAAGCTGAAAACCTTCTGAGTGAAAGAAAAACTTGTACTACTCACTATTAGTCATATATTGTGAATAAAGCTTTGAAGCCCTTAAAAAAATATTTATTCAAATATTGAATTGAATGTATTAATTTGAATACAGCCACAGTAGCTTGAGCGCCAGATTTTTCATATATTTCTTTAAAAAATATTTAACATGATATATAATATTTTCTATTTTAAATTGAATATTTAACATGACATTCTTCTATTTTTATTGAATATAATATTTTTTTTAATATTTAATCATATTTATTCAAAGTAAAGTCTTTATAAATAGAGTAAACTGACTCTTTTACACTTTTAATATCAATTGCAATTGTCTATTTAGCAGCAATTAAATGCTTTAAATAATACGTTAATTGAGTAGATTTTTTTTTTTTTTTGCCAATTGCTGCAGCTTCAACCACTCGGCCATAAATAGCCAAGGAAAACTTGGCAATTGACTTTAATGATTGACTGCAGTTGCTCATATATGGCAGCGGCTAATTAACGATGTTGCATGCCGCCTGTAGCTGCAACACAGATCCAAAATGGCGACAAGTTAGCAACAACAACAAAAAATCATGTATAAATAAATATATATGTGTATGAAAACCTTTCTGCAATACAGTCAAATTTGATGCAGTGCAGCCAAGCGGCGACAGCAGCAACAGCAGAAATAGCAGCAGCAATAGCAGCAACTGCAGCAACAGCAGCAACAGCAACAGCAGCAGCAGCAGCAACAAGAGAATCGAGTCCACTTTTTGCGCATGTTTTTGCTACTGTTTTCAGTTCATTTCAAATCGTTTCGTTTGTTTTGTGTGCATTTTTATTTAATTCATTTTTCACGTTTTTGCTGCCGCTGTTGCTGTTGCTGTTGCTGTTGTCGTTGTCGTTTGGGGGCTGCAAATGTGCAATTAAAGAAACAGGTTACACGCCCATAAATCTTGAAATGCTGGCGACTTCGACGTTGTTGTCTCAGCCAACAACAGCAACAGCCGCTGCCGCAGCCGCAGCAACAAAAAAGCAAGCTACAACAGCAACTGTTGCTGCGACACAGCGACTGTTGCCGCTGCAAATGTATTCGTATTCACATGTCTTAATGCTGACAGCATTTTTGTGATTGTCTGATTTATTGCCAGCCAATTGATGACAAATAAATTACGTGCATTTTTTGCCGTTTGCTTTTCTTGCATTTTAGTTGACGTTTTTCCTTTTAGTCGGCTTTGCCCGTTTTTGGTATCGCGTCGGCCTTTTTTTTTTTGGCTTTTTTGTTGTCGCTGTTGCAGCAGCTACTGCTGCTGTTGCTGCGTTAATGGCTGTGGTAATTACTTTTAATTGCCATTGTAAAGTTTTCGCATCGCACCAAAAATGGCAGCGCCTCAGCATCTTGGCCAGACCCCTCTTGTTGGCCCTGACCACTTCCCATGACTTGGCTCAAACTACGCCTTGGCTAGCTGGCGCCATTTGTTTGCCCCGAATAACTATCTGAAGTAGGAGTTTATATTGTTTAATGTATGTAACATAAATTTATACATTATATTTTAAAGTTTCTCTTAGGTTAGCTTTAGTATTAGATGGACAGTAAATGTATCTATATGAAAAATTATATTTATAGAAAAGTAGAAAAATTATTTAATGAAACAGAGTGAGATTTATAAGATGAAAAGTAAAATATTGAATGCACGTCTCTTATGAATTCCTATATGCTAATACATATATCATATAATAAATAAATAGAGATATATTCTTAAAAGCTCTTGGCAATCATAGAATTATTCACAAACGGAAAGTCGATCAGTCAGTTGAATAAAGATAAAAAAAAAAACAAATATATGAATTACTAGCTCCAACATACAATTCATTTACAATATCTGTAGTTAGGCCAATTAATTTGTTAATTGAACAATTGAATATATGTTATTATAAGCTAAGTCCAGTTATAGTATTGACTTGATCAATTAATAAATATAATGAAACTGGTTTATAATAATTATCATGATTATTTTGGAGCATTTGCTAAATTTTAATCATTGTATTAAGATAAACGCATGATAAAAAAATAAATAAAAAACATTTCTTATTTAAAGCGCACATACGCTCAACTCAAATTGATAATAAAATTTTGTATACGATTGTTATTAGCTTGTTATAAGCCTAATTTATAAAGAATTTCAAGATATATTTATATTTCTGTTTTCTTTTTTTTTTTGATTGCCCTTTGAAAATAACTCGAATACAACTCAATTGCCGCTTGTTGTTTTGATGTGCCGCCCCCTTTGCCTTCAACATATATATATATGTATAAATCTGTTTATAAATATATACGTACAACAATGTATATATTTTTTATAAATATTTTAATTATGCACGTCACGATTTTGTACACAATTTGAATTGGGTTGACAGCGCCGAAATGTTTGTCGTTTCTCTCTTATTTTTTTTTTTATGGGCTATCTTATTAAGTTGCTGAACGCTCAGGTAAAACGTGAAACTTCCCAAATATATACCTTAAATATATTTATATATTATATACTTATATACATAACGTAAGCTAACTTGCAGTCGACATCTTTATAAATTGCGCCAAAATAAAAAAATAAAAAAAATAAAGCTGCTCAACATAAATCAAATGAGATTTTGTTTTGTTGATTTTTGTTGTGTGGAAATTCTGCGGGCGTGCTGCGATCGCAGCTGAGGCCCTCTTGGCCATCTTTGGCTTTGGTGTCCCGTTGTGCAGTTGGCCAAAAAGGGGCATTCGAATTCAAATTCAAATTCAAATTCGATGTCGATGTCGATGTCGAGCTCAAAGTCGAAGTTGAATTGAGCATTGCGCAGTGCGCTGTGCGCTGTGTGCTCTCGTAGCTCACGAAATGTTTTATATCTCGCGCATATTTAAACAATTTCGGCTCGTTAGTTAGGAAAACGAGTTTGGGCCAAAAGCGGGGAGCGGATAGCAGGCAAACGGCTGGGGCCAGACAATCATAGCAAAAATCACGAAGTGTCCTTAGCCAGAGCAGAGCAGGGCAGCCAACTGCGGCAAAGGAAATGATTGCATTTAAAATTCAAACTCGACTCGGATCGTTGGAAAAACAGCTGAAGTCGGCGCAAAAGCCATGTCGCCACGTTCTCAGGCCGGCAAGGGAGACACGGAGGCGCAGTGAGGCAGAGTGAGGCACAGTGAGACAGGGACTCAGGGGTCAGGCGCTCGGTAAGAGGCTCAGCGGCCATTTAGGCCGCGCCACTCGACGAAAAACTTACAATACAAAAGGCAGCAGAGGCAGCGGTGGAAAAAAAAAAAACAGTCAACAACTGAATAAAAAACATTTTCGAATACAAATGTTGGCATTGCATAACAAACGTTTTCTAAATGAGGCTAACTAAGCAGGCAGCGAGGCAACGAGGCGGTGGTGCGGCGCTGCGGTGGGGCAAGCAGCATGGAGTGGTCTGCATATGTTTGAATTGATGATGACTTTTTCTCCTTGTATGTATGTGCACAGCGCACTCAGCCCCCTTCACTGCCCTCACTTCAACACCCTCTGCACCCTATGGGCCCCTCCGTTTGGCCTTTTTAGCCGTTTCGTGTTTGGTTTTTGTGTCGTGGCTCTTTGCTTGGCTGGCTGGCTGACTGGCGGGCTGGCTGGCTGGCTAGGCCTGCGCCTGGTGGTGGTCCGACTCTCCGACTGCGACTTTTTGCATAATAAGACCACAAAACTAACGGTTAAATGCTGGTATGCCCCTCTCACTCTTCATTACCCACCACACACACACACTCAAGTTTTGGCCGTCCTGACCAGGCAAATATTTGATTTGGTCTAAAGGTTTTTTCTTCCTTTCCTTTTTCTATTTTTTGTTGCTTTTTTTTTTTTTTTTTGCTGGCTCTGTCGACATTTCTATGACTGATTTAATCAGCAGACTTTGACAAGAGCCAGGAAGTCGCCCAACCACCACCTGCCTGACGCCCTCCCTCCTAACCCCCTAACCCCATTGACGCCACTCTCGACTCCGCTCACTTTTCTGTCGACTCAGGCAGTTAACGGGAAAGGCACACAGCGCAAAATTAAATTAATTAGAAATCTGATAAGCGCTCTTACTCGAATTGCGCCTCAGTTAATTTGCAAAAACTGTCAAGTTCTATGTAGGCAAGAGCACAGAGAGTAACCGACTGAGAGCCAGAGAGAATGCATGTTAAAGGTTGACATTAAGGCAGATAGTAAACAGTAAACTGAATTCTAATTGCTTTCAGCATGGCGCTAGTCGAACCATTAATATTTTATATTTATTGGCACAGACAATAAAGTCCTCATAATATTTACAGTCTGTCACCTTAGACACGACTATGGCATTGCCATTAAAAATTAATTCTCATCAGAGAACCCGTAAATAGAGGGGGGGGAAACAGGTGCTCTCTAGAAGATCTTCTGGAAGGTCTTAGGTTACTCAATAACATTTGCCACATAATCTGTTTTCGCTTGTCAACAACTTTTTTCAGATTTTTATAATAATAGAAGCATTTTCCTATGTATGTTATATAATATATATATACATATAATATATTTTTTTGTTTTTTTATTTATTATTATAATATAAAAAATATATTTTAAAATCATTTTTTGAGTTTGTAAACTATTTAGAGTTTAATTTTAAATATTCTTGTTTGATATGCAATTGTCAAATGTCGCACACAAAATTTAATTTAAGAATCTAAATATTTACCTAAAATATATTTTAATACGAACAAAACATATACATTTTGATTATATATCGAATTAATAAATTAATGTTTAATTTTTCAACATACAAATTATATGAATTGCTTTTCAAAATTATATTATGAAATTTATATTTAAGTTGTTTTTCAATATAAACAAATTTCATGATATTTTTTTCAGAACAATTTCACGTACTAAAACCAACTTCTCGCCATCCTCAATTTTTTCCTTCACTTGCCTTCGGCTAATGTGTCCAGCTATTTCGTGGTATTTACCTGCAATTTTTCGACATTATTCTTTTACTTTTTTTTTTTATTTTTGCTCCTGATAGTTGGCAGTTGCTGGACACTTAATAAAAAACTGACAAATGCCAGACGCATTCGTGGGCTGTCTACCTAAAATGCAATGCCAAAACACAGCACTAGCTGCCTATCTGTCTGTGTATCCTGTCTGTGTGTGTCCTGTCAGCCAGCCAGCATCCTGCGAGCGAATTTCAACGGAAGCGCAAATTAGCAGCGCTGCCGTCGCACGAGGTTCGCGCGTTTTGTTTATGGCACTTGGAACTATATTTTTTATGACCCGACAGATTCATAAAAAACACAGACACACACTTAGGGCTCAAGGACAAGCCAGGACCTTGACTATGGTGCCGTTAAAAAGTTAATTATCAATCATAAAAATGTGTTGCGGCTCATCTGTTTTGACTTTTGGCTAAAAAAAAATGTGTGCTGAGTGCATAAAAAACCTGGGAAAGGGACTCGCTCAAGGATAAGTCTAACATTGAATGTCTCAACGTCTGCCAGCAGTTCGTGCCGGGTTCAATTTACGAGCGTTTGCACAGAAATAACGCGGCATGAACAACATTTCTCATTCGCTTGGAGTTTTCGGCACGAAATTCTTGTCATGATTCGATCGAATCCAGAGGACACAGACACGATGTGACCAACAGCAACAACAACAGCGAGTAAAGAGCGAACAACTGAAGATACAACAAGCAACGTTCACATGTTGCACTTCGGGGGTCACAAAAGTTCAGCTCAGCTTCAGTTACAGAGTCCAAAAGTCGTGGTTCAGATAACAAAAAAAGAAGTGCTGAAAGAAACGAACGTTGAGAACATTGTCGATTGTCAACTGTTGAGAGGCACACACACACATACAATTGTAAATGCAACTGATCGAAGTAGCAATCCAATTAAAACTATGCTCAAATCTAAGACAAAGTCGAGCCAGCTCTTAATAAATAAGTTCTCTGACTGAGGCGGGAATAAGATCAAATATGCTCCGTTTGCACTCTGTACGATATATAAATTCTTTTCTAATAATATTTTTACAGATATTTTATATATTTATAAACATTTTAATAAAGCAATTCCCTATATATTTTATAATTACAAACAATAACTTATTTCTTGCTATGTTTTGTGTTCTCAATAATTAATATAAATGCAAATTTTAAATAAAAATTAATTTTGTTTTTTTTTTTTTGTTTTTATAAGTTTGAATATTTTAAATATATTATTATTATTATTATTATTATTATTGAGATTCAGTTCTAAGCCAAAGATTAATCAGTTGTCAAGTAGCTAAATCCTTTCTATAACACCCCAACTAGACTCTACATATTCCCAGTATATACAAAACTATTCGATATACTGTATTGGAACACATCAAACAAAAATATATATACATATGTGTATATGAACAATAAATCAGGCAGAGCTGACAGAAAATTTGATAAAAAGGCAAACGCAGAGCTGATAAAATGAATAAAAAGAGCAGACGATCTGGGCATGCAGAGGGGGATAAACATACAACAAACTCGTATAACATTTTAATAAAGAATCATAAATTTCAGAAGAGACGACAACAGAAAGACTAAAAAAAAAAAAGACACAAGAAGATGAGACGGCAAAGACAACGACAAAAACGACTTGGAAGATGAGCGCTAAAAATAAATAAAACTATTAATCAGTGGAATGTTGCTGGCGACGAGGCGGATGGGGCAGAAATTTTTGCCTTTGCTCGCCGCCTGGAAAATGAACAGCGCCAGCGTTTGTGGCCATAAACAATTTTTAAAACAACTCTTTTTGCCAAGTCTTGTGCTAAAATGATGATGAAGAAGAAGCAGGAGCAGAAGGAAAAAGGCAGCAAGACGCTTTGCCAATTGTGGCGCGGTTTTTCAACGGCTGCCAAGAAAAGCCAAGAGGAAAAGTGCAGCAACAGCAACAGCAACATGAACGGCAACAGCAACAACAACAGCAATAAGAGACAGCAGCAACAGGAAAACAGTCGAACAAAAACAAAGCACACTGCCAGAGAGCAAAAGAATGCGACACTGTCCCTATGTATAGAAATGTGTGTGTGTTAGTTGAGTGAAAAAGGGGGCGGGCTTGGCCGACGGCATAAGAAATGCCACTTGCGAATATTGTGTGCCAACGATAAACACTTCACTTCGGCCATTAAAATCAGCCAGAGAGAGAGAGCGTGTGCAAGAGCGAGAGCGAGAGCAAGAGCGAGTGCGAGCGCAAAGCCACACACACGCACACAAGCCAACTCACAGAGATACTCACACATACCACTGTGCACTCACACAGCGTAGCCGAGAGAGCGAATGAGTGGCCAGGAATGAACATGAGTGAGTGAGCGAAAGAGCGAGCGAGCGCAAGACAACAGCCCAAATGAATAATAGCGTTGCCGCAAGACAAATAACCCAGCCTTTTCTTCATATGCGCTCGCTCGCTCTCGCACATGCTGAGCGCATAGACGACGAGCATGTGCGCGCGCCTGCTTTGACTTATGGCAAATAAATCAGGCAGACATTGTGTGCACTGCCTGTGCGTGTATGTGTGTGCCTGTTTGTGTGAGCGCGCGTGTCTGGCTGTGTGTGTGAAGGGGAAATAAAATTCCAGCACTTGCTCACGCTCGCACACGCACTCACACAGAGTCGAAACTGAGTGACAAAAACTGTTGGGCACTCTTCACACGTAGTTAATGTTAGTTGTACGTACGCTTGTTTATTAATTAACAATAAGAAATTCATTTAATATTTATAACATTTCTTACCGTGCGCGATTTACGAGCGACAATAGCTCAATTTTTGTGCACATAAACAATTTGGCATTTCGGCTGTGAGACGAGGCGACAAATGAGCATAAAGAGTATTAAGCACGTCTTTTGCCTGGAAATTTATGTGAGAACCGGCAAAATACAACAACAATAAAAACAAAAACAACACATAGCACTGTTGCTCGCATTTTAAATACAATTTTAAATGCAATAAATAAATTTAATTTGCAACACACGCGACGCTGTTTATTTCTGTTGCTGCTGTTATTGCTGCTTCTTCTTCGTCTTTGGTTTGCTTTTTGCGCATGTTCCGTAAATGTTGCCACAAAATAAACAGCAACGAAAAATTACTCAACTGCAAGTCGCATGTTTTATGGCCGCAGGGCTGCAAAATTTATCGCACTTGCCGCGCTTTCTTATGCGCCGCCATAAATTCCATACACTCACACAAGCTCATCGAACGAACGCCAGAGAGAGTGAGAGAGAGAGACAGAGTGAGAGATTGAGAGACAGAGAGAGAGAGCGTGAATGGGAGAGTGAGCTTGAAGCGAGTTTTGGAATTATTTTAATGCTTGCCGATGTTGCTCGATGCTGTTTATTTATAGATTTGGTTCTTTTTAACAATCACTTGCTAAACTTACTGCACTTGACACTTAATGAGCGCATAAACAATTCGCTAGCAACAACAACGCACTCAAAATCAATAAAATATTGTAACTCATGGCGAGACGCGACGCGACACGGCTCGAGTGCTCATCGATTTATTTATGTGTGCGCGCCGAAAACAGAAAGAGCTCAGACTCCGCGTAGCACACGGCCAGACATGCTGAAGAGAGCGCGTGTTCTCGCCTTGAGCTTGAGTGCTTTTTTTGCATAAGCTGCCGGTCAATAAAGCACTCATTTATTGCCTTGCTTTATCACCAAAAGCAGCAGCAGCGGCAGCCGCAGCCGCAGCAGAGGCAGCAGTGGCGGCAGCGACGTCGCTGGAATTGCAGAGCATTCAATTGTTATATGGGTCAATTCCATTGGGAATTCTGTGAGCCGCTGGCCTGCTTAGCTGTTGCCGTCGGCGTTTGCATGCCGTACACAATTATATAATAGCGCCATTGCGATGCATTCAAAATTCAGTTAATGAATTTTATTTCAATTTTTGCTAACGCTGTCATTTAAATTACAGTCAACACCTCATCAAAACGAATGTTTTTCCACCCGCACTGAGCGCCTGCAATGCATTTTAATGAAACAAACTCCAATCGAGTGTGTGTGAGAGAGGATGTTGTGTCTATGTATGGCTCGATTGCACGATTTATGTTCGATTCGATTTGAGCTGCATCCGAAATCTGATCCCGCGTAAAGCTTGATAAAGCTTTGCTCGCTGAGCCCTTCTTAGTTGCCGCTAATGCCCAACAGATGGCACTGCAGTGCCATCTTGACTCATTTATCTTGCGCGCCTCTCTAACTCCGCTCAATTACGGTTGTTGCTGAATGAGCGGGTGACGGCCAAACCTTAAAAGTTATTTTTGGCAAACCAACACACGCATAACGCGCGAATGTGCGTGAATGCAAAATGGTTTTGGTCAGCTGGCAAAGGGTGGGGGGACTTCACGTGCGTGGAAGTTTATGAGTTCAGCGAGCGAGTGCGAAGCGTGCAGCATATACAATGAGTCAAAATAAAAACGGAACTGTCAATAAGTACGGAGCGATCAATAGCAGATCAAGATTAATAAGAGTATCTTTTAATGCGATTATTTTGTTTAATGACTAATTTAATCAATCTTTAATAATGGAACTTCATTTCTAACTTCCTAGTAAAACTTAAATGTAAAAATGAAATTTAAAAATTTTTTTCAAACTTTTTTTTACAAATATATATACATATATTTGTTTAATTGTTATAAAATATAATTTCTATTTTACGGCTACGCATTGACCTCCCCAATGTCGACGCCTGTCACATTTCAATTAATATGCTGATAAATCCTGTTGATTTATGCCAGAAACATTTTTATTTTTCCCAAGCGATTTAGAACTGTAGCCCATAGGGAATTCAACGGGCCGCTAAGCTTAATCTATAAAAAATATACTTGACATTTGATTTTGCCTCTAATATTACTATTAAGTACTCATAAATTTATTATAAATAAAAATAAAATTTGAAAAGAACTTCCGAATTGTATTTTTAAGGTCAAGCGAAAAGCTTAAACACGTTTCTATTACAACATTTAACAGAGTAATTTTTGCGAGTGTACAACTTAGTGGATATAACTGTTGTCTGTTTGGGAGTGTGCGTGTGCTTATGCGTGTGTGTGTGTGTGTGTGAATATCTCTCTCTGTGTGTGTGCAGCTGAAGGCACAATGATAAATGTGGAAAACAAAAAAAAAAGAAGAAATTGGGTGAATAAATAGCCCAGATTCCGTTGAGCAAGCAGAAAAAAGGAAAAATAAAAAGCTGAATGAGAAAGAGAGCGCGAGTGAGCGTGTGAATGAGTGTGAGAGAGAGAGAGAGGGCAAATGGAACAGAAGCAAACAAAACTTTGCTTTGCCAAAGGACAAACCGCTAAAACGCTGTACGAAAAGCGCAAAGCAAACAACGCATCGAAGAAGAAGAGGCAAAAGAAGGCGCAAAGTCGAAAGAAGACGAAGAACACAAACAACAACAAACAGAGCTCCAAAAGCCATTTATCAATGGCAAAGGAATTCGGAATTCAGTGCGGAAAGCTACAAAATGTTGTCGAGGGGGAAAAAGTATAAAAAAAAAGAGAATTTCGAGAGAGGGAGAGAGAACATTAAGGACAAATATGAGAAACTAAGTGGAAATTGGAATTGGAAGCTGAATGGAGGAGGCCGCTTAAATGAATTAGATATTTATAATTTATATATTTATATATATAAACTAAAAACATTTAAGCTAGCGGATATTATTAAATAGTTAAACAGAGATGGCACTAAGCTATTCTCGTTTATTTATTGGGCAAAACAACCCTTAGGCATATGTAGGTAAACATTAAAGGGTTGTAATCGTATTGATCTATTAGGTCTGTGACTGAAGTTATTCTGAATACATATATTTACTTTAAAGGATTATAATACTTTTATCGAATATAGTGAAATACCTATAATATAATGATAATAGTAATATTTATATAAGCATATCTGATCTGATATCTGAGATATATAAATTGTTATTATTTTATAATATTTTATAAAAGAAGAATATAGTATTTTGCAAATATATTTATATTTTTATTTCATTATGTGTGATTTATTATGTGAAACGTTCTGTATCTATAAATAAATTTTTAAAATATTTATTGATAATATAAATGAATAAAATATTATCTATGTCTAAATATTATTAAGCTCATAAAAATATATATTATAAAAATGTATATTTCCTTTTCAGTATCTTTACATGAGTATCATATATTTTTGGTATAAGTATTGATTGATATATCAATGAGATTTTATTAGTCTCTCTTAATAATATGTAAATGAGTAGAAACACAAATACACAAAATACGTAAAAAATAAATAAATATAAATGCTTTGCCTATATTCCAAACTAATTTATCAAGCTGCTTACTTTAGCTAACATATATTTTTGATATCTTTTGCATCTATGTAAACAAATTCATATATCTTAAATTGCTTTATGTTTCTCTGCATACCAAAATATTATTCTAGGTTGACCGATTTTGAAGCCAAACACACACACTTACACACACTACACACACTCACAGAGAGACAACAAAGGCAAACTCTGCACGCGGTCCACACGTAATCAAAATATATAAAAAAGAGATATCCAAGTAAAGCCAGCGACATAAATAAATAATTTTTATATGCACGTTCTATGCGTGTAAAGTCTATGTGTGTGTGTGTGTGTGTGTGTGTGTGTGGGTAGGTGTGTTTATCAGAGAGAATAAGCGAAACAAGGATAACATGACTGATTATGTAAGCAAATGTGGCAAGGGCGAGGGTGAGCATACCAACAAAGCTCAGCGTATTTGGGTGTCCTGGCGAAGCTGCCACGCACCCCCCCCCTCTCTCTTCTAGTCCGAACGCCCTTTGCCAGTCATTCCCGCGCCCACGCACTGCCTGAGGCGCTATTTTTCTGCTTGGCCTGCCCTTTTTTTCGGCAGTTTGCCGCAGCAGGTTGATTTCCACACACCCACGCACACACACATAGATACACGCAGGCGGTGCGTGCGTGAGTGTGTGTATTGTTGTGCGTGTTTTTGAGAAAGTGGCACAATTTTTATTTTACGAACGCCTAATGTAATAAAGCCCGCCCCGAGACGGCCAAAGGCTGGCTAAAATGTATTGCCTGCGTTTAGCATTTCTGGCGATAAAACCAGGACCAGCAGGACACACGGATAGCGAGCGAGTGACAGAGAGAGAGAGAGAGAGAGTGAAAGAAGAAGAGCATGCAGCTCCCGTAACAAATCTGAGGTTGCCAACCTTAACAGAGCGAGTGGAGCTTGGATGCGGGGAGAGGCTGTGGGGCTATGGGGGTGTGGCTGGCCATGTGTGCGGGCGAATGTGTTATTTTGGGCCTGGAGCGGGGGTCAGCGGGCATAAATCAAACCGAAAATTACGCACGCATTCATCTGCTGAGCTGGCAAAAGAAGAAAAGAAATATCTGCCACATTGCCCTACAAATGGGGGCGGGGGCGTGGCTCTACAAACGCTGCAAACGGGGGTTGGCAAATGGCGGAAAATATGGGTAACTGTGCGAAATTTAATGGCGTACGAAAATCAATAAAAGGACGTCGTTAACAGCGGCATCCTCAAAGCTTCGCTCAGGTGAAAGATACATTTTCATGCATTGCCATTATTATATTTGTATTAGACTACATTTTTTTTTGCGGTTTTTTTGCTTTGAAATTTTTTTTTTTTTTTTGCATAATTTGATGGCATGTCGTTTGTCAATGCTAAATGGTAACTTGTTTATATACGCATATGAAATCGAAATTCAGCGCCGTTTATCAAACGGCAAAAGGTTCAATAACAAGTTCAAGTCGTTGGCGAATTAAAAATGCAAAGTATTGTTGCCATCGCAGCGACTTGAACTGGCCAAAACTGACATGAAACAAATAGTAAAATCATAATGAAAATTTGCTAAATCATAATTATTTAATTAGCTCAAATTTTTGACCTTCAAACATGATTTTTGTTTACTTTGCATTTCGAACTGATTTCCTTTCATGTCTTTGAAAATGTGAAGCTTGGCTGCTTTGCTGTTTCACATAAGCTTTAAGCCGAATACTCTAAAAGGTAAACAATAAAATGCAAATTTTTCCATTATTTTGGATTAATAAATAGATGCTTCCTTAACAAAAATGCCTGTACTTCTTGGAGTAGTCGAAAATATTACATATAAATATATATACATACATATATATGTATATAAATAATAATTCTCTTTCGTTTCATATTTATATTATATTTTATATGTTGTATTTTTAAATGCATATCAAATTTGGTATTAAATTAATATTATTATTTTTTTATTTATTTTTTTTTTTTAAAGGATTACTGTACAAAATAATCAAATATTTAAATGCAAAAGCTGAAAAAAAAAGAAAAAAAAATATATATATTAAATTCTGTTCTGTATAATGTTAAACTCAACATTTTAGATATCTAACGTCTTTAGATGAGCTCGTATTTAGAATTCAATTATTATCTTCAGCTTAAATGAAAATTGCTTGCCCTAAGCGAATTTTAATCCATTAAATTGATATTTAAGATAATCCCAACATTTCATATGCTCCCGCACACAACTCAAGCCCCTCTATATGCACTCATAGTGCACTATATACTGCTTATGTATGGGAGCTCGTTTAGATTGTCTTTCATGGCAAGCACTTGGCACTTACTGCAGCCGCCATAAACTGGCCGCCAATTAACTAATTTGCAAAAGCTTCTCCGAGGGGCAATTAAATGTACACGGACCATGGCGCCAGCCACATGTGTGTTAGAAAGAGACACAGAACAGTTACACACATTCACACTCACAAACACACACTCACAGAATTGCAGATAATTAAGTAGGAACTGCAGTCAGTCGCTGCTCTACCTGTGAATGTCAAATGTCAAATAATAATTTTGCTAATAGTTAGCTAACAGATAAGACTCTACAATATACCGGAAATTGTTTTGTTGTTATTTTTCTAATGGAACTTTGGAATGTCTGGAGTCCAAATCGAACTGAGGAAAGACAAAGATTAAAGGTAAGTTAAAGTCAGGCGATACTGACTACCCAATACTCGTTCAACCAATTCTATTCAATTTATTTATTTGGAAATTTGTTTCTAACTATATAAAGCAATTTCCAAATCTCTGCTTTTTTAAGATTTTATATAATCCGAAATTACATAAATAATCAATATAAAATAACCTTAAAAGAACTAAGAAAACGAAATATTTGACACACGCTCAGCTAATTGCCCACTTCAAAGCTTTGCACGGGACGGATCTTGCAGCGAGACTTGTGGCCTGGATGGGAGGGGAGGAGATACGCGAGTCCAATTGCTTCGTTTCATGTTTTCCGCAAAGTGGCGCCAAAGTTTATCAACAATTCAACAAATTTAGATAGTTTATTGCACATTATTATGCTCTTATTGTGAATTGCGTGCCAGTTGGAGCCCCTCGGCCAGCCATCGGCCCGTCGGCCCGTCGACCCATCGATACAAGACATTTGCTTCAGCTCTATAAATAGACGCTTTTGTATAATTGTGAATGCGAGCTGCGAGTGCCCGACATATGGCCACGAGACCACAAACTGGAGCACGTGATAATATACCGAATATTGTTGAGTCTAGAGCATTATAAATAGATCGGTCAACAGATTATATGTTTTGATTCAATGGAACTGATTAAGCGAGTTGTAAACAAGCGCGTTACAAGCCCGTGCAATAATTATATATAATATCGGGCTTAAGTACAGACTGTTAGAAGTTCATTAGATTGCGGTAATCAAATTTATTAATAAATTGCAGCGAGAATATTAAATATATATCTTTGACTTGAATATCTTATTGTGAATATTATGTATAGATATTTTATATAAATATTATTAATATATAAATAAATTAATTATAAATATGTATATAATCTGTATGTATATATATATAAATATTTACCTATTAACTTTTAGAAATATGTGTATAAGAAAAAACAACACTTATAAAATAATTTAAAAATATTTGTATAATAATATTTACAGGATATTATGTCTGCATGCATACAAATTTGATGTTATATATACAAGTTTTATGATTGTCTTGAAGTTTCCTCATCGCATCTCTAAGAGCAACCGACTGCAAATCGAAACATTAGCCAGACACAAAATCATTTTAATAAATTTAAGCTCAAACTCAACCCTCAGCTAAGGTTTCAGGACATGTTTTTTTTTTTTTTTTTTGGCTCTAGGGTGAGCCAAACCGCATATATAAACATCAACGTATATATAGCTGTAAGTAAGTACGTTTCTATGGGCTCTTTATTAATTTTCTAATGGATTTTACGTTTCTGCATTTGAAGATTTCAACAATTCAGATAAATATTTATGCGCAGCATCTCGACTGTGAGGAGGGCGCAGATACATTTAAAGATGCGGATACGGATGCTGACTTGCTGACTTGTCTGCGACAGTCTTGTGGGTCCCTTTTTTATAGACACACACACACACACATACACACACACATAGACACACTCATACATGAGCATTGATTACGATTGGCAAGTGGCATTTAGTGAGTGAAGTTTGTTTATGTTTTTTTCTCTTTACTGTGCGTGTGTGTGTGTGTTGGTAATTTATGCGCCTGTATAAATTGCCAATAAACAAGCAACATTTGGCCAGTCGGAAAATTGCAAAGGTTGCATATTCCTGTGGCCCTGTCGCTGACAGCCAAAAACACTTGAGGCCTGGTTAACACAACTAAAAACACACACAAAATTAACAACAATTAACAATTGACGAGAATTGTTAACTCAATTGCGTTTAATTGGCAACGGCCTGGCCTAAACGATATGTGTTTGTGTGTGCGAGTGCATGCGAGGGACGTTTGGTGGGTTGCCTGACTGCGTGCCTCAAAGCGGTTTACAATAAAGTGCAGCATGCTGAAAAATTGCTAACAAAATGATACGCTTTGTAAACTGTGCTCTCTCTCCCTCTCTCATTCTCTCTCTCTCTCTCACACACACACACACTTTCTGTGTGTGCTTCGCCTGCAATTTTCTCACTCGCTTTTCTTTGCGTGCCAAGTGATACTTTTTCCACATACATACAGAAAAAAATTAAAGGAAAATCAAATCAAGAAATGAGAAAAATGCGCCCAGTCTATGGGGCGGCTTTAATTGTGCAGCAAAGAAAACCTAAAGAGCAAGCATCTGTGTGTGTGTGTGTTGTGTGTGTGTGTGTGTGTGTGTGCAGGTTGACAAACTGAATAATTGCCAATTATTTGGCAAGTTTTATGAGCTGATAATTTCACATATTATATATTGTTAAATTCATATCGCAAAACACCTATGCAGTCAATCTGTTTTCCCTCTCACACGCTCTCCTTGTCTTTCTCTCTCGGTCTAGTTTGTTGGGGCATGCACATGCTAAAGTTTATATACAGTATATACAGTATATATTGAAATATATGTGTTTGTTGATAATTTTGGCAAATGCACACAACATTTACAATTTATTGGTATTTTGAGTATATTTTAGGGTTTACCTCTCTCGCTCTGTGGGGACCTCCTTTGACTGACACACTGGACACACCAACTGAAGAGGATGCAATATGCGCAACAACAACAACAACAACATGAACAATAACAAAACTCAAGAAATGAAAAACCAAAAATATGGACGAAGAAGCATTTGGATAGGTTTCAGAAGAAGAGTATTTCGGATCATGTGAACGGATTGGACAAAGGATATTTAGAATTTCCATATATATTTTTTTTTGAGGAATTGTTGCCAAAAAGGGGATTTTTTGGGGCACACTCGAAAACAAAATTCAAATATTTCAGAGCGCTGCAACTTATACAAAAATTGTAAAACAAAAACAAAATATGAATAATGTATCAAACATATATGTAAGACACAAAAAATAAAATAAATAATAATGTTCAAAAATATATTCGTAAACTATAAGCTAAAGAAATTAATAAAAATAACATTGCACTTACCTAGCCAGTCTGGTAGAAGAGAGCCCGCAAGAGATTCTGAGTATCTCTTACCTGAAAGGCAATAGAAAAATATTTTGTTAATTGGGAGAGTTTAAAGCACAAAATGCCTAAGAGATTGCATTGGGGATTAGTATTTTAATTAATACAACAAGAATTAAAATTGTTATCAATCAAACACCAAAATTAGTTAATTATAAATACACTAAATTAGTAATTATGATAAATAATAATAAATGAAATTAAAAATAAGTAATAATATAACATTATTTTAAATAAAGATATGTCATCAATGAATATTATATATAAAAATTAAATAATACATAATTTTGTATGATGTGAATAATTGTATAAAAAATATGTTCATGATTTGGTAAAGAAAGCTGCGAATTGATTATTTCATTGTAAAATAAAATATAATTTAAAAAAATATAATATAAAAGAACGAATTTTTAAATTTTCTGAAAAAAAAATTGTAATTATTGAAGAAAATAAAATTTGAGCAAATATAAATTCAGTCAAAATTAAAAATTTGTTGCTAAAATTAAAAAAAATTGTTTCGTATAGGTTTATTAAATATGTATATATGTTTATAATTGGATTCATTGTTTGAAAATTTCCACAATTGTTAAGGAAATAAAAAAGTAATGTCCTCTTAGCTACCTTTCAATAGTCAAACAACTAAGTTAAATTTGATATATTTGCACCTGTTTGCCTATTAATTTCCGCACATTTTCAGCTGAGTATGGGCAATGGTGGATGGGCGTGGGGCACAATAAAAAGCACATGACTGCCAGCAGAGCGGCAGGTTTTTCATAAATTTTGGCCAGCTTCGCGGCATTCCATATTTGGTCTATATGCATGTAAATAACCTGGGCTAAATCATAATTTTAAGCTTAGCGAGCAGCCAGCAAGGTGCAGGCAAGGCGCAAGGTGCCTCGTCCCTAATGCTAATCTAATAACTTTAGCCGTCTACAATTTATTTGTCCTAACAGCAGCGCACAAAATTATGCACACAGCACGCAGCCAGTAAAGACTCAGAGCCATCTCTCCAGCTCAGTCTCTGCGTAATCCAGGTGCTAGTCGCCGTTATGTGCTAAAGAAGCTGGCAGTAAGACATTGAAGCGCGTCAGGTGCGCGCATTAAAAGGACGCCCTTCCTCTCGATGCTTCTACTAAATTTCTGCCAAAGTTTTAAATAATCGAAAACGACTCGACGCACTTGCTGAAAAGTTGAAACATGCAAAATTTGCATAAATAACAACTAAATGCAACTTGACGCTCAAAATGGCGCCAAATGATGAATTGCGACGGGATGCTGAAGCTGAAGACTTAATAAAATTGTTTTTCCAAAGTTTTCCTTAAATTTGTGCGCGGGGGTGGCAAAGTTCCTCAAGTACCAATAGAAGCAGGGCACTTGTGGTTGCTGAATATATATGATGAATAGTTTAAATTTAATTATATTATTATTTATCATTATTATATACTATTTATATATATGTATGTAAGCTTTGAAATATTCTTTAAAATCTTTTCTTAAAATATGTTGAGCTGTTTTAATAATTGACTTTTTATATGTAAATGTCAATTTTGATACAAAGTAGAGAATATACATATTTCTTAAATATTTTAATTGTTCTTCTTAACTCAATTAATATTATTTAATATTTTAATCTTTTTTATTCAATTCTGAGATGACATTTGATTTCACAGAATATATTAAAAATTTTGTAAAATAGAGAGTGATCTATAAGATATTATTATATAAAAAAAAAAACAATATATTTTTAAAACAGACTTTATTCATAATAGATTGAATTTCTAATGATTGTTTTTAGAAAGTTCTACATTTAATTTATTCATGAATTATTCTTTCAATAATTTACATTTACATAATACAAATTTTTATTCAACTTTTATATAACTTTTTGCAATTATTTAATTTTTAGTTAATACGATTTTTCGTCAGTTTTTAGTCAAATATAATATAATTCAATTTCATTTCACCCACTTTACGTTCTGCCTGGACGTAAGTAAACACATTTTGATTTCTGATTTGTAATGCATTTTTTATGAACTCTCAAAGGTCGCATCCTGTGCTCCCACCTCCTGCCATTTGGCAACCCAGTCAACTAGCCCAGTTTCCGCGCTGGCGTCAAAAAGGGGCGTTACGCAGTTGTTGTTGTTGTTGTCTTTGTTGTTTGTTTGTTTATATATATATATTTTTTTATTATTCTTGTTGAATTTGTGTATTTTTTATGCACGTCTGCGCTTTTGTATGCAAATAAATCAGCGACGCCGCGTCACATGTCGCATTTCTAGCTGAATGGGTGGGGTTTGGACAGAGGGGATGGGTAGAGGGGACTAGTGGGCGTGACTAGGAGGGGGCTCTGGCATTTGGCGGCTGTGTTGGCCGCATTGCGCAAAAACATATCTCACACTATTTGTCAGAGCAGAGATACTTTTATTCTGAAATAAATTGCAAACTCTTTTGCCAGTTTGTTTGGCTCAACTGCATTTCCATATTCGAGCCGCATACCAGGCGATATTTTATAATGAAAATCCTCGCTTGACAAACGTGTGTGTGTGTGTGTGTATGTGTAAACTGCAATGCACACACAATTTTCACATTTGACTAAATTTATCGCACTGTATTCGGGATTTGCGCCAATGAAAAAGCAGCCAATAAATAAATTAAATTAATGGCAGCTGCTGTTGTTATTTTTGTTTTTGTTTTTTTTTTTTTTTTTTTTTTTTTTTTTGCTGCATCCCTTTCAGCCACAACCCCCGCCCGGTCAAGGGTTAAATGTCTCTTCGACTGTTTATATCATTAGCTAAATCTACACAGCTCTTTCCATCGGACATTGGCTATTAGCTAACAATACTGGCCCGCCCGCCTTGCTCTGTGCTGCCAAGCGTGCGAGAGTAAAGTCCCTTTGCTGGATTTATTATTTTTACAAGATAAATGCAACATTTTACATTGGAATTTACGGGCGTGTGGCAAAAAACGACAACAACAGCAACAATAGCAGCAACAGCGACTACAATGACAAAGTCAAATGTCGCTGCACAGTGGTTAGCATATGGAGTTAATGACATGAAAAAGTTGCTCATTAGCAAAGCCTAAACTGTGAGTATAGCCTAATTATTTTTTAGAAAGTCAAAGATAATATTAACACGTATTTCATAATTTTTAAATAAATATAAGGCGTTGTCTTAGAATTTCTAATTTCTTTCATATTTATTTTAACAAATAATCATGTCACTTTTAAAGTTTTTTTTTAAATTTACTTTGTTAATTGATATTTAATAAACTTTGTATAGAATATTTGTTGTATTCGTAGCTAATACATATCGTAAATACAATCGTCATAAGATTAGTACGGGATATCTAAAGGTTTCAGATTTTTTAAAAATATATTTTTATTATAATTAATAAAATATTTATTAATGGACATTTTTACACATTTTTGAGTTTAGTTAATAATAAGGCAATATATATAATAAAGATCATCTGACAGATTTTTAATTCTCTTTCAATTTTCTCAATATTTAAGAAAATTATTGAAATAAATTGATTTGAATGTATCTAAATTTTGAAGCTTTAATTTATTTCCATAAATTAATCAAAGCAACCTTAATTTCTTTTCATAATTAACTTCACTTCCAGTGCAATTCACCTATTTTGCACCACTGTGCAGCTAGTATAAATTTCACGTGGCGGCAGCAGCCATGCCCAGCCACCATTTGGCCATTTGGCCATTTTCGATAAAGCACATTTAAACAAATGAAAATCCTTTAAACAAGGATAACAGCAAGCGGCCAGCCGGTGCGTCCAGACAGCAACAGGATCACGAAATATGTTTGTGTTTGTGGAGCGAATACGAGAGACCTGCCCAGTTTAACCCCACAAATTCGACTCGTTGCGGGCCACCCTTGGACTCACTTGAGTGTGTAATTGTGTATTTATTTGCGTTATTTGACAAAATATCAACAAGCACAATCAATCCTCAGCAGTTGCCAGGAGGCAGTCACCAGTCGCCAGTCGCCAGTTAGCAGTTTGCAGTTGGCAGTTGGCAGTCGGAAATCGGGTGTCGGGAATCGTGAGTTCTTCGACCCCCCAACTCGCATTGCCATTGGCAATTGCGAATGCTGCCATATGTCTGCCATGGTAGCCGGCAGAGAAATCCATTTAAATTAAAGCTGAGCTGCATTCGAAAAGGCATAAATATCGAGTGGGTAGACGAAGGAGAGGGACGTCAGCCGGGGAGGCTAAAGAGTTGCTATTGTGTGTGACTGTGTGTTGTTGCCTTTGCTAACTTTCAATTTGAGCTGAATTCAAATTTAGCTCCAGCAACAGCCCAGGCCAAAGGCAATAAACTCTATGGCTTTTTTTTTCTATTTTCTATTTTCTATTTTTTTTTTTTTTTCACTGCTGAACTTTGGCTCAATTCTCGCACAAATTTAGAGACTGCAGAGTGCAGGCTCCGGACAGGCAATTGTATCTTATGCAAATTTACGAAAATTAAACAAAATCTTTGGAAAACAGAAAAATAAGTATTTGCTATTTATGTGTATGCGAAACTTGTGTATCGACACTTAACTTATTAAGCAGCGGCTGTTCCTAAAGTTTCGACTCGACCATCGTTCAGGTAGCCCAGTGGGAAGGGCAGATGAATAGAGGAATGAAAATAATATTGTATATAAATCGTTTGAAGAAACTAGATATGGAATATATTTTTGTAACTTTTCAAATGTGATTAATTATTTATTTATTTGTATATTATTTATATATTCAAATAAAAAATGAATGCTAAAATAAATTCATATTTATTATATTTATGTTTGGGGCTCATTCTATCAGTTTCGAAACTCAAAGCTGGCATGATTCCAGCTCAATTGCTCTGCCTTTTATAACAAATTATTACTATGAATAATAATTATTATATAACTATTTATCATCGCCTAATTATTGCATAGATCTCATAATCTAATTTCGAGTCACTCATAGCATAAACATGCTTACTTAATAAGTTCATTTTCAAGTGCAAAATTCCTACTGGGCTCTCAGGACAATAGAAAGATAGACTGCGCACATAGATACATATGTGCTCGCCAATATGTGTATGTGTGTGTGTGTGTCTGAGTGTGTGTGTACAATGCGGCAAAGACTTATGGTTTCAGTGCCGGAATTAGAAGCTTTCTGCTTGCATTTGCACCGAGCTGCACTTGCTGCTCTTGTTGTTGTTGTTGTTGTTGTTGTTGTTGTTGTTGTTGTTGTTGCTGTCGTTGGAACATTTGTCGTCCTTGTTGCTGCTGTTGCTGCTGCTGCTGTTGTTGTTGCCCCCGCACTGCCCGTCCACGTTTGCCAAATATATTGCAAATAATTCTCAATATATCGTAAAATGTCTGTTGCTAGTACAGTAAATATGCAAAGCTCGTTTAGCGGTGCAAATAAAGGGTTAGTTAGGTCGCCAAGGGGTAGCAGAGGGACTGAGCAGCAGTTGAGCAGGGGTTGAGGTAAGTGCTATTTCCGAGAGGCAGACTGTTGTTGCTGCTTGCTGTGACTCTTGGTCAATGCGGCTGCGAGGACTCTTTTGGCGACTTAAATAATGTTGAATGCAGAATATTGTTTAAGGACAATCCACAGCTCAGGTCAACTAATTAGGAGCACATGTGTTACCAACACACAGAGAGTCCTATTATATACAGTGAAACATATGGCGCTGAACTAAATTGACGATGGGTCGCACACTTTGACAGTTAATTTTGCAATTGTATTTCAATAACAATAAATTCTGCACGTACGACATGAGATACGATGTTGTGTACGCGACTGTATGTGTGTGTGTGTGTGAATGCTTCACACGCAATGCAGATAGAGGATGACCACACCCTCCATTTAGCTGGCTGACTGCAGCGCCCACAATGACCAAAACGCATTTGGCGCATACAAATACAAATAACGCATCTAATTAAATTTTAGCTGCAGTGCACACACACACACACGTACAGTGCGACCTCCCTAAAAGGGCAACAACAACTGCTGCTGCTGCTGCTGCTGCTGCTGCTGCTGCTGCTGCACTCTCTGTGCATACACATTGATCAATTAACAGACAATATTTTCATTTGTCAATGGGTTAATTTATAAGCAAATCAATGGCGTTGCATTAAACCCAACCCTCTATGAATGTGTGTGTGTGTGTGTGTGTGTGTGCCGTGTCGTTTCGTATGTGGGGGTGTGGCTGCAAGTGTACATGACATTTGTGCCTCATTTCCTCAATAAGGCAGAGCGTGCGCCGCGCCAAGCGAACCATATTGTTAATGGTGCAAAATCCGGAGGGCAAACACACACACACACACACACACACACACACACACACACACACACACACAAAGAGACATGCACACACATACACGCAGAAGCTGTCGCATGGCCGACAGGTGCTGCAATGGCCGTCTGTGCTCTGCATGCGTGTGTGTGTGTGAGTGTGTGAGTGTCTGAGCTGCTGCTGTGGGTCAGCACTCACCCTCAGCTGCTGCTGCTGCTGCTGCTGCAGAGGGTTGCAGACGTATGTGCGCTCTCGCTCTCGTTCTCTCACACAGTCTGCCTCTCACTTACTGACTATTTGCAATTGTTTCACTCTAGTCGGAATCCCTTTGCCCAAGTAACAGTTGTTGTTGCTGTTTGGTGTGTGTTGGCATTCCATGGCAGACAGTCGAGGAATGCCAAAAGTGCATTGTTGCTGTGTATGTGTGTGTGTGTGAGTGCGTCTCTCTCTCCTCTCTCTCTCTCTCTCTCTCTGTGTGTGGCTTGCAATTGTTTTCAAAGAAGTCCCCGAACTGTGTGCTAAATGTCAAGTTCAAATGCCAAAGTTCTTCAAATGAAATGATGCTTCGCCTGTTTCGCCTGCTCGTTCCCCCTTTTCATTGTTGTTGGCCGCCTCGTTGCAGCTGCAACTTTATGATCTGTGAATTTGTTGCCAATTTGCAGTTGTTGCTTTAACCGTTTAGTTAATTTGGCGAACGCGCACAACTTTTACATGTGTTCCAAACAATTTCTGGTTAGTTGGCCATGAGAGAAAAGTGAATGTGTTAAGGAAAGATTTATGTAATCAGGTTCTAAATAATATTAAATGTAATTTATATTAGCTATTGCTTTCAATATTTTGTTAATTCTCATTTATTTTACTCATACTCAGGTCGTAGGCAACACACGAATTACCTTTGATTAATTTTAAGCTTTAGAAAAATGCGTGTCTAATCGAATTATATATATATATATATATATATATATTCTCGCATATTTATTCCTGCGCCTTTGGTTTGGATTCTTTCAAGTCGCACAGGAACTCTTAAGAGCTCTACAAGCTCTGCAAATAAATGTTTTCTATGTCAAGCGCACAAACATGTATTTCTGTATGTGTGTGTGAGTGTCTTATTCACACATACACACAAACACATATACATATACGTGTGTGCGTGTGCATATTTATAGTATGCTTGTATTTGTGTCTCTTCTAGTTGGGCGCGTGTGTTAAGCTTCACTTGAATGTGATTTATGTGATCCGTTTCAAATTTATTGCCACAAGTTTTGTTTGTACACACGCTAAGTGTGTGTGTGTGTGTGTATGTGTGTGTGTGTGTACGAAACGCTTTCATTGTAGAATTACCGCGTGGTTCGCTGCGCTCCCCATAATGCTATTACAACTGCTCTTGTTGTTGCTGCTGTTGTTGTTGTTGTTGTTGTTGTTGTTGTCACTGCGCCCTGCAACTGCCAAGTGACACAAACAAACGAAAGTACAAATACACAAAAAATATGTAAAGAAAATGTCAAGGAACGGCACAAACCCCATGACAACAATGGGAATGTAAAATAGAGCGAGAGAGAGAGAGAGGGTGGAAGGGAGAAAGAGAGAGAGAGAGAGAGATAGAAGGGCAACTGTGACTAAGCAATGCACTACCAATTGCAATTGCAATTGCAATTGCCTGCAGTTGTTGATGGCCTTATGTGGGCCATGGCATTAAAGGAAATGATTGAATTGCCAACTCTATATCAGTCGGCTTCCTCTTGCCCACTTTTGTGGCGCTTGCCTAGCGCCTACTTAGTGAACGCGATTCAGGTTTAAGCCTTGGGCGCCTGCCCGCCCTGCCAGCTGTGGAGTAGTTACAGCTGCTTGGCCTGGCGTTTAGATACCAGAACGTGACGAGCATTGTAAATGGATATATTCTGCTGTCAGGTGGAGCTCGGAGCTCGAAGCTCTAAGCTCGAAGCTCGTTGCCACCCCCGCCTTTGGCCACGCCTCTCACATGCTTAATAAAGTTATGAAATTGCAATGCGTGCGTCGAGTTTTGCAGTTTTAAGTGACATTTGTGTGACAGACATGTGCGCGCGTGCATCCGTGAGTCCGTTTTCGTGTCACGCACAGCTGTCAGAAGTTGCTGCAGACGTTACCAGAGGATGGGCAGCAAGTGCACAATGCACACAATGGAAAAAACTGAACAAATCTTGAATCTTGGAAATATTATTTGTCATTTGTTTAAATGTTATTTAGTCAGCTAACTTTTGGTTGATCTAGTTTGGGAATATACTTAACTTATTCTAGCGACTTCAAATTGTAATAATATATATTATATTTTTGATGGTATTTAATATAGGTATTATAAATTTATTATTAATTATATCATATTTTTTTTTTTAGATAATAAAATCTAGCATGGTGTCATATTTATTCAAAATATTTTTTTTATGTATTTGAAGATAAATAAAAATTATTTTAATAATATTATTTAGGATTAATATTTGAAACTTTGTTATATTTTATTCCAAATATTGTTTATATGCTTTGAGTCATTAACAAAAAATATTTAAAAAAAAAAATGTTAAATATAATTTTAAGAGAACCCATTTTAAAGTTACTAGCATTTTTATGTAATTATATATTTTTTTTTACTATTTTTTTTTAGCTTATTTTGAAGATCTTTTAATTGTTTCAGATAAAATAAAATTTATTATATAAGTTATTTCTCTTAAAAATGCAATCCAAATTTTATTTTATAATTACTTATATTTCTCGTTCATTCTTTGCATTAATCATATTCCACTGTTCCATTTCTGGCCGAGTTTTTCTTTGCGCTTTACGCAAATGTTTTCAATGCGAAGGTCAAGTGATTTGTTTATGAGCCCGGGACGCACAACGGTTAGCAATTTGTTGTGACATGTGTAAGCGGCACGCCAGCAACAGCAACAGTAACACCAACAGTAACAGCAAGAGCAACAGCAACAACAACAGTGACAACAACAACTCATTAACCCATGCTGAACTCTGAAGCTCCAGCCAAGCAGCCAAGCAGCTAACCAACCAGCCAACATCTGTAAGCAGCCAAGAGCATGACGGGGGAGTTGGGGAGGTGGAACAGGAACCAACTGACAGCTACAAAATTGAGTTAGTTAACAGTTTTATACGCAGGCGCGCAGATTTTGCGTGTTGTGCGAGGAATGCAGCCAACTGGGAGATGGCCAAACGAAACTGAAGACGGTCGACGGGACAGATAACACCCAAGTCTCCAAAGTCCCCAAGACTCGACTCCAACTACGCTTCAGCTCCGAGTACAGACTTCGAGGGACCGAAGCTCGAGTCAACAAAGCAGCCAAGTGACACTCACAAAATCTGACAGAGGCAGCGGCTTTAGATGTTTCTCATTGTGGTTGCTTTTGCTTTTGCTTTTGTTGCTGCTGCTGTTGCCGTTGCTGTTGCTGTTGCTGTTGTTGCTGAGTGACTAGCGCGCATGCGCAGCCGTTTTGCTTTATTACAGGGAGAAGGAGACGAAGCAGGACGCTGGACATTGGACATTGGCCAAAGTCAGGCGTGCGCAGGCGCGCCAAGTGACACATGAAAACGAAATGAAAATGACAGTGGCAAGTGACAGCATCGCCATCAGAGGCAGACGTTGCCATAGACCCAATGACACTTGCTTAAATTGTGCTCAACATAATCAATTAAGTTTATTTCACTTTGCAGGCATATGGAGCTTTAAGTAATCTTAGATTGTATTTCATACTGAATAATAAAAAAATTGTGTCTTATTTATGTTAAAGTTTTTAAAGCTAATTATAATTTTAATATATAATAAATATGTGTATTTTAATAATTTATGTAGTAAATATTTTTTATTTATACGCAACTTTTTTGCAGTTTCAAATTATAATTTATATAAAGTTTAAAAATTGTGAAATTTTAAGAGGTAACTCAAACTACTTAAATAAAAATAATATTAAATTATATTTGGGTTTGGTTACTATTTCAGTTAAATCTTTTGTAACTGCTTCTTTGCAGCCTTACAATATGTTTAATTCAAACTATCTTCATATTTTTTTCTCTATCTCCCAAGATCTCATAAGTTTTATATATTCGTTATCTCCAAGCAAACATTGATTCTTTATATATTTCAAAATAATTTTATATAATTTAAATTGTCTATTTTAGTCTATATTCCTTCCTATATTTTTTTCATTAGCTTCGATCTATTTTGTTCTTTCTCTTCGTTATTTGTTTACTCCAAGCACGCATTTCTCTATTTCATATAATCCCGTCACTTATTTTTGCTTATTGTGGCTCTTTCAGCTCGTGTCATTGCGGGCTTTAAGCTGACTGCAACTGGGACTTGACCATTGTAATTTCATTTGTAATTAGCTGAATGCGGCATGAGTCGCTTCTCAAATGGCACAGTGGTCCGCAGTGGGCCAAAGAGTACAGCCAAGTGCCAAAAAAAAAGAGAAAAAATTGTCTTTATGCTGTTGCTGTTGTTGCCGGGCTGTTGTTGTTGCAGAGTTTTTGGTGCGACATTTTGGTGCGCCGTATGCCATATTTTATTTCCATTGCCAAAAGTGTCATGTTACAGAGATTTATGTGCGCTGTCACCACGGACGACGATGCTGCTGCCTTTTGAGCCATGTTTTTGTTGCTGTTGTTGTTGTTTCTGTTGCTGGGCAGTTAAGTGTAAATGCGTATGCATATATATATATATATATATATATATATATATATATATATATATGTATATATTGTATGTGTGAGTTCACGCCCAAAATGTTGTCATGTTTTGTGACGTAGAGAGAATTTTTATATGTATAAATAAAAATGCGTTGTCTACCAATTCAAATGCACGATAAGCAACAGCAGCAGCAGCAGCTCGAAATGCTTGACTCTCTGTCAGTTATCAGCACACATACTAATATACTAATACACACACACACACACATTTGGTAAGGCATCCAATCAGTGATTTATGAACGACCGTTTTCATTGGAAAGTGTTGCGGGAGTCGTAGCTGTAGGCCTTCTAGCCATTCGGTTCTAGTCACAATCACTTTTACCTGTTCCATGGAGGGCCAGAGCCTCGTAGACTGCTGACACTTTCTTTTTCCTTCACTTCATTTGCAACAGCAACAACGATGAGAGCAACATCAGCAACAGAAATTGGCGCCAGAGGCAAATGGTTTCATACGCTTTGGTTCTGTTTGGGTTGGGCCTGGGCTCAGGTGTCAATACACTCGCATTTGGTAGCCGCAGAGGCGGCCATTGGACATGCCCCTGTTCTTACCCCGATCCCAATCCCGAACCCTGTCCTAAACCCAAACCCAAACCCAAACCAAATCCCAATCCCATTGCCCAAGTCAGCACTGACAATGACATATTTGGCTGGCACTTTCATCGCACGTCCATGTTAATATGCTCAAGATTTATAGCCTCTCGGTGACAAAGGAAATGGCATTGCATGTCAGTTGTTGTTATAGTTGTAGTTGTAGTTGTAGTTGTTGGTCTATGTGGGCACCATTTTGTAGCTGCTGTGGAAAGTTGCATAATTTTTATGGGCGCTCGTTAATAGATCATCAATTGAGATTGGAAACCATTTCGATTAGCTGTGGTGGGTCGCATTCGAAATTCGTTTGAATTCTGTTGAAACGTTTTGGAATGTCGTTTCGATAGTGGTTGCTAATAGAAAATAAGAAAGCAGCTAACTGAGAAGTCGACAGCATTTTTTAAAGTGGATTTCAATAATGGGAGTAAATGGAAGGATGGGCATTAAAATTTTAGAGATTATTATAAAATTAAATATAGAAATGAAGTAATACATTTTTTAACGTTCTTATAAATTTTAATTCCAAAAATATATTTCCCTCTTAGAATTTCGTTGAATAATAAAATTAATAGATTTTATATGAATTATTCCATAATTTTCTTTTAAACACTACTACATAATTAAAACATTTCAACAAAATTAATTTGATTAGATAATTCTAAAAATGAATTAACATATTTTCTTTAGTTTCGTTAAAAATGCTAAATGCCATAGAATCGACTCAAAGTCTAATTGGAAGATCCGGGTGTAATATCGCTGCTCAATATAACAGTTTTTACCTGGCTGCTGTTATACGATCAGACTTCGATCAGACTTCTAACATCAAACGCAACTCCAAGTGGAGGCGACGCAACGAACGCGTATGGCGAATATCGTATACGATCAACGAGAATCCAACTAGCCAGCAAAATGTTCCAATTCGAATAATAAAAGGTGAGATTCATTCAGACGCAACGCTGAGCGAACATAAATTAAATGAAAACCGGCTGTGGCTGAGCAAAAAGATGATCAATCACCTTGCTCAGCCAACAAGAGAGAGAGAGATTGAGAGAGTGAGTGAGAAGGAGAGAGTAAGAGAGAGCGAACGACTGAGAGCATGGCATACCTGCGCTCTGAGCAAGCAGTTGAGTAGCTCGCTCAGGTGACGTTTGCCTGTGCCTGTGCGTGTGTGTGTTTTTCTTTTGTTTCTTCAATATTCTATTTGCTGTACCTGTAATTCAAAATGGGTTCAGATACATATACAGATACAGTTACAGTTACAGATACAGATGCACAGGTTGCAGTTGCGATTTGACTGATGGCCTCTGCACTTGGCTAGCGGAGATGGCGGTGACATGACGTGAGTGTCGCCTGCGCGGCGATCAGCTGATCGCCATGATGGCCGCGGTCCAAAGCAGGTTTCCGTATGGCGCGTTATTAATCATTAGCACGCAACCGAGAGTCGGATGGGGAGAGAGAGAGAGTGTGTGTTTGAAAAAGAGACAGAGAGAACGAGTGGATAAAGAGGAGAGCGCACAAACATTTGAATTTTGAAAACAATTTTGATTTTGAGCTGTAAATTTATGGGCTAAGCACAAGCCGACGGTCCACGCCGCGCGACATGCACAAAAGTCATTTATTTATTTCATTTGACCTAGAATTTTGGCCAGCAGTAGCTGCGATTCATATCTGCAAGATACACAAACTCATAGCACACAAAACAAAAAACAGAAAACAAAAAATATATTTGGAATAACAGACACACGCACTTCCGCTGCCAAGGGGCTGAACCTGAAGCCTAAGCCCATAAATTATTTGCACCACGTTCTTCTACTCCACTTCTACTCCTGGCTGGCCTGAGACACAAACTGAGCTTCGTCGACTCAGCGCTGCCTTCGCAAATCATAAGTAAATTTGTGCAAAGCAAACGAAACTTGGCAAAGGCCGCCTTCAGTCGAACTCCTTCATTTGCCAGCTGACCGCCGAGGGAGAACGTGAATCGATCCGGCTACCAACTCGCCGAACGGTATCTCTATAGCCAGATCCTATCGCAATCGCTATCTGACAGAGAAGCCCCAGTTTCTGATTCAGTTTCGGTATCGGCTGCCGTCTCGCTTTACCGCCGGCATTTCGCGAACAGCGCGCGCTTCTACCTCTCTGCGAGTGTGTGAGTGTGTGTAAATATTTTGATGTGGAGCAAATTGCTTTTTGGCGGTTAATAAATTTTCAAATTAATTGACTAATTGCATACCTACAGCGGCGTCCAGCCAAAGAGAGATACAGCAAGAATAAAAGAAGTATCTCGATCAAGTGAATTTCAACGCGGATTTCTTATCATTCAGCTCTCTGTGGATTAACGTTCGTAATTACGGCTCTAATGTCACAATTGCCAGTTGCAGTGACAGATACAGATACAGATACAGATATATGTACATGTATCTATCTGTATATGTATAGAAAACAAATGGCCGCGAGTTCCATAACATTTACAACAAATGTAAAGTGGGCGTGTCGCCGCCCCAAGATAACCAAAGTGCAACCGTTCATTAACCGCCGTAAACAAATGAAGCGAACACAATGCAAGAAGCAAAGCAAATAAACGTGCTTCGCGGTCTCGCTGCTCAAATGCCAGCTCTCTGGCAGTGCAATTACAAAATTATCATTGCTTTAAAGGTATTCTCCATTTTAATACTTTTAATGGATGCGTTCAATTCCCCGACTCGAGCAAAAGTGTAATTGTTTAGCAAATGTTTGAGGTCCGATTTGCATGAGATAATAGAAATTTATGGCATAAACAAATCAATTCGAATATTGCATTTGGAAATTTGAATTGGCATTTGTAGTTAAGTTTTTGGTTCATTGGAGCAACTTTTTGTTTGTTATTCATGAGTTAAACTTAAAAATATATTCGTGTTAATATCAAATATGTTGTCACAGTGTTTGTGTGAATATATGTGTGTATGAATACTTAAATGAAATGAAGATGAAGAACACGGATGGGATGGTATGATGCGATATGAGCTTCTTCATTTCATTTTGGATTCTTTAATTCGTATGCTTATATGTACTTAGTTCAAGTGTATTTTACACCTTGAAACTCGCCAATTCTCTCGAGTTTAGCTAAGATCAAGCGAGATTGCAGAGGGAGAGGATAATAAAAGAAATCTTTATTTGCCGTCGAATATCGTCTCTGCTTATGGAATATTTACAAATTGAGTTTGCACTCTTCGTATTTTGGTATATATATTTAAATATAAATAAATACATTTAGTATTACTAACAATTTATTTAAGAGTTACTTCTCAAAAATAAATATTAATTGCTTCTAAAAATTGTTTATGTTTAGATTATTATACTAAAGAGCACTTTAGTGCCAACTCAATTTTGGTCAACTCACAGAACATAATGCTCTACTAATACACACTCTACACACAAGCTGTAATACACCTGCTTTCTAATAATATTAACAGAAGTTTAACGCAATAACAATTCATCCACAAGGCTTTGGCCCAACTGTTCATTACAGCAATGAAGCCGAAATTACTAATTCATTAATTGAAACCCGGTGGTCACTTCAGCTTCAGCTTCAGCTTCAGCTTCAGTTGTCGTTGTCCACTCACTCCCTCTCTCTCTCTCTCTCTCTCTCTCTCTCTCTCTCTCTCTCTCTCTCTCTGTTACACACTTTGCTTATGTTTCTACGTTTTCGACCATGTCCATCCACGTGCTGCAGATGCCAGCGGTAAAACGGAAAGTGCCGTGTGCCATTTTATGAAGTGTCTGCTGTTCGGGGATCCAGGACAACACTTACGCTTGCCGAACTACAAAATGCTCCCCAGTTAATAATTTCAATCTGTGTGTGTGTGAAATCAAATGTAGCTGCACGTTGAGTGTGCGTGCGTATCTATAAGATACTTTAGTTGAGTTTCGCTCTGCTTTGATGTTTACGTTGATGATGAGAATGATGGGCTTGTTGATTTGTTTAACATTTGCCTAGAGCCACTTTTACTCAACGTTAGATGGCATAAATTAAACGTAATCCAATGAATTGAAAAGCCTTTGACGCTTGCTCAGGCTGAAATCTCCAGCTTACAGTATATCTCTAACCTTCTCTCACTCTCTCTCTCTCTCTCTCTCTCTCTTGCTCTTTCTTCCTTGTCTGCTCAAACGTTTTATGTAAGCTCCATTCATGCCAGCATTTTTTTGTGCCCCCAAAAGCATATGTGAAATTTTTGCACTTTGGCCGCATTTACACTTTGCAGATACTTTTTTTGGCGACTGTTAGGACGGACGTTTGTCCGTATTGCAGGTGCAGCTAGCGACGCGGCAGCCTCGTTTGTTTGTTTGTTTGTTGCTGTTGTCTGGGCGCTTGTTATGTCTATGAATATGAATTATGGAAATTGCACAACAACGGCTAGCAAAGCGTATGACAAGGACAACAACCAACAACCAACAACCAGCAGACAACAGACAACAGTCGCACAGGATGCAGGACACAATTACAGCTGCGAGAGTTGACTCCTCGTTGCTCGTTCTTCCCACACACAGACACTCAGCGTTGTTTTTCTTCCCTTTTTTATTTTCGGACGAGATTTTTATGGAGGTCGTTGGTACAGTGACCAAATTTCGGTGAGCGCCAGGCAATTGACACAGTATTCACAGTATTCAGCGAGAGCAAAGCCACCTAAATCGTAGCTATCAAATTCTATTTGAGATCTATTCGTAATCCGTTGAAGAATGTGCCATAAATTATATTAAACAGAGTAAACAAAAAGAATGACGAAATTATACGATAAAATGGAATTTGCACGGCCCGTGGTCACGCCCCCGCCACATTTGCCCAGCCAGCCGACATTTACATTTAATGCTTGCAAATTTAACAAATAATATTCAATTAACAATTTGAATATGAATTTATTACAGGGGCCAGTCCGACCGGGGGCCGGCCCGCTTTTTAAAGTGGTAACAAGTCCGAGACATCGAACCAGAGGGTTAACACGCTGCCAGCGAGGGCGAGGGGTGCTCGACGAGCTGCCGGCCAACTTGTGGCCGACTTGTTTGCCCAGCCGCTGGCAACGGTGAAACAGCCGAAGACGCACTAAGCCAGCCAAACGAAAGCGAACAGTACGAAAAGTATGATACAAAAACAAAAGCAACAACTGAAAAGTTATGTGAAAAAGGTGGGAAAATGCAAGCATTGTTAGTCTTTAGCTCAGCAACAGCAGCAACTATAACAGCAGTAGTGCTTAAAGGTAACGATGCATGCAACATTGACGCTGGCTTCGCTGCCGCCAACGGAAGCCGCGCAGGAAGCAGAAGGAGCACGAGCACAATTCCTGGCGGCCGCACATTTCAATAATTATTAACTGCAACATGCAACATGGAGCAGCCGCAACACAACAACACAGCAACACACACGCACACGTGCATGCTTATGACAGTCTGGGCTACGTGCAACATGCAGCACAGTAGCTGCTGCCACAATCCGTATGCGATTCTGGACCTCGGACGCGGCCGCGCCTGCAATTATCAAAACTTGTCCAAATTGACATTTTTTGTACTTTTGTTGCAGTTGTTGTTGGTAGCGTTGTTGTTGTTGTTGCCAGGCCAACCGCGTCGTCGTCGTCGTGCAACGGGTAGCACGGCCATTGGCATTTGGCACGTTTTGGATTTTGAAATGCAAACACGGCATTTAATTCTATTAAGCCCGCAATTTAATTATCTCTTTGGGGGAAAATGTCATGTTCAATGTCAGCAGCATTGCGAATGCAAGCCACGCCCACTAAATTGAAAGCGCCCCCCTCTTAAACAGAGCGTCCAGTTTGTTGTGGTTCGAACTCTCGGTTGAAATGAGTGAGAAATGACAGCGAAATTATGAGATTTTACCTGTGCGGCAAAAAGTATTAAAAAAAAAAAAGATCAAATATTTATTAATATAGTGTAGATTAAACAGATAGTAGGCGGAGTGCATGGGCGTGGCAAGGGATAGAGAGATAGTGCAAATGGAATATGCTTAGAGATTAAATGCATGAATATGCTATATATTTTATTATTGCTATATATTTGATTATTGAATACTAAGTAAACACAGCTCAAATGTGAATTTGAAAGTAAACTAAGTTAATAGATTCTATAATAAATTCTCTAATATATTTTTCTTCATAAAATACTAGAAGCTAACAATAAGGATTTCAGCTCAGCTTAAATCTTCGGCTATATTATGTATATTATATATTTCATTGCAATATTCCAGATCGTAATTAACAGATCGTTTCGCTGGGCCTACCTTATAATAAATACTTGCTCAAAGTAGTAGTTCTTCACGGTGGCACTCAGCTTGCCAGCTTCAATCTATATCTGATATCTTGCGACTTATCTAGCTCTAGACAATTGCCAAGTGCCAAGTGGTAAGTGGCAGAAGAGCTGCCCACCGCAGCGAGGATGATCTGGCTGGCGAGCTAGCTGCCCACTTGGAGTGTCTGCGCCAATATTTAGCTACCGATTTGCACGAGATAATCAATTGAATATAGTCAATAATAAGCAGAGGTGGAGACGGAGAGAGGCACAAAGAGGTTGGGGCTAAGTCTGGGTGGCGCGTCTTCATAATTTTGTGCCTCAATGCATGCCTTGTGCCGGCGATTCATGTAATTTGAGTGGAGCGGCAAACAAGCGCTGATCAGTGGAGTCTCTCGAGCTGCACTCAGTCTTCCAGTCTTTCAGTCTCTCAGTTGCTCATTCTGTCAGTCTGTCAGTGGGGCACTCTGTGCGTGTAATTGGATTTTAAGAAGTAGCTGCTCACAGTCGTCGACGCGCTGATTGATAACCTGGCAACGCAAAAGGTTCCACCGCAAGATGGAACGCCTCCCATGGCTGCTGGCCACAGAAGTTGCCGATGGAGGAGGGGGCTGGGTTGAGCTTCGGCTGCAACGAGTGGCTGCTACTTGACTCTGTTTAATGTTAACATTAATTGCACTGCCGTTGCGTGTTGCCAGCCTGCATTTGGTCTAATCAGCTCGTCAGAACCGCATGAAGCCGTCTAATCAATCATTTCCACACGGACTGGGGCTGGCGCATTTGAGTTAAAGTTTGACGCCCAAGCGGAATTCTGCAAGCTCATATTTTGCTGGGCTTTAACGCCTTGCGTATTGCGATGGCTTCCTAGAGAGTGTGGCACCAACACCTTATGCTAATTTCTAGCTAATTTGTGGTATTAGTATGCTACAGGTTCTACGATTTTTTAGACTAGAGCTTAACCAGTTTCCATTGCAAAATAAATTTAAAATATAAACGAAATAAAAATGTGGAAATTTTCTTACCCATGTCTGTTGATATGCCGCCGTATTGTGTTAAATCAGATCTTATCTTACCTGAAAATGCAGAAGACCAGAGAGGAGAAACGTTTAAAAAATGTTAAAAGATTGTTCAACGCTCCGCCAGCAGCTTCATGCCCCCACAGGTGGGGCAGGGGCAGCTGCAGAGGCGCAGAGCGCTGCATGAGGCATTAACGCTTAAGCAGCCGCACGTGTGGTGCAGTGGTGCTTGAGTAAATTGAAACTAAGCTTTGTTGTTGTTGCGGCTATTGCGGTTACCAACTCGCAGAGGAGGTGGCTTGGTGATGCTGAATTTAGATTTAGGTATAGGCTAAACAGTAGCCGCTTAAAGTGTTCTTTTGATCTTTAACCTATGCTACTGCTGATCGTAAGTCGAGACTTGTTCAATCAGCTATCGATTGCCATCTCGAAGAGTAATAATAAAAGAGATTTATGCAATTTAAGTTCATAAAAGAGCAGAATATTTAATGATAGAAATGAAAGTGATTTAACAATCATTTTCTTCATGATTGATTCATTTGATTGAATTCCTAGCCCATTTATTTATCATAGATAGCATCAAATGTTTTGAAATAATTTTCTCTATGATCTGGCATTGCATTTCGGTATGTCTAGAGCTAAGACCACTTGACATTTCGTCTGGCACTACAAGAGCCATTGCTATGAGCTCTGACCAAGCCCACTTGCAGGAGCCCCAAAGCCCTTCCACTGGCCATGCGCTAACGGGACGTTGACTACATCTCCGCCTCCTGTTCCTGGTCTGTCTCGTGTATCTATTTTTTATTATTTTCTCTTTTTTCACAATTTTTAACGCCGTTTGTTTGTTTACGCCGTGAAAGTGCAAAATGTAAACAATCAAAATGCCAACGTGTTGGGCGTGGAGTAGTAGAAGGGGAGAGGAGTGGAGCGCTGCTTGGAGTCATTGAAGGTGGCACAGCAAAAAGGTAAAGTATAAAAATATGATTTAATGGCAGCGATAAAACACGTGTGTATTTAAATATGCGCGCCTGGCGCCTGAGTAAACGTAATTTCCAGCTGAAGAGCATACAGTCAGCAAGAGAGAGAGAGAGAGAGGGAGAGAGAGAGCTAGTGCGACTGTTGCAGACACAGACGGACAGCCAGATGCAGACAGCAGTCAGCAGACACAGCACCCAAAAAGAAACAACAAAGAAAAAGAAAAATATTAAATTAAAAAGAAAAAGGAAACACAATTATGAGTGAGGGGCAGCCAAAGGAGGGGGCTGTGAGCAGGGGCGCCAGCTAAAAGTAAACGGAAAATTTGACAAACGTTATTTTTTGCAGCAGCAGCAATGAAAATTATGAAAATGGTATCAGTGTGGAAAAGGGGGAGAAAAAAAGGGGCAGCCACTTTAGACAAATTCAAACAAATGGTTGACGGCTCGCCCTGGCGTCGGCAGACAGAGAGAGCGAGAGAGAGAGAGAGAGTGAGAGAGCTAGGGGTGAAGAGAAGTGTTTATAAAAATTCAACATTTAGTTTGCGGCTTGAGCTGGCAAGCAGTTCGTCAAGTGCAGCAGCCGAGGCATGCCCTAAGCTCTGCGCCCGCCGGGTGTCTTGTGTGTTCACACCTCGCGCATTTAGCTGATTTTTATGACTCTTTAAAAGCGGCGCACGCTCTTGACAAATACCCAGCCGCATAAATGAGCTAGAGAGAGAGAGGGAGAGAGAAAGTGATGCTGGGCGCGCCAGTGAGAGGGAGATGCATAGTAAGAGACTGCGTTTGTTTGCAAGATCTTAGCGCTTTTATTGCCCCATCAAAGGCGCTGATATAAATCTTAATTGCCGACCCAAATAAATAGCTGGCACATCGAGGCAGACACATGTCAGCTAGCGCATATATGCTATATCATAACGTTTCGTATCATGGCAGAGCAGTAGCTCTCTAAACTTAAAGCCATTGCCAACTATTCGGTGGGACTCTCTTCACTCTTGTGGAGAAAACTCGTTAGCTATTTAGCATAAACACTTTCCAGCCATGCGACAAGTTTGACCAGCAACTGATAAGAACTAAAACAACAACAACAACAACAACAGCAGCAGCAGCAATAGCAGCAGCACTAGCAAGAGGCAAACAAGTTGCAACGAAAGAAGTCATTAAGGAAACATTAAATTGACATTAATGTAGTAAGGCGCAGGCGGAGGCGGCGGGAAAGGCAGAGACGAAGCAAGACCATGAAAGACCCCGCTGGTCAGACTACGAAGGTGGAGACTCATTGGACATCGAGGCGCCAGCAGCAGGGGCAGCGGCAGGTACGTAGGGTTTCGAGTTCAATGTACTGCTGTAAATCAAAATATCTGGTCTATAACTCACGCTAGCCAGAAGTCGCATATAGCACATCGATTCGCTTTTACCAAATATTTAAACTGGTATAACAGTTACCCAGTTTTGCATGCCGCACTCGTAAATCACAGATTGGAGACTCGGCAAACAGACCAAAGGCTACTGTTCAAGTCGAGCGAAAGAGTGACAATGGGCTAACAGAAGCTAGCTAGGCAAATGGTGGCTAATAAAATGCTCTAAATTTATAGCAGAATTAAAATTAATTAAATGTATATAGATAAAAATAGAAAAGAATTTTATTTTTAATTTAAATAAAATAACAATATTTCTTGTTGAAGATAGCTTATATTCAAGCAGAGTAAATTTACTATATATATTCTTTTGAATAAATTCATAAAGTTTATTTAAGATATTTTTATAACTTACAAAATATATAGTATTTTTTTTTTAATTAAGTAAAATATTCTAGAATTCTCTAACTATTTCTATTCCATCTCTTTCAATGGCCAGCTGTTACTTTTACAAATAAAAAATATTTTCGAAATGAAACAATATAATTTATGCCATAGGCAAATATAAATGATTCACATGGCTGGTTACATGTAAAACATAATGTAATATGATCTGCAACCCTTTACACATGTTCCAAGTATACCCGGAGATAGTTCGCTTGACAGTGAGTATCTGTGTGGGTCTGTGTATGTGTGTGTGTGTGTGTGATTCACTAACTAGTTAGCTTGTACTAAGTCTCACATAGTTTTGGCCGTTTGGTCTAGAGCCTCAAGGCAGTCACTGCATAATTGTGAACTCATAAATCTTTGTCTCTTTTGTTTTCGAGATTTCTATCTTAATTGAAGCTCATTAAAATATGCGTTTCCTACGTTTCCAACATAGTTAAACGCAACTTGTGTTACCTCAGCTAGCTGCTTGCTGCTGGTTGATCGAGCCCAGCTGAGCTCATTTATAGCATCTACTATATGCCCATTCATGGAGTTCGAATCGAACCGAACCGATGTATCCGATCGTATTCAAATGCCAACTTGGCTGGAGATCGAGTTCGGACTCTGCTTTTGCACTTGAGCAGCAGCTGCTGCCGCTGCTGCTGCTTGGTGGCTGGAGATCAGATCGCAATCAGCGTCCGAGCCAGCACAAATCCAATACGATCTCGACGAGGGCCCGGGCCCACCACCAATGAATTATTAATAATAAATAAATCATTATTAAAATCAAAATAATACGCAAATATGCATATTATACGACAGCAGAAGCACACAGATACAGATACAGCTACAGATACGGATACAGATTCATATACTCAGATACTCATATGGGGATACACCACATAGATGGCCATGTCCAAAACTTCATGGCGTTGGCAACTCTTGTTTCTTTTCATGTTTACGCCACTTTCTCATATGCACACACACTTACACCTATGGGCATGCCTGTGCGTGTGTGTGTGTGTGGGTATTGGTGTATGCATCTGTGCCTGTACACAAGTGGTTATAATGAATGATTTGTTGTTTTATAATAAACACGCCGAACGGCGTCGCAGTCGGCGTCGAAGTATCGCGTCGCTGCTATGACGTATGTCGGGGGCCCGGTCCCGAAGACAATTTCTTCTGTTGGCCACTACGGCGCTGCCCTTAAAGCCAACACAACCCTGCTTGCCTGCCTGTTTCCCTCCCCCTCTCTTTCTCTTTCTCTCTCTCTCTCTCTTTCTCTCTCTTTTCCCCATCTACTGTTGACCCTTTGGCATGGCGCGTTTTCGATGCAGTTCTACATGTGAGCGCGTCTCTGTGTGTGTGTGTGCTTCTTGCCGGGGCTCTGTTGTTGTTTTTATTAGGTATCAAAAACACCTTAAAACATGATTTTGCAACTGCCAAGAAGCGACCAACGAACAATGGCACAAGACCCAACAAACTGAGCCGAATATTTAAATTCAAATTATGGCAAATGAATATATTTTAAAGAAAACTAATTATGAAATTATATAACATTATTCAAATATTGAAAAATAATATTTTTTTGATAATATTTTTGGAATATTTTTTTTTAAATTGTAAATGAAGAGTATTAGATCACTTTATAGTTTTTTTTTTTTTTTATAAAATAATATTTTATATGCTGATTTACAGAATGTTTTCCAAATTTGTTGTTTATGATGATCATGATTTTAATATTTGTGAACACAATTGTATAGAAAATGAATAATTATTAATTGAACTTTAATTTTTAGCGATTGTTATATTTAAATTTTTATGTTGTATGTAGTAGTACGTAGTATGTATATATGTAGTGCTTAAAAATTGAAAAATTGATGAACATATAAATATTATTTGCCTCAATAAAGTTAAAGTATTTTCTATATCAGTTTATTTTATTATGTTTATTTTATTTATTTATTATTAATTTTTTTTTGTCTACTTAATTGATTTGCGGCCCACTGTCTGTTTTGGGTTATAACCAAAAATTGCTTCTCGCCCTGCAGTCTTTTTGTTTTTGGTCTTTTTATTATTATTTTCCTTTTTTTTTCTTTTGGGCCATGTGTCTGGGCCACTTTGCGTTGTCGTCGTCGTCGTTGAAGTCGTTGTCTGTGCGCGAGTCGTTGTCCGAGGGCCGCCAAGGTGCTTATTAAATTCCTTATTTAAAAATACATTAAAAAATGCAAGAAGCTGCCCCAGAACACAGACCAATCCCCGAATGCGGCGCATCATCTGAGTCAGCTGCTCCGGCGACTCGGACTCCGGCCTCGGACTCAGCCATAGCGTCTGCTGCAGTCACATCCGCTGCAAGTTGTTAACCAATTTCTCAATCGATTTGATTTGCTTTTGATTTTGATTTTTGCAAATGTTGATTAAAAGCGCGCGTTGAAAATGTTTTCCTGTTTCCATTGCTCTGCTTTACATAATCAGCAATAAAACATTTTTGGTCGGGGGAGTGCGCCACTTGTGGCCTATTAATTGCATGTTGCAGTTGCATTTACTGTTGCAGTTGCAGTTGCAGTTGCAAGTTGCATGGTCTGCAGAATGTGTGCAGTCCATTGGCATTTGAACTGCCAGCAGAACGATGTGAGTTATGAGCTATGGACAATATTGTTATGCAACGTTGGCCAAAAATGTTGCCAAGCACATTAACCTTGGCTGCCAGGGAATAAGGGAATATGGGAATTCGACGTGCCTCTGGCCATTGTACGTGTGAACCACAATTGCGCTGCACTGCAGCTAATTGACATTGAGATTTCTGAGACAGAGAAGACGAATACAAAAGGTCGATGGGCTGCTGCTGCGTTCATCTACCTAAGCCTAAGAGAGACAATGTCCACTGATAATTGCGTTCATTTGGAAGTTGGCCTCAAAATATGAATTATGATTGCAACAGAACGTGTCAATTGCAGGACCTGCTGGCTGAGTCTCAAGGTCATTGCAGGACAAAAAAAAATTGAACGTACGGACAAACATTTGCGGCCTGTCTTTGCCAATGATATCGATCTTTTTCTTTTTTTTATTTTTGCATTTGACTTTGGCGTGGGCGCTGATACAAGCAACAAAATTAGCCAAACAAATTTAGGCCCCGAGACAGAAACACACACTACGTTTGTGGCTGGCTCATGTGTGTGTGTGTGTGTGTGTGTGTGTGTGTGTTTGTATGAATGTGTGCGTGTGGGGCCCAGGCAAATAAAGCAAATTTACGAATTTATGTTGAAATTTATCGATAATGACTTAAAAGCCTTCAGGACAATGATTTAATGGCTCCGCGTTCAACGTGTTCACACATAACACAAAAAAAAAAAAAATAAAAATAACAACAGCAACTGCTCAAGTCAAGTCGGGCAACACAAACACCCAACTGGCCAATACAGGCGAGCAAATCTGAAGTTGGTTCTCAAATCTTAAACCATGTTTAGATACGATAAAACGGAATTTTTCATTATTTTCTGGAAATTTTTTTTTGTATATGTGTATATGTATATATTTATTTTTTGTTGTATATTTTTTCGATTCAGCTCTGGCGGCCGCTGCAAATGATCGATGATCGCTGGAAGTGTGCGGCGATTTATTTATGGCTTGATTTGGTTTATCCCCTCTGCGAATATTTTTGCGATGGAATCAGTGGCTCTCCCGCCAAGCGAAATTATTGTTCACATTACAAATTGTTGCGAGTGTTAAATAAATCAAGAGTGTAAACAATTTAGATTCAATATTGATTTAAATAGAGATTTTGTGCGTTGATTCGAACCGCAAATCAATATATGACGATTAAAGATTAGCAGATTACACTGAAAAGTGTTTGCTAGGCTACCATCTATTGGGCATGTAAATGAAAACAAAGAAGATGCGATTATTTTAATCTCAAATTTTTAATCAATCTAATTTTATTTACACTATCAATAGTAAAGGGATTAAAAGTATACAAAGAATAATTTTTGATATTTTTTTTTTTTAGCTTTGGTTTGATTAAAATGGCCACAGTGAGTTTAATAATTAAAACATTATTTTCTTGAGCATTTTTGCCATTAAAAATATTTAATATTTAAACATTTACAATTTTAAATATAGCTTGATGAAATAAATATTGAACATTTTTAAAAATTACAATTAATAAAAATTATGGAAATCCCATTTAATTATGCCCTTATTTTAAAACTCAATCTATTATGCATTTATAAAATAAAATAAACAAAACGTAATATATATTTTTTGTCATATTATATCTTAATATGCTTAAGAGAACACAATATTTGTAGTGGTGAATATACATATTTCCACCTCGCAAACTATTCACCATCATCCTGGTGTGTTGAATACTCTTCTATATCGTATTCTTATTGGAAAGACCTATGGCAGAATTACAGCAAGACTCAGGTAAATTTGCCTGCCTTAGACCTCTTGAGGACTTATGTGATTCCTCTTCACAGTTGGACTCCTCTCTTTGTATCAGATCACACAGCAAACAGAATTTGAGAGCTGAACAAATAATGCTCGCACGGAACACCCTGTATAGAGATTTCATCAATATAAAAATTGACTCTGTAATGCAATGTCAGGATTTCACTTTGGGCATAAATTACATTACGATCATCTCTGTGTTATGGCAGGATCGATTGATTGCGATTGAGTTTGGAGTGGAACGAACCAGTTGCGGCAAAAACCTGTCGCTGGAGCGTACCTTCAACTCGTATTTAGTTCAACTTTAATTGTTTTTTAACCAGCTCTGTTGGCTCCTCTGTCGGCTGCTGCTACGGGTGCCAAGTTTTGTAATTATCGATAGCCCAAGTGAAATTTGATTGATTTTTTGCGAACTTCTGGTCTGCCCCGCAGCTCAAACTTAACGCGTTCAGAATGCGAATTTAAAATTTATGCCTGACCGCTGCTCGACCACCTACATAAAGGTGAACATAAATTTCGCTTTTTTTGGGGAAGATTTTGAATTGGGTTTTGTTTGTGGTTGTATACGATTTGAAATTGGAATTTTGCTGAAGGTGTTATGAGTACTTTGTGGCTTATCAGCGACTCTTTGAACCCCCAGCTCTGAAGTCTCAGAGAGGTGCAGCTGATAAGGCTTAGGAGTCGGCGGACAGGAGGACGGGTTGATTGCTGACTGGCTGGCGAGGCAACCTGTGGACTTGGCTCGGCTGGTGGGCTTATTGCTTGACTTGAGAACGTGCTGTACATAATTACATAATGGCGCTGTTAACTGTAATAAGCGCGACTTCTGTTCAACCGTCCAATGTGCGCACTCAGTGTGTGTCCTGGCAAAAGGATTTTTGCTATTCTCGCAGCTCTTTCAGCTGCTTGGCCATAATTTACGGCGCTGCCAGTTGGCTGCCGTTCTTGTTGCACAAATTGCAGCGCTCTTTTGTTGCCACTTTGCCGCCAACGTTGCTGCAGCAATTACGGACAACGTCGTCGTTGCTGTAGACGAAGTCGCCGCTGAGCATCATTAAAACCAAAGGTGACAAAAATTAGTAAACAAAGTGTTGAAAATTATGAGGCAGCTACTGCTCGAGTGCTTCAAGGCGTGTGGCAGCAGCAGCGCATAGACGACAACGAAAAAGGAGAAATAGTAGAAGAAGAAGAAGAGGAAAAGAGGCAGAAGCAGAAGTAGAGCTAACTACCAGGTGTAACTGCCATTAGTTTGCTTGCTTCGGGTGGTTGAGCTTTATTTATGAGTCTGTTGAGCTGACTTCTGGCTCAATTTGTGCACCGATTGGACTCTATAAATTGATGAACTGCATCGAATTAATGTCAAGCAGTTTCATTAGAATACTGAAGCAGCAATTAAATTGATTATTTAAAAACTTCCATAAATTTATGTATATTTTAAATGTGTATTATAGGGAATAGTTATTATTATTATTTATTTATTTATTAAACAAAATATATTTTATGAATTTGTATTTCTATATTATAATAAAAAGAACCAAAAAAAAAAACTAATATTTTTCACTTTTATTTTACAAATTGTTGAAGACTTTAAAAACTTTTTTTTTTAAGTAAAATTTATTTTTAAAAAATCATATATATATTTTATTAATTCTATTAAGATTTTATAAATATTTCTTTAAAGAAATTTAGGAAGAATATTTAACCAATAATGAAATTTAATTTGAAATATAAATTTCTGTTATTTACATTTACTATATTTAAAACTTCTCTTTGAAACAAAGAACCTTGAATATGGTTTGTCATATTTTTACTGAATAGTAATATATGCAAGTGGTAAGTCTGTTTACACTATGTAAACTGTTTTACAAGTGTTTACAACTGCTCAGAGAGTGAGAGTAATTAACTAATAATGGTCACATAATTATTATTTTTATTGTGTGTTCATTCACTTGGCAAGTGGATGTCTAATGGCTCATGACTTGACCAGAGAAAACAACTATGAAAACAGACATGAAACCTCAAGTGCGACAGCAGCAACAACAACATTGAATAATAATAATAATAATAATAATAAATGGAATCAAACTGAAGTGCAACTTAAGCTAGATAGATCGAATTGATCAAGAGTCGAGACAACGCTGGACACTCACTTTTGATTGGATCTGCTGTGGACTCACCTGCGATTGCCATCCAGGGGTAGAAGGTGTGATTGCTGGCCTGGTGTAAACTGCTGGCAGCCGCTGTTTGGGCCGCCGCAGCGCCCGAGATGGTGCAATTGGCATTCCAGGCTGTGGCCGCGCCCACACCGCCGCCCACGCCGCTGGCTGTGTTCTGTGGTACGCCGCCGGCGCTGCCATTGCCACCGCCGGCACTGCCGCCACCACGATGGCTAACTGGGCTGCCGCCCGATGTGTCCAAGTAGCCGCCGACGCGGGAATCGGGCGTGCAGGCGGATGGACGGACGGGCATGCCACCGCCGCCCGCATTATTCTGTCCGTTGGCAGCGTTTTGCGCATTGGAGCCGTTGGTGGTGTTGCCAGCGCTGCCACCGCCGCCGCCTCCGCCACCACCCCCGCCATTGGTGCCGCCCGTGTTCCAAATGTCCTTATAGCCATTGACGGCGTCCGCTTTGATGTTGAGGCAGTCCTGTTTGTAGGCGCTGCCAGCATCGCCGTAGATCTTGTTGCAGGCGGCCGTGATGCTCGCATCGTACGGCGAGTCCTGTGTGGTGCGCTGCAGATGATGGTTGGCGTACGGCGACATGCCCAACGATAGTGGGAAGCCTCTGTATGCGGCCGCCGCGGCGCTGGCCGTCGTCTGATCGTGATGGCCGCCCGTGCCCATGGCCATGCCCGTTGCCTGATGCGGATGGCCATAGAAGCCGGAGGCCTGCTCAAAGTAGGAGTTCATGTTGTGGCTGCTGCTGGCGGTGAGAATTTTGGCGGCTAACTGTCAGCAGCTACAGCCGCTACTAAAAGTAACTGCACGCGGCGCACGGCACTCGTATATGAAATTTTAACACTCAGTTGTGTTCCACAATGGGCATTGCCTAAGCAATCCTTACTTAAATCAGTTTAGTTAATATAATTATCTCTTTTGGATTTCTCTATAATATTTTGTTTTTATTTTAATTTTTATATATTTTTTTCTTTCAAAAAATGTTTTAACAATATATTTTTATTTTTAACAATTTTTAGTATTTTTTTTTTAAATTATTTATTGCACTTTTGCCGGCCGTAGATTTCTATAAAATATATTTTATTTTATTTAAATTAAAGTTTCGTATACTTGATTTTGGTTTCGTTTTTATTTTGAATTTGTTTTGTTTGTTGTTTTCCAATTGCACGCGTGTTTTATTCACTTGACACTGACACCATAATTCATATAAAAATTTGTGATGTTTTTGATTGGATAAATATTGATTTGAAGTATTCGATGTGGCGCCTATTGAATCATTTTGAATTCAATGCCTCGTTTAGCAAGCATAGCGTTGTCATTATTGGTATAACAAACTATTATTATTACGATTATGATTATTATTATTATTATTATTATTATTAGTAGTATTGTTGCTGTTATTGTTATTATAATTATTATTGTTATTAGCGACGACGACCGACGACAGCGACGAGCGCGCGCTTCACGTTCAACTGGCGCTTCAGCTGAAGATTCAAATTGAAATTGAAATTCAAATTCAGATACAGATGCAGATGCAGATGCAGATTCAGATTGAGATATACACTGGCCACTTCTGGACTACAGATACGTATGCGAGTGCGAATTCAGAGCGCGAGGGCCATACAACATTAAAATTGAGCGTACAATGCCAATAACAATAATGCCGCTGATAATGTGGGATAATAAAACAAAGCGCGCGCCTGTTATCCAAACCGTTGCCATCGAACGAATGTGCCACCAAATCGCAGTTGGTTGTGTTTTGACTGAGACTCAACTAAACTCAACTGAATGGCAACGGGCCGCTAGCAGCGAACGTCGACGACAACGGCAACGGCAACGGCAGCGGCAGCAGCAGCAGCAGCGTTTTGCCTGTAGAGCTCCCCCGATACGCAGCAGCGACGGAAGAAGAAGCAGCCAAAACAGAGAGGCCAAACAACTAAATGAATGAGCGAAACTGAAACAGAATGAGCCACAGTCGCTTCACTCGCTGCGCTCACCAAGTGATAAGAGCTACTCAAACCAGCGGCTCGCTCCCTCTCTCACCAATGAATGCGACTCGCCTTGGCTGCTCGCATGCGTTCATTCGGGCTGTTTGAGCGCGTTCATTCGAACATGTTCGACTCGCTCGGCTCGCTCTGAGTGGAGAATTCATCATTTGCGCGTGTGGAAAATGCGCTCTGGCCGTGGAAATTCATCATGGAGGAGGGCTGATTTTTCTTATAGGCCAGACACGGCACGTTTGCACTCAAACGATTTTCGCCACTTTTGCACTCAATTTGGCAACCGCTCGACGCTCGACGCTCGACGCCAGTTGCCTGTTGTCAGTTGCCCATTGCACGCAACGCGCTGCAGATACAAATTCACATTCAGATACAGATGCAATGCTGGCGAATATTTCATGACCATTTGTCCGCTGCATTTTGTGCGAGTTTCTTGAGCGCAGAACAAATAATTCAATAAAATGATAATAATTAAATAGTATGACTAAGCGACTTCTTTGATTTTTTAAATAAAAGTAAAATCTTTGAAAAATTTTAATTTTAAATAATTTGGATATTAATAATATATAATTTTACAATTTTTATGCTAAATTTGTATATTGAACAACACTAAATCGTGGACATATTACTTACTTAATTTGATATATAATTAAAATATATAAAAATTAAATTTTTACATCACAGAAACAATCGAATATAATTTATATTGTTTACTGTTGAATTGAATTTTTTATTTCATTGAGTTCGTGTACCTTCCAACTTCAAACAAATTGAATGCTGTAAAATATAAAATATTTTTTGACTGAAATTAAGCTTAGAGCTTTAAATTGAATAGAAATTTAAATTCATTTATTGAACATTGTAACAAGAGATAGTTAAAGAGAACATTATATAAGTGAAGTTAAATTAGAAATTAAATAAATATTGATAATTTTAAAAAATATTGTAAATATTGTAAGTCTTCAGCTAAATAATAATTAGCATACACAAGTAATATAAAAATAATTAAAGTCTCAACTGTGTGAAGCATAGGAGTATGAACATTTAATTGCTGATTCTCTTATTAGTAACCATGTCTAATTAGCATTCATCTTTCATAGAGAGCCCCATCATATTATATATATATATATTTAAAAATTAATAATTGGAATTTGTCAACCTTCGACGCATCAGTGTATATGGAATCTGATATTTATGCTTCTATTTGTATCTGGTCATCAGTTATCACTTGTTTCGATTTCCAAATAAAAATTGAATTTGTACATATTTTTATATTAATCAGAAATTTATTATATATATCTATTAAGTATTAGCTGAACCGATAGCACTGAGTTTTAGTGCGAATATTTCCTTTTTCCTTATGTATAATTCAATTTATTCAGTTAAAAAAAAACACACTTTTGTCTGAAATTAAAATATTTATGAAATTTCATATACGAAATTAAGTAATATGAAAAACTTACTGCCAAGCAAGCAATTATTTCCGTCCATGTTCTTTTAAGCATTCATTTCTCTATCAACTTCTGCTTAATTTAATTTTAAATACATATTCATTAAGTATATATGTTACATAACTAACTTACACATTGTAAATTTTGATGACTCACACAACTATTCTATTATTTGCATTTGCATTTCTATATTGAAATTTATTAAATTTTTGTTTTATCATTGATAAGTGTTTTTGAATGTCCATTTTATAGTTGTTGTATTTTAATAGTATTTTCGACTATGTTTTATGAATATTAATGCACGCTGAAACTTAATTTTAATTGAATTCTTAGAATTTGTGTTTTTTTTATAGTTTATTCAAAGCGCTTAACAGCTAATTACAATTTCTTATATAGCCCGAATCTCAAAATAAAATATCAATGTAGTTTTCTAAATGCCGATTGACGTCAATATAAATTGTTGCCCAAACGAACATATGTATATATGTATATATAGATATATATATTTATTCATATTTGAGATGCGTTATTAATGCGTCTCCAAATTGATGCTAATAAATTCATATGCATAATGCAAAGATATCGGCGCTCGGCTCGCAGTTCGCGCAGTTGTGCAAAACTTTTGCAAATATTTGTCAAAGTTTGCACATTCGCACAAACGGCTCGTAGATTAGAGGCGAACAAACAAAGTTGCTTGCCACAAGTGTTTGCAAAATAAACTTATTATAAGAAGAAATTTACTTTTGTTCAACCTCCCCAGCAAGTCAGCAGCCCCAGCAGCCCAGTCAGTCGCAGTAGTCGCTCGCATTCGTTGCCAAGTCTCTAAAATCAACAACATGCGAAAAAGATACAAAAACTTGCACACACAGCGCACGGATGTCCCCACAAACACACACATACATACGCAGACAGACGGCGACATTTTGCCCAACAGCAATAGCAACAACAAACTGCAAAGTAACATGAGCGGAAAGCCAAGCAAAAAAGCCAAAGCCAAAGCCAAAGCGAAAGCAAAGCAAACCAAACGAAACGAAACGACAGCCAAAAGTAAAAATCGCAGTCGCAACTGCAAACTAAATATCGTGAGTCCTTGTGGCAGCAGCAACAGCAGCAACAGCAGCAGCAGCAGCGCCAGCAGTCGAGCAGGACTGCGAGGCCAGGGACAGACAGCGAATAGCCTCATAACCATTTGAAGCCATTCGAAGGCGCATAAAAGGATCACAACAATCGCCGAAATGAGCCATAATGAGCTCGTAAAAATTTTGCTACCTAATATACTCAGGAATCTTACGAGTATATTCAAACTTGGTTCGTTATGTGGCTCAATTGTTGTTGTTGTTGCTGTAACTGTTGTCGGGATGTGGCTTCAGTGGATGCTACTGCTTGCTGCTGCTGCTTCTGGTTCTACTTCTGCTGTTGTTGTTGTTGCTCTGAATCAATGATTGTTGTCGTGGTGGGCTCCCCGCTTGGGCGCCAGTTGGTTGCACAATTGGTTATGTAAGTATTATCGAACCATGATTGTCTTATAAGTTCATCAAAATAAACACTTCAATTGATGTTTCTCAAAATAGGTTAATGACGTCTTTCATAAAAATAACAATATAAATATAATTTCAAAAGGGTTTAATTAAATATATAAATTATTTGAAATATCTCTAAAAAGATTGTCTTGTCAATTAAATCACGTTTATCTCTGCTCATTTTAAACTATTATTTAAAAATTAACTTGCTCTATTACACATTTTCTAATCGTCTGCTTCAATTTGTGATTCTACTTACATATTGTCAAAAATAAGTAGGAATTAAACACTCGGGTATTCAAGAACTTATAGATCAAATTTCCACTCTTTATACTCCATTAACTGTTGGAAAATGCTTTTTATAGCTATTAACATATTTATTTATACAAAATCTAAAAATAAATAAGAAAATAAATAAATAAAAGAATGAATGAATGAATGAATGAATATATTTAAAAATAATATATAATATAGAAATAAATTAACAAATATTAAATTTCGGTTTACATTATTCCATTAATATATTAAATAAATTTATTAAAAAATTAATAAACTTTAAATTAAAAGTATTTAATATATTCAAAATAAATTCTTAAGTATTATTTCAATAAGCTGGAGACACAAACAAATTCAAAAAATCATCGTTTTAGAATGATTACTTTATGATTACTTTTTCTTTGCAGCTCATCTTAGCCAGAGCTAATCAGCGTGCAGCCAGCGTGAGTCCACTTGAAGCAAGTTTAGGGCCCATTGCATGGGCAATGTATCAAATACGCCTCGTTTTTGGCCCATAAAAACGTCGACGGCGGCCGCTTCAAAGCCAATGGCCTCAGGTAAAACCATTGAGCTTTGGATAACTGAAGGATTGTTGGCATAAATCTGTAAGGCGGCGATAACAGCGCCCTTCAAAACAGCCAACAGGTGCCGAGTCGAGCGCCAGCAGCCGAAATTCCAAATCGCTTAATAGACAGACGCACACATAAACAAGAGCAAAGCGATCTGGCGATCCGGCGATCGAGTATTTTGTACTTGCTACAAATTTTTCTCTTTGTTTTTATGTTTTTGTTGTAAATAAACCTCAGCACATTTGGCGTTTGATGTTAGGGTGGTGCAGAGTGGGGCAACGGTGGGGCTGTTCGCCTTTTGATGTTTTGTTTGCGTTGGCAGCGGCGTCAGCTGCCAAATTGCTGCTTTATTAGCTGCGTAAGTGGCAGCCACAGCACAGAACAGCCAAACCCCACCCAATCGCCAGACATAGATGCAGATACATTTAGCCATATCTACAGATACAGATACAGAGATATATACAGATGTAGTTGGAGGCGTCTCACTGTATCGGATGGGCGGCAATCAGCGCCGGCGCTCGCTTTGAGCGATTATGGGCCAATTAAACAGTGGGTGGGTGTGGTAATTAAATTAGCTGTCTAAATGCTGTGTACTTAATCTGCGAGAACAGAATGAGCTCAGGCATTAAAATGCCATCCATCAACAGGTGCAGGCGGCGCATGCAGTGCATCTGAAATGGTTGCTGACCACCTCGAAAGGTGGCAGAAACTCTCACACGGTACAAGCTCTATTCTTGCCTGCTTTTCTCTCTCTCTCTATATATATATATAAATATATATCTCTATATGGCTATATCTTGGCCTGTGTATCTGGACGGTGGCACTCGTAAATTTCCTACTCTCGGCTACTGTTGACTGCAGGTGGGGCGCATATGTTAATGTATTCGCTTTGTATGCAAATCCAACTTGCAAAAAAAATTCGAAGAGAATCTTTAAAGTGTAAAATGAATGCTTCATATGAAAAACATGTTTTAGAGTATTATATGTTTTCTTATATAACTAACTTTTTTTTGTATACTATTAGGTAAATATTTAAAAAGTGAATAGTCTACATCTACATCTACATCTAAAGTATATTTAACACTTATTAAAAAGCTTGTCTCTGTGGAAATTTATATAAAAACTGAGTTGATAAAGAAACGTTCATGAGTCTTTCAATCTATTCCCACGTGTGTGCGAATTTTTCAATTTAAAAAATTACAAATTCTGAACTTTATATATTTATATATATATATATTTATTACACATAATACATTTACATAAAATATACATGAGAAAAGTGCAATAAAATTTAAAATACATAAATGTTTAATAATAATTTTTTTAATTATATAAAAGTGTCATTAATAATAATAATAATAATAATAACTATAATAATATAATATATAAAATAGTCTCATGTATATAGTTTTATGTGCCCATTAAAGTATGTGAGAGTCACAACAAGAAAAGAGGAAATTACGAAATGAAATCAAATGGAGTCGAAAACATAAAAAAAAAGACAAAACAAACACAATGCAGCTTGGGTGCACTTCCTCAGCCCAGTTGCCACTGGACTGCGGCAATGGGAGCATAATGTACGCATGGATTAACCAATTACAATGCAATTTTAATTTGCAGGCAGGCGAAATTTTATTGCAAAATTGCTGGGCGCACAAATGAAATCAGCGTCGAATATGGAATGCATTGATAAGGAAATCCTGAGCGAGGCTCTCAACGCAAAGCGAAAAAAAAAGAAGAAAAATGTCCATAGCAGAGAGTGAGAGAGTGAATGCAGAATATGGAGAATACGAAATGGATACGAAATGCAAGCCAACGGATTTAAGTTCTTTATTAACACTTCATAAATCATAGAGCTGGCGGGCAGTCGCTGCTGAGCTGGTGGGGTCTCGTCTCCAGCTGCCGTCGATTGATGCGGACGAAGGGAAGTGGAGGCCATAAAACTAGCGCCAATGCCGCAGTCAGTGCTGTAAATGTTTGTCCATTCATCCATTCATCCATTTGTCCAGCTGTCCGGCTGTCCGGCTGTCCGTCTGTCTGGCTGTCGCTCTGGCACTATCTGCCACACTGCGACAGTGTCAAGCATAAATCCTCATCATAATTCAAAGCATTGATCATCGCTCCAACTCCAGTCCCTCTCCCTCTGCCATTTGCCAACTGCCCCTCGATGCATGCCGCAAAAAATGACAAATTGTTTGGCGCTCGATTGGCACAGGAATTGGACGCCACATAGACGTCGCCGGATTGGAGCTGTTGCAACTGAATGTGGCGCCTGCGTTTTGCACGTGCATTGCCTTCGCCCAGTTGCTGCATTGCGCTGCGTTGCATGCACCACAATAAAATACTCGTAAAATGCAGCGGCCCACAAAAAAGGTAGGCGTAAAATTTCCTCTTGCATTTTTAAATGAAAGTTTATTATTGTTGTTGCTTTTGTGTGACAAGATAAGGTAAAAGTCGTAAAATTTTATTATGTATTTATGCATTAAACATTCTACATTATGAATTTAATACGGAATTATAAATATTTGCGGATTTAAACTTAACGCCGATTTGTGTGCGAATACCTCGCAACCCGTCCATAAAATATATGAAAATTGTGGAACTGGGTAAAGCTGAGCATTAACACATTCTACTAAAAACTATTTGTTAAACTGTTAAGTTGTGTGTGTGATTATAAAGCTTATACTAGAATAGAATAATTTAAAACTTTTAATGTATATTGATACACAAATTTATTGAATTTATTTACACAAAATTGATCAAATATATGTTAAATATAAATGTAATGCAAATTATGAATTAATAAATATATATATTATTTAATTACATCTTTAGATTCTTTTATTTACAATTTAAGTTTTTCTAATATCAGGAAAGTTAAAGCAGCTTTTTATTTATATTTCCTTAAATACTTTTGCTTAAAATATCAGCATAAAATGAAATTCATTGCATTTAAACAATACCCAAACTTTATACTTAATATAATATTTTTTAAACTTATTTTATTTTTGAGAATTTAATTTGATTTGGTTTAATTTTTGTTAGATCTTAAAAAGCGTGGTATATTAATTGGTTGAGCATTGAGCAATATTTTAACAAATGTATTGAGTATATATTCATATGATTATATTAATTAAAACTACAATTATTTTTTATTGCAGTTCATATTTCAGAGAAATTTCAAAAAATGATAGCCAAAAAAAAAAAAAAATATTATTTAATTTCCACCTATTTAAGGTTTATTTAATTTACAGCTCAGATTTTTTCTGCATTTAATGAATACAACACTGTTAACCTACTTCAATATGGATGAATTTACATATGTTGCTCACTTGTAACTCGCATGACACATGATCTCTGAATGTTTTGTCCAAGTTTGCAAAAAAAAAAAAAAAACAAGTAAATATATATGCATATATATGCACATGTTTGTGGATGAATGGAAAATTTAGCATTCAGTAGGTGCTGTTTGTTAAGAGAGCTGCTCGAGAGCTGGGCAGAGGCATTTTTCTTCATTAACCAGTGGAAAATCAATAAACCGTGGGGCCATGCACGCCCGGCAGATCCATGAGCAAGACCAAGACGAGGACGCGACTCGGAACGGAGATGTAGACGGGCAAGACATACAAATTTTCCAATTAAGCAAAACACGTTTTCTAACGATTATTTTATGCAATCGAAACGAAGAAACGAAGCCAATTAAGACTATCAACGATTCAGCGGCGAATGCGACTCTGCATCGCAAATAAATCGTGCGGGCTATAGCTGAGAAGGGAAGGGGCAGAGGAGGAGGTGCTGGTAAGAGGGGTTGCCATTTTGATGAATTAATGAATAAGTTGACGTGCCACCGACTGCCGAGCGATCGACTGTCAATGGATGTGCAACAATTGGGCGTGCATTCGTTAGGGGCCAGGAGTTGGCCTGAGTTAGAAGCCCGTTTGCCACCAACGTCGACAAAACGTAATTGCCAACCGGCATGAATCAGCGTGGGCGTGCGTCGAAACGGGGCGTGGTCAGGCAGGAGCAACTGCCACAGGCACAGGCACAGGCACAGTCAAAGCTGCCACGCGCTGCTGCCTTGCTGATTTCTTGACGAGCTGCATCGTTTAAAATATTTGCCAGAGATCGCATGCGAGTGATACCGAGACCTCAGCACAATTGTTCAGAGCTATTTTCATTTTATGCCCAGCATTTCCACAATTCAAATTTGCACACAAAGTGCCAATTTGGCCCAAAACCGTTGCGAGCGCCTTTTATGGCTGTTGCAGCAGCAGCAGCAGCAGCAGCAGCAGAAGCAGCAGCAGCATTTGTTACTAAAGTTGGACTGCAGCTGTTGTTTGTCAGGTGGGACGGAAGGGGCCAATGCATAATTGAATTGAAGCGCTCTTCGCGTTTCTTCAAATGAACGTCAATTAAAAATGCATCATAAACGCCCCCAGCGCCATTTCATAAACGCAGCTTTAATTTATGCTCTCAACTGCTGTTGTTGCTGCTGCTGCTGCTGCCCCGGTGAGCTGGTGAGCTGCTCGCTCCATCAACGCCAACATGGCCATAAAGCAAACCAGAATCACGGCCACAAGCAGTACGAGATTCCACGTACCAGTCGCCAATCCGCGTCAGCTAATTGCCCCATGTTGTTGCTCTTGTGGCAACTCAGTTGCTGCACTTACCACTTGATTGCCAGTTGGATTGATAGATGACTATAAAAGCCAATGTTTGATTAACTATGACAAATTAATTAAAGCACAATAAGTCAAACAAGAACTGCACAGCTTTTAGCTTCAAGCCAAAATGTGCATGCATTTAAAGCTGTGATTCCTAAAGAAATTTTATAAAAAAAGAGACTTTATTATATAAGTAAGCATACAAGTAGTTATTACGGCTTCAAGTTTAAAATAATTTCATACTATTTATCTATGCGATTTTTTTAAATTTAGCAAATTAATCTTATGTCTAGTTTAATTAGAGCTTATATGGAACTTATAGCCAATACTTAATACCGCATCAATTAGCTCAAGATCAAATATATTGAAAGCAAATAAAACAATTTCGGCTTTTAATTCACGTTTTTCTTTACTTTAACTATGCAATCTTAAAATTTTTGTTATTTTTATATTATTTTTTTATTTATATTTTTTAAGTTTTTTCTACAAACATTTAAATTTAAGTTTTGGAATCAAATCAGTTTCAACCAAAACAGAATTGTGTTGCTATCTGAACTGTTTTATCGAAATATTAAACTATAAGAACTTGGATAAGTGAGATGTACTAAAGCAAATTCTATCATCAACAAGTGAGCTCTATTGACAACCCAATTTTTGAAGCTAAGCCATCATTGAAATGTCTTAATTAGAAAGTTTTCAAGTGCTTGCAACAACAGCGGAAGGGAAGTTCAGTGCTGAGACAGAGAATTACCCTTTTGGGCCAAAGGGGCCAACCCCCGGATTTTATGGCTGGGGTTAAGGGCTGTGCGAGCTAGCTGCAGTCATCATCATCGGCGCGGCGCCTTGGCGTGTTTGTGTGCAAAGCAGTCATAAAAATTACAATAAACAATCATCATCGCGATCCGTTTACACCCACTTTGCACGTTTTCGCAAGCGCCGGCCATGGAAAGTGAAAAAGGATTTCAGTTTGTGCCACTTCCCACTCGACTTGCGGATGGTAGGCAGGTAACATGGCCAAAAGGAGTGGGCGGGCATGGCTAACCAGCTGGCAGCTAACGAGTAGGCAAAACCGTGAGCTATCGCAGTCAACGAAAAATGCTCAATTAGCCCGGCTAAAGGACTCGCTGCCATTTGGCTGGATTTGATGAGCAGGCAGCAGGCAGAAGGCAGCAGTCTGCACTCGGCCGCATGCAAATGCTGCCAATTGCTTGATGAACGTGTCCAAGGGTTCATTCACAGGCCAGGCGTAACTCTAGGTAACTCTAACTGTAACGAATGTCTTCATTGCGACTGTTGCGCTACTTCTACTCTCTTGAGGTATAGCTAGCTCTAGTCAGCCAACGGCGGCTCTTTGTCCGGCCATTAGCATTTTGCATAAAGAGGCGGTTGGCTTTGTTTCACCTCTCTCGATTTGGTGTTTGGACTTGAGCTGCAATTGATTCTTGACCTCGTAATGAGACGTTTGCGTCTGTGTTTGTAGGGGCATTGAGGCATTGTTGAGCCATTCAGTGGTTTTGTGGGATTAAGTCATCATCTTCGCGGGTTTCTCAGCGAGCAGACCTCAAACCTTGTTCAAAAGGTGATGTGATCAAATTGTATTTGCTTTTGAAGTCAGGCTGGAGTTGGGCAATCAAATTTTACAAAGCACAAACATAAATGATAGATAAATAATAAAACAAACATAAATGTGGTAATAATTTTGTATTCTTTCGTTTTATTAAGCAATACATTAAACTCTTTTTTTTTTGCCGACAAAATTGATAAAATATATTAATTAAATAAGTAAATAAATTAAATTCGTTGCAATTATATTATTCAATAATATGTATGTAGAACAAAATTGTACTATTTATTTTAGACATACATAATTAATATATTTATTACATTATTAAATTATTATTAGCTTATATTAAATATTTATCTAAATTTGTTGTACTCATAAAAATTTATAAAAATCACAATTTAATATAAAATGCTATATTTTATACATAATTAGAGTTTTAAAAAGAATTAAAAAAAAAAAAACAAAAACTAATATTTAAATAGATTTTTTATTTAAATATTCTAAACATTTTTATTCTTGCTTTTCTGCTTCTTTGATAGCTCATTTAATGGGCCTTTAAATTATGTTATGCGCCAACGGATTACCTTAAGTATATCATTATTTCATAATCTTGGAATCATTGAAAAAACAAATGGATGAGCAGCAACCTGTTGTCAGCCTTGTGTCAGCTCGTACTTTCGGCGTATTCGAAGAGAGACCATTTAAATTGTCGTAAAAATAAACTTTATTAGGTTTGCCCACTTTGTGTGGTCGTAAAAAGAAATACAAGCGGCGGCCGACAATTAAATGCCAAGCAGAATAGCACAACAAGCCGAAATGGCATTTTAACAACTATATAAACAAATTGCGGTTAATACAAGCGCCTGGCCCGAATTTTATGTTCTTTTTACGACTTGACGCCACTTGGGCCAATGCGCTGCCAAATCCGCTCGCCGAGCGCTTCACTCAGCTCAAGTCAGTCAAAAACTCACTCACTCGACGAGGATCCTTTGGTTCAGGGGTTGAAGTGCGCTGAGACTGAGACTTAGACTGAGACTGTCATGAGTCGTTGCCAGCATCCTGATCCTGTTTGAGTGCAGTTGCGGCTCGTTGCGGCGTTCATTTGCTTTTGCACTCGAGAATTGGGTTTTACGACTTTTTTACGATCTGTTAGTGTGACATGATGACAATCAATATAAAAGACATAAAAGCCAAGTTCCGTGACGTATGCCATAATTATTTAGATACCCCTCAAACTCCTCAGCGGAGGTTACGATTGCGATGTTTGCATCCATCAGATGCTTTTTTTTTTCATAGACATCGTTACTTTTATGAGGTGGCTCGGATGTTGCTGCCGTTAGTTTGATGTTGATGATGTTTGAGGAAACGGTGGTAAAATTTTATTTGAATGCATTTGCTTACTCCAACCAGCCAGTTTCTCCAGCCGCTGCCCATGTCGGCTGCATATGGACTTTTTATGGCATTTTAACGATTTGTTTTGACTGCGGATTTGGCCAGCATCTTGATGAGCTATGCGCGCAATGCCACAGCTCATTGGGACTCTGATTTACAGCCTGGGAACAGCATCTTTTGGCCTGCAATAAAAACGAATGAAATGCTTTAGTAATCTCTGAAACAAACTATTATGCTCTAACTCCTCTAGTTCGATTAGTCTATAGAATATATATCACATACAAATATATAATATATACAAATATATATATATAACTGTTTCAACTCTGCCTTCTACGAAGTCTTTTACGATTGTCGCGTTTCAGTTTTCAAGATGGCAGCTCAAATGCTTGAATTGAAACATATGTGGAACGCCCGCTATAGAGCTCGGGTTCGGAAGGGAAAGGCTGCTGCTTCTTAAGTGCCTGCGCAATATGCGGTCACATTAAATCATCTGCTTGTAGTATATCATCTCGGCTGCGGAATGGAGAAAGAGCAGTATGCACTCGCTCACGCACAAGTACAGGCCTGACAAATATACCACATATATGTATATATTTAGATGTATACAAAGCGAATATGCACATATGTATTTGGAAATGAAGTCATTCTCATCCAATGAGAGTCTTAAATGCGCTGCGCATTTGTCTCTGACGTACGTAGGAGCATTGTATGATATGTACTTGAATGAAATTAAATTTAGCTGCTGCAGAATTTTAATTAATTCAAAGCTCAATTCTGAGTGCTTGAATAATTATTTTAAATATTTATTGAAATAATATGTAGTAAGTAATTGTATTTTAATATAAAGATAAATTGTATAACTATAAAGATGATAAAAAACATTTTCTGAAGAAAATTATGGAGATTAAATTTTATTATTATATATTTTAATATAGCAAATAAAATAAAGTAAATTTGAAATAATTAAATTATTTTACTGGTAAAATTCATTAAAATAATTCGAGAATTTTAGCTAAAATAATTAATTAAAGTTTACGCATTTTTAAATACATTTAATCATTAAGTAATTTCATAAATTTAATTATGCAAAGAAAAATCACGAATAAAAACCAAAGTTTAAATAATTTTGTTTTAAAGATATTTCCAATTTCACTTTAAATATAAATAAGTTTTTTTTTTATTTTTTAATTTTCATTTAATTACTTGAATAAACAAATGCAGGCGTCTCTTGAAGAACACAAATGAATATTTCTACGTCACTTTGCTTTGGTTTCTATTTTGCGAGAATAAATCAGAATTTTTGGCAATGCAAAAACAAGTCTATGGAATGAGCTAAGCCTCAATGCGGCCCAAATCATGTGAGGCAAAAGAGAAAGTTGTTGGCCTTTTGTTTGCAATTTGGCAGTGGTTTTGTTATCAGATGCTCGAGGGCGCGATCACCGCAGCAGCAGCAGCAGCAGAAGCAGAAGCATCCCCGTGACAGACCCAAATCCAAGCCCAATTCCAATCACAGTTGCGCATTACCTACAGTGAAACACCAGACCAGCTAAAAGGCTCGGCAGTTGGGCAATTTTACAGGCATTTACAATTGCAGCGTGTAACGAGCGAGCGACCAGAACGATCCAACGATCGCTCGGTTTTTGGGCTAGTGAAACATATTTTTATGATTTATTACCACGCCGGCAATAATCGAAAGGCCGCCGCCGAGCACAATGCCAAGCGCATCTAGCTGTATCTATGTATGTGTGTGTGTGTGTCCTTTATGGACTGAGACTGGGAGATATGCGAGATAACAAGCCTCAGCCGTGAGTCAAAACAAATATCGCTGGCTCTAAGGTCAGCTAAAAAGTCTTCGAGGACATGTTGAAAGGCAGCTTCATAGCAGAGCTAGTGTTCCGTTTAGTTCTTCAGCATGTTTTCATTTTGTTTTTCTTTTTTATGACACATTTTTATGATTTATGAATTGCTTTGGTTTTTAGCCTATCTATTTCATTTTTTTCTCTTTTTTTTTGGGAATGCGGCCTTCAAAAAAACTGCTGGGAGGGCCTGCTCGCAAAACGTTTAGCAGCCGATGTTGGCATTATGATCAGCCTTAACACGCTTTGTTTATAATTGTTTACGTGAAATTGGGCGCACTGATGTGACTTTTCAGAAAATTGTAATTAGGCTATTGTCGAGACACCAAAGAAAGCAAAAAAAAAAGTCAACGACTTGTTGAAAACTGAAAAATTATCATATATTAAATAGAATAATTATATCGGGATGAATGAAATATATTGCAATACTTTATTATATATTTTCTAGCAGTGTAAATTAGAGCCAGAAAGAATAATAGATCATGTTTAATATTTAACATATTTTAACAGGTTAAACATTTTTAAAAATACAATTTATAATTAATTACAATGATCATAATTGATATTAAAATAAATATATATTATTTAAGTATATAAAAAATAAATACAGTATTATGCCTCATAGTCGAAAGTTTTCAAACTAGATATATATATAAAAAATCTTCCAGCTTCACATCGTTAACTTTTCTAACCTATATCTCATATACTAAACTTTAACAATTGTTTTAATTTAATTTTTGCAATTCTGAAAACTTGTTTTAGTGGCTCATGTGAGAGAGCTCTTCACAATTATGTAGTAGACAAGTCGACATGCTCTCGTCGACAATGGCAGCTCTATGCTGGAAATCTCCAGTGTTTACATTGCGAAAACAATTGAAATCATAACAATAAAATCAAATTCGAAATTTGTGAGTACGCGAATGGGCCACCGCAACGGGCAACGGGCAACGGGCAACGGGCAACGGGTAACGGGCAACAAGGCAACTTGGCAATGGGCAATCGGCAACCAGTTGCGTCAGCCAGCAGACAGAAAGAGACAGAAGGAGAGAGAAAGAGAGAGAGAGAGAGAGAGAGAGAGTTGGCAATGTGAGAAAATGTCTTGCACAAACCAAATGTATAAAGGTAAATGGGTGAAATGCTTAAGAAAATCAACTCAACGAGCAGCCAGCATGGCAGAACTGAGCTGAACGGCGATTCGAGTGCGGCAACTGCTGCAAAGACAGTGCAAACGAAATGGCCATAAACTTAAGCCAAACGGCTAAAAGCGGGGCAACAGTGCGGGCGTGCGTCCGAACAAGGAGTCGATGGCAAAGCCAACCAACCAGTTTCGACAACGCGAACTCCGAACCTAATCGAAACATCAAAGGAATCCAGAAGAGAGCCAGCCACAGCCACAGCCACATCCACAGCAACAGCAACAACAAGCAGAAACTTATTAAAAACAACAAGTGCAACACAGCTTGGCAGCAGAGCGAGCTTGAGGGAGCAGCCACTCAGTGGGTGCAGTGGGGGTCTATGAGCTGTTTGTGCAGTGGCAGCACGTCCCACAGCCAGAGACCGTCTCCATCGGCGTCGGACATCGCTGCACTGAGCGAAACGAGAATATCAGTTAATGCCAGCTGAGAATCAACAGCAGCACTCAAAATGGGCACTTTCGGTCGCAATAACCACGACATTTACGATTATTTTACGGCCACTAAAAATCAAAAGTGTAATTTACGGAACCAAAGCAAAGCGAGCTGAGACACTGAAACAGAGACAAAACACAATGCCAAACTGAGAGCGCGATTGAGAGAGTGAGAGAGAGAGAGAAGGAGAGAGGCAGAGAGAAATGGCACTTATCTTCTACTGTGTAGAGCAATCGCTGGCAACTGTATCGATGCAGCTTTGATGAACCAAGCTACTTCGGCTCTGAGTGCTTAGCCTGGGTTAAAGGCAAAGCTGTCAAATGGAGAGGAAACAATAGAAGAAAACTTAATATCAAATGAGCTGAAAAGGAAGTAGCTGCAGATAAAGTTATGCATAAACTAATATATAAAATATATGAATATGTAAAAGATACATCAATATATGTAGAGTATTCATTCAATGTTGCATTGCATTATTAAATATTTAATTATTCACATAATCCAAGCTCAGAAAGTTTCACTGAGCCTATCCTGTATAAAAGTCACTATTTCTACAAATGCTCATGAAATTTGTCTAAATTCATATTTAATATAGTTATCCACATTATAATATAAATAAATTAGTATAATTATTAATTTATAATAAAATTTGAATTACATATCAAATGTATCTGAAAACTTCACATGAACATATAGAATCAAATATATGTATGTAAGTGTAACGCAAATAGAGATCTATTCATATTGGATTAATGCATTATTTTCTGTATCTTTTTGAAAGGACTCTAGTAGACGTACGTATTAAAATAATACATACAGAAATATAAATAAAATTAGATTTGCAATTGGATTAACTCAAGAATATTTACTTCTTAAAGGTAGCGCAGCGCATTCTGCCTCTGAAACCAAGCTCTTCGACTTTTCATAGTTTGACTATTTATAATTGAATATATCAAACTCTTGTGAGTAAAATTTTTAATCAATATTTACTAAATCTTAAAGAAATATTTCAGTATAAAAATAATACTACAAATTTGGAATATTGTAATTCCAAAAAAAAAGTTAGAGTTATTTAATTAACTATAGTCTTTGCTTTTTATATTTCTTTAGAGTAAATCAAAAATAGATCATCTATATTATAGAGAAGCAGAAGAAGAATAGTAAGCCATTCGATTCTGTAGGAGATATATAATTGCTGCCGAATCTATAATAATACTCAGCTATCTTATCTGCCGCCTTTAAGTAGAATGAAATGATTTATGTTTGCACAGGCAAACTCAACTTAAGACAGACGAACAGACCATAAGATAAACTCCTCTTGAGATAATACAAAATTTAAGAAATATAAAGCAAAGCACTTTCAACAAATACAGAATGATGTTTGGATGATTTTATGACAGAATAAATTGAAACTTTTATTTTATTGCAACTATCAGATTTCATAAAATATACATTGCGCATTTCTTCAATATTTATTATTTATATATAAGTTATATTTTTGTAGCCATTGTGCCTTCTTCGTGACTGGCAGGGCGAGAGGGCGGCACCTCGTTCATGAAAACCAGTTAGGTTGGCGTCCGAGACGGACAGAATGCATCGCCATGTCGAGGTGCTGCGTGCAGCGCATTTTGTGGACAACGCCGGCAGCAGAATGAAAAGCTGGAATTGCAAGTACGAAAAGCTGGATGTGGCAAGTGAAGCGCAAATGGCTGGACTGAACTCGAACTGCGACTGCAGTTCAGTTGAGGTTTTTAGTTAACGTATTCGGCTTTGCCTTTTTGCACTTGTGCGCATGCAGCAACTCTAGAGCCTCCTCCCAGCTCCCGCTTCAGCAGCTTGCGATTGGGCCCCATCGAGCTGTAGCGCGTTGAAAGATGATTTTCATGTTTTGCCTCGTCAAATGCCCTCGACCCGCCAGCGATGCCCAACCACCATACGCCGAACGCCTCACGTTGCCTGCCTCTCGTCTCGCCTGAATGGAGTCAAGGATCCTAACGATGCAACGATGCAATCTTGTTGTCTCAAGCTCGCGTTTACTGACATCTTGATGCCTCGATTGCTCCGATTTTGAATGAAATGCTCTGCTCTGCAATTTAATGCGCTGTCCCAAATGTTGTGACAAGCGAACGAAATTGAATTGAAATCTTTGATTGGCCACAGAGCCAAGCACTTGGTAAGGGAGTAAGTCGTTGGCTTAGTATCTCTTCATTTTATTAGCCCATCCACAATCGAATCAATTTTAATTTAACTACTCTCATTATTATTATTTTTTTAATCAGTTTGCTTTGTGCTACCCGTTTTCAATAAGCATGGAGGAAACAGGCTCATAAACCTTGAATCTTGAATTTTGTATCTTCCTCTTGATCGGCTTCTGCATAATCACAGTGCCAAGCTGAATCTTGATGAAATGGCATAAAATATGAATTATGGAACAGCGCATAACAGTTTAGAATAACAGAATTCATATAAAAATAACATGAAAATCGAATATATTCTAAATATACAGTAAATAAATTAAAAATAACAAAAATAAGAATAAATAAATAAATATATAAAAATTCAACAATATTATATTCTAATGCCCATAGTAATCCGTGACTAGAAATTGTTTACTTTATATATATTTGAAATATTTTACATATCATGCAAGAGAACATTTCTGAAAGCATAAATCGCTTTTAGTTTGCAGAGTAACTTCAAAGGAGTAACAATGGCAGTCAAACCGTCCAAGCAGTGACTCTCAAAGCCAGCATTGACGTCAGCGTATAATGACCCATAGATGGCGCATGCAATATGCTGCTGCTGCCATCTATTGCATAATCGCTGCAACTGCTTTTTATTGTAAATTCTGCAGGCAGCAGCAGTAATAGAATAAGTATTTTTTTTATATTTTATGAATTTATTTTATGTAAATTTTCATTTTTGATTTACTGAATTAATTTTATTGTTAATTTTTTTTTTTTCATTTATCTTGTTGGTTTCTGAATAAATTCACTTTAATTAGGGTCGTCCTGTATGTCAACTAAATGTGATTCACTTTCAATTAATTTTTGTAATACATGCAATTAATCTTTTTAATTTAATAAATATTTCAGTTTCTATATTCATATCTTTTATTCAATTTTTTTTATTGATTATAGAGGCTTTTTAATATTGTTATTTTCTTTTATAATCCGTCTGTACACCTATCCGTCTGTCTATCCGTCCGTCCGAGTCTTTTTGAGGCAGCAAAATATCTGTGCGGCCTCCACCGCTGTACCGTGAATGACGTCTGCGCCGCTGCGAGTCTCGACTGAAAATGTTTGGTGGTTGAACAAGTCAGAAAAAAATTGAGCATTTCATCAAAACGGGTTCGGGCAGGGGTGCACTGCGAGAAACCGGTTGAGATGCCTTATTAAGAGCTATGTTTATATACGGAAACTGTAAAGAGTAGAATTGTGTTAAAGAGCAGAACGAAATATACAACTTAGTAAATTATGAATGCACGATTATTACATTATTCTTATTGAGTCTTCATTATTAATTGCCAAGCTGATTTCTCTCAGTGTAGCTTGCAGGGGCTGAGCCAACGCCAGGCAAAATGGGCTTGGCCTCAGCGTTTGAGTGAGAGGATTTTTCTGCTGCTCACTTAGCTCCGTCTCAGTCTCCAGCTCCATCTCCATCCCTGTCACACACTCTGCGCGTACATGCTAGAGCGTTTGCGCGTGTGTGTATGCGTATGTGTGAGTCTTCTATATTTAGCAGTTGCTTCTTGTGGCACTCACTTAAATCCCATTTCTATGGTTTCTCGACGTTTGAATTAACTTAATTGATTTGGAACAGGCTCGTGAATGCAACAGCTTCGATTTGTTTTGGACTTCACTAAGAAATTTTTATTTATAGTAGACATATAATGCTAAACAAGTAATGCGAATCAGAATCAGTTCTAGGAAGCAAGCTATTAGTTTAATTTTTGATCTACGAAATTGTTTATTTGTGAACGGAGTTCAAACAAAATATTATGTATCACATCTGAGATATGATAATAGAAATATTTATTTTTCAGATATTTTAATATCAAATTATTTATAAAGTTTTGAAAAAACGAATGAAACGAATTAAATACCAATTTATTTATAATTTTTGAAAAAACGAATGAAACGAATTAAATATCAATTTATTGATATTGGTACATCAAATATTATGTGGAAGTATAAGTTATACAAATATTCAAAAAGTCTCTTTTAAATTTTTTAAAGAATAAACGTAATTCAGAGTATTTTTCCTACTGACAGCTGGCTGCTGGGTCTCACCAACTCGTTCGACGATCTTCCCTAGAGAGTTACAACGCCACTCTAATATATGTACATAAATATATGATTCGTGTTTGTTTGTTGCTGGATTTCATGTTTGGTTTGTCGCACAACTTAATTAAATTCATAGAGTAGCTCGCGTGAATACATGTGCCATGGCCACGCCCAAAGGGACGCGGGTTGTGGTTGAGGGGGGGGAGCCATACTAAAGGATATGAGCGTATTCTATTAAAATGTTAGCTTGAAATTCAAGTTGGGCCGAGAAAAGCGTTTTATTTGAATATAATGCCGAGTGTTACGAATTGCTAGATGATATATGAATGCTTGAGGAGGGTAGCGCAGAGATGAGTTCTTGAAATGAAGTCGTCAACAAAATGGTCCATGGATTAATTGAATTTCACGCTGAATGAAATGAAGTGCGCAAAATGAACCCGACCTTGCCACCAAGGTGGAGTTCACAATGGACAAAGAGCGAAGCGAAAAGCCAGTTATATTCGAGGAACTCTCGCCAGCTACAATTGCTGTACAAATTTGTATTCATTTCTATATCATGTGTATGTACCACAAAACGACTCAAGACAATGGACAACTGCTTCGAGATAGCAATGGAAGAATGGCCATGGGAATGGGATCGAGCATGGATAAGTACAAAGCGCACCCCAGGAGCGTCTTCGTGGTGATTATGGCGTTGCCGAGGCCCAGGGTAAAAAAGGCCAGATAAGTTATTGTAGCGAGCGAGCAACCCCTGCAAAGGCCTAGGCCTGTAAAAATAGGACAAGTTCACGCACACACACACACACACACACACACACACACACACACGCGCACACTCTGATAGTGTGGAGGGTGCGCCGTTAAAATGAGTTACGAGCTCTGCCATTTTAAATTAAAATAGCAGCAGCCAGCATCCATTGCAAGATGAAAATAGCAAAAAAAGAAAAGAGAAAAATGAAAACGAAAACGAAAACGAAAAAGGTCAAAGGCCATTTCCACCCCAAGTTTGTCTACAAAATGGTCATGTTGACAGAAGTAAATCTTTTGAATTATCGCATTAGAATGCCGCATTCTCATGGATAAATTTCCAGCCTGGCTGCCCAATGAAGCCATGCCATAAATAAGGCCAATGTCACTTGGGTATTATAAAGGATTTTCGGTCTGCTCATGCAATTTATACCTATTCGAATTGTTGATTCAAGCATTCGCTCGAGCCAGACGAAGGGGTGCAAGCTTAAGTGAACACTGAAGTTAAGAGCAACCAAATTTATGAAAATAAATAAGTATATTATATATATTTATTTTTTGATTTTTTTATAATGTATAAACGTACTTCATGGTATCTTAGTAATTGTGAAGAGTCCGCAATTATTAAATTCGAAATTTCCAATCAAGTCTAATAAACATAAATTTTATAATGGGAAAAACCAATTCTATATTTTCATTTTTTTGGAATTTTAATTATGCTTTAATAAGACATGCTCAGCTAATAAATGTTTACAATATTCGTATCTTATGTGTCGCACCAACACTCTATTAACAGAATAAGCACCAACAAAATTGTGTCATGTAGTGTTGTGTTTATTGTATTACGGTTATTGTGAACAGATCCTCGGGAGCAATGAGATACTCGAATTTGCGAGTAAGCACACGCAAATAATGAAGTGAATTGGATGGATCCAGATCACGGACAGCGCTCTGCACAAGCCCAGACAAAAGGATGTTTATGTGCTTCACTATACCCTGGGCACTGGTGTTGTCAAATGAGGTGGCAGCCACAGTGCCAGTGGTGTTGTCCGATACCACGTAGCCCAGTGTATTCTCCGTTGTTATACGCTCCGTATTGGCCGAGTTCTTGTGAATGACGTCCTCCAGTACACGATTCATTGTGGTTTATATTTATTTAACAGATTTTGTAAAATAAACTTTTTTTGTTACGAATTTTGTAGTGTAAATTATACAACGTGAAAAATGTTTTTTACTTATGTTTTCAATGTGAAATCTGTCCAGTGACTGAAATTCAATAGATTCAAAGTCTATGGGCTTTGTAGAGAGCTGAAAAGGTTACTTAGTTAGCTTTGTTTCTGATTAAAAATATCAAACAAGAAAATAAAATAAATATTTATAGAATTTTATTTATATATTCCCATCATTCTCCGATCTCTAAAAACTTTTAATTATTTTGTAATATTATTAAATAATCTTTAAATCATATGCATTGCAATCCATATGGTATTTCATCTTATCTATCTATATATATTTTCATTTTAAATATTTCAGTATAACGTTAACGAGTTTTATTATGCACAAATGCCATTGAACTTGTCTGGGCTACAGTGAGGTCAGTCGAAATTACTTCATTCAATTGAACGGCTCAAGTGGGCGCGTGGCTATTGCTCTAGAGAGAGCGCGCCCCACAATCTCTGCGTGGAGGACAGCTCGCCTCATCAAGCGGTTCTCATTTCATTTTCATGCGCATTTAATGGCGTCTGTTATTGACTTTTAACGAGATTTCCACTCGACTCCATTGCGCTTTTTAATGTACGCTTATTTTTAGATGGCTGCCTCGGCTCTCCTTCCGCTCATCAGCAGCTAATTGAGTTTTTGACTTTGAACCGCATTGGCCCAGGTCGTTGACTTGACTTTAATGGCGATTAGCTTAGAAAGAACGAAAATCCCCAGCTGCATAAACTGATATAAATCAAATGCTTCAAGTCGCAAATAGTCATATTTACTAGCTGAAGAGCCAAGTCTAAGCTCATCTGTATTCAGGGCTTTACACATTTTTGCTGGCCAAGTGCTTGTCGGACAAGACCGGCCGAGTGCATATGCAGCTCCCGCTCGTTGGCCACAAACCCAAAATGGCCACTTGAGCACCCACAACGGCCATAAAACACTTTTGGACATGTTGTTGTGCCAACAACAAGAGCAACAACAGCAACACATACAACAACTCAAATGTGCTTTTTCTCAGTGTTGTGGTCAATAAAATGTGCATAAATTTTTGGTGCCATTCAACGGCAAAACTGAAACTGAAACTGAACCGGGAGTTGGCCGGATTGTTGGATTTGGTGGAGCCACTCATTTAACGGCTAGCGGCAGGCAGGACCAAAACCCGTTCCAGGCAACCCAAGCGGAAACCATGGACGAAATTCCATTTATATTGCAAATAAAATAATGAATAACTGAAATGTTTTCTTTTAGATAATATAAGGAGCACGGAAAAAGAAAAGTTTCATAAATAAAAATTACTTAAATTCATCAACATAAATCCTAATACTAAAACTTTGAAATCTCAGATTCTATAAATAATTTTAAAATTACATAATATATAATTCAAATTTTTATTTCATACTTTAGATTCTTTGCTTTGAATTCATTTACTACATTTACTACTCATAAGATATAATTTGTTAGTTAAATTTTAAAATTGGATACTGCAAGCTCGAAATAAACATTCTTCAATGACAGAAACATATATTTGCATAGTTATTTAAAAGAAATTAATTTACTATTCCGCACATACATGAATATTTATAATACTTAAATTTAACATCCCTTTTAAGATAAAATATCTATAATGCTAATAAATTCAAGCAGAATAAGAATACTAAATAGGTTTAAGGCAGTTATATTGAAATTAAATAAGCAATGGAAATTAATATAAATACTAAACAAATTCGTGGTATATTTGAGTATTAGTTGGGAAATTGAGATAAAGTGAAGTCAACTTAAAGTTATTGAAGTAAGTAATAAATTCATATGATAAATATATATTTTATTCTAGGCTCAGGTTAATTTATGTATAAAGCAATTGATTCAGCTTAATGTGCACTTCAAAATTCGGTTTAGATTTAATATCCACGTTTTAACTTCCAAAAAGTCTTCCAGACATTGCTAGAGTACAATCAATTGATTTTCTACTAAAGCCTTTACTTATTTATTGAATTTAGGCTAATCCAGCCCCATTGTACTTCTGGATCTCTGTGGCTGTTGCTGAACCGCCGGGCAATGATATATGGCCACCAAATGCAAAACGGCAGATTTGTATGCGGCTGTGCGACGCTTTGGATTTGGCTAGTTGGGTCGGGCAAAATGAATTGTGTTTTGGGCTTGAATTTGTGTTGCGGCACGAGTATAACAGCCATTTGAAACTATGCAAAATGCGAGCTCGTAAATTGCGAGAACTGCAGCAACTGCATTTCACTCCCCTCGCTTATCTGTGCGCTCGCTGTGTGGCATGCGGCTGGGTGTTGCAGTTGCAGTTGAAGCTGCGCCTGGTGGGGATTAGGCAGGCAGCGCAGCCCGCTTATCCAGAACCCAAAATAGTTTAACATTATGCAGAGCGCATAAATCATATAATTAGATCAGTATCAAGGCAACTGCATAACTCATTCGCTTGCCCAGCGATAGGGCAAAAGGCGCTCTAATGGCGACCGTGAGTTCATAAATAACGAAACTCAAAAAGGCAACGCACTAAATTCGTCTGTTAATTATAAAAAGCCAAAAAATAAACAAGAAAAAACAGTCACGAGAATTGAATTGAAAGTCGCTTTTCCTGTGGGCCGCAGCACTTTCCCTGTTACATTTACCGTTTGCCCAATATGCAAATGAGTTTTTGAGTATTTCATGCCGCCCGCTTTGGCTCGAGATTCGTCCAGAGTTCCGCACCGGTCAATGCCCAGCGGTCAGCTGACCAGACGGCCAGACGGCCAGCCAGCCGCTCTTCACCTACATTCTGTATCTGTATCTTGTTCTGGTTATTTCTTGTTCTTGTTTTGGGCTTCATTTTGGGCTCTGCGAAAGGGCAATATGGCACACATGGCACAAATTGGACGACACGTCCTGCTGCCCCTCCCTCTTGGGCCAGTCCTTTGCCTCGGACTACCCCACAGGCACACTGACACACATCCAAGCTGTGGCAGTTATGCTCTCAACTCCACATTTCATCAACACACTCGACACAGTTCAGTTTCATTATAAAACACACACATATATAAAAGTATGAAATACATATAAAGAAACACTCATAAATAAGCAGCTACTACATACACATTTATTCATATGCATGTGAAGAGGCACTCAGCTAAACGCATTTTGAATTTTAAATGCTCAAATGTTGTAAATTTTTTACTGTCCAGAGTAAAAGTCCAATTGCATCTGTCCTGTCGACAATGTGTGCGTGTGTGCCGTCCTTTAATTGGAAAATGAAATGATAATGTGCTGAATATTTACACAGTTGAAACATTTTGATCATTTTAGTATTTTGTAGTATAGTATTTAGTATTCTGATAGAAATGAAAAGAAATACACAAAAATTTCAAATTATTCATAAATTTAATAAAAATTTCAAATTATTCCCAAATTTTATCTAGTTAAAAATGATATAAACAACTTATTATTTTCAATTCTAGTATTTTTGATAATAATATAATATTTTAAAATATAATCAAAATACTGACAAATTTCACCCATGTCATTTCATTTTCTATCATTTATAATATTATATATGTACAACAAAAGCCTATCAATATAGATTGAAAAGACTTGGTAGGTTTTTGTTGTTTTTTATGAAAAAATTAAGAATATTTTAAGAGCTATTTCTATTCTCTTCGAATCTAATTATATGCACTAAATGTACAAATATTTTTTTTTTTTTAATTCCAGTTTGCTTTGAATCTAGAATAAATAAGATTGTATATACTAAGATAATAGTATTATAGTATTACCATCATAGTAGTAGATTAAAAATTTACTCTTTCTTTAAGATATGTTGTCAATTCCCTTTAAAGTCAGAATAAAACAGCTGATTTGATAACATTCATACTTGAACATTTGGCAAAGCCTTATTGCTATTCCTTATAGAGGCATCTATTACATATGATTTAAAGCAGAACCCACATAAATTAGTTAATATAATTAACAATAATTAGTACCCTTATAAAAGATGCCAGAGCTAAATTATGATAAACTTCTCGTCAATTAGACAAAATTAGAATTTCATTGCATATTTTGTAGACCAACATAAATCTAATAAATTAAATAAACCTTGTTCTTTAAATTCAAGTTTCAGCTCAACTCGCACAAAAATTTGTAAATTTCATTCTTATTTTCTCACGCATTATTTCACACAGTAAAAATAAATTATTTATTCAGCTAATCGTCAGCGAACACCGGGCAATTAAAAATCATTTGAATGCGAACAATATGCAATGCTGAGAAATAGATTTCGATTTCATTTAATGCGTGTTCCTAAATTTTTATGGGCACCTGGGGACAGAGTTAAACGATTCACCATTAGCACATAATTTCGTCATTTTATTGATAAACATTTAAAATCAATTGGGGACAATAAAACTGAGAAAATATTGCAACTGAGCGAAAAGCGAAAATCCGATTGACAAATGACATTATTTGTGGGCCGAATTTATTTGACTCTCTTCTAAATATTCGCTAATTTAAGGCAATTATTTAGAAGACGCGTAATTTCGTATGCAAATGCCAAATGCTCTCCGATCTCGAATGGCTCCACGCCCACTCTGGTTTCAGAGTTGGCCATAAATTGTGGTCGAGGGGACGTTTTGAGCAAAAGGTGCAAAACTGCGCGCCTAAATAAATCTCTGAAATTAAATAAAGCGACTCGCTGCGACTCGTTTAGCGCATGCCAAACGACTGCAGAATAAACATGGCATAAATTTAAATTTATTTAGGTGAGATTTCTTGATAAAATCTTAGAAATCTTTTTCTTATTTATTTTCGTTTTTGCTTAAAAGTTGAGCTGAAAATAAAAAACAAATGCATAATCAAACGAATTTCAATTTTATTTGCCAGAAGGTGAGAGATTTTTATTTCTGTAAGCAACAAAGACGACTTACAAAACAAAAGCAGACACAAAGGGAACACGAATTGAACGAGAAAAAAAGAGGAGAAGAAAAGACGCATTCAAAAGATAAATTTCTTAATTTAAATTCAGACCCCAACGCTGAGTTGCCAACGAGTCGAGTTTTTTTTTTTTTTTGGGACTTTGCCGACGCAGCCCCTCCTCAAAGTTAGTAAAGGGCAGACAGGGGGAGCAAGACGAGAAAGAGAGAGAAAAATGGTTTTCATTTCCGTTACAAATGTTTTCAATTTGGTTAGAGATGAACATACACATGCACACACACACAGAAAACAGAGAAAAAGAAAGAAATGAAACCCGAAATTCAATTTTCAAACGTTTTATTTCGACAACATTTTGATTTAGTCGCACAATTTTTCGTTTGCGCGTCTCGCTTTGAATATTTTAGGTATATGGCTTTCGATTTTCTCGCATTTCGTTGTTCGTTGTTCGCTATTGGTTGTTGTAACTATGAAATATTTATTATTTAAATGTGACTCTCGCATGGCAGCTAAATCGTGCGACAGACTCATTCAAGCGATACACAACACTCCTATAAGATACAGCGCCAGCAGATACAGATATAGATACAGATACAGATACAGATACAGATACAGATACAGATACAGATACAGATACAGATACAGATACAGATACAGATACAGATACAGATACAGATACAGATACAGATACAGATACAGATACAGATACAGATACAGATACAGATACAGATACAGATACAGATACAGATACAGATACAGATACAGATACAGATACAGATACAGATACAGATACAGATACAGATACAGATACAGATACAGATACAGATACAGATACAGATACAGATACAGATACAGATACAGATACAGATACAGATACAGATACAGATACAGATACAGATACAGATACAGATACAGATACAGATACAGATACAGATACAGATACAGATACAGATACAGATACAGATACAGATACAGATACAGATACAGATACAGATACAGATACAGATACAGATACAGATACAGATACAGATACAGATACAGATACAGATACAGATACAGATACAGATACAGATACAGATACAGATACAGATACAGATACAGATACAGATACAGATACAGATACAGATACAGATACAGATACAGATACAGATACAGATACAGATACAGATACAGATACAGATACAGATACAGATACAGATACAGATACAGATACAGATACAGATACAGATACAGATACAGATACAGATACAGATACAGATACAGATACAGATACAGATACAGATACAGATACAGATACAGATACAGATACAGATACAGATACAGATACAGATACAGATACAGATACAGATACAGATACAGATACAGATACAGATACAGATACAGATACAGATACAGATACAGATACAGATACAGATACAGATACAGATACAGATACAGATACAGATACAGATACAGATACAGATACAGATACAGATACAGATACAGATACAGATACAGATACAGATACAGATACAGATACAGATACAGATACAGATACAGATACAGATACAGATACAGATACAGATACAGATACAGATACAGATACAGATACAGATACAGATACAGATACAGATACAGATACAGATACAGATACAGATACAGATACAGATACAGATACAGATACAGATACAGATACAGATACAGATACAGATACAGATACAGATACAGATACAGATACAGATACAAATACAGATACAGATACAGATACAGATACAGATACAGATACAGATACAGATACAAATACAGATACAGATACAGATACAGATACAGATACAGATACAGATACAGATACAGATACAGATACAGATACAGATACAGATACAGATACAGATACAGATACAGATACAGATACAGATTCAGATTCAGATACAGATACAGATACAGATACAGATACAGATACAGATACAGATACAGATACAGATACAGATACAGATACAAATACAGATACAGATATTCATATTCGTGTAACTTGCGTTAGTTGTTGCTTCTCCTTTTTTTGTCGCATGATTTAGCTGCAGCCATAAATTTGATTTTAAGCTTTTTAGGTATTTCATTTCGTTTCATTCGAGTTCTTGAACTGGCTCTGTGGCTCTGGGGCCAAGATAAACACTCGACAACGTGCTAAGGCCAACAACTGGCAACACGATAAGCACATAAATAAAGCCCCAGTAATAAATTCAGCGTCAGTTCTGACACTACCAACGCCGTCGCCGTCGCCATTGCCATTGCCATTGCCACAGCCAACGCCATTGCCTTTGCATCTGTTGACTCCACTCGACCAGTAGACGATTTGTCAACTTGAGCAGCGACCAAGGGTCATAAATGCATAAATTCAACTGTACTTGACTTTTTAAAATAGGGTCTGTTGTGTCAAATGATTCAGTGTTTGGCTTAAACCAGGGAAATGTTAGCCGTTTGTCATACATTGAGGATAAATGAGGCATGAAAATATAGAGAAATGTATCTAAAATTAAGGAAATATTCTACGTATTGAAGTCAAAGTCACATTAATAACTTGAGCTTCTTTAATTCTGCTATTATAAAGTAGCTAAACAAGATAAATTTAATATGAAAATATGTGCATAATAAAAAGTCTAATTTTGTATTAATCAAATTTGTTAGAATAAGATTTAAATTTATTATAGCTGTTAGGCATTTGTTTATATACATACATATATGCTAAAAAAGTTTATTTTTTTTTAGAATGTAAACAAGAATAAATTTGTATTTATATTATGAAAATAATATAAATTATTAATCAAACTCGATATTAAGCTTTTTATATCTACCTGTACATATTATGATTTCGTATAATCTAATAGCAAAAAATAATTCCTTTTCAGAGTAAATTTAATGAAAAGTAATATAATATATATATATATATCAGATTATATAACAGTAAGTTTTAAATTTTAGATTTATTAGGAATTACCTATAACACTATACAATCATTGACTAAATTATATAAATAAATTCGTGAAATCATATTTGATTTGCAAAGATTATTCTTCTAACTCAATTTAATTCTTTGAATTCCAACACTTAAAAGTTTAAACTGCTAGAATAACCATACTTATCTATATTTATCCATAAATCTCCTTTGTTCTCATTTGGAACTCTTCATTTATGTGCATTTAATGACCGCAAAGAATCTGTCAGCTGGTCAACTGGTCAGCTGCCAGGGCCAACTGCTCGCTGGCTACAACGTACCGTAATTGCACGGCAGGATATGGAGGAATTATGACGTGTCTGTGACGAGGGCAACAGAAGAGAGCAAAGGGAACGAGACAGGGAGAGAGATAGAGAGAGAGAGAGAGAGGGACAGACAGTTAGGAAAAATGAAAACTGACGGAAAAGGATGAAAATCATGCGGCAGCAATTCACGGCAATCAAACGGCGCGGAACACGAGTGCAGCGTAAAAGGTTTGTAAAAGGATGCGACGCGCTGTGTGAGTGTGTAAAGTCCATTAAAAGGACATTCCACGTAACCGATCCGTGTGGCACTTGGTGTGGCAAATGGACTCGCGCCACATGCGGCCAGGACGAACAGGACAAGCCGGACAGCGGCAGCAAGGATGTGGACGTGCTTTGTTTGTTTTGTAGCGTTGTTTTCAACTTTTTGCTGCTGCTGTTTTCATAATTTTTAAAAATTGAAACTTGTATGACCGACTCGACTCGACTCGTTCTCGACCCGTTCAGGTCGCCGACTCCTCGCTGGCTGCAATGCCAACGACAACAATAACAACAACAACGACGGCAACGGCATTGCGTGCAATTACAAGAGCCTGTGTCGCTCATAAATTCCATCCTTCGCAGCCTTTCACACGCGGCATGCCAAAGGAGTTGGCAACGCCCGGCCAGGGGGTCCTCCGGGCCGAGCTGGCCATGTTGCATGCGGCATGTGGATTGCTGCATGTGCTGCACACGCAAATTCCTGTTGCAGTCCGGTCTAAGTAGCTGGCAATGGTAACATTTCATGTCGTGTTTACACTCACTTCCCGTCCAGCCCATCGTCCGATCGTCCACTGGGCCCCAGAAGGAGGGCAAGCATATTAAAAACTTCAATTAATGCGATCCGGACCAGCTGGCAATTATGATGAGTACGTCGGCTCGGTGCGACAAGTTTCACTTGCCGATTATTTATATTATAAAGTTTCTTTTCGTCATTTTTTCTTTTTATATAATTTTTTGTAATTTATCAACTTACCTTTTCCTGCCTTTAACCATAGCCAATTATGTGGACTCATAAAATATGCATCTTGTAGAGTTACGATACTTTCCACAATGTAATCAAGAAAATTATAATACCTCAATCTTAAATATTATATAAAAGAATATCTTTAAACACGAAACAATGAGAACAATATTTATTATATAGGTTGCTTTTCCATCTATATTCTCTTCTTATATATATTATATATATATTCTGTTATAGCCATATAATGGCTAGTACAGAAATCTTGAGCAGATCTGCCTTAAGTTCCGAATCTTCTGCTTTTTTTTCACTTTTTTTTGACCCAATTAAAATGCATATGGGATTTCATGGCAGTTCTCAATTTGAATTTGCCAATTAAATGTTTATCTGCTTAATTACCATTGCGGGCGTTGCCGCCAACACCCCAGACAACAGCCAACAACAACAACAACAACAACGTCCAACAACAACAACAACGTCCAACAACAACAAAACCGAGAATTCGACGCCGGCGGCCGCTTGGGCATTATTCAATTAAAAGTTGTGTTTTTTCTTCGTTTTTGGCACGCACTAAACCCCATAAAAGTCATAAAGACCCGCATAAAATCCATAAAATGAAAATGAAAAGAATCTTAAAAAGCAGCCCCGAAACAGAGAGAGACAGAAAAAAAAAACAATGTAACGAGAATTAATGAATAGTTAAATGGCCAGAGGGAACGCGTAGACCAGAAAAAACTTCTTTGCTGGATATATAAACAAGTTTGAGGTGTTATTAAGGTGCCGCGGCTCCACTTGGAGGCCTAGAGCATTGATTAATCTCGAATGGAACAGCGAGTGGTAGCCAAACACTCGCAACATGTTTGTCCCAGCACTGAAATGAACTCAACTCATGAGCACAGTTTCACTCAAAGAAAAGCTGAGTGGAAACTCACGAAATGAACGCAGCTAGTAGTTGGGGCGGAAAATCGTGCGATTTTCTTGGGCTTGGGCCCTCGCTCTGTTTGCTCCGCTGGCTCTGTTGGCTCTGCTTATTTCAATCAGTGCACAACAACAATGATTTTTATTTTTATGCGCCAACGTAACGATCTCGTTTCCACTTACTTAAATCTACATTTTAACTGCCTGGCACATTTTATGTCCCATTCTGGCAGCCGTGCAAAGGCGGCAGATGCGCGCGCGAGAGCTTTTTGTTTTGTTGTTGTTGTTGTTGTTGCTGCAAAAAGCGCCCCCGAAAAAAGCACAAAGAGAGCGAGAGACGATGCCCGCAACGAGTGTGAGTGAGAGGGTGCTTGGAGTGGAGTGAAACTTGTGGTCAGCGAACGGACACACACATACAAACACTAATTAAATCAATACTAATTAATGCGCGCAAACATCATTAGGCTGCATTGGCAAACAAACAAACATGCAAATGCCCAGAGGCATGTGGATGAACGGGTCGTCCGAACGGGAAGGACAACTCGAAAAGAGCGCATCGGTAACTGCGAACAATTGAGCAACATTCAGCAAACGATTATGAGGCCATCTCAGTCGCACTTAAAACGGCCATAAACGACGACAGTTATGGCTACACAACAGCCACTTCGCTGGCGACGTCGGCGCGCTGCCGAAGTCGAAGAGCGTGAGAAAAGCAATTCTCACGAATGAAATCAGAACGGGCTACGTATCGATTATGCTCAACTGGCGATTTACTTGTTTTAATGCGAGAGACACGTGGCTCCGGCACAGGTTCAACATTGAGCGCATCGCTTGCAAGAGAGAAAGAGAGAGAGAGAGAGAGAGAGAACAGCGGCAGCAGCAGCAGAGGCAGCAAACCAGTCGGCATTGTGCGCGCAGCCATTAGGGTGCGCAGTTTCGCTCTCTTCGCAGCGTACTCTGTCTCTCTCTCGCTCTCGCTCTCTCGGGACTCTATCTATCCCGTTTGCACACGCCATTTGCTTTGAGTTATCGTTATGGCCGTTATGGCTTCCGTATGCGCGTCGCAGTCGTCGGCAGCGCTGTCGCAGCGGAGGCGTGGCCTATCATGGCAGTAGCGCTTCGCACTGGGGTTTTATGTCCGTTTTATGGCTCATTTTCGGCGTCCGTCGGAGCAACAGCAGCAGCAACAGTAACTGTAACTGAGCTCTGAGCATTTCCATTGCCTTTGCCGTCGCTTTGGCATCGGAGAAATTGTTTGTTTGGATAATTATTTGGATTGTTATTAGATTGTTGCAACAACTATAAAAATGCTATAAAAAATATTTTTATTTCTCTTTAAATGATTTTTAGTGGCCATTTGCCTGCCGTTTCTCGTTGTGTGGTGACAAATTGCCCCAAGATGATGCGTCTAATCACCGACTTGGCCCATCAAGGATCACAGACGTCTTGTTTCTCGGCTTTTGTGTGTTTGTGTGGGTATGCTGTGTATTAGCCTCATTGAATCAAATGGCAATTTGTCTGCGTATTTTGATGACTTGACAGTAAAGTTTTGCTGTTGTATTGTAAAAAAAATTCATCGGTCTATTGGGAAGTATATGTATATGAAATATTTGTAAAGCTTGACACAGGAGACAATATTAGTAGAATATTTTAATAATAATTTGTAAGCTAAGAATGCACAGTCAGACAATGAATGGGAAATATCAAACTTTAATAATAATACGAATATTATTAATTTTTATCATGCAAAACAAACAAAATCGTTTATCACATATTGTTATGTGATAATAAATATACTAATCAATTTTATTTGTATTATATTAACATGTCTCTAACAACTATAATTAATTTTAAAACTTGTAAGCAGAAAAAATTTTTAGAATATGAGTATGATAGGATATTTTCATTATATATGTTATATTTTTAAAACAATTTCGATTCAAGATATCGTTTCCAAAACATATAAATAACAAATTTACAATATAAAAAACTGTACAGAAATAAAAATAAAAATGGAATAATAGCTTTACTGATTACCGAAATTTAAAGGAAATATAATTTGACGAGATACGTAAAACATTTTAAATATAGAACAAGAGATATCTTCATATATTAGTTTACTTTTAAATCATTTCTTTACCTGAATGCTATATTAAATATATATATAAAGACAATTTTTATTAAATCAATTGCAAGTATTATTTTTTTTTTATTAATTAATTACGATTTCACAATATTTTTAGTTATCCCAAGCACATATGATTTTATTTATATATCTTTCATATAGTAAACATATTTCTTTGGCCCGATCCAGCAGAAAAATAAAAAAAATGAAATGAAATGGGATGAAAATTAAACAAAAAGCATTTTAACGAAACTGTCACGACTGCGAACGTGAATTCCGTGATTGGATTGCCCAATAAATGTTTATCGAACGGGCCACAAATGCGCATCTATCTATGAATGTTTGGCATGTCTGTCGCGCTCAATTGGGAGTTTTTATAAAGAAAACATTCCACTACCAACTCCCCAGTTCCCCATTCACCTCACCTCAGTTCCCTTGGCAAGCAACTGCTTCTGGCCATGAGCTCGGGCCGCAGCTGTGCGAGAAACAAAAGACACGTTTTCTACAAGGGACATTAATGAAGAAAAACAAATAACAACAGCAACAACAATAGAGAATAGAAGAAACAAAAAAAATGGCTGCAAAGTTATTTTTATGAAATTAATATTGACTGGCCCAACTGCCAGCTGATTTTGTCAGTTCGCTCGGAATTGGTAATTAAAATAATAAAAGCAATTTTTTTGTTCATATATTTTTTGCTTCTTTACTTCTCTCACAGTTGTTGCCGCCGGAATTTTAATGAAAAAGTCGCATTTTCGGTCTGACTTATAAATTCTGCAGCGCGACATTCTTAATGAGCACTGGGAATGTTTTTTGTAAACAATTAACAAAAATATTTGTATTCTTTAATGCGTTTTTAAGTATTCACCTCGCTCGCGCCTCACTCGTTCTCTCTCTCTCTCTCTCTCTCTTTCTCTTTGTCTCTCTTACTCCCCGTCTGCCCAATCAATTTCTTCTTCATCTTCTTCTTGTTTTAATTGAGTCGCTTTAGACTAATTTGGGAATACAAAGACATATAGCTATAAATATGTGTATATATTCAAATATCCATCAGCACGAATCGTTCTCCTTCCTCTCGCTGGCAGCTGTTGTTCTTTATTTTACTTTTTTTTCTGTTGGCTTCCTCTCCATTTTTCCATTTCCAAAATTTTCGACGTCTGTTTGGCTCTGTCGCTTTTTGAATTTATGTTCATGTTCCAATGTTTTCTTTTTTCTTGTCGTAATTTCTTTTGAAAATGTGCGACTTGTCATTCAACAAATTCCCGCCGACACCCCCGCATCCCTTGCATCCCCTTGCATTGTGTTTCATGTCATTCCACTCGATGGTCAACGCTGGCCATCGCCATCGACAGTGCCATTTGGCACTTTTCCTCAGCTACTTTCCTTAATTATCTGTTTTCTCAATGCCATTTTTTATGTTGCACCTTTTTGATTTGTGTCACCTTGTCACGATGAGTTTTTTTTTTTTATATATTTTTTTTGTTTTAATGGTACCTGCTTCATTCCTCTTATTCTTTTTTCTATTTTGCTAAAGAGTCATTCACGTTCAACAGTTGCGAGTAGTCAAGGTTACACATGCTCTACCGATGCAGATGGATATTTCAGCTGATAAATACATCTTAGATATGTCAGGTGGATGTTCCGGCATTTATATTTGAAAATTGAAATGCCTTCAAGTGAATACTTTTCTTGTCTACATTAATAACTCATTTTAACTATCAATTAGCTTAAATGGAAGCTAAACTTAAATTGATTAAATTATTCTTCTTTATTATATATACAATTTAGCTTAGCTTTTAGTTTAATCAATTTCTGGCTCAACGGAAAATTGATCAGATTAATGCTGATTGCATTCACTTGCTTAAGCTTTTATTAAATCTAATTTATTTTTCTAATCATGATAACAATTTGAGATATCATCATTTATGAATGATTGTGTCTAAAATTTCAAGCGCTTTAGAACTCTTGATCTTTAGACTAATGAGACATTTCCTAACTAGATATTCCCAATTAACTTTCATTTGAATAGAACAAGAATATTCATGGAATAATAACAGACTCTAGATAGACTTTTGTACAGCATTGATTAATCTGCTTGTGCATTTCATATTTGAGATGAAAGCTCTGCTCTGCTTTGGCCAATCAACTGCATTTTAAATGAATTGCAGAGGCAACAAATTACAGGTATTTCTTGGCAGTCAAAAGGAGACGAGCTGCATCTAGAGCGGCGGCAACTTTCCTCCCAATTAAAGTCAAAGTCTCGAGATTGGAGTCCAGTGGCGCAGGACGAGGAGGATGATTCAGTTGCCCGTCGGCCAAATTATCCGTATGCCATTAAAGTCATTAAGGCCATTATTCGAGAAGTAAAACGTTTAAGTAAAAATGCATCTTCTCAACGGATTGTTCGCTCTGTGGACAAACGCACACATGACACAGACAGGGAAAGGTAGAGACAGTGAGAAAGGGAGGGAGAAAGGGCGGGCAGTTGGGGTATTCTTTGTACAGTTCTGTGCGCTCTTTGCGTATGTTATTATGCGCATTTCAGCAAAAAGAGTTGCAGTCGAGTTGATTTTGAGGAAACTTTTACATTTTTTAATTTATATGCAGTCACTCAAGGAGTAACAGTAGAAGTGATCGGAAGAGAGAAAGAGAGAGAGACTGAGCAAGGGCAGGGGTTAACATGGACCGCACACATGCTATAATTTGGACAATTCTGGTGCTCAACGCGAACATTTGCTTAAATGGAATTATCGTTCAATAACCCATTGTTGTTCTTGTTGTTGCTGTTGTTCTGCTGTTGCCTTGCCACTGTGGCATGCACCATCGATAATGACCGTTCATGTACACGAGCTCTGGCTGCATATGCTCCCCTCCCATCCCATACCAATTGCTGGTAATATAATCCACTTGACTAAAGAGATACTAGGCATCTGGCCCGGAGCCTGCAGGAAGCCCGGCCAATGTTAGCGTCAGGTGTTCGTGTTAAAATGCCAACTAATTTCAGTGTTTTGGCCAAAAGCTGATGGCCTGGCCGGGCCATTTAATCAATGGCCAGTAAACTGTTGACCAGGCTGCATCAACGTTTAGTCTTTTTTCGGCTACAAAATGAAAACAGAAACCATTGAATACTTAATGCGAGCTGTTGGCACAAAACCTTGTCGCAGGAAGTCGCATGACTGCAGCACAGTCACTGTCCACAGTGGGCAAAGGGGCGTGGTCAGACGTTTTGTCCATCAACAGGGCAAGGGCATGCATCTAAGCATGGCCAAGATTGCACACGTTCCAGCCTGGAGATACCACTCTCCCTGTCTCTCTCTCTCTTTCCTCTTCGCGCCCCTCGATGCGATTCTCATTTACCGCTTAGTCAGCGCAACGAATGTCAACGAATTTTATTCATTGCAGTTGTCACTGTTGTTGTTTTTGCTGCTGCTGTTGCTGCTGGCGTGAGCAGCAAGAGCGTGGGCGCAGGCAACGAATTGTATGTCCAGCTGTCTGTTTGTCAGTTTGCATGCGATTCGCTTAAATTATGATACTCGACAATGATAAAGTGGCAACAAACGTCCAAGCGTCACCAGACCAACACTGAGTTGGCTCTGTATGTTGCCAATGTTGTTGTTGTTGTTGTTGTTGTTGTTGTTGTTGACGTGCATTAAACGCCTCCATGGCCAACGTGCTGCCCCGACCCAGGGGCAGTGATAGCCAAAACATTAAGCATGCCTAGAGTGCATTGAAGTACAGCGAGAACGTGAGTCGCCAACGTAGCTACATAGCTAGCCTATGGAAGTGCTCGATCAAATGACAAAGAAAATATCAAAAACAATTGAAGCTACACGAGAAAGCTCAAATAATCAAAATCAATTCTGGAAAGTGAATACAAAATCAATTCTTCTAATATATAATTGGAATTGTAATTGATCAATTTAATTTATCTTGCACTCGCTCTTATGTTTTATATACATAATTGATTATTTGTCTTATTGCAGCATCAAAATTTTTATTCATTTGTATTTTATCTTCATAAATAATAATAATAAAATAATATATAAAATAAATAATGATTATCAATAATAATCATTTATCATGTAAAACTTTGCTGCGAAGATAATTTTCCATTATATAGCATATGATTACAACACATTTTCTTATTTAGTTTTTTAATTAAAATTGACGTATTTTACTTATCTATTTATTTATTTATTTATTTTAAATATTATTTAAAAAATAGTGTCACATTTATCCCCAATTCATTTACATTTCATATAGTTAACATATTAATCTGAATCTTAATTCAAAATACAGAAATCAAAAACTCAAAGAAATACAGCTTCTTTTATAGTTTACCAAACTCTTAAACTTATCTATTGTTCATCCAAGTCAGCGAAATCTACCCACGGTATTGTAGCACAAATATAAATTTATGAAATATTGCGTATACGCCCACGATAACGATGCCAATAAATAATAAAACTAAACTTCACAAAGACTTGGCATTTCTGTTTGCTTTTATCTACCACAAAGAACTTACAAAAAGTTTATAATGCTTTGTTTGGGGCGCCAAAAATAATAATAAAAACCAAATATATACAAACAGAATTCTCCATCAAATATTAAGAACCAAACCTAACCAACAGTCCCGACTGGCCCAACCCGCGCTCATCTAATAAATAATTTGACCGTAAATCAATGCAAAGCGAATGAAAAAAAAAGAAGAGAATAAAAGTTCATAGGCCGCGTCTTATCTTTGAGAATTACTGCGCATTATTTAAAATCGCATAAATAAACAATAATAAAATTGAGTAAGTCTACAGCAAGTGAAACAATAACAAGAAGAGAGGCATAATAAAAGGCAAATAAAAAGCAACATTAACGACCAATTGGGTTGGCCCATTAATGGGCTCCCTTTGCGCCGCCGTCTGGTCGGGATCGGGAATCGGAGCGGGAATTGCCTCGGTCATTGAAGCGTTCGCAATGAGGTGCGATCGCCTCCAGTACGATCCATTGAAGCCGAAAACAAACACTGAAACAGAAACAGAAACGAAAAACAACAACAAAGAACAGCAACAGAAACAGAAACAGAAACAGAAACAGAAAACAAAAATTGAATTCGCAGTTGGGGCTTCATTTTCATGCGCTTTGCATATCACTTGAACGACCGAAAATTTATAATTTCATTGAGTGGCCGACTCTGAGGCGGTCAGCCGGCCCGTTTCATTATTGGAATTAAGCAATTTGGCGTAATTTAACAACACTTTCGATGCATAAGTCTCTCTCATGCCGCATGATAACAATGAGCCACCGGCCAGAAGCTGCCCGCAACTGGAACTTGGACACCGGACACCGGACAGCCGGATGGTCGAATGCGAATGAACCGCAGACCGATGCCGATTGCCCATAGTCACGTCATTAGTTCAATTGTTCTCTGTCTGCCCCATCCGCTGTTACGTTTGGTCTGCGTGGAGTATATGAATATGGAACTGGGACTGAGACCGGACCTGGGACTGCAACTGGCATTGCTTATCAACACGTCTTCAGTTAGCTAAATAATGAAGCTCGGACACGATGTGGCTATGGATATGAAAAGCTACTTATATGTATATGTTGCCTCATTGTTTTAATTTCTAGTACTTTGTTTTGTACGCTTGTGAAGCTCAAAAACAAAACTGAAACTTTATAATAGTTTTTTTTTTTATTTATTAAGTTATCGATATTATTATTAAAGCATTAAATCATTTTATTTATTTAATAATTGTCTATTATAAATATTAAAAAAATAGAATAACAATATTATTATTGTAATTATATTATTATTAATTATTAATTTATTATCATATATTAAATAATATATAATGCATATTTTTAAAGTAGAATCGAAAAATCATATTTGAAAGAGCTTGCATTTGCTGATTTTTTTTCCAACATCATTTGAATTTATATTAATAAAATAGTTTAATTACATTTTTGAAGTCGTCGCCCATTCAACTGTAAGTGTGGTAAGCTGTAAAAGATTCTCTCTCGATTTTCAGATTTCATTTGCGGCTGAGAAAGAGCCTTAGATAAGTATATTCAAAGGGTGGTAGAGCAAAAGGGGATGTGGGTAGCTCTGCAATAGGGATGAAATTGATACAAAAAGTAATTGGGGTGTTTTTGCTTGCAAATATAAGACCAAACTGATTAAGTATAAAAGATTATAGCTTAACTTTAAGTTAACACTTTTATTATATTCTCTTGTACTATTATTTGTTGTAAATTTAATTTACTATTCACAATAAATGTTATTATTATAAAGAGTGAAATAAATATAAATATATCACATACTGCATAAATCATATTTATCTTGAATAAATTTAGTCAACTCTCACTGTCGAATGCTTTGCATAAACACTTTGATAGACTTCATTCAACAGAAATACTATCTCGACATATAAATTATTTATTTAGGCATCATGAATTCCATGACTCAATTGAGCAGACATTGCTCAGGGCATACGTTTAGTAGCTTAACTGCTTCGTCTTTTATGACACGACATGCGATTATCCTTATTAAATCAAATTGTTTACAAACCGAACACAAATATTTTCCTAATGGCGCTCGTCTCGTTTGGCTCTGTGGGCAGACACTTTTGTTTATAGCCGTTTTACGGCTCTTTCAGGCATTAGCTGGAGTTTTACGATGCCGCTTGCACTTGAACCCAATCAGGAAGGCAGTTCAAAGAGTCGGGGACAGCTGCAATGCTGGATGATGACAAGTGGCAGTCGTCCTGGCCCCGCTCGCCATTCAACACATCATAAAATCAACGGCCTTGCTGTTGTTTAGTGTTGCTTTTACGATCTATAAAACGCACATAAATTGTTTGTGGCGGATGCGGGTGCTGGGACGCAAGCGGGGACGGTCAGAACAACTGCTAACTGCACTTGGCGTTTAATTGCCGTTGGCCCAGACCAGTGCAGTGCAGTACCCAGGAGCCGGAGTGGAGGTGGGCGGGAGTTGGCGTGCGTCAAGGTGGCTCATAAAACCGAGACGAGACGCCGGCTCGTGGCATCAAACAACAATCGACGGCACGGCGGCATTTTGTTTACGGCCTTTTCTCGAGCTGTAAAAATGTCGTAAACGAAATTGTTATGAATTGCGGTAAATTAAATAAACATCAAATGCCAAATGCCTTTTGTGTCTGTCACCGATGGGCTGAGAGAATCTCTGTGTGTGTGTGTGTGTTATGTCATTGAATCTGTATGATTCAAAGAGAAAATACAAGTGTTTAAAAAGTCGTTAAACTGAAGAGCTGGTCGGGCGGGTGTATCTGCCAATTATGATCTGGCTGTAACGGGTTGGCTAGTTTAATGGGCTGCGAGCTGGCAGCCATAACTCAGGTGTGCGTGCCGCTTATCAGCCATTACGCTGAAGACGTTGCCACACGATATCCGCAAGGGGGAAATTTCATATCTGCTTCGCTCTTACCTGCAGAGCACGAAAATGTGACCCCAAAAAAAAATATATATATATAAAAAGGCACGAAGAAGGCAACAAAACACAAGAAAAATCTGGCTGCAATCACAGATGGAGATAAAAGGTACGAAAAGAAGCCATAAAGGAGACAAACAACAAGTCAGCAACGGCAACGAGGCAACGAGGCCCAGACACAGTCCGAGGCTCAGAAGACATTGTTGGAGCTGTTTCTACCTAAGCAACTTGGGCTATGGGTCTGGTTCAGATTCTGGTTTTGGTTCTGACTCTGGGTCTTGGCCTGGGCAAGGCAGGGCCAAGCCTTTAAACTGGCCTGGCTCGTTGTTGTTGATATTATTGTTGTTGCTGCTGTTGCTGCATTCCAGCATAGCAATGACCGCTGCAGACATTGGGTATTGTTGGCATTGTGATTGTATGGCTCGCTCAGCCAGCTCAAAAGAAATGTCCAAAGCAACAACAACAGCAATAGCAACGTTCCATAATGGCTGCGACATTCATTCGCATTCGTATCTGTATCTGTTGCGGTGCCCTGTAAGTTGCAAGATTTAAGATTGTCAACCATGTTGTTTATTGCTCTCTTAAGATTTTTCTTTAGTTTTTGTTCTTTAGTTTTTTGTGTTCATTTCAGATTTCTTAGCGTGCCCGATCGACTGTGTATTCCACGGAATTACTCAAAACCCAACGAACGCCTCTGAAACGCAGCCTGAGAATGAGGATGGGAATGAGATGCGATGGCAGTCGCGCTGCGAGATGAATCTGTTGCCCCTGTGATTTATTTCAGGATAACATTTGCTTTAACCACGTTTTGCGTTTCTTTCCAGAGTCGATTTTTTCGTGTTTCCTTGAGTTAAACGCAATACTTTGGATATGGTGACGTTTCAGACTTCACCATAATTTTGGAAGGATTGCTGCAAGAGTATTGTTTGTTTGTCATATATGAAAAGTATGAGGCATTATATTGTTTGTATATTATTTTTAACCGCTCTATTGAGTTTCTTCTTAAAAATGCTGCACACCTAGTTTACATTTAAATGTAAATATTTTATATAATAATGAAATAATGAAATAGTAATTAAAATTTGTTTTTAAATTCATGATTACTTTTATGATTATAAGATAAAATAAATTTAATTTTTCAACTTAATAATGTTTTTAATAATAATAATACGTACATAAAGCATAGCAATATTAAATGAAATAAAAATCATTATAATAAATATAGACAGTTTTAGAAATTATTTTTTATTTACTAGAGAAAATAATAAATAGATTTCATTTAACTTACTCAAGAAGTACATAAATGATTGCCAAACAAATCTGGTAGATTTACAATTTTCCAGCAAATATTTGCCGTTATGTTAATGCAATCATTAGCATTCAAATCTATTACAAATCCGATACCCATCTAAATCCAATTTTCAACTAATTTATTTCAAAACATTTTCATTTCACACATAAAAGAAAAAACAACATTCACTGATTCAATATGAATATGTAAGCCAATACATATTCAGATGTATTGCAGAGACACTTCTTCGAAATGTTTTTTATGCACTTCATGGCATATGTTTTTTAATATTTTTCATATTTTCTGCACAACTTCACGAACCTTAACTCATTTCTGTATTTCTGCAGTACCGTCGCGTGTTTTCTGTAGTTAATGCGCCACGTCTAAGCGACCGGGTATTGGGATTCATACTGAGTGTTTACAAAACAGCAGTCGCCGATCCCTAAGCCGATCCTGTGTCCGATGCCTGATCTTTGCCTGTTGGCTAAAGGGTCACGGACATCATCATAAATCATAAATTTCCAAAGGTTGCAGCTAAAAAACCAAATCCAAAACAGTTTGCTACGCGCCGTGAAGCGCGGCGGGAATATACTTTTTAGTTTTATACACATATTTTTTTTCTCATTTTTTGCAAACGCCATAAAAAGATCGTAAAAAACCGTCTGCTCAATATAATATTTCCACTTAAAATTCACACCAAGGTCAACTCATCTACAAAGGCGGCCATTAAAAAAAGGTAAAAAGACTCACCTTTGTCAGAGCGAGATAGAAACAAACGCTCAGCCGTCGATCGTTTCGCACACTTCTGCTCGCTGCACTTGTGCGTTTTTAATGAGCTGCAAATGCATTTGAGAAGAACCTGCCCGGCCCAGCCGTGATCTAGGTTCCGTCTTCTGCTTAACCTTGAGTTGGTTTTTTGTTGAATTATGATTGATTTTTCGCGCTCATCTTTTTAGGTGTGGAAAATGATGCAACCTGCCATTTGAGATGCGGGAAAATGTGAAAGTCGAGCTCAAAAATTATGATTATTGCCAAGGTTCCAGCACTACGATGACCTCCAATGGGCCATAAACCTCACACAGTTGCTTCCCGGTCCATTGAGGCATTTAATTTATGAAGTACAAACGCGCTGCTTGCTCCCAAAAAGCCGCAGCCTGTGGCTTGCGTCTGTTGCAGTTGTTGCCAGCATCGGCAACAGCTTGACCTGTGCAGTTAATCGATGCAGCCAGTCTCTGTTCCTCATGTACTACTCCAATATCTTGTGTCGGATTTCATGTACGCTCAAAATTAACGAGTGCAGGCGTTACATGAACATGAATACATTTGCGTAATTAAATGAATTTTATGTGCTCGAGGCATTGCGGGCGAACAGCAACAACAACAACAACAGCATCAGCTTTGGTAAGGCGCAAATCAAGCGGAAATGCAATGGAAAAACTCAATTGAATAAAATTATTTTCATATATGCCATAGAAATCTGTTTACATAAGCAATAACAAACTTTGAACGTGTATAAAATAAATAGAATATTTTCGTTGAATTTTATTCGTCTCTAAGAAAAGCAATCACAGTAGCAAATGATGAAAATAAAGTTTTGTATATATATTCTAATATATGAATTAATAAATATGTATACTTATAAGATTATATACATCTTAATTGAAATGAAATGTGTATATCAACTCTTTCATTTATATTTATATAGTTATAGCTAGTATATGGGTAAGAGAGATACATTTATGTTAGTTGAATACATATGCTTGAGCATAATCATGACATTGAGTATGCTACATGCGATGGCATTTGCAGTAGTATTGTAGGTGAGAAAACTTTAAGAGAGCATCGAAAAAATTAAGCTGTAGCAATATGTCAGGAAATTATGCTGAGAGTGAGGGTATATATATGTTCTGACTGTACACATTCTCATTAAGCTCTTCTCGTGCAATAAAATTACTTTAATTTTGAAGCTTGGAATTGTCGGTCGTTTTATAATATATTTTACTGCTAGATCTGAGAGAGGAGGAGGTGCACGAGGCACAATGAATTTTATAATAATGACAAGAGTTATCAGCCCCACACTCTTGCTACTAGTACTCTGGAATGGGACTCATCAACACATAAACACAGATCCATGTACTCTTTGTAATCACATATCTATGAATGTAGACGTATGAAAGAGTGGAATTAAACTCAGTTCTCATTCGTATTGAACAGACGTTAGATCTGCAGTGAGTATATTTATATATAAGAAACTAATACAAATATTGCATTGTAAAATGAAACATAGTACTTACTTTCTTATATTTAGAAATGTTTTCTTGTATATTTTATTTTCCTCAGGCATATCTTAAATATTATATTTATTGTTAATTTAATTTTAGTTAAGTCTAGTTCAACTTATTTAATTTAGCTCACGCATTTGAAAATGCTTTTTCGTTCATCTAACACGAGAGATCCACTAATCAACGCGCATTTAAAGCACATAATTTGAAACGTGGTTGGTTTTTTGTATTTTGCACTTTGAAGCGCGTTATTAGCCTATCCATAACATAATTAATCCTAAACACGCAATTTGTGCCAAATAATTACATTTAATATGGCGCGCCGGGGCGAGCTGCATGGGACATGGGAGCTGGACCCGCAGCTGAGCAGCAGTGTCCCTCTCCCCCCACCCCACACACACACACCCCTTAGTCCCTTCATTACGTCGGGCAATTTGCATTGAAATGCTTTAAGTGAAATATATGACGGTTAATTAAAATGCATTTTACATTTACGAGTTGCCGCTGTGTGGCCATAATGGCGAGTGCATTAACAATTAGCTGACCGCATTCATTATGCTCTCGTTCGGGGCGCTTGCAGCAACAACATGCAACATCCGAGTGCAAACGAATGGCCGTAGCTCATTGCTGTTGTTGTTGTTACATGGACTTTGAATGCTGCAGCGAGTACTCTCAAAAGATCCTACATCCTAGAGCAGCCTCCACTAGAAGTATGCCTATACATACATATATATCCGGGCACAAGGAGGCGTCCGCCCACCATGCCTTCTGGGCTGTGGCCAATTTATGTCGGCAGACTGCTCAAATGCTAAATCTTTGCCTCTGGCTGGCAACAGCGCAATAAACACGCGTACGCCCAAGACACCACACCCACCGAATGGCCAATCGCCACTGCCAGCGCCCACGCTCTTGCCCTCGCCCATGTGGCTTGACCAGATTTCAGATTTGAGTCCAAAAAACTTTGCCTTAGACGACAGCGCGGCGACTTGCGTAGAAACCGACGCCAGTCCATAAATACACATATATACATATATAAATATAAATAAATATATACATATATACATTTATATATATAGCAGCTTACATGCTGCTGTTGTTGTTGTAACAAGATTTAATTTCGTAAAAAAGTTGCTCTTGCGAAATTTACGAGGAGTACATGGCGAGTGGTGGCGTGTTGTTTGTGTATTCGCATAAAGTGTTGCCGACCAGATTTATGCGTCATGAATAAACCCAAGGGGGCAACAGGGACCATAACAGGACAGCGCAACACGACAACCAACATCAACATCAACAACAACAGCAACAGCAACAGCAACAACAACAGGAATAACAACTGCGGCTCAAAGTTTTCCTCGGAAGTGAGTTCACCAAATGGCGTATGCACACTTTTGTGTACATTTTTCTCATTATAGAAGATGCCAATAAATGCAATATTTGTATTTGCGCTTAAATAGCAGAAGCACAAAAAAGTAGCTCGTATTTAGATTATTTATTTGGAGGCGTGTTCTCCATTGATTGGAATGAGTTTCAGAGAGCTATCGGAAATGGGACGCAAAACTTGAATGGTTTGAGCTAGTTCGAGAAAACTTTACTAGCTTAATCTATTAAAAACTGATTCTCTTCTTTTGATGTTTACATAATAAATGTATTTTGATGTTTGAGATATGCTTTTCTTATCTAATCCGATGAGTTCCCTTTAAGCTCTAGTTTGACTCGAAATTTCTCTTTAAAGCTTCAACTTAAATGTAATCCCATTGTACATATAAACAAATATTTGAAGTCTATGGAGCCGACATCTAAGCCCATTTTATATATCATTGAAACTTAATGCACAAGAGGCACAACAACAACAAGAGGCAAACAATTGAACGTGGGCCACAAATTTATCGAATTGATTAAATCAAAAGGGATCGCTAGCTGGGGAAATTCAGTTCACTAAGCCGCGAACTGAAACTGAGGCTGGACTAGCTGGCTATAATCCAGTAGAACGCTATAAAAGCTGTTTATCGTTTCGCGCTCCTTGTGCGCCATAAATCGAGCAGGAAACAGAGGTCCGAGTCTGAGCCAGAGCCAGAACCGGAGCCATGCTCGTGGGCTGCAAGACGGGCGTATATAATTTAGTTATAAAAATAACTGCAACATGCAACGCTGTAAGATGAGATCGCCAGCAAATGGGCGGGCAAGAGACGCTAACCAATGCTAGAGAAGCCGAGGATGGGCCAGAATCGGGCTGTGGCCCGCAGCTAGGCTAGGCATAAAACATGACTGGGGCTGGACTGGGAGCTGGCGGCGACGGCGTCATTATAAATTAAAATTAAATGAAGTGCGTGGTTTTATTTTTTATTTTTGTTGCAATTTTAGCTCTTGCACTGTAATGGAAAAAAATTCGATTAAATTATTTATCAGGCCTTCGCATCGGCGAATGAAAAATTTATATTCAAGAATTTATGCGCGGTGGCAAAAATGCGATTCGATTTTTCCATAAAAAAATTTTAAAATAATAAAAATAAAATTGAATACAAAAAGGCAATTAAATATTTTTATCAGTAGATTGCAACGCGGATGAGTAATTGCATTATTTACGGCGCTGCCGGACAAACTGAAAATCGCACTGGAATTAAAACCGAGAGCTGCGTTTCAATTGGCCACGCCAACATGGCCGCATCAATATGGCTCAAATGTTCCTCTCATAAATACGCCCGGAAGCCGCTGCCACAATTACCCACAGTAGGTGGGGGAGGGCTGTGTGGGGGGTAGGTGAAGTGCCGAGGTGCATGCAACGAGTGTGAAATAAATTTTGCCAGATTAAACATTAAATAAAAACGCAGCCGATTTCAGTCAGCCCCTCCTCAGCCAGGCTACTGATGGCCGCCATGCAAATGGCCTGCCGAATGGTTCCTCAATTGCTGCAACGCTTCATTAGAGTTTGCCAACTGGCGGTCCTTGGCAGCGCTATTATTAGAAGCATTCGCAGATATTTATGAGACGCGTGACGCGTTTTCCTCAATACGATTGCCATGGCCTCAGGCATCTAGCACCACTCCCGGTTGCCCGGGCTAGGGCCCTAGGCTACAGGCTGTCTGCCATTTGCATAATTCGCTTTCGATTCCTCGCACGGCGCTTGCCTTAAATGAGTTATTAGTGAGTGTCGCCGAGTCGATTCCAACTCGAATTATAAATCAATAAGGATATGCTCTGCATTTTAATGCGATTTATGGCTAGCCAAAACCTCCGCATGCGCATGTGTCCCGCGCTCTATGCCGGGCTTCACGCATAATTTTATGCCCAACTTTATTTCACTGGAATACGCAATTTCTTTTAGAGTTTATGCTGAGGGTGTATTGTTATTTAATTGCGATTTCAACTTTTATTCAAATCTGCATACAAGCCATTTTGTCGTTCATGTGAAATGAAGTAGTTATATAAATCCGTTATGCAAGATCAGATCAAAATAGTCAAATGCTTTGATTGAAATTTGACTTAGAGACAAACATAAGTTTAAGATTAAGATTAGGTTTTATTATCGATTTTTCTAGTTACTTTAATATCTTTAATAATATATATATAACTGCAAGTGGATAGTTTGACAAAGCTATATCGACTCATCCGTTGAGACTGAGCAATGAATTTTATATAAAAATAAAAATAGAATACAAATAATTTTCATTGAAAATTTATTTTTCAATACTTTCCTTTTTTACAATATAATTATTTTATATAATGCAAATTATTTTTTTAAAATCTTAGTTTTCGTTGAAGACCTTTTTTTTTTGTATTTATATTGTTATATATTTCGTGAAGAATATATTCATTTAAGTATTCAGTCTGAGAGCAACTCCCACACACATGCTGCGACAAGAATTAATACTAAGATTTCCTTTCTTTTTAAATTTAATTAAAACATTTTCGAACTCGCTGTATAATTTACAGCTCTGGTGCGTCAGAGCTTATGGATCAGCCTGGAACGTTGTGGACTTAAGTCTGGTCTTACGAATGGGATGACATTGAAGCTGGTAAAAAATGAGCTGCGTTATAATTTCGCTGATTGCGCACAATTGAAAAGATACAGATACAATTTACATGCGGGACGAACCAAAGAAGCAGAGTAACAGGAATAAGACAACAACAACAACAACTACAACGACAATGGCAACGGCAACGGCAACGGCAACGGCAATCAGGCAAGCAAAACCGAAAAATTTATAGTACACTCGCAGCGGTAAAGCCAAAGTTCATAAAGTTTCATCAAGGGCTCGACTGAGAGATGGGATTTGCGAGGAGAATTGGCTGCCCACAAAGGAGCCTCGCGCATGGACTTCTCCAATATTGGAAAGCGAGGCTGGCAAAAGATGGCGCAAATATATATCGCATCGAGCTCCTTAAAATATGCAAATGAAGAAATAAATTTGCATCCCTTTTTTCGTGTGTGTTGCAAACCAAACAGACTGGCACAGATCTGCAGCAGTGCAGCCAGGCACGACAGACTCCAGTCTCCAGTCTCCGATGCTTTGCTCGGTGTTCGGTGCTCTCACGTCTGGGGCATAAATAGCACTAGCATATTCAAAGCATCTGAGGCGTACGGTCGGTGCTGCTGGAGCCCGAGTCAAAAGATTAAGACACAAAATTCTTTATATGCTAAAACGCAAATAACATTAAATTAAGCAACTTTTTGTGCCCGGCGTCTTCGGCATCGACAGCGTCTCCATCTGTTGTCGGTGCGCCGGAGGAGCCATCGCTCCAAGCTCTGGCAGCCAGCCAGGCCAAAGTTTCTTGCGGTTTACGGCAATTTATGCTTTTGGGGTTTTAATTCTAAAATTGTGAGTCACAACACAAGCGCACTCATGCCAGCAGCAGATGCGGCCACAGATACCGCTCGTATACCTAATGGACCTAACGGGCACACGTTGAACGTGTTGCAATTACGACATTTGTATCTAAAACTTTTACTTTGCCTAGCACGTGGAGAGCATGGGCTCCACAATGGGCAATTAAGTGCACAAAACTTGTCTTTGCTCAAAGTGAAGTTTACAGTGGGATTTTCTATTGGCTAAGCAAAGCGAAGGCAACTACTAGAACTAAGGAATGGAATAAGTGAAAATATGTATTATGGATATAAACAATACAGAGTGTAATAATAAAAATTAAATGCGCAGAGTTAAATTGATTGCTCGAAGATGTTTCGTATGCTACTGTACTTTTTTTCCAGTATGAATTGGAAAAATCGCACATCACTTATTCAATTCCAGGCAATAGCTTCAAGAATTAGCTTAAACGTAGCATAGCCTAAAAGAATGGCCTTTGATGCACATCAGGTTAAGTAAGGCGGCTGCTTGAGGTAAGGCACGACAATAATTGAAGTGGAGGCCGTTTCACTCAGCCATTGCCCATTGCTTTAAACGGCAGTTAAGCAGCCGTCGGGGCTGATTTATGGGCCGCTGAAACTGATTCCAATTTGCCACCAAGGATGTGACCATTAATGGAAATTTGCGCAATGCTCCAGCTGAGGCAACGACTTGGCCCCGCACCTGCGCCAAATTCCAGCTACAGCCACGTCGCGGGCTCTGGTTCCCAAATGGCGTGTTGATGCGCTGCCAAATTGGCGGCCAGTCGAACAACGTCCAACGTCGCCGACTGGGGATGGCGAATGCGTGCAAGCGTCCAAATTACATTAAATCATGCATTAACCATGAGCACTGGCCCCCAGACCAGACCTCAGACCGAGCTCAGCTGGCTGGGCCAAGACCAATTTGGCAGCAATCCTTTGTTCCAAGTGCCGAGTCGTGCCCAGCGTTCCAGGCAGACAATGTTTTATACATACGCTGAGATATTTTCGCTCTGCCCGACTGGCGAATGAATTTTTATTTGGCAGCGACAAAAGTGAGTGCAGTCAGAGTTCAAGGCATTCGCACTGGCTATTCATATGATGGTTCAGCGCTTTGTCGCCTTTCCAAGCAGCTAGCTCTACCGTTCTAATATCTGGCAGCCCGATAATAACTTAATATGTGTTTTTAATCCGAGTGTGCGAAAGGGCAGGGCTGGGCAGGACATCCACTTTGATGATTAAAAATGATAAAATTGTTTAGTGCCGTCGGCAATGAGTCTCCCGGGTGCACTAAGCTGCTATATACACATTATAAAATGGTCGCCGGGATCAACAGAAAGGCACAGGACGTGTGTCTGATTAAGGACCGACCGACCAACCGACCGACCGACCGCCCATATCTGACGCTTCGCCCTCGGCCTGACCCAAAACAAACAACAAAATGTCAAAATTTAAGCTCACCAAGAGCTCCTGGTCCATGAATGCTTAATTGTGTCGCATGTCGTTCAATTCCTCCTCAACGGGCTGTCCATTGTGGGTGGCTGAGACTCAGCCTCGCAAGGGTTGCCCTGTAAAGTGTAATTAAGGCGAGCTTATAGCGGCCATATAAGTATGTATGTGAGTTCGTTTTTCAACTGGATGGGCCCGGCGAAAGGGTTGCGTGCCTTTGGCGCTTTATCGATGTGATTTGTGAGATTGGATTTTCGGGCCCAGGCCCAAGCACTCGCCATCGTTTACCCGGGCTCATGTGGGTTTATTGCGGTCTTAGCGGTCGTACAGCTACGCACACGCCGCCCCATTTCCATTCCATATATCAGCAAAAGTTGAACAAATTAATTCGTATAAAGTTCGCAACTTTGCACAATTTGGCGACGGCCCAACAGCCCAGGCCAGAGAGACCTGCTTCTGTCCCTAACAGCACAATTCAGCACTTTGCCAAAAATCTTTTCTTAGCCAAGTTCTTGGCATCAATTCAGCTGGCATTGGATTTGAAATAATGACTGCAAAAATTATGAACATTTACATTGAACTTGTTAAATTAAATGTTCATCTCAAAGTTGGTCCCAAATATATAGTATTATTATTTTCATGAAATGTTTAAATATTTAAATATATGATTTAATTACATTTTTTACTATCTTCTTTTTATATGTAAAAATATAAAATATAAAAATAATAATATTACAGAAAATAAAAATGTTAATAGTGCATAAATCACAGGATATTTAATTATTACATTTTTTATATTATAGATAACTTCTTTTTTTTTTTTAATATGAACAACTCGTTTGGATGCTCATTAAGCTTATTATTCATTAAGCGCTGCCATCATCACAGTCCTATCCCTATTTATCGATCTTACACGTTTCCATAGTCAAATTACACTTTTTCTCATTTGCTTTTCGCATATTTCAAATCTTTTCTTATGACTAACCAAAACTGCCACAAAAAGTGCCGAAAACGAAAACATTTCGTGCTCTTTGGGCGTTAATCAACCGACGAGCAAAGGAGAGGGAAACCGAGCCGAGCTCAACCAGCAGGCGAATGTGAAAACAACGCAAGAGTTGACATCATGGAGTTATGTGAATGCGTTCCTGGCTTTGTTTTTACTTCAGTTGATGTCGTTGTTGTCATGCCACAAAGTTTATTTTCAACTTTTCCCATGCAATGCCAACGGCAGCGGCAACGGCAAAGGCATGCGAGCAATGCGAGCAACTTTTGTAGCTGGGTAATGGCTACGCTCCTGGGCTATGGCTGCGGCCGGGACATAGTCGAAAAGGACAAACGTGTTTTTAATTACTCGTACTGTCATTCCAGAAGGCGCCCCTTTCGATATTTGTGACTGCCACTGTACAGTTTCGCCTCCACTGTAGCCGACAAACTTTTGGCTTTGTTGGGAGTTGGCTGGTTTGTTGGAGCCGTTGCATTTGCCAATGCCAATGCCAATGTACAGAATCGCAGCCATTTCGAAGCGTTCAATGACGCATTAAAATCCGATTGCCCGGCGGCTCGGCGGCGCGGCTCAGCGAGGCGCATAAATTCAATTTCCGCGCCATGAATTCCAATTCCATTAATTCCACTAAATTGACCTGCGCGCCATCTAGCGGCATGCGAGTGCACTACGCGGCGGTCATATACCAATGGCCCCCACGCTCTCTTCCACAACTTTAAAGCGTGTGCTACAGCCAGCCAATGTGTGCGTATGTGTGTGTGTGTGGATGTTGATGGAATGGCTGTGGAACGCAAGTGGAGCTATGAAGAGCTTCTTTAACGTGCCTTCTCCTGGGCTGCTCCATCTGTGCATAGAGACTACAAACCGGTTTTGGCCATTGGCAACGGGAGCGCAGTTAAGGTTTTTGGCGCCCAAAAAATTATGTAGGCAGAGAGTAGTTTAAAAATATATTATTAACAATAAAAAATATAAATAATAATTAATAATATTTAACGAAAGTTTTCTAAAGGGAAATTGAAAAATTATATCAATAAATTATAAATTAAATAATTTGTAAATTTGATTTAAATTATTACATATTGCATATATGTATATCCACTATTATTAAATTTTAATATAGATTAAAATCGTATCTCAAGCTAATACTATTGTAAGTATCAGAAGTAGCTATTTATATTCATACACATTGATATTATATGGACTCACGTCCAATAAGCAACACATTTGCCATAACAATTACAACCATAACATAAATTGTCTCAACACCAAAATACAATTAAAATAACTGTCATTGTATTGACATTAAATGGCAATTTAAACGAGTGCGTATCATTCACGGCCCGTTCATCGTCCATCGTCCGTCCCCATCTCCGTGTGCACAGTTCAACAGGATTGTAGTCGCTGTAGCCTGAACTCCCCGCTCATCAGCCTCGTCATCGCACTTGGGTCTTGAGCCGAACTTCCGTTTCACTCCGCGCCGGCAGCTGAGCTGCTGCACTGAATAAATATTTTCACAGTGCGCAACCAAAATGACGGAAACTCCAGCATGGACGCACATACAATAGATTTTCATCACTTGTGCTGCTGCGGAAAATTAAACAAACAACCCCAGATCCAAACGAAACCCCCACTGCTGCCCCGCCATATTGTTGGGCATATCGATTTTCCATGTGGCCGTTGCATATGGAGAATATATTTTTTTTGTAGACTGGGAATTGCGGACTAGGAAGAGCCCTTGCCCAAACCAGAGCCAGAGTCTTCCATGACAAACAGGATTTCCTCTGCTGCGCACACAGATAGCAAAAACATTTCAATGCCATCATCATCCTCGCTTTGTCTGTCCATCGAGCTTCATGGTCGATCAGAGAGTTATAATGGAAGATAATAAGAAATTTTTTACCTATAGAATAGACTTTGATTTATCTAGTGATATTGCTCTATTCCTTATGACTCTTCGTGAAACTAGTTCAGCTCCATTCAAATTTATTGATAGACTAAGAGAATTTCCACAGGAATAGGGAAATATATATCCGAAATTTATTTATTTATTTATAGAGCAACTTGTATAATTAAAAATATTATTTATAATATTTGAACGGCTATATACTGATATTCCCCACTGTACTGTAGCCACATACCATGGAACGATAGCCAATGCATCCATTCATATTCACAACTGAGCTTAACAATGCCCAGCGCCTGAGCTTCCTGCGCGCCATGATGATGGCTCTCCACCCCATCCAGATTGGTTGTCAAAAGGGCGGCGGAAATGGCAACTGGAACGAGCAGCAGCAAAGGCGCAACAAAGTCCACAATGTGGGATCATGAATCAAGCGCCTGGCCATAATTCTGTCGGCAGATAAAGCTATTACCGCCATGCCGGATAAGTGCGCAGCGCTCGCTCCGTTGTCTGCGCCGTTGGGCGAGTTAGATTAGAATTTAAATCCGGCAGCAGCAGTAGACACTGAACCACGATACCACCGTGCCACAGTGCCACCGTGCCAATCGCCCGCTGTTGGTGGCGCGTGTGAGCAAACACAAAGCGGGCGCTGGTTCGACGACCATTATGGATATCACCCCAAATGGCTTGGAACTGCGCTTTGCGCTGCCATCGACTTGCTGATGGCCGCTCGGCAGCGAGTCCGCACTTTGGTGGTGGGTTTCATGCTGATGATGGCGGTGGTGGTAGTCTTGCATGTTGTTGTTGTCGCTGTCCTTGGGCTGCTCTTTGATGGCGCTGGTGTCTCGCGTGGACAGCGGCTTAATACAAACATTGCATAAATCTCATTCTGGCGTTTATTTTAATTTCTTCGTAAACATAAACTACGAGCGCCCAGGGCCCAGGGGAAAGGCCCAGCGGGTTGTTTGGTGGACGTGGCAGCCACCGTTCTACATCGCAAATTGTGAGGAATTTTCTAATTTTCTACTTACTTTCAAATTGGAATTAGTAACAAACGAAGAGTTAAGAGTGAAACCCAAACATTAATTTAAATTTGTTTGAACGAAGATAATAAATTAAATTAAGCGAGCATTAAATATGGAAAATTTGTTTGTGCTTGCGGCTTAGAATCTAAATTGGTATTATTATATAAACATTACATTATTTTTTTAATGTTTCATACATAACTAGGTGAAATACTAAATAATCATTGTTAACAAACGAAAAAATCTTAAATGAGCTGAAAACCAAAATGTCAATTTTAAATTGTAATAAAATAATATCAGAAAAATTATGAATTATGGAATATTTATATTAGTTTTATTTTATTTACCAATTTCTTTTCTAGCTCAATTTTTATTAATTATCTGCACCAATATATTTCCACTCCATGTCCTATGACAATATTATTATATTAATAATTTAAATGTCGCCTTCGATTACGACTCGAGTTGAGCCAAATGGTAATGATAATTACGAAAATAATTTGTTTTGTTATGCAGGATCTGGCAATCAGAGCAGAGACTTGGGCATTGAGCCACTTGTAGTGATTGTCCCCAGCTAGACATCTTCTCAGATTGCATTCCCAGCCCTAGGCAAGTGCTACCCTAATGAACTGCTGCCAGTCGAGGGTCTCCAGTAGCGACCCAAGCTCGAGGCACGGAATACTCGAACAAAAAAAAAAAAAATCAGCAATTTAATGTTGCATTTTATCGCTCGGCGAAGACGCTGTCTTATCGCTGGCAGCCCGGCTCAGGGCAGAGGTGAAGTTGATGAGGTGGCTGCTATTTCCATTGCCATTCGCATCGCCTTTTGTATCTATTTGGCTAGCTGGAGGGCGGAACGTGGCGTGCTAGCCGTGTTGGTGGTGGTGGCATGAACACGGTTGTCTCGGTTCGTGTCCGGGTAATTTGGCAGCAGCTTTGTATAAATTTTTTATAGGTAATACACTCAAGAAAACGGCACTTAGAGTCATCATTACAAGCGTTTTTGCTGCAATAACAGCCCATCTTGCACATAGTTTTCGCAATTTACTTGATCCCTTGCGAAAGGCCGTGAGTTCCCCGAGTCCCTGGAGTCACAGGAGTCCCTGCTGTCCTGGCTGTGTACTCATTGGCAACTGCTGCCATCAAGTGCCCGAAACAGGCAGCTTCGAATGGCATTTTCATCATTTAATATGGCCCATTAAAGCCACCGGCTGCCACCTGACTGACGGCTTTCGAAGAGGGAAAATTATGAAGTAAAACATGAAAAGCTAAACACGCGCATCTTTAACATTCTGCTACTCAATCGTAATTGCTGCAGACACGGCGGAAAATACGGTCTCGATGTCTAGACGCTAGACAATCGGAGCGTTCATTCAATTGAGTTACCCGACTTTATTTGTACGCCCCTCTGATTTCGTATGGCTTCTAATAATGCAATTGCTTTTTGATTTGCACTTTGGGCATCGCTCGATATTCGCTTCCATTTTGATATTAGTCGACTCGGGCCGCGGGGGCAACGTGCACATTTCATAAATCCTTGCTTCATTTTCGCTACATTAAACGTCAAAATATGAACCCATTTGGGCAACATTTTGCACAGTGCTCTGAGGCATGGGGCAAGCGTCGGGTTCCCAGTTGGCTGCTGCCACTAGCCCATTATAACTACAATAGCCAAAAGGACGACGCCGGCAGCAACAACAAAAGCAACTGTGCTAAAGTCCGCACACGGCCAAACAATATAATGGCAATAACGAAAGGACGAAAAGAAAACTCACACAAAAAGAGCAAGATGAAAATGAAACGGATATGTCCGAACAACGGATGCACTCAAATGTGCCTCACTTTCCTGCCTAGAGAGTATGTGAAATAAGTAAGTGAAAATGGCAGAGAGTAATTATCTAATGAATATACACTTTACTTATGTAAATATCTAGTTTTCCTTTTAATATTTTGTAATATTCTAATATGGAAATATAATTTTATGGTATAATTTCTTATAAATATCTTAAGAAAACAATATATGTATGTACATTTATATAATTATTTAACAATACTATTGCAGTCTACTTCGCAGATTAAAATATAATCAGCAGAGCAACAAAAAAAAATATGTATAGAAGATCAAAACAAATCTTAATAATGCAATTAGCACAATTGGGATTTATATACAATTTTCATGATGATTTGCTCAAATTATAATAATATAAATTTTAATATATTTCAATATATTTAAATTTATTAATTTTATTTACTTTATATTATTAGGTATTATTAAATGTAAAATAAAAAAAGTGAACATTTCAAAGGGATAATTAGCTGTATATATTTGCAGACAACATTAATAACAAAGCTGAGCAGCCCAAAAACTTTATGAACAAATATTTTCAAGTTTTTCCACATTATAAATGGAAATATTGAGAGGCAAGTAAACTTTTTTTCCTCTCTTCTGCAATTACCTCAAAGGATGCTTATATTTTATAAAAATAAAATAATATATATAAAAAAATACGTTTAACTATAATTATAGATTCTCTACGTATTCTTAGTAAAATGAAATTCTCTCCTTTTCAACTTTAAACATTTTTTCCAGCTAGAAATGTCTTAAAGTTCGACAGACTCCACCCTTAGTATTGGCCAATGATATGCATAGAGTCTTTGGCTGGCAGCTCGCGAAGCAATTTCATCTTTACATGCATGAATTTTCACAGAAACGATTCCACTGAGCATCGTTCTTGTTGTCCATTGTCGATGCCACTGCGCACGTTCCACAACAACAGCAACAACAACAATAACAACTCATATGGGGCATGAACCATGGGAGTTTCCCGTTGCAATTACGAGTATTTTTTAACTGCTTATTGCGTTTTGGTCGTCGTCGAACACAAACACGAAAGCATATCACATTCAGCTCCACGCCCACACAGTAGTTACATTACAAGCCCCAACCCTCCAACTCTAGCCCCGCTCTGCCCCCTGGAGACCGTATCAGTCGCAGCAATACAGCAACAAGCAACACAACGAACGAACTGAATTTCATTCGATTTCGATGCGAGGAGGATCTCAAAAGCTGTCCAATAAAAATTAACGACACACGCACACAAAGTGCGCAAAATATTGGGCCGAGTGCGGGGGTTGAGCGGAGGTCCTGCAGGACCATTCAACATTCCCATTTTAAATTGAAATTTTAATTTTGTTGAAAAAGCAATTGTATCGTATATATGCAATGCCTTAACTTAATTTAACACGGCTTAAAGCTTCATTTCGAATAGTAAACAAAAATTGTATTTTCTATTTTATTAAAAAAATGCTGGATTAAAATGAATTATGTTCAATTTTATTCTGTTCAGAAAATGTATAGGAATTTTCTTTCAATTTTTTACTGAAAAATAATTTTTGAATATAAATTTTATTCTACTTTATTCTGCGATAACATCAGGAATGTTTTGCTTAAATATTCGATATATTCAAAGTTTAAAGTATAATTCTGAAACACAACTTTTATTTTATGGCATACAAAAATATATTCTTGCATTAACAAGCCACTCTTTGCCTATCTTGTTGCCAGCATACAACATCATTAAAAATCTTTGCTTCACTTTTCTCAATTAAGTGCACGAATATCGTAATTTTGCGACTAAAATCAAATTTATTTCGATGGGCGGAATCTGGCGAAGCTGCAGTAAACTTGACTGGGACTTGGGTTGTAGAGAGAATGAGGGCAAAAGAGATAGATAGATAGAGAGAGAGAGAGAGAGAGAGAGTGGGGGAGAGCAGCAGCACAAGAGGTCGTAACAATATTTTCACGTTTTGCCTAAGTCCGGAATGAGTTTGTGCAATTTATATGGCCGCCAGCCCCAACCACCGTATCTGTTCCTCTTCCAGTTCCTTTTTGCTGCCATAGCTCCTGCTCCAATCCACGTCGACGAGGACGACCAACAGGCAGCAGGCAGCAGCGAACGGAGCTACTGCCATTATTTTGATACTCAGGGCTATTAACGTTAATTTTCGTTAGTTACGTAATACGTATTCGAAAGCACCTTACACGCACACACACACACACACACATACACACACTCTCTCTCACACTCGCACACATTCGCAGCCACAATCCCGCCTGCAGCATCCACATATTCAGTTTCATTACGCAGGCAGCCCAACCTCGAGCCGGAGCCTTTCTTTTGCCCGGGAGTAAACAAGCAGCTACCATGTGATTGCGTGTGGGCGGCTCATCGACGGACCCAGGACCCAGGACCCAAGACCCAGGACCAGGCGCCCACAACTCCCGTGGCCCCATTGGTGTTTCGGCTCTGGCCGGAGGCCGTTGGCATTAAAGAGATTTACGAGTACATGATTTTGCATGTTCGGTGCCCCTGATGCCATTTAGATTCGCTTAGGTACATTTTCATCCTTGCCACCCATACGAGCTCGTTTAGCCAAACACAAACACAAGCACGCAAATATATAAGCGTGTGTGTGTGTGTGTGTGTGTATTTGTGTACGCATTTAATGGCCCATTAGTGCTATCAAATACGCATAAATACTTGCACTTGCCAGAAGTTCACGCAGAAAGACAGACAGACGAATACAGATACGAATACGTATACGAATACAAATAAATATGTGCTCACACAGATACATGTGAGCCCTGATGTTAACCGAGGGACTTGGGGCACACTGAAATATTATATTTGCAGTGCCCAGTCGATTGCAGATGCATTTACATTAGCTTTCCCAGAGAGCTTAACATTGTTAAATTATGTTAGTCTGGAAAGCCAGGAGACGAGTCAATTTGATCCGCTAGAATATTAAGTATACAAAATAACATTTAGAATGATGAATCGGAAGAGTGCGTATCATGTATTGATTTGGCTGACAGTAAAAGATAAATTTGCAACGATGTTAGCCCCTTGGTCTCTGGTACAAAGATAACCACGAATATCAATGTTACAACACAGACAAGGAGCATGACATAAAAAACTGTGTGCAGGTACAAATTGTTTGCGTAAATAAAGACAAGTGCTGACGCGGTTAGCCAGCCAAGAGTGGCCGCAAGAGCGCAGCCTATAGGACGGGAGCGCTCTATGATGAGCTCGACATATAGAATCCAGGACACCGGTCCAATGCCAAAGGAGAATGCAGTAATGAATAGGAATAAGGCTATTAGAGGCTGAACGTACCATTTGGTATGCATCAACCATTTGAAATAAGTGCACAAATACAACGAAGCCAGAAGCATGAACACCGCAGAGATTACAAGGATCACACGCCTGCTTATGCGATCGACCACAAGGAAGCAGATTAGGTGGCCAAGTATCATAGCGAGCCAAACAATCCACCCGTTAGTATTGAAAGCCGACGACATTGGCAGCAGAATGTCTCTCAGGAATCCACAGATGATAATACCGCCAGACAGATGATAGAGCAGCAGCATTATACTGGCCCGAGACAGGCTTTTCCGTGAATATTTGCTGCCACAGAAGTACCTATGCTGATCTTCTATTTCTGCTGGTATGATAATTTGTGCCGTCAACGTTTCAATATCAATCGCTCGATTCCCGTGCAGCCACTGTAAGGCAGCACGCGCCTTCTCCAGTTGGCCGTTCAAGATGTAAAAGGCCGGCGACTGTGGTAAAATCTTAACTGAACAGTTGAGCAATGCCATCGACAGAACGATAATGTCTACGATTTTTTCACTGAGGAACTGGTTCAATATGTTGGCAAAGATAATTCCGTAAACAATGGCGCCGTAGAACAGACTGCCCATAACTCCCCGCACCTGCTGCCGACTTATTTCCGCATTATACACGGGAACGGCCACGCACAGCGCAGCGCCACAAATACCCAATACATAGCGACCCACATACACCATGTACACGTTTTTGGCGAAGATCATCAGAAGCCAGCCGCAGGTGTAGGGCAGCAGCTGAAAGAGCATCAGGGTCTTGCTGCCATGCTTCTTCATCATCATGCCCATCGGCATACAGAAGCATGCCGCTCCGAGGGGCAGGAAACTGTTGGTCCACTGCCGCGAGCTCTTGCTAATCATATAGGTTCTGGCATTCTTACTTGGAGATTGATCAACAAAGAGTGCCCAGCCCATAGTGGCGCCGAAGCAAAACACGCCAAAATTGCTTATTATCCCGGCCAGATACTGTCCTTTACACGTGTGTTGGACTCTACTGCATTTGTGTGGCTGGGAAAGGACTCTTGGACTTATGTTCACACTGGCCTCCATAAATAAACATTTCATAATAAACAATAATTTTATTATAATAAGATAAGAAAAAAATAGAAAATAAAAGAAAATACATAAGTAATAAGCTTGCTTAGACATTATATAATTTTTTATACAAATATACCTAAAGAATTTAATTATTTTAGATAATATATACGAAAGTTCGCATGAATATATAGTAATTTGCATAAATAATTTTTATAATTATTTAAATGAATTTATTTCCTACAAATAATTTATTCCGTATTTATACTATTCATATATCTGTTAATTGTTAATATTTATACCCCACTACTGCAATAATATATGAAATTTAATGCTTGTTCAAAGTACTGAAAAAGCTTTTAATTTAATTATAATTGAAGGATAAATATTATATCTCAGTTTAAGCAGCCATTTAAATGAAGACTGCATTTTTGCTTTGTTTGTCGTCAATTGAGTTGGGTTGAATTTTTAATTGGATTTCAATTAGCGATTGCCTTGAATTACAAATTAATTTAGTGAATGCGTAGTCATATATGCATTTCGGCTACCGCACACACACTCTCATATAGACGTCGTTCATTTTCCACTTAAAATTCATTTGGTTTCAAGCGATTGCATCGCCCGCTGACCGATCGGGACGCATTCTTAATTAACGATCAAGGAACTCGACCCGAACATTTTAATCAGCCCCCAGCCCTGTTCGATAGCGCGCATATGGCGGTGCCTTCCACTTATTTATGGCTCCTGGCAACATGGCGGTGCAGCGCGCATCGTTCGAGGGAACTCAGCGGGGCAGGTAGGTCGAATGAGAAATTTATCAAATTTATTGTCGGGAATGAATTGAGATATAATTCAAAGAAATTACAAAGAAGGCGCAGGCACACAAAAAATGTTGGCTTAAAAAGCCAATAAATAACCGGACAAAAACAAAAGGCTGAGTCGACGTCTCCTCCTTCGCTTGGCCAACTGCGCTCAGGCTCAGCGTTAATTTCCGATACGCTCTGCCATTGGCTGTTGTCTGCGGCATGGCTGCTGCTCAGAAGCTGAAGCAGTCGCTGCGGCTCTGACAACGACTCACTCGACGGCCTCATGCTGAGCCCGTAATTAAAAGTCATAAACTATTTTAATGGCCACTCGTATATTTGTCGCTCAGCTGCTGCCACAAACTGTCAACTGTTTGGCCCTGGTTCGATTTGCATGCACAGCCGGCTCGTGGGAAGCAGAGTCTGAGTCTGAGTCTGCGTTTGAGTCGGCGATCGAGTTGAGCTAAGCCAACAACAGGTGAGCAGACGCATTTATTTAGCTAATTAATTTAAAAGTGCCTATGCAATGCTCTGCTGAAAGTGCAGCCACCTATTGCCGCCTTCCAGCTCTGCCTCGTCTTTGCATTTATCTCAATGAGAGAGAAGTCATCATTTATTGCACTTAATGTGCAACTAAATCATTTCACAAAATGCAAATTAATATTTATGCGATTGTGCAGTTGCCATGGCTCTTTGCTCGTTTAGCTACAGTTGGAGCCGACGGGGGCGAGGACGTGGAGCGACACATAAATTCATAAATGCAATGCTTTTGCAGTGAGAAACATAACTTTTAATTACGCACTGAACGCGCACATAACGAGGCGTCGCGAATTCCACATGATTTCTTATTAAATATTTATATTAAAACTTGTTTTATTATGATAAATGCATTTTGGCTTAAGAGCAAATACTTTTCTATATATTTAATACAATATATATATAAATAACAAATTAAAAAAATTGCACATTTGAGTTCAGATTTACAAATTTTTAGCTCAAAAATCAACTGCCTAGTGTAAAGCGATTTTCTACTCTACAAATCCAGGGCAAACCTTTGGCAATAAGTCTTAATTTATAAGAGAGTTTTTATTATTTTCATTTATAATTGGGTGATAATTGAATAAAGATCAAATATTCTCAATTCATTTGGCTTCTGAAATCCGTTTGCCTTCTTGGAAAAATAAAAATAAATTTCAAATATGCATATATGCTATCCGGACCCTAAAAATGTTCAATGGCCAAATTATATATGTAAATTACTTGCTCTTTGACTCATCAGTGACTTGCGATAAAGATTCGTATAAGTGTGTTTATTCATTGGTTATAGGGCCCAAATATACTCGGTTTCTAGCAGTCGACTTCATTTCGTTGCGAGTGTGGCCACAAGGAAAACAAAAAGAAAATCTGCTCTAAGAAAATGGTGACTGGGAAAGACTCAGGCGCAATGGGTCTGGGAAGCGCATGTGCATAAACGCCTCAGATTTGGCGAAAGGGATGGCAACATGGAGTTGCCTGCTCGACGAAGGTGAAACTGAAAGCCAGCAGTCGCTGCGGCAGCCAAGGACCTCGTCCTCGTCGCTATTGTCGTCGCAGTCGTCGTATTGATTTTAGTGGGGCATTTACGCGCGATTATCGTTTAGTCGGCGATGCCCGAAGTATTACGAGAATTGTTATGGCTGCCGGAATAGCGCCAACGACACGATGCCACGATGTTGCAAGCAGTTGCCAGTTGCCAGTTGCCAGTTGCCCTCCCTCCTCAGCTCGCCTCTGCTCGCTCTTGCTTGACTGCTGTTGGGCAGCAGCTGCCTCGACTTGTGCGGGCTGCAGCACTCGAGCTGTTGGTCCCGAAAATTGGTATCAATGCGCCGTCGGTGTTTATCGAACAGCGTTTAAGGTCAACTCAACTATTTTAAATAAGCCTTTTATGTAACCAATGTATTAGAGCACATCGAACTTTGATCCGAATGCCAAATGAAGATATTTTGGCTTTCCTTAAGGTTGCTTTCATTTAACTGAATGTATTAAAGAGGCAAAATATTTGTTTAAATAAAATTTGTTCAGTTTTTCCATAGATATATCATAGATATAGAATAAACATATTAATATCAAATTTATAATTAATATTTATACTAATTGCATCAAGTATTTCAACTAGTAAGAATTATTGGAATATGAAATGGAACAGTCGCCTCTCTGAGCTTATCTGATTCTCTCTGATCTTCTAATTTCTCTGTCTCAAAATCTCTTATTTTAAATAATATTAATATACAATAACATAATATTGTTTAATATAAGTTTATGGTTAATTATATTTTTACTAAATGGTTTATTTAAAAAAAAAAAAAAAAAACATTTCATCATCAATGTATATGAGAAGAATGGTTCTCTAATATGTATATCGTATGGCAATGAAACTTGAAGTTTAGTAATTTCTTCTAGAAATATTTTGCAGTCTCTTTTATAATTTAATTGAAAGAAGTTTTTCATTTTGTCAGAAAATCATTTGCAAAGCATTTGAAAAAAAAAAAAAAACATTTAAATTATCCATCGACCTTGTTTTTTTTCAATCAAACTTTGGAATTCTCCTCGCTTACTTAATTCGCTTACTTAATAAATTCCAATCAAAAAAAAAAAAAAAAAAAAAAAAAACTCAAGCTGCCGGAACAGGGAACAGCATGTAGATAAGCGAACCAAGCGAACGAACTGGCCAAAAAGGAGCTAGAGCAACTTGCAAGGCGAAAGGATGCACGAAAATTGCTTTCATATTTCAGGTGATAATGGTTTCCTTATGTGAATTTACAAAACATTAAAGCTGCTGTGTGCGAGGTACACATAATTTCCCCAAAAAGCAATTCACGTTAATGGCGCAAAAATCCCAAAGGGATAAGGCGGCGACTGAAGCGAAAAAAAAACGCTTGACTTTTTCTCCACCAATGATGGCAAAAGGACATCCGAAGATACGAACGCGAAGCGCGATGGAGCCGCCGCTGCTGCCGCCTCGTTGTTTATTGTAATGGCATTTGTACCGGCGCCGCCGCAGGACCCTTTGCCCCCAAAATCCCCAATATATGGGATTACGAACGTGGCTGAGACTGCGCAAAAACCGAAACGATATGCGCAGGCCAAGCAAGTGGAACCGGGCCAAGACGTTCGCCAGTTGTTGGAGCCGTGACTTCGATTCGATTTGCTCGCATTGCTCTTGTGGGAAATTTCGGAAATGGTCTCCAGCATGTTTTAATGCTTTCTTTTAGTTTTCACTTTTTTTTAGCTCTTGCGAATGGCACGAAGAAGATGTACTTGGTTGCCCACTGAGGACTCGGCGAAGGACATGCGCTTACCTGTTTGGTATTTCCCTCCCTTTTTAATGCTGCGATTCGATGTGCAAGTAAAGCAGCTGAAGGTAATAACCGTGAATTATGAATTTTTCTTAGCTGCATTGTGTTTTTTAATGCCTTCGGCAATTAACCTTGGTCGAATTTTTACTGGTCGCAATTAGCTTAAAAACTATTGAGGCTCACCTGCAAAAAAAAAAAAACACAAAAATTTGTCCTTGAAGCAATCAAAATTATTCTGAGCGTAACTGCAGGCGACTCTTTTAAGATATACAAATGATCAAAGACTATTATAGCATCGAATAAGGTCTGATACCTTACTATTCTACTAACTATGTCATAGTTAATTTACCTTGAATTGCTAGAAAATATCAAGCTGCTATGTATACCTTGAATTTTCACAACAGACAGAACATAATCACGGATAATCAAATATAAGATATGCCATTTAATATATATTCTAATACTATTATCTAATTCTAACTCAACATTTTTATTTAATATATTATCAAATTAAACTCATAAAGATATACTACAAAATAAAAAAAAAATGGAATAAAAAAATAAACTAAATAAAAAAAAATAAATATAAAATAAATAAAACAAATAACATAAATCCAATAAAAAATATATTGACTTTTTATGATATTCTATTAATATATATAATATATATTTATTAACAATAATTACTTGGAATAGTTAAGAACAAATGCATTTTATACGAGCTTAATTGTACAATTATTGTTAGCTACTCATGCTCAAATGCGAGTGAAATTCAGCTCATTCAAGAACTTCCCCCTGGATGTGGCATCCTGTTGCATACCAAGTGTGCTCGGCGTACTTAATCGGGCTATTCAAATGTTTATCTTTCGATGTGAGGCGTCATTAAACTTAAACGAAACGCTTTCAGAATTTTTAACGACTTAAAGGCGTTGAAATTAGACAAAGTCAGCCGGCAGAAGGTAACAGCTGCAAAAAATTAAATGCAAATTAGAAAAAACTCTCAAAAAATACAATCGCATTAGTCTCAGATGTGAGAAATGTGATATAGGAAAATTCGTATCTGCCCACACACAAGCGAGCACCCATCCACGCACACACACACACACACACACACACAGAGTCAGATACAATCTTTGTTTTTGTGCTGTGGCGTAAGCGAAGTAATTTTTCTTGAGCCCAGCTCCCCAGGCCATGCTCTAGCAGGGCATACGAAAGCAATTTAGTGAGCTGTAGCTTGCCAAGTCTGAGACCAAGTGGCGGCACGGGAAATGGAAAAGCAAACCCAATTTCCTTCCTTGGGACGCAGCCTGGCCAAATGGAATCTGCTGTGGCATGCTACTTGCTGCCAGCTACGTGCAACCCCAGCCCAAGACCAAGAAACGCGCGCGTCTTCCCAATAAATCTGCTTTACGAGCGCACACTCTGGCAACAATGGCCGTGCTCACCCTCATCACTGGCCTCCAGCTTCGGCCCCATCCCCTGGCTTGGCCAAGGTCTTGCGCTGGCGGATGAGGGGTAAAATGAACCTAAGCAAACTATTCGAATGGCATTTCGGGCCAGAGAAAGACCCTAAGACGCAATGGCTGCTGCGGATGCTGCTGTTGCTGCTGCTGCTGCTGCTGCTGCTGTTGCTGATGAAGAAGAAACAGTTGGCAGCCCAAGAAATGCGGCAAAGCAAACAAATGGCAACGGCCACCACTAAGGGGTGGGTCGTGCGGCAGGCAGCCATGTTGTGGCACTCGCTCTTGGCTGTTATTCCACTCAGGAATTCCGCACAGCCACCCCCGGAGCAACACAAGCTTCCGGCACCGGCAACAGCAACGACAACGGCAGCTGTCTGAATGCGGACGCATGAAATGGAAAGAAATGGCATTTAAGAAAAGCGAAACGAGAAAAATAAGGAGCTAAACGACTTTGGAAATTCCATTTGAGCAAACAACAGGCACCATCCAACACCCAGCCAAGTTACCAACTTTGAGTTTGAGTTTAAATTTTAGCTATAGTCCGGACCAGTTGAATCTTCTGGATTCCTATTGTTCAGCATCTGGTGTATATAGTATATATATGGAAAAAGAGAGGGAGAAGTGGAGAGAGACGGTATTCGAAGCGCTTTCAGTTGTTGCATCTACAGCTTCTGTGGAACGCATTGGACAAGTTGTCACTGAGTGCTCGCCCAGCGATCCTGGCGCGGTCCCCATTCCACATGCCCTCATCCATGTGCATGCCTACATCTGTATGCATGTATGTGTTTGTGTGCTTCTCGTTGGGGCACATAATGCAAATGGCATAAGAGACAAGCCAACGGCATCCGATCCAATATTTGCGCCAATAAATAAATTTAATGTACAAACTCCGGGCATGCGAGAGAATATTAAAAACGAAAATTATATTCTACCCACTAGCTGCCACAGGCACACACACACACACACACACACACACACTCACACACATACATGCATGCTTACTTATTTATATATGTATATAGATTTATAAATATGAATATGTGCACATATTCATGCCAACTCATCTTCTTGCCATCGACTCGCATGTGTGTGCGCATTTGCATAAATATAATTATGAAACGGAAAATTTCAAATTGCATTCATTTGAGCAAGAAAAAAGTACAGCAGTATTCGTGGGTAAACTGAAATTATTTTTCGAAGTTCCCATTACACTTCACAGCTAAACTGAAGCAGAAGAGCAAATGAAAACATCTCGTTTTCAATTACAAATTGTAGCTGTTCTCTAAATAGAACTATTATTTGTTATTGTAGAATATATGGCTATGGAATCTAAGCTAAATGTGAACCAAGCTGTCATAAACCATTTCACAATTACTTTACTATAAAAATTATTTTTTATAAATATTTTTATTTATTTATTTATTTTTATTATTATTATTATTATTTTTTTTTTTTACTGTCTCACTCCCTCTCTCGCTCTACTTTACTTAATTTTTTCATTATTATTATTAACTTTCTTTTTTCCTCATTCTGCTCGTTTCTCTCTTGCATTATAATAAATATATATATATCTATCTACGACCTCAACTATTGTGTAGCATCAATGAAAAGTAAAGAGTAATTAAAAAATAAATAAAAAGTGAGATTTAATTTTCCTTTTCTACTAATCAATAATATTAATAATACAAACAACAATTTTTGCAACATGAATTAAAATTTAAAATCTTATTATTTATTTTCAATTGAATTATTGCTGCCTCGATAAACATCATATAGTATATAAAAACACACTCACTCCTTTACTCATACTTTTCCTCCCTCCGCTCTCTCTTTCTTACACACTCGCACACTTCCATATCATTATGGCTGGCACATATGCTGAGATACAACCCCATATCTTGGAAAAAGTTAATGCACGATAAATGCTTGTCTTATGTGCGTGTTCGTATTTATGCTTATAACGCACTTTGCAATCGGAACACGTATCGTTCACGTTTGGTGATTATAAAGTTTTAATGAATACGCAGCACACATCCTGCCATTCCAAGCTCGTTCAAGCTCTCCAGATCTCCAGAGCCAATGGCAATTGAGAGCTGGATGCACGTTGTTGCTGCTGGCGCTTGTTTCGATGTGGATACAGCAACTGCAACGGCAAAGGCAACAGCATTTTATTTTTACAACGACATCGCACAAAGCTCTGTGCCAGGCAGGATATTAACACGTACATATGTACCCACGCAGGATGTGCGAACATCCAATGTCCTGACAATGCATAAATATGAACGACTCCAAGAAGCTACAGGAGCAACCAAGAACAGAGAACAGAGAACAGAGAGCCGAGTTGTCGCACACCCTTTTTCCTGTAGTCTGCCATTCAATTGGCTTGCGTGTCGTGTCCCTGGGCTCCCTACGTTCGACCTTTACGGCCGGTCGTATTCATATCCTGCCTTTCAGCTGAGCAAATGTGGTAGGGATTGCCATTTGGAATCGTTAAAGCGCACGCTTTGTCTTCGCAACTGCCATTTGCGTATTTAATATTCGCAGAACATGCAAAATATTTCAGGAATTGACATGCTGCTTCTCTCTCCTGTGCATTGAACTGAGCTTAGAAATGTTTCTAAAAAGCAGACATCATTTCCCCATGTTTGTCAATATGTAAAGAAAAAGTCTCTTAATGTCTTTAATTAATTTATACAATTTTTTTGTTACAATAAATTACTAATTAACCAAGCTAAAAATTCTTCTTTCTTAATTTTCTGTTTGAGAAATAAAATGTTCATATTTATGAACTCAATTTTTTAAATATATATATTTTTTGTAAATAAATGTATTTTTAATAAATTTCATTTATTAACAATTACATTTTTATATTTCTGTGAAATTTTTAAATGTGCTTGAAGTAATTAGTAATTCATTTTAATTTCAGCTCTAAGGCTATTATGCGAGTTATGCATTTTGTACAAAAGATTTCACATTAAATGTTTTACAAAGTGTATAAAAAGAAAAACAAATAATAAACATGTGTTAAATATATTTAAATTAATAATTACAATTTATAATTAAACATTTTTGAGCTGTCATAGACGTTTTATGAGCCCAGTTGATAATTAATTTAAGTGTCAACTTCATGACCAGCTTGTTACCTGTGTTACCTGTTCACTGCATACACTAATGAGCAACAGCAACAACATCAACAAAAACAACAACAACAACAGCAACAGCAACAACAACAACAGTGCCGACAAGTTGCATTGCTGAAAATTAATTACACTGCGGATTGGCTGGCATGTTAGCTGTTAATTACGACCTTTTTCGCCTCTGAGTGTGCCGACAACAAATGAAAGTTATGGCCGAATTCTACGTTGGTATTGGTCCAGCATTAAGCCGGCTTCCATGGCGGAGGAGTGGCCCAAAACGAGTTTCTTTGTCTCGGCTATCTGCGTCGCATCGCAGCACTCCCCATCGTGCTGAAGTCTTCTTTTTGTTTTGTTGTTTCTTACTTCTTTGTGTTCATAAATCCAATCAACGTCCCTTTTAATGGCGTTTTGTTCATGAATCCATTTTATCTTTCTCCTCTGTTTCGCTGTATGCGTTCAATTTGCGGTTGTGTTTTCTTAATTTTTTCCATCTTTTTTTTTTTAGTTTTATCTCAATTAAGCAACAGACCACACATGAGTCAAATTCAATATGCATGTGACGGTTCAGTGGTTCAGCAATTACGAACTGATTGAGTCACATTTATAATATATACATTTCCGTATGCCATGTTTGTAAATGATTATCTAAGTAAAAAAGGCCTAGTACATAGTCTAAACTCTTAAATTATTGTATGATGCAATTCACAAAAAAAAAAAAAAAAAAAAAAAACATATGTAGTTATAACAAAGAGTGAAATAAATTGAAATTGAAATTGAAATTGAGTAATATATAAATTGATGGAAAGTAAAATGAAAGATATGTAAACAATCATCATGATCATGATATTGCTAATTATTATATTTTGTTTTGTGTATTTCTATTAATATCTAATTAGAAAATGTTCAACAATTAATTAAGTCCAACCACTATGCTCAATTTTTTTTTTTAATTTTATACATAAAAATGTTTTTAAATAATTATTAAAAAAAATTTTAATTTAAAAAATTTAAATAAAAATATATATTTGGCTTTTTAATTTAATTTTGACTCTAACTTGAATAATTTAATATTATAAATACATTTTTTTAAAGCTTTGTTTATAGCCTCGCCTTATCACATGATGCATTTGATAAATCGATCAAATCGAATGTGCCTGTGTCTGATAGAACAGAAATTTATCGTTAGAATATATATCTTAGATTCTTAGTTGCCTCTCAAATGTTCTTAATAATAAATAAACAGCAAACTACTTTAAAAACGTATACAGTTCATACGAGTTGCTTATATTGGCCTATGCATGTTTTTAATTCGCTTTTGAAGTAAGCATTTGGCAGGACATTAAAACGCCAACAAAGCAGAATCAACACGACATTTTGTGTCATTTGTGTCATTTGGAACGGGTACAGCGTTGGGCTGAACTGGCCTGGGATCGCCTAGGATGTGGGCAGTTGTGTCCTCGAGTGTCCAACCAACTGAATCTTGATTAGAATTCTTAAATATTTATATATAACAAAAAACAAAAAAGAAAAAGCCCCAACCACTGCGCTTTGCAAACAGGTAGAAAATGCTCCTGCTCCGCTTCCTGCTCCCGCACCTGCTCCTGCTTCTAGCATCAGAAATGTGGACTACATCCACTGCCACGCCCAAATGGGTAGCGCTTGTGGGCGCAGGGTATTTGCATAGAACGCAAATAAATGAAACAACAGTTAGTCGTGCACGAATCGGGTTATGAAATTAACATTTGGAACTTCTGGAGCCGAGGCTAAGGCTAAGGCCTGCCCCATCGCTGTGCGCCTGCTGAGCCAGCATTTGCCAGTTGGCCGCAACTTAAAATGCGAAAAGTCGACAAAAAGTCTAAAAAGTTTTCGGCCCACCCATTTCCCTAACTGCCATGCGATGCGGTGCGGTGCGGAGCTCTTGCGAAACGAAATGAAATTTTCAGTTGAGTTGCCAGCAGCCCCTTCGACGCCTCCTGGGCGGGAACGGGGCATTCTGCTGAGCTGCATTGGAGCTGGCATCCAAATAGAAACTGGGACGTTGGCAACGACAGCAGCAGCAGCAGCAGCAGCATCACCGAGTACACAGTCGACACATTTAACGATTATTGCCGGCCATTAAAAATAACAAGCAAAAGTTTTGCGCATAAAGCCGCTTCGGGGATTCATTCAGCGAATCCAAAGGCGAGCAAAACTCTTTAGCCGAATCCTTTCTCAATTGCAATTGTTGATCCTTTCGCAGCTGTGAGGTCTTCGGATTGTATCCTTGTCGCAGCTCTTTGCAATCAAATCGCAAAACTTTAAATTCAATTCAAACCAAGTTGAGCATTTGCATCGATTTGCATCGCCAAATTCACTTTTATCTCAGTTCAAGTTTCTGTGCAATTTCTCAGTAAGTTTATTTCGTCAGTTAATAGTTCAGGCTTTGAATCTACCTTTATTATAGAGGCAAAAATATATATTTTTGTCTATTTTTGTCATACATAGCACATAGATTGCATGGAACAATAACATATTTCTGAAACACAATTGAAATACTTCTTAAAATATTAAATCATGAATTTTAACATACATTAATTTTTTTAAGATTTAGGTCTATCAGTCATCAATTTGAATAATACGTTTCGTTCATTTTTGTGATAGCAATGAGCTTCTTATCGTTAGCACTAAAATCGTTTACATGTGAATGGTATTCTGCTATTGTTTAACAGAAATAAACAGCGAACTGCTTCAAGGAAGACCGTATAAGGTATTTTCTTTAAATAACCATTGTCAATATATAGAAGTTATCACTATGAATATCATCGTATTTTATTTTGTTACGATATGAAGATGATTCTGGATTCTGGAACAAAATGGGCGAAATTTGCCAGAATGATGCTGGTATAACAGATAGCTTGAATTTCTTATCAACCAGCATTACTATTTACTAATGGAATTAAGTCGAATCTGTTATAATATTAAAGATGCTGGTATAACAGATAATTCGAATTTGTAAGCTAATCACACACGCATAAGTTTAGCTGAGACTTCAACCATCTTCATGACGTAAACTGGAATCTAAAACAATTTGAACGAAGCCAGCTTTCAGAATGATACTAGTATAACAGACTTGAATTTGTAAGCAAGTAACCCAACCCTACATTTAGCAGAGACCCTAACCATGTAAAAGATATTGGCTTTGAGCTGAAATACAACCTGTTAATCTAACAGCTGATTCCTTCAGATAACAGAAAATAGGTATTTTTATGTTAGGTCAAATACAGTCACACTAAACGCATACTTAAAGTACACAAATTATTAAATAAAAATTTGTTATAATAACTACACACCATGGACACTGTAAGAGAGCTAATACAATTTATGCAACCCAATCAGCGTCTAGACCTTAAAGCAGTGGCATTAACACATGTGCTAAGTAGGTGAATGCTCAGAGCAGGTGCAGCTCCAACAATATGCGGCAAACGCAACACGTGCTCAGATTATTTGTTGAACTTGAATTTCGAATATCTTTTAGGTTTGACTGGCAGCACAGAGGGTAAGGATGCAATACTCTCGCTAGATGATATGTTAATATCCATTTTTGGACTGACGCTGGATGCCAATGCCACAATTGCTAAGGATGCAGTTCTCAGCCTGATAAATCTAACGGCGGAGGAGACTGGCGCTGTCAAAGTCTTTGAGCTAGCGCAGCAGGTGCAGCCCGTAAGTCGATGTCCTAGTGAAAACTAAACTACTCACTAATCAAAGAAAATCCACAGCGCTTTAGCATTGCAGATACGGCTGCCAAACAAATATGCGACGAGCAGGCGGAGCTGGCAGATGCCTGGAGCATGGTGTTGAGTAACTTAACCCGCGTGGAGTCGTTGGTACCGGCTATACTGGACACCTTGGAGCAGACACTGCCGCAACTGGCGAAAGCGTTTGCCAAATTGGACTACAATAAGAAAAAGTGCAAACTTCACTACTTGGCGCCCATATTTTGTAATCTAACTCAAGTGTCGCGTGGCCGAGAGCTCTGCTGCCAGCCAAAGTACCAACTGTTGGAGAAGCTGCTGCCTTTTGCCTCGTTTGAGGAGAGCGTAGTGCGTCGCGGCGGCACCATAGGCATCATTAAAAACATATGCTTCGATGTGGTGTATCATGATGTCATACTGAATGAGCAGGATGACATTTTGGTTGCTATATTGCAGCCGCTGTGTGGCCCAGAGGAGTTCAGCGATGAAGACAATGAAAAGCTGCCCATTGAGTTACAGGTGCGTATATCAATTAATTGGTAAAGTGGACTAGTAATAACTATATCCTTTCCTTTCAGTACCTGCCCGAAAGCAAGACTCGTGAAACGGATCCGGATCTGCGTAAAATGCTGCTTGAGTGCCTGTTGCAACTCTGTGCCACAAGACGCTGCCGAGAGGTGTTGCGCGCCAAGGGTGTCTATGAAATACTGCGGGAGTACCACAAATGGGAACAGAAGGTGGGACGAGATAGCGAGTGTTTGCTGGCGTGTGAGAATGTTGTCGATATTCTGCTCAAGTAAGCCGGACCTTACTAATATACTCTGTATCAAAACTAAAGTATGATTCTTTCTATCGTCACAGGAAAGAGGAAGAAATTGGGTTAGACAATTACCATAGTGTAGAAGTAACGGCGGAGCAGGCCGATAAGTTTATCCAGGACGATGCTGCCTATGTTAAGAGTCTCTTAGATTAATTGAACCTCTCCCAGACTGTAAATAAGCTTAGACTAAGTTAAACACGTGTGAAATGAAATTTCAATATATGTATGCAGTTTTTATTTAGAAATGTTTATAGTTCTCGTGTGTTTGTGTGAGTTCTATTTTAGTTAGCACTAGAAAAAGTTGTTCGCTCGCACTTAAATGCAAAAGAAGAAACAATTTTAATTCAATTCGATTAGTTTTAGTAGCTTCGTTATCTAGATTCTCGCTTGCGCTTAAATATAAATATAAACTTCTTAGGTGCTAAATACATTTGCATTCAAAAATGTTTAGCAACTGTTTGCCATGAAACTTTCAATGTTTTCTTTATACACTTTGTTTGGTCGTTCATTAAATGTAGCTATGAATATTTTGTATTTTGTATTTTATTATATTTATATTTGTAATTTGTATGCAAACTGTGTTGAAGAATTTCAATTATTTATTTATGTGATTAGCCAATCAGGTGCTTAGTTTATAAAAAACTCTTTCATTTTGATTAAATACTTTTGTTGCGTTGAAAGCAAGCGATTTCAGCAAAATTTTGTTATCTTATCAAAAGCGTGTGCTAATTCATGTATTTATTTTTTATTTTTGTTTCTTCTTTTTTGTATTAATTGTTTTACAAAGATGTTTTATATTCGAATGTGGAAACCATTGCAAGCTCGCTTTGTATAAAATGAATTGATTTCATTCGAAACAGAAGAGAGTTGTAAAGTGCAATTAGAATCGTTTGCTCACTATTAACAATGCTCGTTTATAAAATGCTATTGCTGTTCTCTTAAGCTTCCTTCGCACGTAGATTTAGCTTGGTCCTATTGGTTTATCATTTTTCATTTGAGTACGTAAATGTAGTTAGACTTTTAATTAAACATTTAGGCTTAATGTAGTTTGTTCAAGTCGAAAACTTAATGTTATATAGTTATATATCGTTTAATTTAATTGTAATTCTTCTTCCCATCCTTGTTAACTAAGAACTGCTGTCGTATTAGATTACCCTTCCTTGACTCCCTTTCGGCCAGAGTAAGCTAAAAGTAAATATAACTGCGAAACTGAAGAAGCCGATCATAAACCTGGCGACTTATGACAGTATATAGCGATAACTATAAATAGATGAAACAGTTAACACATTTAGCCGAAGCAGGCAGACACAAAGATAAGGCGGTCGAATAGTAGTTTCTACGAAAGCTTTAGTTTATTATACAATAAATTCATCTAGATGTGTTAACGGTTAACAATTAACGCATGAGGCGGGACAGCACCTCGTACTCAAATATCTTGACCTCCTCCGAGCCGAAGGGTATGTAGAGGCAGCCGTGAGAGGGGTGCACCTTGCCCACGGTCAGGCTGGCTGCATGGTAGCCACGTCCAGCATACAGTGGCTCGCCATCGGTGGTGTGACCCACTTCAACGGCACCGACTGGCACTTCGCCATTTGCGCCTGGCAACCACACGTAGTTCTGACCACTCAGCACCTCGTAGTTCTCTAGCTCGATCTCATTGCCGCCATAGGCCACATAGGCCTTGCCCTTGTTCGGAATGACCTTCGCCGGCAACAGATCGTTGTTGTAGAAGGCACGACCAATGAATATGGAATCGCCATCGGCATCGTGGCCAGCAACGACGGCATCCTGCGGCAAGGCGCCGTGGCTGTAGTGTAACCAACTGTGGACTGCGAAGGATCAGTGGAAGTTCTTATGTTATTTAAGGCCACACCACAGCTATTTAATCATGCCCCACTGCTTACCAGACATTCTGTTCGGCTTTCGAATCGTTACTAAGGGTTTGCCAAGCAGCCCATATTGCTTATGGAATTTTTTTCATTTGGAATCTTATCTGGGTAGGCATTAGGGAACTGGCCGACTCGAGTGATAGTGCAATTACCAATCGATACATGAATCGAGTGCTCTAAGCAAGGCAATTATTGCAATCATAAACTAAGTACGGATGGGGTTCACCTTTACTGATATGATTCACTTAGCATAAAAGAAATTCGTTAATCAAGCTGGAATTCGCCTTGAAAATGATTATCGATTTGATAAAATAGCAGTTGAGACCTAATCAAGAAATGAACTCTGAACATAAATTGGTTTATCAAATTATTTATAAATAACAATCGTTTCAATATTTATTCATAGCTGGTTTCGCAGTTCTCTACATTGATTAACTCTATCTAGATGACCGTTAATTTAAGACTCTTTACATATTCGTAATTGTTAATAAATGTTTGCCTAAAATTCAGCAATTCCTAACGAATGAATTCATATATTTACAGTACTCGAGCAATAATACACACAGGTGAGTTGTATTGTAATTCAAAATGTAAATACAGTACCTATTCGCTAAAAATAATTGCAATTGAATTTGAATTCTCGATTTAGTTCTTCTCATTTGTTTAGCTTTGATTTTGACTCGATATTTACCTAGGAGCGCTTTGCGTTTTGCTTATATTTTATAAAGGTAAATAGTTTAAATTAAATTGTTAAATATTTGTTTTGTTTAAATGTTTTTTCTTCCATCAATTATTGTTAAATAGTTGTTAAATATTCTTTTATAAATCACATAATTGCTTGATGAATTCCATATAAATATGTTTCATGTTTTTTTTTGTCTGCCTTGTAATCCTGTGTTATCCTTGTGCGCAATTACTGTTATGTGCAATTGTAGACACTGAGAGAGTGGGAGAGTGAGAGAGATAGATCTAGACACACAATAGCTAGTGAGAGAGACAGAGAGACACAGAGAGAGAGAGAGAGAGAGTGAGAGATAGAGATAGACCAGCGGATGTAATGTGTACAAATATTTTCGCGCAGCTGAATTATATTAAATGCTTTTTTCACGTTCACTTTAGCTTTATCCCTTCATCTTTCATGGGTCGCTAGCTACAGCTGTATTTGCTGTTCCTTCCCATTATTATAACTGTTGTTGTAGGTGTTGTTGTTGTTGTTGTTGTTGTTGTTGTTACTGCTACCTTGCAGTGGCCAAAAGCAGCAACGCAATGCTAAGCAGCAAGGATTCCACCTCCTTGGGCCGGCTGCCATTGCAGGCATCCGCATCACTGCAGCTCTGAAGGCAGCCGTGAACGTATCTGCAAGAAAAGGAAGAATGGATAGCTCAGATAATGTTAAGTTATGGCTGCGACAATGGGAATATATTAATGTCAGCATGCTCAACGCAAAGGTAACATATGAATTTCGTTAAAGCTCGACTGCACGCCTCTTAATATACGTCACGTAGCAGGCGGGAAATATGGAAATGTCACGCTAAGATGGCTAAATCATGAGACTTACAAGTGAGTTGGCTCAACTCATATTTTTTTTGTTATATTGAATATAATTTACATTGAGTGCAATAATGCTCTACATATAATACATAAAATACGAGCTGAAAGCTCAAGAGTGAAGAGTCGATAATTTCGATGTACACAAAAATTCATATTAATGAGATTTTGATTAAACAAGGCTCTAATAAAAAAATCTTTTATATTCCATCATGCATACGCAATACATTTTATATTAAAAAAATATTTATGTACATTCAATTGTACGTTTTCAATATTAAATCATAATAGCAAAATTCATCATTTCTTTTTGTTCCATGATCAATGGCTGACATGATGTTGCGCTTAAAATAAAACTCAACAAACCAAACGAAAGCAGTGTGGGAAGCGCAAAATTTAACGACAAAAAGTTTGCACTTGCAATACGAATTATAACATTTATAATAGGTTTATTATTCTATGAGTTGTAAAAAAGACTTCGAATTAACGAGGGGACCAAAACATAAGAAATTTTTACAAATTACGAATTTTTTTCAAGGGGATAGAATTTTCACAAATTACAAATTACAGTACAAATTATGGAAAATATTTATAGCTGAAAGATGTTGCCATCTGCTGTAGTTAACAGACGTTGTTTTGGCTCTCTGTTATAACAGCAGAGCATTAACATATTATGTTAACTGCAAGTACTTTAACATAATCTTTATCGTTACGCATTTCGCTTATTGCAAATCGGGAGCAAAATTGCCATACTGCCTATCACGTAATTGTATCAGTTCATAAAAAGTTATTGCAAACGTGCCCAGTTTACAGCCTTATGAAGAGACCTGTGCCAATCACCTCATAAAATGTCACGCTTGTCATAACAAAAGATACATGTATGCATGTGTATATAAGGATATGTATTTGGCTGACTCACGCACCTGTTGTCGTAGTAGAATTTTCCACAATGCGACATTCTTATGATCTCTGTGTCTGTGGTGAGTGTACCGCTGTCCAGGGCACAGCCGCGCACCGTTATCGTCTCGCCGTTGTCATCTATGTCGATTGAAATTAAATATTATTCTCAATCAGCCCGATCAGTTGGAGCGCTCGTTCACTCACCATAGTAGCCGGCGATCTTAATGCAGGCCGTGGCGGGGAAGAGGCCGTCGCGGCCCTTGCGTCCGCCCATGCAGGGCGACTCGAGGATGGCGGTGGAGTAATTATTATGAAATGGATCGTCGCAAGCCTTGTTGGCGCCGTTATTCGAAACGCACTTGAAGCAGTCTATGCAGTAGCCTGTCGAAGGGAATTAAATGAAAGTTCGTGGGGAAATGTCGCCTGACTTACCGTTGTGGATGAACAGCACCAGCAGCACCAGGCAGCAGCTGATTTCCATTGACGTGGGCACCGCCATGATTGAAGCACACTCGAGTCGACACACGGCCTCGCCAGGAGGATGCAGAATGGCGGAATGGAGGAATGGAGGACTGCGTTATGTGGCCCAATGCCAATGCGGGCGTTGCAGCATTTTTGGCCTGTAAGCAAGACAGAAATACATTATAACTGATTGATTATACGGCTTTCGTTGATGGCCGACAAATTGAAAATGTCAACGTCAAGACGTGGGCAAATGCGAGCGTTGAGTTTTTCCCATTTTCATAATTGGCTTTTGTGGAAATCCCTGGCCTATTCATGAGTGAAGCTCAATTGAGATTTGGATTTGTCGACTCAACGCTTGATAGCGTCAGGCACATAAAAATCAAAAGTTGAGTACTTTGCTCTCTCTCTCTCTCTCTCTCACTCTCTCTCTCTCTTTCTCGCATCTCTCTGTGTCTGCTTCCGCGGCCCAGAGGCCATAAAAATTTGGTTGGGACACCCGAAATGCAATTGAAGAGAAGAGAGAAGATGCGCAGCCAGCCAAAGGAAAGGTAATAAATTTTACAGCACCAATTTTTGACACAATTTTCGTTCGGCTTTTTTGCGTGGACTGAACTGTGTGCAAGGCGTAGAGGGCGTGGCAGTGGAGCGGGCAACGGGCACAGCCTGTGGCATATTTTTTATTGCCCGAGTGTAAATAATTGCTTTTCAGTCGATTTTCGTGTTGAATGCCCTGCCATATTTCCTTCTTTTTTTGTTTGTTGCTTATAGTTCTTGTTAATGGCCATTGCTGTTATTGCTGGAAGCTTAACGAGCGAAGGCGGGCGGCATTGGCAATTTTTCTTATTCTCCGATATAAATTATGACAAATGATTTGGACTTGCGAGCAGCAACCCGCCAAGAACTGTATTTAAGTCAAGAGCTCATAATTTATTTGCCTATCAAACACGATTCAATAGCTCGCCCATCTACTTCTCATTATCTGCACCTCTTTGCCCATCCCACTGGCAACACATGAAATCCAATACATTCAGTGACTACTTTATATATATCACAGAGGAAATCACGATTCATGTCCGCGCGAAATGCGCTGAGCTATAAAAACATTCGATGCAGCGCCAACTAAATATCTATAAAGTAAGCACGCTGCAGGATCTATTCGAATGTGCCCAAAGGGCACTCGCTGCGAATGCCATCAGCTGCTCGGTTATTGCTCTACATACGAATCACTCTAATGATTTATTACAGATTGCAAGCGTGACAGCTGCAGCGTTACAAATAATGAAAGTCTGCATGGCCCACGGGTCGTATGTTTCATATGTTAGGCACAATTGGCTGCATTAATTATAGGCCCGGGACACCAGGCGAACTGTGTGAGCTTGTGTGCGTGTACTTGCTCTCGGGCCAATAATTATTTACAAAATAAATTAGCGTTGCGTAATTCACACAATAATTATTTGCAATACATCTAGTATGTTGGCGACCCTCAAAGCTGGATGCCTTCTCACCTCAGTATACACGATTCTCTCAGTGTATTAATTCGCTTTGGCTACTTGCATTGCTCTGTTAATGCATTTACCTGGGCCATCCGACAATGTAACAAGGTGTAATTAAGTTGCCAAAGCTTTTCGCCTCTGCCTTTGTCATGCCTCTCCTAGCTCTTCTCAATTCCATTTGCAAATTACCCACTAAGCAGACTAACGGGCTGATAACCGGACTGCCTAGCCAGACTGAGTCCCTCGCTTCACAGTGCGCTAACTCACAGGAAACAGCATTCAGCACCAGTGTTGACGGAAGCGGAAGCCAGTCACTGTCAAACGAAGAAAAATACTACTGTTCTTGTCTCTTCTGCCTTTTGATTTCATTCTATTCTATTCATTGGCTCAAATTAAGTTTACCTTCTCTGCATTGTGTGCTGTTGCTATTGCTCGACTTTCTGTGGCTCATAAATATAGTATAAAACGTTGCCAGTGTCTCTCGCATTCTCACAACTGTCGCCAGGTAGTTGTCCTTGTTTGTCCTCTTTTAACGATGGCCAATCTGCTTGTTAGTTGCAGCCTCAATGGAGTTATCTCATTGTCTGTCTGTGGCAGGACTTATTTAATTTCGTGGCTACCTTTATGGCCGGACAACGACTAAGCAGCTCAGTCAATGTTTACGACATAACAGAAAGTTTACCCACGCTGGAGTGTTGGAAAAGTTTGCTTCATTTCCTAGAACATCACACAAAGGCAACTCAATTAAATGCCACCTTCACAATTTCTACTCAACATCTGAAAAGTGAATCATTTTCTGCAATCGTTGTAGACCTTGACTTTCTAGCTCCTATGTATTATCTGGTTTACATGGGAGGCAACTTGGCTCGTGGCTCACATTAAAAATGAAAAATGACAAAGCTCTCGGAAAACCACAAGTCAGCCCAACAAAGCAGCGTCCTCCATTAATTTCTTAATCTGCCTGTAAATTGTGGGCGGAATGGAGGGACTGGACTTTATACCAGGCTGGAGCCCATTCTAATTGATGCTGACCATTGGGTACAGATAGGATGTGCGAAGCACCACCTGTGAGGAATCCCGGATTATCATAATGTAGTTTAGGGTGTTTTACAGAGTAGAGAGAGCAAGAGAGGGAATATGATTAAAAAGGAATTGCAAGTTAGCAAATACTTAAGTGTCTTAAGACACAAAGAATTTGCTTTGTTTGCAGCTGCCTCTGCTGCTGCTGCTGAAACCGAATGATTTATTATTCGGCTTTGACAATGATAATCTGGGCGTAAGGAGAACTCTGCTGGGATTCGTTCTGCTGTCCTGTAGTCGACGGCTGCCATCGGTTCGAGTCCTGTGATTAGGCACAATGCAAACTCGATATTATCGGCACAGTCATCACTCCCTCTGCCCTCGCAGATGACAAGGGTTCCCAGTGTCAGAGGCGACAAAAAAGTCAATACAGGGCCAGACAGGCAAAATCTGGCCCAAAGTTTAGACAAAGGTCTCCCCACCCCGATACCCCGTGGCCTCTTCAACAGCCGCGTGTGTCATTGTGTCTTAATGGCCTGGAAGTAAATGCCACAGAGCGTCCATTTTACTGCTCAGCCTCGCCTCGAGTTTCAATCAAAGTTGCAAAGTTTTTGTGCCCTCTCATTTTTTCCCCCATTTTTCCATTTGCCCATTTTGCCAGCCTGAATTTCAATTTCTATCAAATTAAGTTTAAATAAATTCAAAGTAAACAAGCAAAAAGAGCAAATGGAAAACTTCCTGTGGAAAAGGCCAATTATTAAATTTTACTCTATCCCTCAAACTTTTAGCCAAGGCGAAGTTGGTCTAATTGTTACTAGCTGAAATATTTTTGCCACTTTTAAGTGCACAAATTAACCAAATGACTTTGTCCATTCAATTTCAATTAAAATTTGTTGACAGTTTTCATGTAGTAAAAGTTTAGATAATATTTGACGCATACGTTCAATTTGCTCTGCAGGTCACGCTTTGTCATCGACGGATAATTTCATTTCACGCATGATCCACACACACACACACACACACACAGACATTTACACACACACAAATACTCAATTATACGCCAACACACATGAAGGCTAAATGCATTTGCATAACTGCAACTTTAAGTGGAAATTTCGTTGTTGCTGGAAAATTGCATTTGCGCTTTACAGCTACAATTTGCAGTTAGCTGACATAGTATGTGTGTGTGTGTGAGTGAGAGCATGGATGCATGTAGCTCTGACTCCCTCACACACAGGGATGAGGCGACAATATAAAATGTGATTGTCATGTGTTGAGCGCTGCTCAGTCGGAAAGTTATTTAGTTTTTCGCTTCCATTATTAAATTAATATGCGCATAATTACTTTTAATTTGGTTTAATTTATGACAACGTAAACACAGAAGTGGGCAAAACTGCAAACGAAAATAATCAACAGTGTCAACATTTTATATTCTATATTTATATGGTCAATTTAATGCTTTGAAGCCATTTTAAATGCGAATTAGAGCTGCTCACACAAAAATATTCCCAAAGAGATGTCCTTATGGATACAACTAACTGTCAGCTAGCCTTTGTGATTTCATAGTAAGCTTCACACAAAATAGTCTCAAATTTAATTAAAGGTTTTCTTCTCATAGTTTTCCCTGTCTTGATTACCTTCGAAAGCCAATTAACTGTGTCCTGTTTATTCCCTATCCCCATCGCTATCCTCATCCAGATCCCTATCCCTATGCCTTGCCCTTATCCTTCTTCTATCTTTGTTTATTGGCCATGCTCGGTGCGCCTTTAACGGAAAACGTTTAATGGACGCGCACTCTAAAAATGTTGCAAGCTCACGCAAGCAACCTCGTCCAAGAAAGGAGCTGCCCCAACTAGCAGGAGATTTATGTCAGGGTCATGAAAGAGCCTAAACTTAGTTTCTCCCCTCTCTCACTCTCGCACACTCACTCTCTTCCCCTCTCTCTTGTGTGTTTCAGTGGCAGCACGCTCGTGAGCCGGCTTATTGCCATGCTTACCATTAGTTAAGCACTTAAGCCAATTTTTTCAATCATTGCGGCTTCCCTGAATTGGGATGGGGGTCTCCCAGTGCCAGATGCCAATTTGAATATGCTTCAAGTGGCATTTGGGCCATTCGATGCGCATAATCCCCGATGTGCACTTGCCTGCCGAGCGTGAACTATTGTGCGGGTGTCAAAATGAATGAAGCCAGCAGGTAACCGCCAGCCCACTAAGCCCCACCTGCCATGCAACTGCAACACAGATATCCTGCATTTGTGACTGCCTCGGAGCACGCACTCAGTTCGCTCTGCCGACTCTGTCTGCTCTCCTGCTGTAGCTGCGGCTGTGACTGTGGCTGCGGCTGTTGCCATAAATCAACAATGCGACATGTGGGCAGCTGGCAAATCCGCGATTTCGACCTCAAAACATTCCAATTACGAGTCGACCACGACCATGACCACGCCCACTCCCATGGCCACTCCCAGGCCCACTTATAGTGCGATAATCAAATTTGCTGCATGCCGCACTAATTGCTACGGAAAACAGTGTCGGTGAGGGCTTATTCATGGAATGGAGTATTAGAGAAACTAAAATGCAATTAGACTCTAGCTGAATGTGAACTCATGAAATGTTAGATGAATACTCAAAATCAATTTAAGCCTTTATAAAATATTCAAATATTCTTCTTTGACTTCATTTCCCTTAAGCTGTCACACTTTGCATTTCACTCTACTTCAATGGGAATTGCAAATGCATTTGACCTTGTCCATTTTAAGGCTTAGCCATTTGCTTTTGAGAAGCACTTAATGATGATTCCCTCATCCTGGTATAGTGCCACTCAAATGGAAGGAGACATGATAAGAAAGGCTCAGACTGCACTCAATAGCTGCTCAGGGCTGTGTAAGCGAAGTGTGAAGAGATGCTAAGCTGCTTAAGATGTTTGCCCGCTTCTCTCTCTCTCTCTCTCTCTCTCTCTGAAAATGCAAATCAGCTCTGCTCTTAGTCTTCTATCTATGCTCTACCTTTCTCTTCTCATCCCTTCCAACGGCATGCAGCTGTTGCCTGAGCTAATTAGAAACTTAATGATGTGACAAAATGGCTAGAAGGGCTGCACGATGGGGCAGCTAATCTTTAGCCATTGACACCAATAGCTCTGTGTGTTTGTGTACGAGAGTCTCTGTGAGTGTGAATGTGAGTGTGATTGTGAGTTGATTGTCTGTTTTGCTATGTTCGATGACACTCGACCGCAATTCGCCAACAGACAAAGCAACAACAGCAAGAGCTCCCTTCTAAGCTGCGAGTGTGTTTGCCACTCAATGAGCCATGCTGACTGCCACTGCCACTGCCACTGCCACTTGAATATCCTTCTATCTCCTTTATCCTCTGCATCTGCCCTGAGGCTCTGCTGCTCTCACAGTTCACTGGCCTAACGACGTTGCTCACTTTCGACTGGGCGAACTACAAAGCGGATTCGCAGCAAAATTCAGTCTCGTGTTGTCAATCCACGACAGCTGGGAAGGCTAGCAGACAAAGGTAACCTCATATTCGGATGTCTCCTGGTTCATTCCCTGGTCAGTGCACAATTCTTCTAATTGCGTGGTTATCCTTTTGCTGTTGCTGCTCCAGTCCGTTGGCCGGCTTAATTAATGGATTGGGTTCACTTTACAGTTTTATCGTGTTGTTAACAACGTAAGTGGACGGAGAAGTCGTGAGAGGAGATTAGGGGAACCAAATATAAAACACTCCAGGCAACGTGCCTGGCAAGCGAAGATGCTGGCAATTAATTGCCAAGGTCCAAGTCTCAGTTACGTGCTCCCAGCTGCGGTTCTCAACTAATTGACAAAATACACAAAATAGAATCAGCTTAGTTAGGAATCCGAATGACAACGGGGGAATTAAGGTTTCCTAATTAATTAAATTATGCTTGCAAATACTTTGCTTCCGTTTGGCTGTTCCTATTTCCAGGTGGAATTTAAAAAGGATTTTTTCATTAAGTCTAAGTGTTTGTACACCGCAGAGACTCTGTAAAACGGGGACAATGTCCTCACACATAATGCTGAGTCAGGAATCGATTTCAAACTTAATACGTCTGACAGCGGACAGTAGAAAGGATACTAACAGGACACCGGCTCTGCTTAAAGTGCATTACACGAGATTAAATTGTTAATTGAAATGAACACCAAAAGGGCAGAGATGTAAGCCAATTCAGCTTAAGTTCAATCGCTGTTAAGTATATAAAACTGTCGATTCGTATTCAAATTGTTCTCTGTCCAACTGAGCGATTTGTAGCCGACGATAATATGTTGATATTGACATCGACTTAATTTATATACATACATACATATATACTTGAGAGCAACGGCACAAATTGTAATTGAAGGTTTATGCAGCAATCTAAATTTTTAAACAATTCCATGAATAACAAAGCAGCAATCAGCACATACAAAGTGCCACGCCCAGAGCACCCACTGCGCCCACCATATCCCCACTCCCCGCCCAAAGCAAACTTGTCTATTAAATTCTGCTGTCTTTTCTCTGTCTCTTTGTATGAAAAGTTGCCCGAAGAAACTCAATTTAAAGTGTAGTCTCTGAGGCTGTGGGCATGACTGAATGACAGATTCAAGAACTGAGACAGGAGTTGGAATTCAAGTCCCCTATGTGTATGTGTATGTGTGTGTGTGTGTGTGTGTGTGTGTGCGTGAGGCCACTAGGGTCACACACAGGTGAGAAACCAAACAAGTTGCCCGAAGGCTGCGCTCACCTCACATTCCCTCAATAATGCAAAAAGTTGAATCCAAAATGAAAATGAAAAGTTTTTGAGACCAGAGCAGAGCAGATGAAGTATATGCCAAGACAAGATAATACGTGTGTAAGCATGCACACACATTCACACATACACACACACACACACACTCGCAAAAAGTAGACTAAGCAACAAGGCAATTAATTTGATGGAGTCACCTCATGGAAATAACTCACTGGGTAAGAGAAATGACAGCAGGAAAACTTGAGCTAATTAAAGTGCTTATCAGAAATACTCTGAGAATATATATACGATTATATGTATATGTATATGTATATGTATATGTATATGTATGTGTATGTGTATACGTATATGTATATGTATATGTATGTGTATGTGTATATACGGGAGGAAATTATAATTGTACAATTTGGAAATTATGTCGCAGCTCTTAAGTGTGTGTTAAAGGCTCAGCGAAAAGAAAGAGAGAGAGAGAGAGTGAGAGAGAGAGAGAGAGAGAGAGAGAGAGACGCCATTTTGGGCTGTGGCTTTGTATGTGGTTGCTTCTTTGTGTGTGTTTATGCTTGTTTGTGCTTATGCTTGTGTCTCCAATCTCTCGATGCCACCTGCTGGGCCTCGTCTCTTCTTTCAGCCTGCAAATATTTACACTTTATGGGAATCTTTTACACAGCCGCTCCCCACGCTCCCCACGCTCCCCCCGCTCCTATCAGTGAGCTTGTCAAGTTTGAGCAGGCTTTGTCTCAGGCGTGTCGAGTGTTGGATTTGCACTTCTAATTATGTTAATCGCCTCACGTGTGCTTCACAGCATAAATGCTGTGCTTTAAAATTATAGCAAGGTATTTGAAGTGGAAGTGTGATAATACACATTAAATGTTTTTAAGGGAAGCCAGCAAGCCAGAGGGACAGATGCGAGAGTGAGCGAGAGAGGCTGATAGAAGGGGAGGAGAGGTGCACATGGAGTAGTCATTAGCTTGGCTGCTAATCTAGGTGAAGTAGCTAAAATAATATAAATTATGTGCAGACAAATAAGAATTCATTTGCTATTTGATTTCAGTAGAATATTTTATTTCTTACTAAATGCAGACAGGGAACATTTCATGAGCTGTTCGAGTGGAATATAATTTCCTGTTACATTGAAATAAAATTCAAAACTATAAAATATATACCTGCCTCGTTTAAACATTGAATATGTGGAATACCAACTGCATTGTTTAGCCGAGGAATTTAGGAGAAGCCTTGCTCTACTTTAGCCTGCCTGGTCTATCAGAATTCAGCCTGCTCGAAGGCAGGCAGAATGGGAAAATATTTCCAATTTATGCTTGGGCTGTAAATTTGAGCCTCATTTTATGGCATGCAGCAGCCACAATGTTGCACAATGGCGATGAGCTGTAAGGAAGCTGCTTCGATTATGGTTATTTGTGTCTTTTGAAACTGCCTACACTAAAAATCGATTTGCACTTTAATGAAATGAACATCCAGGCAAATACAAAATATTTACTTTAATATGCAATTTATTTATAAATGAATGCAATTGAAATAAATAAAGCGTATTCTGTATTTAATTAAATCCTTTAGTAAATTAAATCAACATAACCAGCCATGTGCTGCCTATACAAGTATGTAACAAGACCTGTCCACAACAATCAGCACACGAGCTCTTCTTCTCGGGCTTACGACGAGTGCGGCACCAATTGGACTGGCTCGAGGCGCAATGCGCCAATAATTTCTCATTATTTTTTCAGGCAGCTGAGTTACAGCTGGGCAAGAGAAAATGAAAGCTGTCAGTTGGCATTATCCCTGGCAGTGTCTCTCTTTAAAGTTCAGCCTCTGCCTGGCATGCTCTGCCTCTACCTTCGGGCCCTTATTGGCATATGCTCTGGCATATGCCCTGCCAGATGTCGGCCAGGGGGCGGTTGAGGTTTTCTGTCGCAGTTGCTCATCAAACAAAGTGCATTTTGTCGTTCAGCATGACACAAGCGAAAGCAACAAGAACCTCAACCACTGCAGCTGAAATGAAGAGCAGACTACAGCAGTTCATTTCACTTGTAACTCTGCGCTTCCCTCGCTTGCCGACTGCAAATTTCTTTTAATTTTAACCAGCGAAGCGGCACCCAACGATTTTTCCCTTTCTTCTTCTTTTTTTTCGAAATACCTTAACTTATTTACAAAGTGCGCAAAGTATGCAACGGGAGCAGCAACTGTAAAGAGTTGTAAGCTCTGCTCTGAACCCAAAGCGGTTCATGGAGTTTCGACTAGAAACAGATGAAAGAACGAGACAGAGAGAGAGAGAGAGAAAGGGAAAGAGAGAGCTCAATACTTTTCGTTCTTCAGAGAAACTTTTGCATTTTCTTTTAGTTTTAGTTTTCTATTTGGCGCTCACGAACTTTGTGTACAATTCGAGACGGTGAGCGAGAGAGACAGAGAGAGAGAGAGAGAGAGAGAGAGAAAGAGCGGATGGAATGGAACACGAAATAGTGAAGTGGATGTGGGCAAAGTTTTTGTGCCTTTGTGTAAATATTTTGCACGGAAATTGCATTTGCGGTGCCGTTTGGAACAGTTTTAGTAGCTGCAACAATTACAACAGCAACAACAACAGCAACAACAACAATAACCAGAGTGATGTTGATGGTGCAGATGAGGAGGCGTGGCGGAGGTATTCCGATGTAGATGATGACGATGGCGTGATAATTAAAATTGCGAGAAACTTGTGTAATAGACTCGCGAATGCAATGCGGCGTGCTCAATGTGGCAAGCGCCTCGAGGCACAGAGCCAAATTAGAATGAATGAATAATGGGTTGATGGCGCTGGAGAGGGAAGAATGAAGAAATGACACAAATACTGTGATTCAGCTGAATTCTGATGTCTTGATTGATGAAGAATAAAGTCAAAGAGGTAAATCAAACGTAAGGCAATTGATTTAGTCAGTTCTGACTAGAGAAGGTTTCCTTCCCACTCACTGAGAGTGCGTTTCAGGAACGAGTTCTTTACTTGAGATATATGAACAATGAGACTGCAAGTCAAGCTACAAACTGCTTTATATCTGCTCTCGGATATGCTGGCATTTGCACTATACAATAGAATATACTATGAAAAACAAATTGGAAGCAGTTAAGCTTCCGGTTAAGTCATTCCGCAACACAATTCAATTTGTCTTAGTGCCAAATGCAGGAATAATTAAGGCGCGCTTGGTGCAAATAATGAACTCTATAAAGTTTTACCAGCACAGTAAAATATGGAAAACATGGCAGCCAAGAAATCCTAAGAAATGCCATGAAATTATAAAATGCTTGAAGAAGGACGAAAAGTTGTTGCCACTTAACGGAAAGTTTGCTCAAGCAGGACGAAGCGATCCACGCAACGACTTGCCGAAGTTTTTCAATAAGCAGCAATGCCAAAAACAAGGCTCAACATGTGTTTCAGGCCTGGCTGAGAAGGAGCATTCGAGGGCAGGGCAGGAACTACAGAACTGTGAAAATGTGATGAAGCCAGTGAAACAGGAAGGGAAAAGCGGGCTGAGAATATATGGGAGCCAAGGCCAGGGAGCATTATAATTTATGATAAGCCAATAAAAATAATTGAAATACATTAAAGGCAGCCACTGCCAACAGCCAACAGGCAAAAGCTAACACAAAGTGCCAGCAACATATCTGGATATCCATATATGAGCGTGGGCACAACGAACCCAGTTGGAGTTCTTTCATCGATTGCTGTGAGGTGAATCGAACTGGAGGAGGCACGAGAATATTAAAGTAATGGCACGCAATAAAAGGCGAGGCATAAAAAACGACACGGGAATGTCAAAGTTGAGCCGCACGCCTCAAGACATTCTGATTGCGGCTACTGTGTGAAGGCTGTGAAAAATACAAACAATATAAATAAAACATGGCGGAAAGTAATGTCAGCATTCGAAGGTGAAATTCGGCGGGTTAAGACGAGACGAGACGAGATATGACTAAGTGATTGCCATTCGATGATTGTTGTTCGAATCGAGATAAGATGACAAAAGACTCTGATTTGCGTGCTTGAGTCAGCGAAGTCGAAAGATTTCCCATAAGGCTTTCCTTTCAGTGGCTTATGTTACGTATGCGTAATAAATAAGGCAGCAGCGATAAAGTGACAAATTGCACACGTATTTCACATTTCCTTTAGTTGTTTGTGACATGTCCCATTTACACATCTAATGGACTGTTTGCATGCCAGCTTTGATTTTATGAACTCATTAAGAGCTGAAGAAGGGAAAGAGAGACACCTTTCCTTGTAATATTATGCTGCTGAGTATTTCAATTTGAGTTCAGAGTTAGCTATAAGTTAACTCAACTCAAGCTGAACATAACTCAACATCTTTCTGCATTTTCATAAAGTTTTCTTCAGCCGTTTATCTCCTAGCTGAACTGTGAGGCATTTCAAACTCCTAAGCCACAGCTGGTTGGCCACTAAAAGTTGAACGCGTTAAATTTCACAGCTTTGGCTTTGGCTTTGGCCTTGGCTTAGGTCCGTGATGGTCTGGCTGAATTGACTTTGGTATTTTCCGTTTGACAACTCTACTTAATTTAACACGCTGTTTAACTTAATTCAATTTTAAAATATGTATTTCATTTTGGCTTTTGGCACATTGAATTATTCATTCAGTCCCTGTATTTTGTATTGTTTGTTACATATTTTAGTGAATCAATAGAAAACGCAAAATCAACCGCTGAGTGATCCATTGAAGCTGACAACAAAATACTTTTGCCACATCATCACAAATGCAGCAAATTAATAAATTTCATTAAATTTCAATTTGCAGCTCTTTTGTGGCTTGCAACGGGCGGTGGCAACGGCAACCTGGTAGGAGAACAATTTATTATGTGTCTGCTTTGCATAGCAGCAGTAAAAATAACAAAGGACAACAACGAAATGAACAAAATGAACAAGAGCCGAACGTTAGCGACAACAGCACAATATTTTTATTTCATTATGTATGGCAGGAAGAGGAAGAGCGACAAAGGAGTCAGCAGGAGGGCGGGCCAAGAGAGAGAAAATGGGACAACAATAACGATAATCATAATAGCAACAACAATGGCACGAGGCATCGTTAGTGGCAGTGTGGAACAGGGGAACGAGGGGGTCGAGGAATGATTGACACTTTTACATGCTGATGGCTGTTGGCTGGTCAGTGTCCTCCCCAAACGGGGTCAACCGAGCACGTATGTCAAGTGTATGTATGCAAATGAGTACGAAGTCCACATCTTGACACGAAGCTGATGCTGCGTCTCTTCATTCCTAACCAACCTGGATGACAGCTGCAATGAGAGTATACCACTTTTTGGCTGATTCTGCACTTTGCGCTGGTTGTTTTGGTTTCATTATGAATGCAGAAAAGACAAGAAAATGCGGTTTAATTTCCAAGTAAAACTAAAAATTCAAATCACACTGCGAATACAAAGAAACCAAAAAAAAAAAAAATAATAAACAAGACAAAGTTAAATAAAAAATTTCAAGCGTGCCAAAAGATGCAAAACATTTTTAATCACAAGCTGAGCAATGGATTGCGAAGTTTCATAAAAAAAATATCCAAAAATATTAATTTACTTCTTTCTACGTCAGCTCTATATTCAGAAAAAATGTATTTAAACACATTGTATGACTGAGACGAGCAAACGGCTACTGGAGATATTGTCAGACAAACACAAATTTAAATTAATATTAAAGTGTGGAAACGTCAGCAAAATTTAATATTTAATAATAGTTTGCTAATTCGGAACTGAACTCAATGGAAGCCTATCTGAGAGAAATAATAATGGTACTTCATCAACAATTTTTGTTTGAAGTTATATATTAAGTAAATAATGTAATATGAATATACAAAATGTAAACTAAAAAAAAAAACTTTTGTAATTAGCATTATAGAAATAAAAATAACAAAAGCTTAAACATATATTAAATCTCTTGTTTTTTTTAATTTGCTGAGAGTTTATGGACATAAAATATTTTTCCTCTTGTATCATGCAAACAGAAATAATTAAAAAAGGCATAAAAAGCTTCAAAGCCAACAAATTGCGGTCAATTTATTAAATTCGCTTATATAATTTTATTGCAAAGTAAGCCTTTTATTTTGAGTTTTTCTTTTATTTTTTTTTTATTTTTTTTATATTTCGCTTTGCTTAATATGCTGTATTGGCAAAAAACACAAATTTGCCTCTGTAAATATCACGTATACACACAGCATGCAGATATCCTCGTCTGCGGCTGGCACATAAATCAAAACTCATAAATTTTATTATCCTCCTTTTTTATATTACGCAGTGAAGGAATGAGAGCCCCTAACTCTGGCCAGCTGAAAAACAAGTCCCCTGACAGTATCACCATAGGGGATAAGCACACTCGCATATTTCAAATGCTTTTAACAGCGCATTTTATTAACTCCGTTAAGTCTTGTGATTAGGCTCTGTCGTTCGAGTCTGCCAGGAGTATTGTGAATTATTAATGTGAGTAGGGAAAAATGCCTGATACGAATGGCGAATTAGGTGGAAATAAACAAGCATTACAAATCATTTTAGCTGCAGATCCCAAAACACATTCATTCAGCTGGGCGAAATCTCGCACCCAGTCAATTAGCAGCAACAGCAGCCAAGTGACCAATCCAATAATTGGTAGCCATTCTCTGCTCTCAGCTCTCTGCTCTTGCCTCGAGCTGAGATACATCAAACATGCATTCCCCAGCACGAACCGAACCGGATATGCAACACTTCTTGTGGGTTGCAAGGGGAAAGGATGGGAATGTAGCGGCTGTGGTTGTTACGTTGGTAACTCTGTCGCCCGCTGGCAGTTTCCTGCTGCTGAGGCAAATTTAATGCAATTTAAATGGAACTTTCCTGCTTTCATTTATTGAATACGCATTGCAGCACACACAAAGGGAGCAGCATGGCCGGCTGCAGCTGTAGATTTCCATATTTGTCACATAATTGGGGCAAGGACTTTCTCTGGCTGCAACAGCAGGACATGCCTTCAATTTGTACAAAACTCAAATGGAACAATGTCTGGCAGATAGCAGGGCTGCTGGACTTTGCTGGCTCTGTTGTTGACGGCATAGTATCTGTAAGGGAACCAGACATAAGTTCCTGTCATTTGCCACACTTGACTTGTTGCCGGACATATGCTGCTCCCTCTCTCTCTACCTCTACCTCTTGCTCTCCTTCTCCCTCTCAGTCTTACAAAGTCACCAACCCATGGGCAAATACAATTACGTATAATTCACTCGCTATGATCTGTTTGATGTGTAATGTTTACTCTGCTTAAATAGCCTTCTCTCTCTCTCTCTCTCTCGCTTCCTCTTTCCCTCTCACAGTGATAATATTACAAATTATATTTACCAAATATTTTGCCTTGCTCGTCTAATGCATTTTGCTAGTCTCCCAGCGGTGCCTGCAAAGAAAAACAAGAGAAAAGTCAAATACCATATTTTAGACTGGGTTCCCCCCTGTGTCAAAAAGTCGCAAGATATTTAAATGGGAAAACCTGATTGTCGTCTGGTTTCTTGTTTGAGTAATAAAAACATTTCGAGGTAGGCCATAAAATTCACTCTGAGTGGGTCGATAGGCAGAGAAATGTTCGATATCGCAGGTTGGAAATTGAGAATTTAATAATGGCACCCAAAAGTATTTTGAATTATCGAGGAAAATCAAAAAAAATTTGTGAAAATATTTAGCATTATGTCTGCCATGTGGAATATATAAATACTTTGACTACGACGACTGTGATACTTTGAAGAGGTTCACTCCTGTTTTTTTTTTTCGTTCTGTTTTCTGTTTTCTCTTTTGTCGTTGCTTAAATTAAATTTGCCCATTCCATATATTGACTCTCTTGAATTATTTTTCAGCTGCGTAAATATTTACCTGGTGAGTTTTCAATTTAAGGCTTTTCTGTGTTTGTGTATGAGGTGTGGAATAACATCACACGCAGTCCGAGCGAAGTTCGAGTCGGAGTTAAAGTTTGCTGAAAACATTTCATTGCCTCGTTCTGTGTTTACTTTCGCTTTTTATTAATTTTCTCATGCAGGCGCAGGCGTTTCTGTCCCCAGTGAATCCTTTTATCGGCGAAAGGATCTGTTGACATTTCTGGTTTAAAGAGAACCCTTTTGCCACTACCTCATCTCTAACCTTCCATGCAAATAAATACAATTCACAGTGAAAAGAGAGGGTTTTCTGGCTCCCACTTGCGTGGGTGCACTTCGCTTCTGGAATCAGATTATGTGTTAACATTAACATTCGTGGAGTGCCTCGATTTGCATTCAACACCCACATCCCAGTGGCCCACTCGTCTGTATGGTTCGTCAAGGTGAATTCATTGCCAAGTAAATAAAGTGAAAAGAAATTCCATCGCCACGCAAATTTGATTTCCTCTGCCCGAGGCACTCAATTGAACAAAATTCGGCCAGTTTCCATTACTTTTCGCTTTGCTTTCCCCACTCGACGTAAACAATCCAAAATGGCAACAATTTAATTGAGAATTAATGGCACACTTTCGCCATCTGATTCTCGTATTAACTAAAAAACTTTGCTGCTTTCCATAAATAAGGTAAACAATTAGTTGGCCATTGACTGTGGAGGTTCTGAGAGCAGCTGGGTTAGTCGTGCTATAGGCAATGATCTCGAACTGTGTTCAACCAAGTTTCTAAGTAACAATTAAAATATATTTCTGCAAAATATTCTCAAAATAAAGGAATTTGTATGCATTAAAAGTGAGTCATATCGCATGCTTAAGAACAAATATTTACAGGCCGAAGGCAATTAACTATTCCATTCATTTCAAGTTTGCTTTCAGAATGCCAAATTCAAATTCAAATTCAAGAGAATAAGTTGTGAGCAGAAATGAAATTGCTTGGAATGCCAGAAAGAGGAAACAAACGTAAAAACGAGCAGTCAAAAATGTCAATGAAATGGTAAGGGAATGGAACTGAAACAAAGGCAGGCTAATAAAAATTGAAATAATTATTTGAGACAAAATTCATTAACTTTAAAGAGAGGCAGGCCTGCGTTTTATGTCTTCATCTGCGACACTTGTCTTGAATTAGGTGCGAATGGCAGAGTTGTATTTGATTGTATTTGCCGTCGCCTGTTGTGTTCATTTCGTGGAGGTAGAGGGGATGAAGTCGGGAACTAAGCCGAACAATATCTTTGAGACTGCAATGAAATGACAAGAGAAATGTTGTCCAGGGAGGTGGACAGCCGCAATTCAGATATTTATCTTGCTGCTGTTTCGTGTATTTGTCTTGTCTCGGCATATCTCAGGAGTTAGCACATCCTTTCAAGTGAGCTGGCAATATTCGAAGCAGCAACGGAAGCAATTCACACAATGCAAATTTGTGAGTCAAGCTAACCACTTCCTTCAGCTCGTATCGTTGCCTTGCCTGGCTTTGGCAGCACAACTTCCTTTCATTCACTGAGAAAATATGAGGAGGCAGTTGGTAATTTCACTTCAGCCCTTTTCGTTTTCTCCTTTTCCATGCAAGCAAAGTCTATTAAAAATGATTTATTTGCAACATATTTCTACCTTGGCTGTTGAGGATAAACTTTGTAGAGGCGCAGAATAATTTCGAGAAACGGAATACAAATCATCTCGAACTTTGTTGAAATAAAACAAAGTCTCTTAAATGAAATCTCGCTTCTATTTTTCATCTCGGAACTTTGTTTTGTTGCATAGCCTGTCTTACATATCATTCGATTCTTCATGGACACCGGACACTTCGGTCTCTATTCATCTCCACTTTGAGGTCTTCAATTGTCCAGCTAATTTATCATTTGTAATGAGCTCGTTTCTTGTTGGCTTTTTCTTCTTCTTCTCTTCAGCTCTGCTCACCTGAATTCATAAGAGCCTCTATGTCGATTATCCGCCTCTCTCTGCGCTTCTCAGGAGCACGTAGTCAATGCAGAGCAGTTTATCAAAATGGCACACGGCTTTAAATTGTGCAACTCTGTTAGTCGCCTTATTAATGACAGCAATTTAAGTGCTCATTATTCTTTGTGCCCGCCCAGCACTTCGGTCTTGTTCGCCTTCCCAGCAGCGCCCTGCGGAAATGATGTTGTCACCAAGTCAAATCGCTTTATATCCGCTTCGGGGGAAATGACTTGGACGCGAGTCGCCTTTCGCCTTTCGCCTTTCAACTACATTTCTTCTGCACCTGCACTATGTTGGCTTTGGTTTTGCTTTGTTTTATACTCTTTCAGCGTGCCATTCATTCCATGCTGTGGTCCACGAAGCTCTTGGCAAGTTTCAATTATAAACACTCTGAAATTGGCTTAGTGCGCTGCGCTTTATGGCCAGGACGTGCGTGGGATTGGCAACAAACGGAAGTTGGCTGCAATCAGTCGTAGAGAGCCAAGAGTGTGGAGCCCGAGAGGTGGAGAGGTGTAAAGGAGGTTTCCTCAATCAACTCTCTGCTTAGTTGAAGTTGAAGTGTGGAGCAATCAACTTGGATTTCTTGTATGATGCATGAGTGAGCAGAAATATAATGAGAAACAGAAGGGATTTGTTTGAATCTATTGGAATGAAAATCTAGAAATAATAATGTCAACTAAATGAATTACAATTAAACAAACTAATTTGTATGAAAAGTTGATCTATTCCATTTCCATTTTTTCATGACAACTTTATATATAAGAAACACTGAACAAATAGCCCAAATGCTCTAATTGCGATGCCAGAAAAACCAACTCAAGACACAAAAGTTTATTGAAATGAGTCTGGCTTGATGATGTGGACTGTGCCAAGTCGAAGGTGGGTCAAGCGGCAAATGGCAAACGCAATGACAAGACAGAAGCAAACCAAACAACAACAGGAGCAAACGAGCCTTCACACAGTCAGGACAACACTCATATCCCTAGTTGACCGTAAAAAGTTTAAATGCGCTGAAGTGGCAGCTGCAAAAATAAAAATAAAACAACCACAAAAAACACAACACAAAAATCTACAGCAAGGGACGTAAACAAACAATGCAAAAACTGAAACTTTTGTAATTGGGTAGTGGGAACTAAAAGTCTATGCAGAGAACATAGAAGGGAGGGAGGAAGAAAGGCGACAGGCGAAAGGGAAAAGTCAAAATGAAAAATTGTTGCAGCTTGTGTTTTGGCTCTTGGCTTGTACCCACATGCAACAGCAAGAGAAAACTAGCTGAACTATCAACAGCCAGACCGGACAACAATTCAGATCACACACACACACACACACACACACATATTTACCCACCCTGAGGCTACAAGTAAAAGGTTCTGCCAAAAAACGACGTCGAGTGCTCAGTCCTATGTGTAGTTTTAAGTGTAGATTTTTGGCTTCATCACACACGAATTTATGCTTTGTTCCGCATTTCACATTTCGTACTTCGGACTTCTTACTCCCCTTAAGACTAACCACAGGGACCATATCATTATTCATTTCTGGTTGAGCAAAATTAATGAGCTCGCCTAGAACGGCGAAGGAGACAGAGACAGAGACAGAGGCAGAGGCAGATGCAGAGGAGAAGTCAGCTGCTTTTGTGGTTTGTTTGAAGTGGTCTAGTCAAATGAACTTGTTGGAGATTGTCCGGTTAGTTGACTCTGTAAACATAAAGTAGAGCAAATGGACATTACCATACATATCCAAATGCTAAATGCCAAATGCATGTGGATTTAGTATAATTGGTGTGGCATATGCTTATTCCTGTCTGTAATATGCACAAATTGCAGTCAAAGTGTGTGAGAGGGAGAAGAGAGGAGAATTCATTTAAGGTCATAAGAAGCTATCAATGACAGCTAAGCAAATAGAGTGAGAATTACGATTGTATTTTCCTTCATCTAAAGAAAGGAAAGAGAAACAGGGAGTTAAAAGGGTCAACTGCTTTCAAATGGGTCAGCCTGGATCCAACGATTCTAAGAAAATCGATAAGAAGCAATAAAAATGGGTCACAAATGAACAACAGGGACCTCCCAGGATTCTGTGTTGACTACAGATACGTAGATGTTGAATATGAAACTTCTCTCTTTTCTGTACGGTTTGCACTGCCCCAGAAATATTTTGGTTGCAATTCAATCAGAGAGGCTCTGCGAAAGGCCCTTTTAAGCCAACGTGATTCACGTGAAACAAAATGTTGGCCAATTTGTATGCAATTTCTTTTGAAAGGCTTAAAAACGAAATCCAAAATCGCCTGCAACAAAATGAATCAACGGAGGTGGGCAAGCCGGACGACTGGCAAAGGGCTCAGTTGTGGCTCTGTATGCAGTGTGGACTGTGGGCAGTAGGCAGTGGGAAGTGGACAGTGGACGCAGCGACAAGCATTCACCCAGTGAGTCTTTGTTGTCGCTTGCACGCACAATTAGGCGACTGAAAAACACATCAAACAAAACGATGAGCGACGGGAAAAGGCGCAAAATTGCAATAGACGAGTTCACACGCACAGGAAGCAAACACGAATCAGGGCTGCGTATACGTAATTTCCGGTGCCCTTTTAAGCCACCCTCTCCCTAAGCTACTTGATTGAAACAGAATGAAAGGCACATTGTTTAAGCTGAGTGGCACTTGCCAAATCAGTAAAGCGCTGGAGAAACAATGAGTAGTCGAGAAATTCGCTTAAATGACTCTTAGTGAATACGAAGAGGCAAAGCTGTTGCATCGTGCATGACGCTTTCTGCACCAGACTCGACTCGACACAATGCGAGTAAACACGAAACAATAATGTTGCCTGCTGCATCTTAAGCCACTGTGAAAAATTGAATTTCATACACATTCGCGTGTGCATCAAACATGAATCCTCATACTGGTATGCATAGCATGACTAGTTTACGCTTCCTCATGGCAGAGCACCCCAAAATAGGATTCATTTACAACAACGAAACACGCTATTTGGCACGCCATCTATTTTTCATGGTTGGGTGGGGAGCGAGCGGAAGAAGAATATGGAGGAACCCGAGTCGAGTTTTCATCTAATGCGCGAGCAGCAGCTGCTTATCGGGACACATCAGACACACGTTATTCCCTTCCTTTTCCTATACAACCTTCAGCTTTTTCTCCCTCTGTTTGTTTTTCAGCTTTTCAGCTCTGCTTGTTGATATTGCAGCAGATATAACAATAAAGCAGAGATGAGACACATCTCCAGACACTCAGTTGCTGGTGTTTATTTTTCCAATGTAAAACAAACATTTCTTTCCTCGTCTTTCACTTTCTGGCTCAGAAAATTGCAACAACTTTGACACCATTTTAACCTCTCTGTTTAAGATTCAATAATATTCCTTTCTTTTCCTTTCCTTCTCATATTTATTTATATTATCTAATATTTAAATATTTCCTATTATCATCTTTTGCATATGATGTATGCTTATGCTGCTTTGGTAAGCTGGGACTGTTTTCCACATAAACAAATGAAAAATAGTTTTACGTAATTAGTGAAAACTTGACTCTGTCTGTTATAATAATCATTGTTATTATACAAAGAATATATATTCGAAAATTGAACAGTCATCTGACTGGGAAGGCTTTGTAGATCAACTATATGAAACTACAAAGAAGTTAAATTGAGACAAATGACGTAGACGAAAGTGAGGAGACGAGGAGAGTGATTAACTTATGCAACACGTACTAAATTTTTATTAAATTGGACAAGGAAGAACCAAGCAGATGGACGAAATACTAAAGCAGAACCAACAACTAAGCTGAAAACTATTAACAAAGCAAACAAGGCAAACAAAGTCAAACAAAAGGTCCACACAAACTCTAGCAATCTACAAGGCTTTGTCATACACATATACAGAAGTGGAAAGAGACAGATATTTACCTTACAGTGATAAAAAGAAATGCAGACATGTTCGAGAAAGAAGTCAGCAACAGTTGAGAGTTGAGAGTATACGACTTATCGTTACTCTATCAAATTTAAATCACAGATAGAGTTGAGGAGCCCATCGCAAATTCACTTCATTTGGTGACGAAGTGTAACGAACTCAAAACTCACACGCATCCACATACATAGATCTGGAAATGTACAAAATTTTGTTGAATATTGTTAGAGTGTTACCCCACCCATTTGAGGCTGGCTCAATGTAAACCCATATTTCTTATTCAGCTTCATCTCCATCGGCGTCTCTGGCCGAAGCATGTCAATTGCATCATTAATAATGGCATTTGCCATTGTTCTACTCCAGACCCGGTCCAGAGTCCGGCTGCTTGGCCATACATTAGGATACGTGCCCAAGTCTGTGTGTCGACTGTTGAGTAATGGTTCGCACATACGCCAAGAGCCTTGCAGACAATGAACTCCAAGTGAGCCAAGTGTGTGGAAGAAGGAGAAGGAACTAAATGGATTCAGCTGTCCGACTGGCACAACTCTGGTTGAGCCCATTCCCCATTTAGTGCTCAAAAGGGAACGTGATCTGCATTGCAAATCAACTCAACTCAATTCTGATGCAGACCTATACCCTGCTCTGCTCTGCTCAGCTGCTCAGCTGCTCAACTGTTCACCTTTCGATTGGCCCTCTTACGACACATTGCGTATACGCAATTTTTCAATTTGCTGCAATTTAATTGATTTGCGGACAGCGCGTTGTATCATAAACACCACAAAGCACTTCTAATGCTCAATTTAACAAATTAGCAGCTCTGCAAGGACGGCCGACAGTGCTCTCCGAAAGTCTGCTGACGGCGCGCTTCAATTTCAGGTAGCCGCAGCTGGGCAAAAAAAAAAAAAAAGATTTATGGCCTGCCTCTCAAGCGTACTATATTCATTCGTTAATATCAGAAAATTTACGCATTATGTGGGCACCAACACATGTTCCTCTACCTTCCCCACTGACGCTCCAACAGGGCCTCTTCAGAACAGGCAAAAGCCATAAATATGTTGATGTTGGTTTCGACTAACAGTCTCGCCTGGCTGGTGCGGATGTATGTGTGTGAGTGTGTGTGTCTGATGTGTTATGTGCTACACATCCTAATTACATTTTAATGCCAAGGCATTTGGCACTTTTTGTGCCAGCCTTCGCCTCTAATGTAGACTGTTTCCCATAGCTGCTCGAAGCGCTCTCAAAAAGTAGACTGCATGATGCTAAGCCACTTAGACATTTGTTTAAGATAAAAACTGAAATGAGTTTTACAAAATGATATTGGAGGAGTGTAAAAGGCATATTGAATTGGGATGTAATACATACTCAGTGATTTAAAAAGATGAATAATCGTACACAAGTATTATATCTTAGCTCGCAATATCTCATACTCACACTCCGAAAAATAAATCAGAGAGTAACCGATTGGATCGGTTCTTTAACGAGCTCGTTTGCGATCGGCAAGTCACATTTTGTTTTTGGCTCTCGTTGTTCCCCGATCGTTTGGTTGACTTAAATGAGGAACGTATTGAGTATGTATTGAGTATGTATTGGTATGTGTTTGCATATGTATTAGTATGTGTATGCATTTGTATGCAAGTGTCAATCGTGTCGCTCCCTAAACGATGTTCGATTATAGAGCATCATTCGAAGAGAGCTCAACAGAAAATAAAAACGAGAAGAAACGAAGATTCTTGCTCAATACGAGAGCAAATGAGCATAATTTTATTAGGTTTACCTCACGAACAAAGCGTTAATAATAAAACGCGCAACTGTTATTCATTTCCACATTCCCATCTGTTCATATTCAGATGTTGACAAAATATATTTAGAACTCAAGTCTAAAATCAAACTCAACAGTCTATGGACATGTTCGTAGCTAATAGAAACTATACCATTTAAGACTTTACTCAAATTGAGTTCACGACATGATTTTGATTTTGCTTATGCAAATCGCAATGGCAACAACCATATAAACAACAACAACAACAACAAGAAGAAGAATAACAATGATCAAAGCCACAGGCTGTAAAATTAGAAAACTTTGCTCTGGCATACAAATGAAGCGTCTAAATTGTCAACGCCCTCCCATGGCAACAATTGTCCTCTTAGCAGCCAATAAGCCGCACCCAAATCATTGTGAGAAAGTGAGCATTGAGCAACTGAGGAGCGGTCGGTGGGAGTGGGAATGGGAGTATGGCCCAGACGTTTATTGGGGCCGAGATTGGCGCAACAGCCGGTGAGGAGCACACAATGGGGACATAATTGTAATTGCGAGTGAAATAGTTGGACTGGCATCGAGAAATGCGATGGCAGTTGGCGCTTTTCCAAATGGCAGCCTCAGCTGGCGCATAGAGCGAACGTAAAGCGCCGAGTGCATGGAGTAGGCCGTCTGATAATAGTTCTAGTTCGTTCTTCAGTTCCTGCCTTAGGCTCCGTATCCATTTCCATTAAAGTCGAACCATTTTAATATTTAAAATATCATTCGCAAAGAGAAAATAGCGTAGCCCAGAATTTTACGACCGGGATGAATAATTCAACAGGAGACAATAATAATAGTTAGGATATGCCTTGCGCAAGCTCTTCAGCCTCAGCTCCCGAATCCTGTATCCAGTCAGAAGGCAGGAGACGGGAGGCAGGAGGCAGGAGGCAGCCCCGTTGGCTTAAGTGCTTTGCATGTGAAAATCCCTTGAAAACACACACGTTGACGCAACTGGAGTTGAGGGGGAGCGGCAAGAGAAAGAAGATATTGACGACACTCGCATGGACTTCGGCTGAGCTTTGAGTGAAGCAGGATCTGAATGAGGTGGCAGTTGAGAGTCGAGACTGGCACGAGGAACCGCTGCAAGGCGGCATTTAATATGCAAATTAAAGTGCAGCCAGGTGAGCAGTTGAATCCAGACCAGAACAAACCAGCCCAAAACTCAAGTGCGAGTCGCGCGAATGTTAATTTTCTGGCTCAAGTTGAAGGAGCCCAGAAGTGTGCAAAGTCTTTTATCAAGCCCAAACTTTAACTCGCCTGAGCGCCTACGCATTTTGTGAATGTTGCGTATACGCCACGTGCGCCCGAGCACAGCATAAGCCAAAATGTGTATATGTATGTATTTGTGGGCGTATGTGAGTTGTGTGTGAGTAAGAGTGAAAGCCATAAATTTTGCTGGCTGAAGCACGTCGAAATTCAAATTTACTTCGTTGGCGTAGAAATCATTCGTACGACTATCGCCAGCTGGCCAAAGCCAGCGGATAAACTCACAGGAGAGACCACAAATATTCCCGTCAGGCTGTTGCCAGTTGCCAGTTGCCAGTTGCCAGTTGCCTGTTGTATTTTATTTGATGAAATGCAAATTTATAAGCAGAAAGTTGAATTGAGTTACAGAAAAACATGAAACAGAGGAAAACAAAACCATCATAATAAATATGACAAAGCAGGCAGCCACAAGAACAATTGATATGCATGAGTCTCTCGAGCGATAGCCAAGTTTAAATCCAAAAGTTTGACTTTAAATATAGATAATACATAAAAGAAAAAATAACTAAATGTAATCATGGAATAACATATCTTAAACTTATATTGTTATTCCTCAGCAGAATTGAATTTAATTCTATGTCAATTAGCATATATCCCGGAATTATTTATTTGCTTAATTAAGCGCTTACCTTAACCCTCTTTTCAAGTAATACTTCTCACATTGTTGAACTACTTAAAAATGCCACGAAGCACAAACTTAATTTGTAGTCGGATCTCTGACCTCGAGGGAAAAGGAACCCGCCAGCCCGTTAGGGAAGCTGCCTATAATATCTCAAGAGTGTAAAAGTGGCGACAATGAGTCTGCATTATAAAACATGACTCAAAATTGTCGTGATTCAATGGTATGAGCTTTGACTGGAGGATGCACTATCTTAGCAAAGCAGATGAGGATTATAGAGTATTCACAGGCTTATTAATTATACACCTAACTTTATTACAAGTTATTGAATAGGTAGACCTCTTCCACCTGTTGGGTCTTCTTATCTGGGATCTGCTTATCATGCGGCAAATCCGTTTATTGTATGCTCTTCTGAGTCCTATTGAAGGCGGAATATCTTCTGTCATGGGGCAATGCCAATGCCATTCACAATTCTCAGCAGAAAGAGGCAACAGAATGGAGGTCTCTTGCACAATGGGCATAAATACAATACAATCTGTTATGCGAATGTGAAAAGTATAAGCAAGAGCTTTTCATATTCAACCTGACACTGAGAAATGATTTCAATTTCTCACCTCGCCCCTTCCAGGAGTCCGCTCGTTGAACATGGAAATCCAATTGATGCTGAGACGTTTGTTGAGAGGAGCTCACACCTTTGTCACCTCTTAAACTGAGTTTGGCTTCAGCATTGAAATTTCGTTCAGCTCTCTTTCTTAGTCTGTTTTCCTCTGTACCTACCAATTGCTCACTGGATGTGGGATTTGGGAGGTGGGAGGTGGGTGAGCACCTGTGACTCTGTTTCCTATTGGTTTCAGGGATTGAGCTTTCCGTCAGCTAGTGGAAATGAATTGTATTTTTCGTTTCAAATTCACATCAATTTAGAAATCTGGTTTTTCGCTTCCTGCTCGTTAGGGAGTGGAGGTGGGCTGGTGGGCTACTCACTGCTCGGTGGGGCAGTGGGAAAACATGTTTGGGAGTTGTTTTTTATAAGCAAGCACCAAGCAACCGTGTGGCAAATTGTTTTGCAGTTTAAATCGCTTGCTATCAATCCCCAAATTGCCGGCTGTTAAAATGATAAACGCTCCATTGGGCTGATAGACTTCTTTTCAGTCGAATCCACCTGGGTCAATAGTAGCCACTGCACTGACAAGGTGTTTGTGGCTTTTTAAGAGGAATTTCGGATTCCCAATTAATGACTTTATTCAGCTCACAGCAGATGGAACTAAAACTCGTACAAATAGCTTCTCAATTAACTTTGAATTCAATTAAGAGAGAGCTAAGAAATGACAATCTAATACCTGAAACTCGCATACGAACTAGATTAATTCTGAATATATTTCCATATTCGCAGATCATTAATTAACAAGGCTGAATGAAAAATTTAGTTGAATCAGACAATGAATGTAAACAAGAATGAGAAATACACACAAAATAAGGCAACATCATGTGGCTGACTTAGTTATTTATAGAATATATAATATCTGGTGAATTTCTGGTGTCTGTTCCAGCAACTGCCAAAAACAACAATCAATGCGTACACAAATTAATATTGTTTATATCAGCATATAGGAAAATGGAATGCAAAATGAAAATTTTCTTTTTCTGCAACGCAATTCGCTTAATATACTCAGCCAGAATTCACTAAATATATATAAATTTATACATTTGAATTGTGAATTTGTATCTGCAAATTGATTAGAATGGCTCCTGCAGGACCTCTTCCAAACGGGACTTCTCACTATTCTCTGGCGCATTCTCTTCTTCTCAATCTCTTCTTTTTTCTGCTCTCAGTTTGTTTGCTTTTCAATTTACGTTGCCAGCAGCAAGCAGCAACAAAGCGAATTGTTGAATTGTCAGTCGTGCAAATGTTTATCATGGACTGCTCCTGCTGCGGGCTGTTTATTCTTATGTTTACTTGAGTGTTGACTTTCCATTTGAATGTGGCCGCAAAACAACAAAAACAGCAACTAATGCCCAATTGGCTAATTGATGTGTGCACTGAGAGCAAAGGACAAAGATAAACATTTCAAGCTTCATCTTTAAATCACGGAATTCAAAAGGAATGACACTGCCTAGACAAAGGCAAAGCGTGTCCCACATAAAATTCCGCTGGCTGACTGACAAACTGACAAAGTGACACTCTGACACTCTGACACTCTGACAATCACACAAGGCACGAACGTCCCATTGTGTCGCCTGCTGCAGAAGCAGCTCCGTCTCTAGGCTGACACTGAGCAATGTGCGCAAGTGTCGGGCCAACATGACTCGTCTGTCCTTAGAGTATGCAATGCAAATGTCCTTCCTCCCTGATATCTCCTTCAGCAACCAACATCATCATTACCCATCACCCCAACAAATTTGGCACGCCAACGAAGCAACGCCCGCCCAAGAAGCAGCAGCTGCGCTTAAAAACTTAAAATGTCAGGGAAAATAGAAGAGCTGGCTGACATTTGTTTCTTTTTTTGGTTGCGGAAGAGATTGAACCACAAAATGGCAGAGCATATTCAGTGAGAACGGGCAATCATCAGGCAAATCTGAATCGTTGCACGGAACACGTTTTGCCAGGTTGTGTGTTAATGATGATGACAGCGGAGGGCGCTATTCTATTTGTATTGCTCTTGCTCTTGTTGTTGTTGTTGTTGTATTTGTTGCTGATGTTATTGTTGTTGAAGACAACAAACAACTACTTGGCCAACTTGACATTTTCAGCGCTCGACTGTGGTCATATCAAGACATACATATGTGGACATATGTCACTCCGAGCTGCTTCACTCTTTGTCGACGACTGGGGCTGAGGTGCCTGTCCACATGTGAGGAGAGGCAACCGCAGGAGCTGACACGTGTTTGTCAGCATGTCAAGCGGTCGAGTGCACAGCAGGAGTGTAAAATATACAAAGAAATAATAATGTATTATATTCATATAGAATACGGAATGTGGATGTTCCAGATGTTGTTTGAAATATGTTAACAAATTGTCACAGATAGCTCATGCTCACGCTCGAATGGCTTGATATGGGTTCGTTTGCGTGATACCCATAATGGTTACTTTGCTTTGTTATAAATAAATTCTTTGTTATTGTGGAGAGGTTCTTAAAGTCAACTATGTAGATTTTTTCAACTTAGGTCCATTTATGTTGTGTGTTATAATATTTGGTTAACTATCTTGTGACTTATAGCTGTTACGCATCTTTTAGATATGAAATTCTTGTTTAATGAACATCACAACAGCTAATTCAATGTAATAAAATTATTTTCAGTGGTCTGTCCGAAAATGTTAGGCTGTCATTTTCAGACTTTTTATGTTGGGCTCATATAATATAATGGAATCTAATATATATTTGAGCAAATGTATTCTTTATTAGCTTCAAATGTGGGCGTATTTATGCTGGCCAGAGACAGTACGAGCAGAGGAAAGCTTCAGTTTCGTGAAATAACATGTTGAGTGACCGCAAATGGGCAACACGCCATTTAAGTGCTACAGAAATGGCCCTACAATTATATTGATGGCAGATAAGCATCCTACACACACAGTCACATACATAGAACAGGTCACGAACACACTGCGAAACAGAAATCGTGATGGCTTCTAATTTTGGGTGCACACGTTGCGTATACGTAATGTGCTCGGCTCGGTTTTAATGTAATGTTACGTGGCTTTAGCTAAACTCAGCAATTGCCATTTTAACTTACCATATACAGCCCCTTGTGAGCATGGCCACAAACCCATGCCCATGCAGGTGGCCTGGCATTCCTGCTCAGAGGATAACATTCCTGCAGCTCTTCAATGTTTTTTTTACTGCTGCATTTTTGTTTAGCTTCATAGGCCTTTATTATAAAAACAGTTCTGTCTGCGTTTATGTTTCGACGTAGCCAAGACAAACAAACAATACACTTTTAAGTCCCACGCGCTGATGAATCGGCAGATAATTAAATATGCCAAAATGCCAACTGTCGGACTGAACGTAACGCAACGCAACGTTGGGCATGTGGGTGGTTGGCTTAAAGGTTGACTGGCAGGCGGACAGATTGGCAGCCTGGCAGTTCAACTGGCAACACACAAGATGGGAAAAGGAAAAGAGATAGATAGATATATATATATATATATATATATAAAGAGAGAGAGAGAGAGAGAGAGAGAGTGAGAGAGAGGAGAGGGGGCGAGTAGAATAGGAAAAGGGCACTTGGGCTCTTGTGTACACATCGAGATTTGCATATTGATTCATATGGCAATTGCTAGTAAATGAATTGCTTTCAATACAAATTTGCGACAGCTGCAAATGTTGATTGATTTTCATGATATAAGCGACAAATTCTATGAGCTGATCAATCGTAATCACTTCCCCTTTGTTTGCGCCCATTCAGTGAATTGCATAGCTATTTAATGCGACATGTCTTATCTCTTATATCTGATATGTATGCACATAAAGCTGACTATCTTGTTAACATGAGATAAACACAAGTAAGTCGGATCAACAAGCTTAATGAATGATGTCAATTAAATTACAGTCTATTTGGGAAATTATATCTTTTGTTTTATACAAATGTTAACTAGGTAAATGCAAAACTAATTCATGACAGATATTTAGTGCTGACATTATATTTGAAGACTAGTTTATATGTATGTATGTATTCCTATAATTGTTTTAATAATTATGATTTAATGATTTAATTAAAATTACATTATTCCTACCGCATGATTTTATTCCATTATTCCATGACTTATTATTCCATAAATAGTGAAAAATAATATTGAAACACATATGTAAATACTCACTTGACTGTTGTTGAAATGCGATCAATTAAATAATTGATGTTAATTAATGCTATGGCCAGCTGTTTTACTTTTTTTTTAGTTTTTTTTTTTTGTTTTGTTTGTTTATCTTAAAAGTGATTTCTTTTTGTATTCTTAAATTTAATTTTCACTTTGAACGGTATACACACTTGTTTATGGAATTAACATGCTGCAAAAGCGCATATAAAATTTAAATATAGATTGCACAGATTCACGCACACACACACACTCCCACACTTATAGAACTTAATTAGGAGTCAGAGCAACGAATACCACAGTTGCAGCCTTTAACAGCTGAGTTATTTTAGCATTTAATTAAAAAAAATGCATACGCCATGTAAACCAACGTACACACACACGCACACACACACACACACACACACACAAATACATACACACATACAGAGACAGATTCGCAAAGGAGGTTAAATTCATATGCGCATAATTGTGGGTGAAAAACGGTAAAATGTGCGACCGTTGCGACCATTTCGACAGTTGAAATGCATTTAAGGGATGTCAACTGGGAGAAAGCCTCGCGTAAACATAAAAAATTCACGACTTCAGCAACAAACCACGCAATTATCATATTTCCAAATATATATACATATAGTATATATACGTGGCTGTATGTATTAATATAAAGTGTAAGTATAAATATACAAAGGCAATTTGATTATAAATTTAAAAAATAAATAAATAAATAAAAATTAAAAAAAAAAAAAAAAAAAACAAGAGACTGTAACAAGAAATTAACTAATTTGCCATAAGCTTTGTAATTACTTTTCTGAGCGCACACATTAAATAAATGACTTAGAGATCTATATGTAAGATATTCTACTTACTAGAATATATTATAATTTATTCTTTTCTTTAATTACTGACATCCTCTTTTCTTTTTCACAACTGTTTGCTCAAATCTTTTGTTTGCATTGTCACAAAATCAATTCAATATAATTGTTAGGGTATGAAATATTCTGCTAATTGATATTGCACATGGATAAGACAACAAGTTATTGCTTCTTTTGTTATTCTCTGTGTACGGTAAACACACGTGCATGCTCACACACACATACACACACACATACACACACACACATTTACACACACAAACGGGGTTCGTTGGCTTTTTATTTATTGCCTCACTTCGATTTTTTTCTTTCTATTTTTACGCTCCTTTGACGTAGGAGCAAACATTCGTTATAATGCCGGATAGTTATTTGTTATTGTTGTGTTTGTTTCTGTTGCTGTTGTTGCTATGCTTACGTTAAACGCATTTCTTCTTACGTTGAACTATTGAACAACATACTTCCGTTCAGTTGTGTTGCGTACAAAAGCCGCTAAATAACTAACGGGAAAATATTCGAGTGAACATTCATTGGCAGAAGCAGAAGCAGTGGCAGAGGCAACGACAGCGACAGCGACCGCGTCCGCGACTGAAGCAGCGCTGCTTTCGAGATACATTTGACGTTTCCGGAGTTTGCGCAGTTCAATCAAAACAAATTTAACACTTATGTGGTGCTTAGGGCTTCAAATGAACACGAAACTGTAAATAAAAAAAATATATATGTATTGGTCAGAATATGAATATCAAAGTATATAATAAAAAACATTTTAAATTGAAGTATTTTATTTTTAATTTATGGCATGAACTATATTATTTTTATATAATATTTTAACAAAACAGTATAAAAATAATATATATTAATGTATGGAACGAATAACTAACGAAAAAAAAAATATATATATGTAAAAAATACGAGCTATTCATTTACTAATTTATACAGAAATGTTTATTTATTTATTTATTTATTTTTTTTTTTTTTTTGTGAAACCAATATTTAATTTTTCAACAATCATCTGAAAAATATGTATTTTGTTATCTTGGGCTTGGCAGACAACAAATTTGCATTTGTCTAATTTGTATTCAGTGAACCAGATTTTTATTACATAAGAACAAAAGTTGTATATATGTGCCTAAAATATATTAAATTAAATATATACACTATTCAAATATATAACATTTTAGAGCTTTTTATATTCATGGCAAAAACACTTTTTATTTATTTATTTTTATTTTGTTTTATTTATCTTTTTATGGCATTTTATTTGCTGTGCATCGAAACTGCTGTATAGTCCAGAAAACTTAATCAATGTCCATGCAAGCGACAGATTTACTCAACACAAATATTAAAAAACAAAAACTAAAAACAATTTGTGCAACAGAAAAGCTTTTGCAACTCAATCAAAAATGTATTCCATTGTTAACAAAATAAAATCCTGAAACGCATCAAAGCACCCAAACAAACTAATATATCTCAGACAATTTGTTAACATAAATCTACACCATGAAGGACATCCATTATATATTCTCAAAACATATAATACATTATTATTTCTTTGTATATTTTACACTCCTGCTGTGCACTCGACCGCTTGACATGCTGACAAACACGTGTCAGCTCCTGCGGTTGCCTCTCCTCACATGTGGACAGGCACCTCAGCCCCAGTCGTCGACAAAGAGTGAAGCAGCTCGGAGTGACATATGTCCACATATGTATGTCTTGATATGACCACAGTCGAGCGCTGAAAATGTCAAGTTGGCCAAGTAGTTGTTTGTTGTCTTCAACAACAATAACATCAGCAACAAATACAACAACAACAACAACAAGAGCAAGAGCAATACAAATAGAATAGCGCCCTCCGCTGTCATCATCATTAACACACAACCTGGCAAAACGTGTTCCGTGCAACGATTCAGATTTGCCTGATGATTGCCCGTTCTCACTGAATATGCTCTGCCATTTTGTGGTTCAATCTCTTCCGCAACCAAAAAAAGAAACAAATGTCAGCCAGCTCTTCTATTTTCCCTGACATTTTAAGTTTTTAAGCGCAGCTGCTGCTTCTTGGGCGGGCGTTGCTTCGTTGGCGTGCCAAATTTGTTGGGGTGATGGGTAATGATGATGTTGGTTGCTGAAGGAGATATCAGGGAGGAAGGACATTTGCATTGCATACTCTAAGGACAGACGAGTCATGTTGGCCCGACACTTGCGCACATTGCTCAGTGTCAGCCTAGAGACGGAGCTGCTTCTGCAGCAGGCGACACAATGGGACGTTCGTGCCTTGTGTGATTGTCAGAGTGTCAGAGTGTCACTTTGTCAGTTTGTCAGTTTGTCAGTTTGTCAGTCAGCCAGCGGAATTTTATGTGGGACACGCTTTGCCTTTGTCTAGGCAGTGTCATTCCTTTTGAATTCTGTGATTTAAAGATGAATCTTGAAATATTCATCTTTGTCCTTTGCTCTCAGTGCACACATCAATTAGCCAATTGGGCATTAGTTGCTGTTTTTGTTATTTTACGGCCACATTCAAATGGAAAGTCAACACTCAAGTAAACATAAGAATAAACAGCCCGCAGCAGGAGCAGTCCATGATAAACATTTGCACGACTGACAATTCAACAATTCGCTTTGTTGCTGCTGGCTGCTGGCAACGCAAATTGAGAAGCAAACAAACTGAGAGCAGAAAAAAGAAGAGATTGAGAAGAAGAGAATGCGCCAGAGAATAGTGAGAAGTCCCGTTTGGAAGAGGTCCTGCAGGAGCCATTCTAATCAATTTGCAGATACAAATTCACAATTCAAATGTATAAATTTATATATATTTAGTGAATTCTGGCTGAGTATATTAAGCGAATTGCGTTGCAGAAAAAGAAAATTTTCATTTTGCATTCCATTTTCCTATATGCTGATATAAACAATATTAATTTGTGTACGCATTGATTGTTGTTTTTGGCAGTTGCTGGAACAGACACCAGAAATTCACCAGATATTATATATTCTATAAATAACTAAGTCAGCCACATGATGTTGCCTTATTTTGTGTGTATTTCTCATTCTTGTTTACATTCATTGTCTGATTCAACTAAATTTTTCATTCAGCCTTGTTAATTAATGATCTGCGAATATGGAAATATATTCAGAATTAATCTAGTTCGAATGCGAGTTTCAGGTATTAGATTGCCATTTCTTAGCGCTCTCTTAATTGAATTCAAAGTTAATTGAGAAGCTATTTGTAAGAGTTTTAGTTTTATCTGCTGTGAGCTGAATAAAGTCTTTAATTGGGTATCCGAAATTCCTCTTAAAAAGCCACAAACACCTTGTCAGTGCAGTGGCTACTATTGACCCAGGTGGATTCGACTGAAAAGAAGTCTATCAGCCCAATGGAGCGTTTATCATTTTAACAGCCGGCAATTTGGGGATTGATAGCAAGCGATTTAAACTGCAAAGCTTATAAAAAACAACTCCCAAACATGTTTTCCCACTGCCCCACCGAGCAGTGAGTAGCCCACCAGCCCACCAGCCCACCTCCATTCCCTAACGAGCAGGAAGCGAAAAACCAGATTTCTAAATTGATGTGAATTTGAAACGAAAAATACAATTCATTTCCACTAGCTGACGGAAAGCTCAATCCCTGAAACCAATAGGAAACAGAGTCACAGGTGCTCACCCACCTCCCACCTCCCAAATCCCACATCCAGTGAGCAATTGGTAGGTACAGAGGAAAACAGACTAAGAAAGAGAGCTGAACGAAATTTCAATGCTGAAGCCAAACTCAGTTTAAGAGGTGAGAAAGGTGTGAGCTCCTCTCAACAAACGTCTCAGCATCAATTGGATTTCCATGTTCAACGAGCGGACTCCTGGAAGGGGCGAGGTGAGAAATTGAAATCATTTCTCAGTGTCAGGTTGAATATGAAAAGCTCTTGCTTATACTTTTCACATTCGCATAACAGATTGTATTGTATTTATGCCCATTGTGCAAGAGACCTCCATTCTGTTGCCTCTTTCTGCTGAGAATTGTGAATGGCATTGGCATTGCCCCATGACAGAAGATATTCCGCCTTCAATAGGACTCAGAAGAGCATACAATAAACGGATTTGCCGCATGATAAGCAGATCCCAGATAAGAAGACCCAACAGGTGGAAGAGGTCTACCTATTCAATAACTTGTAATAAAGTTAGGTGTATAATTAATAAGCCTGTGAATACTCTATAATCCTCATCTGCTTTGCTAAGAGAGTGCATCCTCCAATCAAAGCTCATACCATTGAATCACGACAATTTTGAGCCATGTTTTATAATGCAGACTTATTGTCGCCACTTTTACACTCTTGAGATATTATAGACAGCTTCCCTAATGGGCTGGCGGGTTCCTTTTCCCTCGAGGTCAGAGATCCGACTACAAATTAAGTTTGTGCTTCGTGGCATTTTTAAGTAGTTCAACAATGTGAGAAGTATTAGTTGAAAAGAGGGTTAAGGTAAGCGCTTAATTAAGCAAATAAATAATTCCGGGATATATGCTAATTGACATAGAATTAAATTCAATTCTGCTGAGGAATAACAATATAAGCCTACTTAAGATATGTTATTCCATGATTACATTTAGTTATTTTTTCTTTTATGTATTATCTATATTTAAAGTCAAACTTTTGGATTTAAACTTGGCTATCGCTCGAGAGACTCATGCATATCAATTGTTCTTGTGGCTGCCTGCTTTGTCATATTTACTTGTATTATGATGTTTTTGTTTTCCTCTGTTTCATGTTTTCCTGTAACTCAATTCAACTTTCTGCTTATAAATTTGCATTTCATCAAATAAAATACAACAGGCAACTGGCAACTGGCAACTGGCAACAGCCTGACGGGAATATTTGTGGTCTCTCCTGTGAGTTTATCCGCTGGCTTTGGCCAGCTGGCGATAGTCGTACGAATGATTTCTACGCCAACGAAGTAAATTTGAATTTCGACGTGCTTCAGCCAGCAAAATTTATGGCTTTCACTCTTACTCACACACAACTCACATACGCCCACAAATACATACATATACACATTTTGGCTTATGCTGTGCTCGGGCGCACGTGGCGTATACGCAACATTCACAAAATGCGTAGGCGCTCAGGCGAGTTAAAGTTTGGGCTTGATAAAAGACTTTGCACACTTCTGGGCTCCTTCAACTTGAGCCAGAAAATTAACATTCGCGCGACTCGCACTTGAGTTTTGGGCTGGTTTGTTCTGGTCTGGATTCAACTGCTCACCTGGCTGCACTTTAATTTGCATATTAAATGCCGCCTTGCAGCGGTTCCTCGTGCCAGTCTCGACTCTCAACTGCCACCTCATTCAGATCCTGCTTCACTCAAAGCTCAGCCGAAGTCCATGCGAGTGTCGTCAATATCTTCTTTCTCTTGCCGCTCCCCCTCAACTCCAGTTGCGTCAACGTGTGTGTTTTCAAGGGATTTTCACATGCAAAGCACTTAAGCCAACGGGGCTGCCTCCTGCCTCCTGCCTCCCGTCTCCTGCCTTCTGACTGGATACAGGATTCGGGAGCTGAGGCTGAAGAGCTTGCGCAAGGCATATCCTAACTATTATTATTGTCTCCTGTTGAATTATTCATCCCGGTCGTAAAATTCTGGGCTACGCTATTTTCTCTTTGCGAATGATATTTTAAATATTAAAATGGTTCGACTTTAATAGAAATGGATACGGAGCCTAAGGCAGGAACTGAAGAGCGAACTAGAACTATTATCAGACGGCCTACTCCATGCACTCTGCGCTTTACGTTCGCTCTATGCGCCAGCTGAGGCTGCCATTTGGAAAAGCGCCAACTGCCATCGCATTTCTCGATGCCAGTCCAACTATTTCACTCGCAATTACAATTATGTCCCCATTGTGTGCTCCTCACCGGCTGTTGCGCCAATCTCGGCCCCAATAAACGTCTGGGACATACTCCCACTCCCACTCCCACTCCCACCGACCGCTCCTCAGTTGCTCAATGCTCACTTTCTCACAATGATTTCGGTGCGGCTTATTGGCTGCTAAGAGGACAATTGTTGCCATGGGAGGGCGTTGACAATTTAGACGCTTCATTTGTATGCCAGAGCAAAGTTTTCTAATTTTACAGCCTGTGGCTTTGATCATTGTTGTTCTTCTTCTTGTTGTTGTTGTTGTTGTTTATATGGTTGTTGCCATTGCGATTTGCATAAGCAAAATCAAAATCATGTCGTGAACTCAATTTGAATAAAGTCTTAAATGGTATAGTTTCTATTAGCTACGAACATGTCCATTGACTGTTGAGTTGGATTTTAGACTTGAGTTCTAAATATATTTTGTTAATATCTGAATATGAACAGATGGGAATGTGGGAATGAATAACAGTTGCGCGTTTTAGTATTAACGCTCTGTTCGTAAGATAAACCTAATAAAATTATTCTCACTTGCTCTCGTATTGAGCAAGAATCTTCGTTTCTTTTCGTTTTTATTTTCTGTTGAGCTCTCTTCGAATGATGCTCTATAATCGAACATCGTTTAGGGAGCGACACGATTGACGCTTGTATACAAATGCAAACACATACTAATACACATGCGAAAACATATCAATACATACTCAATAAATACTCAATACATACTCAATACATACTCAATACATACTCAATACATACTCAATACGTTCCTCATTTAAGTCAACCAAACGATCGGGGAACAACGAGAGCCAAAAACAAAATGTGGCTAGCCGATCTCAAACGAGGTCGTTAAAGAACCGATCCAATCGGTTACTCTCTGATTTATTTTTCGGAGTGTGAGTAAAAAAACATGTATTTGCAGATATTGTTAGCTGTAGAATTTAGATATAATACTTGTGTACGATTATTCATCTTTTTAAATCACTGAGTATGTATTACATCCCAATTCAATATGCCTTTTACACTCCTCCAATATCATTTTGTAAAACTCATTTCAGTTTTTATCTTAAACAAATGTCTAAGTGGCTTAGCATCATGCAGTCTACTTTTTGAGGGCGCTTCGAGCAGCTATGGGAAACAGTCTACATTAGAGGCGAAGGCTGACACAAAAAGTGCCAAATGCCTTGGCATTAAAATGTAATTAGGATGTGTAGCACATAACACATCAGACACACACACTCACACACACATCCGCACCAGCCAGGCGAGACTGTTAGTCGAAACCAACATCAACATATTTATGGCTTTTGCCTGTTCTGAACAGGCCCTGTTGGAGCGTCAGTGGGGAAGGTAGAGGAACATGTGTTGGTGCCCACATAATGCGTAAATTTTCTGATATTAACGAAAGAATATAGTACGCTTGAGAGGCAGGCCATAAATCTTTTTTTTTTTTTTTGCCCTGCTGCGGCTACCTGAAATTGAAGCGCGCCGTCAGCAGACTTTCGGAGAGCACTGTCGGCCGTCCTTGCAGAGCTGCTAATTTGTTAAATTGAGCATTAGAAGTGCTTTGTGGTGTTTATGATACAACGCGCTGTCCGCAAATCAATTAAATTTCAGCAAATTGAAAAATTGCGTATACGCAATGTGTCGTAAGAGGGCCAATCGAAAGGTGAACAGTTGAGCAGCTGAGCAGAGCAGAGCAGGGTATAGGTCTGCATCAGAATTGAGTTGAGTTGATTTGCAATGCAGATCACGTTCCCTTTTGAGCACTAAATGGGGAATGGGCTCAACCAGAGTTGTGCCAGTCGGACAGCTGAATCCATTTAGTTCCTTCTCCTTCTTCCACACACTTGGCTCACTTGGAGTTCATTGTCTGCAAGGCTCTTGGCGTATGTGCGAACCATTACTCAACAGTCGACACACAGACTTGGGCACGTATCCTAATGTATGGCCAAGCAGCCGGACTCTGGACCGGGTCTGGAGTAGAACAATGGCAAATGCCATTATTAATGATGCAATTGACATGCTTCGGCCAGAGACGCCGATGGAGATGAAGCTGAATAAGAAATATGGGTTTACATTGAGCCAGCCTCAAATGGGTGGGGTAACACTCTAACAATATTCAACAAAATTTTGTACATTTCCAGATCTATGTATGTGGATGCGTGTGAGTTTTGAGTTCGTTACACTTCGTCACCAAATGAAGTGAATTTGCGATGGGCTCCTCAACTCTATCTGTGATTTAAATTTGATAGAGTAACGATAAGTCGTATACTCTCAACTCTCAACTGTTGCTGACTGTATTCACATTTGTTAGTATTTCCTTTAGCCCCCACTCGCCATTATGTGTCCTTATCTCTTTCGCTCTCTCTCTCTCTCTCTCTGTGTGTGTGTATGTGTGTGTTTATGTGTGTGTGTGTGTGACTGTCCTTGTGGCATGCTACAGTTAGTGTGGACCTTGTGTTTGACTTTGTTTGTGTTGTTTGCTTTGTTAATAGTTTTTAGCTTAGTTGCTGCTTTGGCTTTAACTTTCGTTTAGTCTGGCTGGATTCCCTCGTGTCCAATTCAATAAAATCTTAGTATGTGTTGGATAGGTTAATCGGTGACGCGTCGACTTTCAGGTCAAAGTTCTCTTTCCTGTTACTCTTCTTTGATCGCCCACAAAGTTTTGCCAAACATTTGGCTATACACTAGGTATACTTGGGTGATTTTATATGAGCCAGCTACTTTAGTGCGGGTTATTTGAGGCCAAGTATAATTAGAGTTCGGTTCTTCAAAATAACATGTTCAAGTAAAACTAAATATATTTGTTCTATTTGAAAATACAAATTTGTTTTCGTCGAGATATGGAATTCAACCATATCCACAAACTAATATTATTATTATTTTTGTTTTAGTTTTCAGCAGTAAAAAATAGGAGCTGTTTCACATACGGCCTCTACTTCAACTTAAGGAATTTAGTTTAATTTGGTGTTGTATTTCAAATTTAAAATAAATTCAGTTAAATATATCGTCTCTAGCTCCCGAAGCATTACACACAAACTCATTAGTGCTTTAAAGAAATTTCATTGAAACTATAATTCAATTCGATTGAATAAAGCAAACTTTATCTCAAATTGAGTGTTGTACGTGCATTGGGTCTGTAATGAAAACATATGATTTTATAAGTATATACGAATAGAACAAGCCAAGTTCTATGAAACATTGAGCACAGATTCAAATTCGTATTCATCTTACTGCTTACATTGCTCTCATGACTTTTCCAGCACTCTTACATATTTTTCTTGCAACTTACAATGGTGTCAAAGCTGTTGCATTTTCTCAGGCAACAAGAAATGTTTGTTTTACATTGGATAAAATAAACACCAGCAACTGAGTGTCTGGAGATGTTTCTCATCTCTGCTTTATTGTTGTATCTGCTGCAATATCAACAAGCAAAGCTGAAAAACAAACAGAGGGAGAAAAAGCTGAAGGTTGTAGAGCAAAAGGAAGGGAATAACGTGTGTCTGATGTGTCCCGATAAGCAGCTGCTGCTCGCGCATTAGATGAAAACTCGACTCGGGTTCCTCCATATTCTTCTTCCGCTCGCTCCCCACCCAACCATGAAAAATAGATGGCGTGCCAAATAGCGTGTTTCGTTGTTGTAAATGAATCCTATTTTGGGGTGCTCTGCCATGAGGAAGCGTAAACTAGTCATGCTATGCATACCAGTATTAGGATTTATGTTTGATGCACACGCGAATGTGTATGAAATTCAATTTTTCACAGTGGCTTAAGATGCAGCAGGCAACATTATTGTTTCGTGTTTACTTGCATTGTGTCGAGTCGAGTCTGGTGCAGAAAGCGTCATGCACGATGCAACAGCTTTGCCTGTTCGTATTCACTAAGAGTCATTTAAGCGTATCTCTCGACTACTCATTGTTTCTCCAGCGCTTTACTGATTTGGCAAGCGCCACTCAGCCTAAACAATGTGCCTTTCATTCTGTTTCAATCAAGTAGCTTAGGGAGAGGGTGGCTTAAAAGGGCACCGGAAATTACGTATACGCAGCCCTGATTCGTGTTTGCTTCCTGTGCGTGTGAACTCGTCTATTGCAATTTTGCGCCTTTTCCCGTCGCTCATCGTTTTGTTTGATGTGTTTTTCAGTCGCCTAATTGTGCGTGCAAGCGACAACAAAGACTCACTGGGTGAATGCTTGTCGCTGCGTCCACTGCCCACTGCCTACTGCCCACAGTCCACAGTCCACAGTCCACACTGCATACAGAGCCACAACTGAGCCCTTTGCCAGTCGTCCGGCTTGCCCACCTCCGTTGATTCATTTTGTTGCAGGCGATTTTGGATTTCGTTTTTAAGCCTTTCCATAGAAATTGCATACAAATTGGCCAACATTTTGTTTCACTTGAATCACGTTGGCTTAAAAGGGCCTTTCGCAGAGCCTCTCTGATTGAATTGCAACCAAACTATTTCTGGGACAGTGCAAACCGTACAGAAAAGAGAGAAGTTTCATATTCAACATCTACGTATCTGTAGTCAACACAGAATCCTGGGAGGTCCCTGTTGTTCATTTGTGACCCATTTTTATTGCTTCTTATCGATTTTCTTAGAATCGTTGGATCCAAGCTGACCCATTTGAAAGCAGTTGACCCTTTTAACTCCCTGTTTCTCTTTCCTTTCTTTAGATGAAGGAAAATACAATCGTAATTCTCACTCTATTTGCTTAGCTGTCATTGATAGCTTCTTATGACCTTAAATGAATTCTCCTCTCTTCTCGCTCTCACACACTTTGACTGCAATTTGTGCATATTACAGACAGGAATAAGCATAAGCATATGCCACACCAATTATACTAAATCCACATGCATTTGGCATTTAGCATTTGGATATGTATGGTAATGTCCATTTGCTCTACTTTATGTTTACAGAGTCAACTAACCGGACAATCTCCAACAAGTTCATTTGACTAGACCACTTCAAACAAACCACAAAAGCAGCTGACTTCTCCTCTGCATCTGCCTCTGCCTCTGTCTCTGTCTCTGTCTCCTTCGCCGTTCTAGGCGAGCTCATTAATTTTGCTCAACCAGAAATGAATAATGATATGGTCCCTGTGGTTAGTCTTAAGGGGAGTAAGAAGTCCGAAGTACGAAATGTGAAATGCGGAACAAAGCATAAATTCGTGTGTGATGAAGCCAAAAATCTACACTTAAAACTACACATAGGACTGAGCACTCGACGTCGTTTTTTGGCAGAACCTTTTACTTGTAGCCTCAGGGTGGGTAAATATGTGTGTGTGTGTGTGTGATCTGAATTGTTGTCCGGTCTGGCTGTTGATAGTTCAGCTAGTTTTCTCTTGCTGTTGCATGTGGGTACAAGCCAAGAGCCAAAACACAAGCTGCAACAATTTTTCATTTTGACTTTTCCCTTTCGCCTGTCGCCTTTCTTCCTCCCTCCTTTCTCTGTTCTCTGCATAGACTTTTAGTTCCCACTACCCAATTACAAAAGTTTCAGTTTTTGCATTGTTTGTTTACGTCCCTTGCTGTAGATTTTTGTGTTGTGTTTTTTGTGGTTGTTTTATTTTTATTTTTGCAGCTGCCACTTCAGCGCATTTTAACTTTTTACGGTCAACTAGGGATATGAGTGTTGTCCTGACTGTGTGAAGGCTCGTTTGCTCCTGCTGTTGTTTGGTTTGCTTCTGTCTTGTCATTGCGTTTGCCATTTGCCGCTTGACCCACCTTCGACTTGGTGGTTTTCATCGAGCACAGTCCACAGTATCAAGCCAGACTCATTTCAATACACTTTTGTGTCTTGAGTTGGTTTTTCTGGAATTGCAATTAGGGGACTTAAATTTTCGAAAAAATATAATTCTTCTGGGATATTTGTTGTGCTTCTTATGTATAAAGTTGTCATGAAAAAATGGAAATGGAATAGATCAACTTTTCATACAAATTAGTTTGTTTAATTGGAATTCATTTAGTTGGCATTATTATTTCTAGATTTTCATTCCAATAGATTCCAACAAATCCCTTCTGTTTCTCATTATGTTTCTGCTCACTCATGCATCATACAAGAAATCCAAGTTGATTGCTCCACACTTCAACTTCAACTAAGCAGAGAGTTGATTGAGGAAACCTCCTCTCCACCTCTCCACCTCTCGGGCTCCACACTCTTGGCTCTCTACGACTGATTGCAGCCAACTTCCGTTTGTTGCCAATCCCACGCACGTCCTGGCCATAAAGCGCAGCGCACTAAGCCAATTTCAGAGTGTTTATAATTGAAACTTGCCAAGAGCTTCGAGGACCACAGCATGGAATGAATGGCACGCTGAAAGAGAATAAAACAAAGCAAAACCAAAGCCAACATAGTGCAGGTGCAGAAGAAATGTAGTTGAAAGGCGAAAGGCGAAAGGCGACTCGCGTCCAAGTCATTTCCCCCGAAGCGGATATAAAGCGATTTGACTTGGTGACAACATCATTTCCGCAGGGCGCTGCTGGGAAGGCGAACAAGAGCGAAGTGCTGGGCGGGCACAAAGAATAATGAGCACTTAAATTGCTGTCATTAATAAGGCGACTAACAGAGTTGCACAATTTAAAGCCGTGTGCCATTTTGATAAACTGCTCTGCATTGACTACGTGCTCCTGAGAAGCGCAGAGAGAGGCGGATAAACGACGTAGAGGCTCTTATGAATTCAGGTGAGCAGAGCTGAAGAGAAGAAGAAGAAAAAGCCAACAAGAAACGAGCTCATTACAAATGATAAATTAGCTGGACAAATGAAGACCTCAAAGTGGAGATGAATAGAGACCGAAGTGTCCGGTGTCCATGAAGAATCGAATGATATGTGAGACAGGCTAAGCAACATAACCAAGTTCCGAGATGAAAAATAGAAGCGAGATTTCATTTAAGAGACTTTGTTTTATTTCAACAAAGTTCGAGATGATTTGTATTCCGTTTCTCGAAATGTATTCTGCGCCTGTAAAAAGTTTATCCTCAACAGCCAAGGTAAAAATATGTTGCAAATAAATCATTTTTAATAGACTTTGCTTGCATGGAAAACGAGAAAACGAAAAGGGCTGAAGTGAAATTACCAACTGCCTCCTCATATTTTCTCAGTGAATGAAAGGAAGTTGTGCGGCCAAAGCCAGGCAAGGCAACGATACGAGCTGAAGGAAGTGGTTAGCTTGACTCACAAATTTGCATTGTGTGAATTGCTTCCGTTGCTGCTTCGAATATTGCCAGCTCACTTGAAAGGATGTGCTAAGTCCTGAGATATGCCGAGACAAGACAAATACACGAAACAGCAGCAAGATAAATATCTGAATTGCGGCTGTCCACCTCCTTGGACAACATTTCTCTTGTCATTTCATTGCAGTCTCAAAGATATTGTTCGGCTTAGTTCCCGACTTCATCCCCTCTACCTCCACGAAATGAACACAACAGGCGACGGCAAATACAATCAAATACAACTCTGCCATTCGCACCTAATTCAAGACAAGTGTCGCAGATGAAGACATAAAACGCAGGCCTGCCTCTCTTTAAAGTTAATGAATTTTGTCTCAAATAATTATTTCAATTTTTATTAGCCTGCCTTTGTTTCAGTTCCATTCCCTTACCATTTCATTGACATTTTTGACTGCTCGTTTTTACGTTTGTTTCCTCTTTCTGGCATTCCAAGCAATTTCATTTCTGCTCACAACTTATTCTCTTGAATTTGAATTTGAATTTGGCATTCTGAAAGCAAACTTGAAATGAATGGAATAGTTAATTGCCTTCGGCCTGTAAATATTTGTTCTTAAGCATGCGATATGACTCACTTTTAATACATACAAATTCCTTTATTTTGAGAATATTTTGCAGAAATATATTTTAATTGTTACTTAGAAACTTGGTTGAACACAGTTCGAGATCATTGCCTATAGCACGACTAACCCAGCTGCTCTCAGAACCTCCACAGTCAATGGCCAACTAATTGTTTACCTTATTTATGGAAAGCAGCAAAGTTTTTTAGTTAATACGAGAATCAGATGGCGAAAGTGTGCCATTAATTCTCAATTAAATTGTTGCCATTTTGGATTGTTTACGTCGAGTGGGGAAAGCAAAGCGAAAAGTAATGGAAACTGGCCGAATTTTGTTCAATTGAGTGCCTCGGGCAGAGGAAATCAAATTTGCGTGGCGATGGAATTTCTTTTCACTTTATTTACTTGGCAATGAATTCACCTTGACGAACCGCACAGACGAGTGGGCCACTGGGATGTGGGTGTTGAATGCAAATCGAGGCACTCCACGAATGTTAACGTAAACACATAATCTGATTCCAGAAGCGAAGTGCACCCACGCAAGTGGGATTTCTGGTTCCCTCTCTTTTCACTGTGAATTGTATTTATTTGCATGTAAGGTTAGAGATGAGGTAGTGGCAAAGGGGTTCTCTTTAAACCAGAAATGTCAACAGATCCTTTCGCCGATAAAAGGATTCACTGGGGACAGAAACGCCTGCGCCTGCATGAGAAAATTAATAAAAAGCGAAAGTAAACACAGAACGAGGCAATGAAATGTTTTCAGCAAACTTTAACTCCGACTCGAACTTCGCTCGGACTGCGTGTGATGTTATTCCACACCTCATACACAAACACAGAAAAGCCTTAAATTGAAAACTCACCAGGTAAATATTTACGCAGCTGAAAAATAATTCAAGAGAGTCAATATATGGAATGGGCAAATTTAATTTAAGCAACGACAAAAGAGAAAACAGAAAACAGAACGAAAAAAAAAAACAGGAGTGAACCTCTTCAAAGTATCACAGTCGTCGTAGTCAAAGTATTTATATATTCCACATGGCAGACATAATGCTAAATATTTTCACAAATTTTGTTTGATTTTCCTCGATAATTCAAAATACTTTTGGGTGCCATTATTAAATTCTCAATTTCCAACCTGCGATATCGAACATTTCTCTGCCTATCGACCCACTCAGAGTGAATTTTATGGCCTACCTCGAAATGTTTTTATTACTCAAACAAGAAACCAGACGACAATCAGATTTTCCCATTTAAATATCTTGCGACTTTTTGACACGGGGGGGAACCCATTCTAAAATATGGTATTTGACTTTTCTCTTGTTTTTCTTTGCAGGCACCGCTGAGAGACTAGCAAAATGCATTAGACGAGCAAGGCAAAATATTTGGTAAATATAATTTGTAATATTATCACTGTGAGAGGGAAAGAGGAAGCGAGAGAGAGAGAGAGAGAGAGAGAGAGAGAGAGAAGGCTATTTAAGCAGAGTAAACATTACACATCAAACAGATCATAGCGAGTGAATTATACGTAATTGTATTTGCCCATGGGTTGGTGACTTTGTATGACTGAGAGTGAGAAGGAGAGCAAGAGGTAGAGAGAGAGGGAGCAGCACATGTCCGGCAACAAGTCAAGTGTGGCAAATGACAGGGACTTATGTCTGGTTCCCTTACAGATACTATGCCGTCAACAACAGAGCCAGCAAAGTCCAGCAGCCCTGCTATCTGCCAGACATTGTTCCATTTGAGTTTTGTACAAATTGAAGGCATGTCCTGCTGTTGCAGCCAGAGAAAGGCCTTGCCCCAATTATGTGACAAATATGGAAATCTACAGCTGCAGCCGGCCATGCTGCTCCCTTTGTGTGTGCTGCAATGCGTATTCAATAAATGAAAGCAGGAAAGTTCCATTTAAATTGCATTAAATTTGCCTCAGCAGCAGGAAGCTGCCAGCGGGCGACAGAGTTACCAACGTAACAACCACAGCCGCTACATTCCCATCCTTTCCCCTTGCAACCCACAAGAAGTGTTGCATATCCGGTTCGGTTCCTGCTGGGGAATGCATGTTTGATGTATCTCAGCTCGAGGCAAGAGCAGAGAGCTGAGAGCAGAGAATGGATTGGTCACTTGGCTGCTGTTGCTGCTAATTGACTGGGTGTGAGATTTCGCCCAGCTGAATGAATGTGTTTTGGGATCTGCAGCTAAAATGATTTGTAATGCTTGTTTATTTCCACCTAATTCGCCATTTGTATCAGGCATTTTTCCCTACTCACATTAATAATTCACAATACTCCTGGCAGACTCGAACGACAGAGCCTAATCACAAGACTTAACGGAGTTAATAAAATGCGCTGTTAAAAGCATTTGAAATATGCGAGTGTGCTTATCCCCTATGGTGATACTGTCAGGGGACTTGTTTTTCAGCTGGCCAGAGTTAGGGGCTCTCATTCCTTCACTGCGTAATATAAAAAAGGAGGATAATAAAATTTATGAGTTTTGATTTATGTGCCAGCCGCAGACGAGGATATCTGCATGCTGTGTGTATACGTGATATTTACAGAGGCAATTTTGTGTTTTGCCAACAAGTCGCATTAAGTCAATGGCTGACAAAAATAAAAAAAAAAAACATTAACATAAAAGAGATTTATTTTGCTTTGAATTTATGAAAGAAATTAAATAAATTAGCCGCAGTTTGCTGCTATTTCAAGTTGTTCACCCTTTCTGCTTTTGCTGAAGAAAGACCTTTTTAATTTAATAAATGATATGCTTTCAGCGTAGTAGCTAGTCATTCTACGCTAGAGAAAAAAGTCTCATATTTGTTAATCAGCTAATTGGTTTGAGTTTTGCTTCTGTTTGCTTGTGCCTCGTCACTTTAGCAGTTTGTTTAGTCTTTCAAAGGATTCAAATCTGAGAAGTCAACTGCTTTTTTGTCTCCATTTTAAAACACATATGTCTAAGAATCGCATTTCATTCCAGTGAAATTCATTCTCTCTCATCTCTTTGACTCCATTAACTGTGTGGCTTGATTGAAAATTCAAATTGTGTTGTACACAACAATTAAAGATGCTGCCTTTGGATTTTCGTATTTGTCTTTCAACTGCGCCAACTCAGACAAAGTACAATGCCACAGCCTTTTAATCAAACTCTAGCATGCTGCACGTACCGCACTTTGTTCGGATTGCGGCTAGAAACTTTTAACCTCACAGCACACGCTTGAAATTTGCTACTCATGCTCCGTTCCGTTGCGTCCGACCACTCTTTGGCTTCTCTGTATTCCCCAGTGCAATTTGGAACTTCTGTTTGGCTTGCAAATAAAACCGCATCCTGATGTCGCTGCTGTTTTCCTATCTATCCTAGGAGACACACAACAAAGTGCAGAGTCAGCCGGAAAAATGGCATACTCTCATTGCAGCTGCCATCCAGGTTGGTTGCGAATGGAGAGACGCAGCATCAGCTACGTGTCAACATCTGTAGCTTCAATTGCAACGCCAGCCACAGAGGACTTCGTACTCATTTGCATACATACACTTGACATACGTGCTCGGTTGACCCCGTTTGGGGAGGACACTGACCAGCCAACAGCCATCAGCATGTAAAAGTGTCAATCATTCCTCGACCCCCTCGTTCCCCTGTTCCACACTGCCACTAACGATGCCTCGTGCCATTGTTGTTGCTATTATGATTATCGTTATTGTTGTCCCATTTTCTCTCTCTTGGCCCGCCCTCCTGCTGACTCCTTTGTCGCTCTTCCTCTTCCTGCCATACATAATGAAATAAAAATATTGTGCTGTTGTCGCTAACGTTCGGCTCTTGTTCATTTTGTTCATTTCGTTGTTGTCCTTTGTTATTTTTACTGCTGCTATGCAAAGCAGACACATAATAAATTGTTCTCCTACCAGGTTGCCGTTGCCACCGCCCGTTGCAAGCCACAAAAGAGCTGCAAATTGAAATTTAATGAAATTTATTAATTTGCTGCATTTGTGATGATGTGGCAAAAGTATTTTGTTGTCAGCTTCAATGGATCACTCAGCGGTTGATTTTGCGTTTTCTATTGATTCACTAAAATATGTAACAAACAATACAAAATACAGGGACTGAATGAATAATTCAATGTGCCAAAAGCCAAAATGAAATACATATTTTAAAATTGAATTAAGTTAAACAGCGTGTTAAATTAAGTAGAGTTGTCAAACGGAAAATACCAAAGGCAATTCAGCCAGACCATCACGGACCTAAGCCAAAGCCAAAGCCAAAGCCAAAGCTGTGAAATTTAACGCGCTCAACTTTTAGTGGCCAACCAGCTGTGGCTTAGGAGTTTGAAATGCCTCACAGTTCAGCTAGAAGATAAACGGCTGAAGAAAACTTTATGAAGATGAAGAAAGATGTTGAGTTATGTTCAGCTTGAGTTGAGTTAACTTATAGCTAACTCTGAACTCAAATTGAAATACTCAGCAGCTAAAAGCATAATATTACAAGGAAAGGTGTCTCTCTTTCTCTTCTTCAGCTCTTAATGAGTTCATAAAATCAAAGCTGGCATGCAAACAGTCCATTAGATGTGTAAATGGGACATGTCACAAACAACTAAAGGAAATGTGAAATACGTGTGCAATTTGTCACTTTATCGCTGCTGCCTTATTTATTACGCATACGTAACATAAGCCACTGAAAGGAAAGCCTTATGGGAAATCTTTCGACTTCGCTGACTCAAGCACGCAAATCAGAGTCTTTTGTCATCTTATCTCGATTCGAACAACAATCATCGAATGGCAATCACTTAGTCATATCTCGTTCTCGCCGAATTTCACCTTCGAATGCTGACATTACTTTCCGCCATGTTTTATTTATATTGTTTGTATTTTTCACAGCCTTCACACAGTAGCCGCAATCAGAATGTCTTGAGGCGTGCGGCTCAACTTTGACATTCCCGTGTCGTTTTTTATGCCTCGCCTTTTATTGCGTGCCATTACTTTAATATTCTCGTGCCTCCTCCAGTTCGATTCACCTCACAGCAATCGATGAAAGAACTCCAACTGGGTTCGTTGTGCCCACGCTCACATATGGATATCCAGATATGTTGCTGGCACTTTGTGTTAGCTTTTGCCTGTTGGCTGTTGGCAGTGGCTGCCTTTAATGTATTTCAATTATTTTTATTGGCTTATCATAAATTATAATGCTCCCTGGCCTTGGCTCCCATATATTCTCAGCCCGCTTTTCCCTTCCTGTTTCACTGGCTTCATCACATTTTCACAGTTCTGTAGTTCCTGCCCTGCCCTCGAATGCTCCTTCTCAGCCAGGCCTGAAACACATGTTGAGCCTTTTTTTTGGCATTGCTGCTTATTGAAAAACTTCGGCAAGTCGTTGCGTGGATCGCTTCGTCCTGCTTGAGCAAACTTTCCGTTAAGTGGCAACAACTTTTCGTCCTTCTTCAAGCATTTTATAATTTCATGGCATTTCTTAGGATTTCTTGGCTGCCATGTTTTCCATATTTTACTGTGCTGGTAAAACTTTATAGAGTTCATTATTTGCACCAAGCGCGCCTTAATTATTCCTGCATTTGGCACTAAGACAAATTGAATTGTGTTGCGGAATGACTTAACCGGAAGCTTAACTGCTTCCAATTTGTTTTTCATATTGTATTGTATTATGCAAATGCCAGCATATCCGAGAGCAGATATAAAGCAGTTTGTAGCTTGAATTGCAGTCTCATTGTTCATATATCTCAAGTATAGAACTCGTTCCTGAAACGCGCTCTCAGTGAGTGGGAAGGAAACCGTCTCTAGACAGAACTGACTAAATCAATTGCCCTACGTTTGATTTACATCTTTGACTTTATTCTTCATCAATCAAGACATCAGAATTCAGCTGAATCACAGTATTTGTGTCATTTCTTCATTCTTCCCTCTCCAGCGCCATCAACCCATTATTCATTCATTCTAATTTGGCTCTGTGCCTCGTGGCGCCTGCCACATTGAGCACGCCGCATTGCATTCGCGACTCTATTACACAAGTTTCTCGCAATTTTAATTATCACGCCATCGTCATCATCTACATCGGAATACCTCCGCCACGCCTCCTCATCTGCACCATCAACATCACTCTGGTTATTGTTGTTGTTGTTGTTGTTGTTGCTGTTGTAATTGTTGCAGCTACTAAAACTGTTCCAAACGGCACCGCAAATGCAATTTCCGTGCAAAATATTTACACAAAGGCACAAAAACTTTGCCCACATCCACTTCACTATTTCGTGTTCCATTCCATCCGCTCTTTCTCTCTCTCTCTCTCTCTCGCTCACCGTCTCGAATTGTATACAAAGTTCGTGAGCGCCAAATAGAAAACTAAAACTAAAAGAAAATGCAAAAGTTTCTCTGAAGAACGAAAAGTATTGAGCTCTCTCTTTCCCTTTCTCTCTCTCTCTCTCTGTCTCGTTCTTTCATCTGTTTCTAGTCGAAACTCCATGAACCGCTTTGGGTTCAGAGCAGAGCTTACAACTCTTTACAGTTGCTGCTCCCGTTGCATACTTTGCGCACTTTGTAAATAAGTTAAGGTATTTCGAAAAAAAAAGAAGAAGAAAGGGAAAAATCGTTGGGTGCCGCTTCGCTGGTTAAAATTAAAAGAAATTTGCAGTCGGCAAGCGAGGGAAGCGCAGAGTTACAAGTGAAATGAACTGCTGTAGTCTGCTCTTCATTTCAGCTGCAGTGGTTGAGGTTCTTGTTGCTTTCGCTTGTGTCATGCTGAACGACAAAATGCACTTTGTTTGATGAGCAACTGCGACAGAAAACCTCAACCGCCCCCTGGCCGACATCTGGCAGGGCATATGCCAGAGCATATGCCAATAAGGGCCCGAAGGTAGAGGCAGAGCATGCCAGGCAGAGGCTGAACTTTAAAGAGAGACACTGCCAGGGATAATGCCAACTGACAGCTTTCATTTTCTCTTGCCCAGCTGTAACTCAGCTGCCTGAAAAAATAATGAGAAATTATTGGCGCATTGCGCCTCGAGCCAGTCCAATTGGTGCCGCACTCGTCGTAAGCCCGAGAAGAAGAGCTCGTGTGCTGATTGTTGTGGACAGGTCTTGTTACATACTTGTATAGGCAGCACATGGCTGGTTATGCTGATTTACTTTACTAAAGGATTTAATTAAATACAGAATACGCTTTATTTATTTCAATTGCATTCATTTATAAATAAATTGCATATTAAAGAAAATATTTTGTATTTGCCTGAATGTTCATTTTATTAAAGTGCAAATCGATTTTTAGTGTAGGCAGTTTCAGCTCTTTCCACCTAGTTTGCACTCCAAAAGACACAAATAACCATAATCGAAGCAGCTTCCTTACAGCTCATCGCCATTGTGCAACATTGGCAATGCTGCATGCCATAAAATGCGGCTCAAATTTACAGCCCAGGCATAAATTGGAAATGTTTTCCCATTCTGCCTGCCTTCGAGCAGGCTGAATTCTGATAAACCAGGCAGGCTAAAGTAGAGCAAGGTTTCTCCTTAATTCCTCGGCTAAACAATGCAGTTGGTATTCCACATATTCAATGTTTAAACGAGGCAGGTATATATTTTATAGTTTTGAATTTTATTTCAATGTAACAGGAAATGATATTCGACTCGAACAGCTCATGAAATGTTCCCTGTCTGCATTTAGTAAGAAATAAAATATTCCACTGAAATCAAATAGCAAATGAATTCTTATTTGTCTGCACATAATTTATATTATTTTAGCTACTTCACCTAGATTAGCAGCCAAGCTAATGACTACCCCATGTTCACCTCTCCTCCCCTTCTATCAGCCTCTCTCGCTCACTCTCGCATCTGTCCCTCTGGCTTGCTGGCTTCCCTTAAAAACATTTAATGTGTATTATCACACTTCCACTTCAAATACCTTGCTATAATTTTAAAGCACAGCATTTATGCTCTGAAACACACGTGAGGCGATTAACATAATTAGAAGTGCAAATCCAACACTCGACACGCCTGAGACAAAGCCTGCTCAAACTTGTCAAGCTCACTGATAGGAGCGGGGGGAGCGTGGGGAGCGTGGGGAGCGGCTGTGTAAAAGATTCCCATAAAGTGTAAATATTTGCAGGCTGAAAGAAGAGACGAGGCCCAGCAGGTGGCATCGAGAGACTGGGGACACAAGCATAAGCACAAACAAGCATAAACACATACAAAGAAGCAACCACATACAAAGCCACAGCCCAAAATGGCGTCTCTCTCTCTCTCTCTATCTCTCTCTCTCTCTCTTTCACTCTCTTTCTTTCTTTTCGCTGAGCCTTTAACACACACTTAAGAGCTCCGACATAATTTCCAAATTGTACAATTATAATTTCCTCCCGTATATACACATACACATACATATACATATACATATAATCGTATATATATTTTCAGAGTATTTCTGATAAGCACTTTAATTAGCTCAAGTTTTCCTGCTGTCATTTCTCTTACCCAGTGAGTTATTTCCATGAGGTGACTCCATCAAATTAATTGCCTTGTTGCTTAGTCTACTTTTTGCCAGTGTGTGTGTGTGTGTGTGTGTATGTGTGCATGTGTGTGCATGCTTACACACGTATTATCTTGTCTTGGCATATACTTCATCTGCTCTGCTCTGGTCTCAAAAACTTTTCATTTTCATTTTGGATTCAACTTTTTGCATTATTGAGGGAATGTGAGGTGAGCGCAGCCTTCGGGCAACTTGTTTGGTTTCTCACCTGTGTGTGACCCTTGTGGCCTCACACACACACACAAACACACACATACACATACACATAGGGGACTTGAATTCCAACTCCTGTCTCAGTTCTTGAATCTGTCATTCGGTCATGCCCACAGCCTCAGAGACTACACTTTAAATTGAGTTTCTTCGGGCAACTTTTCATACAAAGAGACAGAGAAAAGACAGCAGAATTTAATAGACAAGTTTGCTTTGGGCGGGGAGTGGGGATATGGTGGGCGCAGTGGGTGCTCTGGGCGTGGCACTTTATATGTGCTGATTGCTGCTTTGTTATTCATGGAATTGTTTAAAAATTTAGATTGCTGCGTAAACCTTCAATTACAATTTGTGCCGTTGTTCTCAAGTATATATGTATGTATGTATATAAATTAAGTCGATGTCAATATCAACATATTATCGTCGGCTACAAATCGCTCAGTTGGACAGAGAACAATTTGAATACGAATCGACATTTTTATATATTTAACAGCGATTGAACTTAAGCTGAATTGGCTTACATCTCAGCCCTTTCGGTGTTCATTTCAATTAACAATTAATCTCGTGTAATGCACTTTAAGCACAGCCGGTGTCCTGTTAGTATCCTTTCTACTGTCCGCTGTCAGACGTATTAAGTTTTAATTTGAAATCGATTCCTGACTCAGCATTATGTGTGAGGACATTGTCCCCGTTTTACAGAGTCTCTGCGGTGAACAAACACTTAGACTTAATGAAAAAATCCTTTTTAAATTCCACCTGGAAATAGGAACAGCCAAACGGAAGCAAAGTATTTGCAAGCATAATTTAATTAATTAGGAAACCTTAATTCCCCCGTTGTCATTCGGATTCCTAACTAAGCTGATTCTATTTTGTGTATTTTGTCAATTAGTTGAGAACCGCAGCTGGGAGCACGTAACTGAGACTTGGACCTTGGCAATTAATTGCCAGCATCTTCGCTTGCCAGGCACGTTGCCTGGAGTGTTTTATATTTGGTTCCCCTAATCTCCTCTCACGACTTCTCCGTCCACTTACGTTGTTAACAACACGATAAAACTGTAAAGTGAACCCAATCCATTAATTAAGCCGGCCAACGGACTGGAGCAGCAACAGCAACAGGATAACCACGCAATTAGAAGAATTGTGCACTGACCAGGGAACGAACCAGGAGACATCCGAATATGAGGTTACCTTTGTCTGCTAGCCTTCCCAGCTGTCGTGGATTGACAACATGAGACTGAATTTTGCTGCGAATCCGCTTTGTAGTTCGCCCAGTCGAAAGTGAGCAACGTCGTTAGGCCAGTGAACTGTGAGAGCAGCAGAGCCTCAGGGCAGATGCAGAGGATAAAGGAGATAGAAGGATATTCAAGTGGCAGTGGCAGTGGCAGTGGCAGTGGCAGTCAGCATGGCTCATTGAGTGGCAAACACACTCGCAGCTTAGAAGGGAGCTCTTGCTGTTGTTGCTTTGTCTGTTGGCGAATTGCGGTCGAGTGTCATCGAACATAGCAAAACAGACAATCAACTCACAATCACACTCACATTCACACTCACAGAGACTCTCGTACACAAACACACAGAGCTATTGGTGTCAATGGCTAAAGATTAGCTGCCCCATCGTGCAGCCCTTCTAGCCATTTTGTCACATCATTAAGTTTCTAATTAGCTCAGGCAACAGCTGCATGCCGATGGAAGGGATGAGAAGAGAAAAGTAGAGCATAGATAGAAGACTAAGAGCAGAGCTGATTTGCATTTTCAGAGAGAGAGAGAGAGAGAGAAGCGGGCAAACATCTTAAGCAGCTTAGCATCTCTTCACACTTCGCTTACACAGCCCTGAGCAGCTATTGAGTGCAGTCTGAGCCTTTCTTATCATGTCTCCTTCCATTTGAGTGGCACTATACCAGGATGAGGGAATCATCATTAAGTGCTTCTCAAAAGCAAATGGCTAAGCCTTAAAATGGACAAGGTCAAATGCATTTGCAATTCCCATTGAAGTAGAGTGAAATGCAAAGTGTGGCAGCTTAAGGGAAATGAAGTCAAAGAAGAATATTTGAATATTTTATAAAGACTTAAATTGATTTTGAGTATTCATCTAACATTTCATGAGTTCACATTCAGCTACAGTCTAATTGCATTTTAGTTTCTCTAATACTCCATTCCATGAATAAGCCCTCATCATTCGGCCGACAATGTTTTCCGTAGCAATTAGTGCGGCATGCAGCAAATTTGATTATCGCACTATAAGTGGGCCTGGGAGTGGGCGTGGTCATGGTCGTGGTCGACTCGTAATTGGAATGTTTTGAGGTCGAAATCGCGGATTTGCCAGCTGCCCACATGTCGCATTGTTGATTTATGGCAACAGCCGCAGCCACAGTCACAGCCGCAGCTACAGCAGGAGAGCAGACAGAGTCTGCAGAGCGAACTGAGTGCGTGCTCCGAGGCAGCCACAAATGCAGGATATCTGTGTTGCAGTTGCATGGCAGGTGGGGCTTAGTGGGCTGGCGGTTACCTGCTGGCTTCATTCATTTTGACACCCGCACAATAGTTCACGCTCGGCAGGCAAGTGCACATCGGGGATTATGCGCATCGAATGGCCCAAATGCCACTTGAAGCATATTCAAATTGGCATCTGGCACTGGGAGACCCCCATCCCAATTCAGGGAAGCCGCAATGATTGAAAAAATTGGCTTAAGTGCTTAACTAATGGTAAGCATGGCAATAAGCCGGCTCACGAGCGTGCTGCCATCATAACACACAAGGGAGAGGGGTAGAGAGTGAGTGTGCGAGAGTGAGAGAGGGGAGAAACTAAGTTTAGGCTCTTTCATGACCCTGACATAAATCTCCTGCTAGTTGGGGCAGCTCCTTTCCTGGACGAGGTTGCTTGCGTGAGCTTGCAACATTTTTAGAGTGTGCGTCCATTAAACGTTTTCCGTTAAAGGCGCACCGAGCATGGCCAATAAACAAAGATAGAAGAAGGATAAGGGCAAGGCATAGGGATAGGGATCTGGATGAGGATAGCGATGGGGATAGGGAGTAAACAGGACACAGTTAATTGGCTTTCGAAGGTAATCAAGACAGGGAAAACTATGAGAAGAAAACATTTAATTAAATTTGAGACTATTTTGTGTATGAAATCACAAAGGCTAGCTGACAGTTAGTTGTATCCATAAGGACATTATTAACTAAATATAAATTCTCTTTGGGAATATTTTCGTGTCAGCAGCTCTAATTCGCATTTAAAATGGTTTCAAAGCATTAAATTGACCATATAAATATAGAATATAAAATGTTGACACTGTTGATTATTTTCGTTTGCAGTTTTGCCCACTTCTGTGTTTACGTTGTCATAAATTAAACCAAATTAAAAGTAATTATGCGCATATTAATTTAATAATGGAAGCGAAAAACTAAATAACTTTCCGACTGAGCAGCGCTCAACACATGACAATCACATTTTATATTGTCGCCTCGTCCCTGTGTGTGACGGAGTCAGAGCTACATGCATCCATGCTCTCACTCACACACACACAGATACAATGTCAGCTAACTGCAAATTGTAGCTGTAAAGCGCAAATGCAATTTTCCAGCAACAACGAAATTTCCACTTCAAGTTGCAGTTATGCAAATGCATTTAGCCTTCATGTGTGTTGGCGTATAATTGAGTATTTGTGTGTGTGTAAATGTCGGTGTGTGTGTGTGTGTGGATCATGCGTGAAATGAAATTATCCGTCGATGACAAAGCGTGACCTGCAGAGCAAATTGAACGTATGCGTCAAATATTATCTAAACTTTTACAACATGAAAACTGTCAACAAATTTTAATTGAAATTGAATGGACAAAGTCATTTGGTTAATTTGTTCAATTAAAAGTGGCAAAAATATTTCAGCTAGCAACAATTAGACCAACTTCGCCTTGGCTAAAAGTTTGAGGGATAAAGTAAAATTTAATAATTGGCCTTTTCCACAGGAAGTTTTCCATTTGCTCTTTTTGCTTGTTTACTTTGAATTTATTTAAACTTAATTTGACAGAAATTGAAATTCAGGCTGGCAAAATGGGCAAATGGAAAAATGGGGGAAAAAATGAGAGGGCACAAAAACTTTGCAACTTTGATTGAAACTCGAGGCGAGGCTGAGCAGTAAAATGGACGCTCTGTGGCATTTACTTCCAGGCCATTAAGACACAATGACACACGCGGCTGTTGAAGAGGCCACGGGGTATCGGGGTGGGGAGACCTTTGTCTAAACTTTGGGCCAGATTTTGCCTGTCTGGCCCTGTATTGACTTTTTTGTCGCCTCTGACACTGGGAACCCTTGTCATCTGCGAGGGCAGAGGGAGTGATGACTGTGCCGATAATATCGAGTTTGCATTGTGCCTAATCACAGGACTCGAACCGATGGCAGCCGTCGACTACAGGACAGCAGAACGAATCCAAGCAGAGTTCTCCTTACGCCCAGATTATCATTGTCAAAGCCGAATAATAAATCATTCGGTTTCAGCAGCAGCAGCAGAGGCAGCAGAGGCAGCTGCAAACAAAGCAAATTCTTTGTATCTTAAGACACTTAAGTATTTGCTAACTTGCAATTCCTTTTTAATCATGTTACCTCTCTTGCTCTCTCTACTCGGCAGAACACCCTAAACTACATTATGATAAGCCGGGATTTCTCACAGGTGGTGCTTAGCACATCCTATCAGTACGCAATGGTCAGCCTCAATTAGAATGGGCTCCAGCCTGGTATAAAGTCCAGTCCCTCCATTCCCGCTACAATTTACAGGCAGATTAAGAAATTAATGGAGGACGGTGCTTTGTTGGGCTGACTTGTGGTTTTCCGAGAGCTTTGTCATTTTTCATTTTTAATGTGAGCCACGAGCCAATCCAAGTTGCCTCCCATGTAAACCAGATAATACATAGGAGCTAGAAAGTCAAGGTCTACAACGATTGCAGAAAATGATTCACTTTTCAGATGTTGAGTAGAAATTGTGAAGGTGGCATTTAATTGAGTTGCCTTTGTGCGATGTTCTAGGAAATGAAGCAAACTTTTCCAACACTCTAGCGTGGGCAAACTTTCTGTTATGTCGTAAACATTGACTGAGCTGCTTAGTCGTTGTCCGGCCATAAAGGTAGCCACGAAATTAAATAAGTCCTGCCACAGACAGACAATGAGATAACTCCATTGAGGCTGCAACTAACAAGCAGATTGGCCATCGTTAAAAGAGGACAAAGACAGCAAGGACAATTACTTGGCGACAATTATGAGAATGCGAGAGACACTGACAACGCTTTATATTCTATTTATGAGCCACAGAAAGTCGAGCAATAGCAACAGCAACAGCACACAATGCAGGGAAGGTAAACTTAATTTGAGCCAATGAATAGAATAGAATGGAATCAAAAGACAGAGACAAGCTGTATGGGACGTTGACTGGCTTCCGTTTCCGTCAACACTGGAACCGAATACCGACTGCTTCCTGTGAGTTAGTTGTGCCAGCCAGCGAAGCGGACAGCCAGGCAGCCAGTTAGTTGGCAGCCCATTAGTCTGCTTAGTGGGTAATTTGCAAATGGAATTGTGGCAGAGCGAGAAGAGCGTGGAATTTAATTACACCTTGTTAGCTGATGTAGACGTTAGCTGAACGTTCTAGCTCGGCAATGAACATAGCATAGATAGAACATCAATTATATTGCAGTTGGCCAAATGTCAAAACGTCTGAGTAAACGTTGAAAATGTTGATTGATATAATTAGACTTCATTATCTCAATATTGTCTACAGATACTCAATTGATGAGCACTGCATATAATTCATTCAAAAGTTTGTGGTCGAAATATCAATCATACGACCCGCCACACAGATTATTTTTGTATACAGTTGCAACCTGCTATTTGCAATGAGTAATACATATTTTATATTCAAACATGATAGATAGAAATACAAACAGATCAAAATCGTATATGCATTTAATAGCATTGACTGTAAAATTTAAATCTGCAGGAAATCTATGGCAACCGCAGTCAGCTAAAAAAAAAATACTCAAATATTTGTTAGGCATATGTGATGGACTCGTGCATACCCTGGACACTCTATTTCGATCGAAGAGGAGCGTAATCAATTTAAATTTAAAAGAGTAATCAAAGAATAATTCAAAGGAAAGTCAACTTATTTATTTCTACTTGGCATTTAGTAATTGGCATTTTGCTATCTACCTATTCCAACTGTCAGCTCTACCCATTGTCATCGTACTTATGCATAGAGGGTATAATGAAAACATTTTTATTATAGAATTGATTGAGTGACCGCCGCGCTCACCCGAATGGCATGGCCATCGTTGCGCCCGCAGCGTGTTTACTTTATACATATTTGATTTGGCCTCTTGCAAATATTATTGCCACGTCGCCGTTTGTTTTCATAGCGGCAGGAGCATGATGTAGGAGTCGCCCAATCGTTGCCGACCCCATATGGACATGGATCATGTTTGCTTGTTAAATAGCATGGCAGGGCGATTCAATTTGATTGGCGGGATTGCTTGGGTTTAGCCAGTCAGCAGTTTAATGGAATTGCTTATGGCCACCATGACACTGAAAGATAATCCATCATATGCGAGTGCTCTTTAAAGGCAATGTTCTCATGTACAGCTAGGGTAACTAAACAGACTCATTGAAGTTGTTCTTGTATGGAATAACAAACAAAATTTGAAATTATGCTATAATATACGAAATATATTTTGTAAATTTATCAAATTTAAAAATCATAAAAATAAATTAAATAATCGAATTATTTGATTACAAATTTGATAAAAAAATAAATATAGATAAATAATTATACATTTAAAATTATATTTATAAATACAAAATCTTAACCAAAGTAATGTTTTTTTTTTCATCACAATTAAAAATTTAAAAAAAAAATATATATATATAGAAAAAACTCTGATCTCGAACTGGACAAAATATTGTTTAAAAAATTGGCATACACAAAAAATTATTATATAAATACAAAAAGAATCATATTTGATTAATTTTTAATATTTTGAAAACTAAGCAATAGTTTAAGTTTTTTATTTAAGAAATATAATTTCAATTAACTCATTATTAAGACAAGCCAAAGACTTTTACTAAAAACAGCTTTAAATTTCTATTTAATATATTTTATCATTATTGTCCTCAAGGCATATTTCAGCGAGGATGTTTAGGCTTCGGCACGAAGCAACCTTTGCGCTGCCCGGCTTAACACACATTTATTGTTCATTGCTGGGTTATTTAATGGGATCATGTTGGCCTTTAACTGCGCTTTAAACCAGTCGCCATATCCGAGTCGTCGTTAGCTCGGCTAGAGTCCCTTAGGCGAGTATACTTTTCAGCTGCAATTCTCTTATGGATTCACTTTTATTCTGTTACTGGCTACTGTTTGAGCGCCACGGGGCTCGTTGCCTGTTTAAATAGCCGTGCAGACAGTGCGCGGAAGCGAGATGGTCGACTGTCAAAGGATGTTGGCTTTGCCATAAAATGCTACCGTTGCGTGCATTAAAAAGAAGGCAGATATTTACCAAAAGGGAATTTAACTCTCCTCCGGCTGCCCTAGTTTAGTGACACGCACAAGCACTTGCCCGACGGCATGCAACAAGAATTTCATTTCATTTTAAAGCCCAGCAGTGTGTAAAATTGAAATAACCAATAAGTATATATATTAAAGCATAAATCATTATTGATTACTGCAGACCCAACTCTTAATAGCCGCCGCCCAAGGGCCCTTAACGATATACTCAATGTTGTGTAAACAACGGCTTACCGTTTAGGCCTAGAAGTAGCAATCGTTTGTCATAATTTGCACAGTTCAAGTGCCCTTAAACAGTCACCCAATTGATTTATAATAAGCACTTGTCAGAGTGTTAAGTATACGAATGCTAGACATACTTCGAATTGCCCTTAAAATACAATGAAAATATAGAAATGCATGGAAGAATTTAAATTATTGCCTGAAATGAATTGAATATAGAACTATTTAGAAAATAAAGAAATAAATTTAAGTTTGCCTTTAAAATACATATATAGCAAAAGTATTTAAGTTTGCCTTTAAATATATTTAAAATATTTAATAAAATAAATATTTAAATATAGAAATATTTTAATTTGTTCTCAAAATAGATTGAAAATAATATAAAATTTTTAGTCAATATGAATGAAAAGGTACAAAAACTGATCTATAAAGAAGACTTATGGCTTTACTTTACTTCAATATTTAAATTTTCTGATATTAAAAAGGAAAACGCAAATAAAGTGAATAGCATCGTAAAATTATGATTTCCCAGAAATTGTGCTCCTGCTGCCTGAAAAATGGCTTCGGTGTTTCAACTATTCATAAAAACGTTGCACGCAGCAGAGAATGAAATTGGGAGTAGAGCATGCTACGCTGGATAATAAGCTTTAAAGGCATAATACCACATTAAATTCATTTGTTACTCCCACAAAATGTTGAACTTTCATTGTGCCGCATATTATTTTGATACCCCGCAAAGAGAAAAATGTGGTAGGTGCAAATAAATGCATTCGCTGCATAATGGAACAAATTGCTAAACGAAATAGATGAAACTAAAAGATATTTCGTTTATAGACATTTTAATATTCTGATTTCCTTTAATGTGGAAAACTTCCTTTAATTTAGTTATATTGCAGACATTTAATTTTCATATTTTTTTATTTACAAAACTTTTATAAGCTGTCTTTGCTTCTAGGGTATCTCAAAGTCGTTTGCATTAGCTTGGCTTTTTTTATCTTTATTTTTTTATTTTATTTTAATACATTTTTTGTTTTTTTTTGTTTTTCTTGCTCTCTACATTATACATCTGCACAAATGTTCTTTTTATGACCACCAAATGCGTGTGTAATTATGCCTCGCACTGAGCGCCTTGGGCAACATTCCAACTGGCCACAGTTAATGTGGCCGGCTGACCAAATGGTCGCGTGTTTACTGCTACACACACCCTCTCACATACACACACACACCCTCACATACACACTCACACATGTGTACACGGAGATATTTTTGTTTGTCCCAACTCGCTGGTACATGAATTCGACTAGCGTGAGTTTAGTGCCAGGGAATTGCCCCAACAATTATTATGATGGCTGATAAGCGACCCACACACACACACACTCACACACACTGTTACACATGGTAAGTCACGCACATACACTAAAACGACGAGGCAGCATTTGCTTTGCTACGTGACTGTTGGTAATATTCCTGTGGCAACTTAACGTGTACGCAATGCGAGGCATGGGGTTAACATAATGTGGGGCGTATACGTAATGTGGCGTGCTTCAAAACTCAGCCGGCGACGAGTTTAGTTGCAATGCGAGCACATGACATTTGTGGCAACATTTGTGACTGCCTCAGTTGCCTTGGCCTTTTTTTTTTTTTTTTGAATGGGGCTAGCCACGCCCCTTGCCACTCTTCCCTCTGCCATCTCCTGTCAGTGGTCACAACCGCAGGCAGTGCGGGTGTCCTGGTGGTGCGTAATACACCTTGCCTCACATGAGCATATTGTTTGGCAGCAACTGTGTCCTCTTTCATTGTCATTCCATTTATGTGACTGCGACTGCGACTGCCTCACTTGGCAATATTTCGTGCCTTTCGCCCTGCTGTTTTGTTCTGCTCCCTTTATATTTATATTTTATTGTTTATTACAGTTTTATTATTATCGCAGCAGAGAAAGTTTCTCTGAATGCCTTTGCATGCGGGTGCCATTATTTCAGCTGGGGTAGCTGCAAATTAAAGACAAAACACACACAAAACGCGCTGATGAATTGCCAGATAATTAAATATGCCAAAGCGCACAATGGACATGGAACGTGTCCCTGTGCCTGTACAACGAACAGGCACAGGTACACACTCAGGTATGACGTCCGAGTGACGGCCACTAACAGCACTAACACCGGACAAACAGGCGCCGAAATTAGCATTTTGATTGAAATGGTAATTGCTCGGGAATGAATTAGTTGCCGAAACAAAAGAACATGCTCTGACAACATGAAATAATAACAACTGAATTTTGCTTTCACTAACTAATTGAATAATACAAATTGATACAAAAAAAAAAAAAAATAATAATATCGTGTTTCTCTTCCCACTGCTATGAAACTTGCCTTTGATCTAACATACAGGAAACAATTTTCCTAGTATGAAGCGCATTGCATCTATTAAAAACGTATTGATTTATCAGTATATAGTTTAAATTATTTATTATTTATTTACATTATTTACCAGTAAAAGGCCTTTAAATTTGATATGTGAAAGGGAACTCGGAATTATTCAACCCCAAAAATTATAAGCTACGAAGCCATTGAAAATGGGTTTAGTTGAAATGTATGTAACAAGCAAAAAGGATGCATGATAGACCCTGTACAGTACGTACAGTACGTACATATATTATTGTTCTAGCCATGTCATTAAATTCGTCTTTCTTCTGTTCGTTTATACGAAGGAAATCACAGAGCTAGAAACTTGAAAATCGAAAATTTTAAAATGTATCAATTAGTTCCTTCCATTTCATTATTATATATAAAAATGAATCATTTGATTTCGTTTCTTAAATATGCATAGTTTATGTTGGAGTGGATGCCCGATGATAAATACAAAATTGTAATTCCTCGACTTTATTTTGTGTAAAAGCCGTGTCTTTTCCTAATCGTATAATAGGTTTAGTAATACAATACAGAATGTAGGAAAATTGCAAACCAGTAAGAGAACTGGAGTGCGAGTTATGCTATTAACAGCGCACAATACTGTTAATAGCATAGCGTGACGATGTGAGGGAGGAGCAGTTCTTGTTAATGGAATCTGACATTAACAGCTTTAAAATCGTAAAAGTCGGAGATTTCACATTTATTATGAATAAACACCAGCCACAAATTTGTGAATCGTAGTAATGTATATCAAATGAAAATAAATGTCACGCTTTGAAAGGTTGATTGAGAAAGTCCATCTAGAAGAAAAGTTGTTCAACAAATAATTACCCTTAGTATACCCTACTCTACAGCCCAAGCGCAGTTCTTAGAATGTCAGCGCCTATCCTCAGCTATATTCTATTCCAGCAATCTCAATTGGAGCACTCTTACTTGTCTTAATATGATAATTTTCCTGCCTAACTGACTTTTACTTGATTTAATGCACGAACGATTTCCCAAGACCTCTTAATATTAATAAATTTTGAAATTCTAAAAATATAAATCAACTCTTTTCAATAGAATGATTTCACACTGGCTCAAACGCCGTGTTACGTGCACTTTCGCGACCTCATTCAAAGTCAGTTTGCTGTGATTAAGTGACCCCCATTATTCATATCGCGAACAACAAAGCGCTGTTTATCCGAGGCAATTATTTAAATGACTTATTGATTTATAGTGCGATAGGCAAATGCTAACAAAGCAAGGATACGAATACTCACTTGTCTGTCGTTTGTTTGTGTCGATTAAGGCGTATAATTAATGTGTACCGCTTTAATCTTGGCCACTTGCCGTTGCCCTTTCAGGGACGAATCTTTCCGTTGACGTTCGTAAAAATGCTCGAGTATTTCACATTTAAGCAGCAAATACTTGAGTTATTTCAGTCGAGCATAATTTCAAGTTGTTGCCATTCTAGTTATTTCAACATTTAATTAAAATATTGCGCATACGCCACGTGCCTCAGCCAGTGCCACAGTCAGAACGAGAGCCAGAGTCAGAGTCTGAGTCGACAATGTAGGTTATACATTATGCTGGGTTAAGGAACCCCTAAAATCGCGACCGCCAGCCAGACGAGGTCACAATCCGTAGAAGCAATTGCCAGCGCGGCTAGCTGCATCAAGTTAAATCCTGAACGAAGCACGCAAAGCCGACTGCATATGTATTGTGGCTCATATCGTGTGTGAGTTAATAAAAATAGTTAATTTCACTAAAACAAAAACAATAATAGCGCCGACTAAGCCCAAATTGCTTTTACTTTTACTTTTACTTGATTAAAGCGCCCTGCGGGACCTCAAGTAATAAACTTTTTTCTCTTGCTCCATTTCATGCCACATGCACACAACAACCCATTTACACCCACACACCCACACACACGCACACACACACACATTCATACAATTGGCCACGTGTATGCCGAACTTTTGTTATTATTTTATTTATTATTCACCTTTGCCCTGTCCCGGATTCACTTTGATTTTGTCTAATTTTAGTTATAAGACTTTAATTGTATTGCGGCTATATTTATGTTTTTAATAACTAACGTATTATTCACGACACGTAGCATATGCCGTATGGCAGCGGGCGTCCCTAACGTTTTTACGTCACGTTCCACCTCACACGAAAGCCGCCAAAACACTGAACTCCACTAACGGTTAAATGAAAGCCAGCGACGTCAACAGCGCCGTCGACGCAGGCAGCGACGTTGGCGTCGAACGTGCTTGACATTTGCGGCGGCTGCGCATAGCACATGCCGCCAAATCAAAACAATGTTAACACTCGGCTGGTTTATATATAGACGTAAGGAGTTTCGAAATATTTCCAACAGATTTTCGAATTATTCTATCGGTATGAAATCAAATTTGTAATATCAATATTGTAAACTTTTTAAAAGAAAAATGTAATTATATACAGTAAAATTATTACATTGAAATTTGTAATACAATCTTTAAAAATTTATTGATGTGCTCAAAAATATTTCAATTCTCACTGTAGCACATAACGTTTTTAATTTTAATGACGCCATCTATTGCAAGGCAGTGCAACTAGTCAGTGCATACGTTTCAAAGCTAACTGCTACGAGCTAGAAGAACCAGTTCCAAATTGAAATTACGCGACTAAATGAACTGAAAGCGAGATAGATACATGTACAGAGTAGTTCAGGGCTGCAGTTTGGCGGGCTGTGAATAATTTGAATTGTGCACTAACTGAAATACGTATATATAAGCATTATACATTTAATTAGCTTTTCTTTTTTCTTGTAGATGGAATAAATATTTAAAACGGAATTTCGTATATTGGAGAATGTTTTTTTAAATTATAAAACAAATAATAATCTATAAAATATATTTTATATTTTTTCTTAGCTATTCTTAAATTAATATGTGTACATATTATAAATCATTAAATTATTATTTAGAATACATATTCTCTCTGATTACCAAAATCATCTGTTTCAATTATGAACTTAATATGTGAACGTAATAAAATTCATTAAATGAAAATTAAATTTGTAATTTAGAATACTTTTTTGGGCAAGTTTCGAATCTTGACTGACTAACTTTCTATTAAATTTAAACGTAATCTAAATCGATTTTGGGATTTCGTTAGCTTTGGCCATATCAATTGGCTGACTGAAGACTTAAGATAACAACAACCTATCACATAAAATACCTTTTCACCTTCCCACTTAATTGACTCATACGAAACCTAATCAATAAATATAACTGACCTAAACGGAGTTCGTTCATCATTGAGGCGGAACTATTTTCATGCGCCACGCATTCTTGATCATGTCGGCCGCCTTCTCGGCAATCATGATGACAATTGCATTCGTGTGGCCAGCCGGCACGTGAGGCATAATGGATGCATCTACTACACGCAGATGGCGAATGCCGTGAACTCTCAGTTCCGGGTCCACGACAGCCGCAGCATCCGTGGACGGTCCCATCTTACAGGTGCCCGACTGATGCTGCAAGCTGGAGCCGTAGAGGCGCAGGCAACAGCGCCAATAGTCGTTGCTGGCGAAGATCAGATGCTCACAGCCGGGAAAAGGCCGCGCATGGAAGCGTGTGCCCATCTTCTGCATGGACTTGGTGCGCGCTATTTGCAGAATCTGACAAAGAGAGAGAGGGAGAGAGAGAGAGAGAGAGAATCAGAGTTAAGAGAATGCTTGAGAATATATGAAGAGGGGGGAATACCATTTCGATGCCCTCGATCATGGCGCGCACATCGTCCGGATGCTCCATAAAGTTGGGCTCCATGCGTGGCCAGTGGAAGGGATTGCGGCTGCGCAGGGAGATGCGTCCAGTGCTCTTGGGACGCAGCAGGACGGGCACCAGACCGAAGGTCTCCTTGTTCTGTATGTCGGAAAACATTTTCTCATAGAACTCATCCGTGATGCCCAGCAAATCGCGCAAGGTGCCGAAGCGATCGCCGCTGAGCGAGCCCGCGCCCAGCACAAGCTCCATGTCCGCATAGTCCTTAGCTATTAGCGTAGATATGGGAGGTTGAGCAAAGACTAGATCAGACAGTCATAGGTTATCTTACCAAAGCTGGAACTGGGCGTGCGCACAAAGGCGAAGGCTTCAGCGCCGCCAGGAATCGTATAGGGGCCCTGGCCGGAGAAGATGTAGCGAAAGATGTCCGTGGGATTGAGCAGACGCGCATCGTTGACTGTGGAATCGTTCACCATAAACACCAGGCCATTGAGTGTTATGTGATCCTGCAGATTGTAGCCCACCGGCAGATCCTGCAGCACAGGTATGTTATGCTCCTCCAGGTGCGCACGTGGACCTACGCCGGACAGCAGCAGCAGCTGCGGACTGGCTATGGCGCCTGCGGACAGTATGACCTCCTTGCTGGCATGCACCACATATCGCTGCCGCTGCTTGGTGAACTCCACGCCCACGGCCATCTTTGTGTCGGGATCGATGAGCAGCTTGGTGACCCAGCTCTTCATCGAGATGTGAAGATTGCGCCTCTGCAGCACGGGCTGGATGAAGGCTTTGCTGGTGCTACAGCGTCTGCCATTGCGAATGGTGGCCTGGGCTCGGGCAAAGCCCATCAACTTCTCGCCATTGGTATCGGTTATGTCGTAGCCCAGCTCCCGACCCGACTTGAGGAAGGCCTTCAGCTGGCGGGACTTGTAGTCCGTGAACTGCACATCCAGCGGTCCGTTGCGACCGTGGTAGGGCGACTTGTACAGGTCGGGGATGCCGATGCGTTCGGATTTCTTAAAATACGGCAACACCTCCTCGTACGACCAGCCCGTGTTATTCGCGGCAGCCCAGCCATCGTAGTCCCGGCGGTGGCCACGCGTATACAGCATAAAGTTTATCAGACTGGTGCCGCCGACGCCGCGTCCCTTGGGCCAGTTGCAGACACCGTTGCGCAGCCCTCGACAGGCGTTGGGCGTGGCATCCGCCTTGTAGCCCCAGTTGTAGCGCGTGGTCTGGGTGAGCGCCGCCGTCAAGGGCACATCGCTGATGAAGGTCTCCTGATCGCCCGCCTCCAGGAGCAGCACACTCGCCGTCTTAATCTCGCTCAGTCGATTGGCCAACACACAGCCCGCCGACCCGGCGCCCACAATGATGAAGTCATACTCCGGCAGAAAGACCGTGGTGTCCGGAATGCGCGTGTTCAGCAGCGAAGTCTCGAAATCGCGCACCAGATCCACCAAGAGCTGGCAGCGAGTGCATTCCCAGCACAGGCAGAGTATCAGCACGTAGGCCAGGCGCATCTTCGGCGGCAACGAAAAACGTATCTGTAAGATATGCTAATTAGAGAAACGTTCTAGATACTCGACACATTAGCATGTGCTTGTAAATTGCCAACGGCCTTCGATTTCACTTTTATTATTTCTGAACAGCCAATTCTGGCCAAAAATCACAATTCACGCACCAGCGGCTATCAAAATTCTCCAATATTCGCTGATTATTCCTTTTTTTTTAGCTCAAGTTCAACAAGTTTCCGATTACAACGATGCACAACGGCAACAACAACAAAAGTGTGTGTGTGCAAAAATAAATAAACAAAAGAAACAAGAAAGCCAAACAATAACAAACATATGGCTGAACAACTGAACCGGTTGCCGATCAAAACAGAAAAGCTGAAAACTGAAGAAGAAGCGTGAGCCGAAAGCGAGACTCACAAAACAATTCGAGCGCAATCCGGGCAAAAATATATTTGCCCGTTGACGTTGACCCATAAACGCGTTCGCGGATGTTCATTAAAGCCAAAACGAAACATAAACAAAATGTAAAAAATCAATAAATAACTTCAAATGTTACAAATGCAACGACTTCATGATACGCTCGAATTAAATTAAGAAATTAAATTAATAAAGTATATTGAAGTTGAAAAATATGTAGAGACTCTTCTTCTTCTTCTTCTTCTGCTGCAACTTTTAATATAATATAATAAAAAAGTTGAATTTGATTCGTGCTTCGAGCTATTTAGTTCAGTTTGTTAAGCTATATTGTTTTAAGGAATTCGGTTCTTAATAAATGTAAATGTAATTCAAGGCTCTCTGTGTCTAATTACAAGCATAAATAATTTATATTCTTCATTATTGGCAAAACTTTAAGTTTCAATAATATTACATTCATTATTATTTGTAAATATAATTATTATGTATATTGAAAGTATTTCTGTGTGATCATAGTACATAAGTGAGGATATAACCATAGAAGAGATAGATTATAAATATATTTTCAAAATGGAAAAAATATCTTTATTGATACATATTGTTAACCTAGAAATATATGTTTGCCTTAATACAAATTCGTTTATAATATGTATCTGTAAACATATTTTTGTCAATATATGTAAATATTGGCTTCTAATTTATTTCTCATTCCTACTATTACCATATTTTAAAGAAGTAAAAAGTATATATTTAAATCTTTGTATTATTTAATTGGCTATATAATAAAGCAAGTACAATAAAATATATATTAAAATATCTATTTCCATTATCCCGAAAATGTCGTCAAAATGTTATTTAAATTTTTTTTAAATCAGAAAGAAACATATTTTTAAACATAAATATATATTTTATATTCTTCTTTAACATGTCACCAATTGATTCCTATAATTGCAATACTCTCTTGCAGAGTATGAAAATCTAAACTAAGCCACTCAATGTAGTGGGCGCGCTGTGATTCCAAAAAATTACTTTATATGCAAATGAAATGGCCAATAATTTTGGGTTTTTTGGCTCAAACATTTAAGTCTATCGAAGCTGAAAATTGCACAAATAGGTAAAGAGAGAAAAAAAAAACACTAAATAGGTATTTCAATTAACCTCAATAGGAGTGCGGAGATGCGTCTTACAGCTGATAGATTTCGCTTTACAGATAGACAACGTCAAGATATTGATTTAACTGTCTTTGTTTCAGCACAATTGATTCTACGTAAATGGCCTTCGATGACATTGTCAGTGACGTTGAAGAAATGATCATTTATAACCGGTCACCGAACAAGATCTGCCAAACAGAACTGCCCTACTACAAAGATGTCAGTTTCAGGGCTTCAATCGATCGAAGGGCGATGCGCTCGTTAAAGTTCTTCAGAGCAACTTTTGTAGCAAGTGACGATTATGTCAAAACAAAGATGAAACTGGTTCCACTGCATTGAAAACTGTTGGCAGTAATAAAAACGTTTTTGGTACATTTTATGATATATGGCACATATATGTTTCATTCAACTTCTTAACAACTGAGACCATTTGTATTTTGTGTCTCCCAATGGATTCGGTTTTGTGAACTGTGTCCAATTAGCCAAGTTTAACAAGTTGCTGGCGTGACGAATGGCTCAAAGCATTGCATTATATAGATTTAGATAAATGTTGTGCAATTATCATCAGAGATTACAAGAATTATTTAATTAGTTGGCAATGCCAACATAGGAAATATAGCTGCTGTGAAGAAACCCTGATGAACATATTTGAAAATCTGATAAAAAGTCAAGTGAGTGCGCTTTAATTGCGAAAGCTGCATTGAAGTAGCTCAGAAATCAGATATAACACTTGTACTATCTCCAATTATAATAATTAAATAATTATAATAAAAAAGCGTTTTCGATTAATCCACTAAATTGACTTCAATTATATTTTTTAAAAACATAACTTTGCTCCATAATTAAAATGAATAAATCGGTGTGAGTTTGACCATAAAATACATATAAAAAAACTAGATCACACGATATCTTTTTACAACATCTATATATATTCAAATATTGTTTTAAGCATATTAAAATTCAAATGTTGTCTTTTTTTAGAATAAATTAGTGTAAAACATAAAAATAAAAATATTCATATACTAAAATTTTTAAATACTCTTGCGAAACACACAAATCACTTATAAAACACAAAATATATTTTATTTTACAAATTATTTAAAATTATTCAAAGCCAAATTTATTTATAAAAAGTTCCAAATATCTTCTATTGTTATTCTTATTTTATTTTATTTATTTTCATATTAATTGAAATATATTTCACAATTTTAGAATTATTTTAATATGCACACTTCGTCTGCTTCTGGCAAATTAAGTAGTACTTATTCTTATTATAATTGCCAGAGATATCTCACACATATTTATTGCAAGTGCATTCATTTCAGCTAAAGTCAGCAATTCACTCACACAGATCCGGCTCAACAGACCCCAAATATATATCTGTGCCACAATTTATTCACTTTATTCGTTGTGAAATTCTAAACACGTTTGCCTATGCTTACTGCATTCAGAGTGCACTTACGCAATGGGCGTGTTGCTCTCCTTAACTGTTACACTGGAACTTTACGGACTCGATGTCTTTTTTTTTGTCGTTTTTTTTTAGATTTTAGATCTTTGATTGGTGATCTCGTCAGCTACTGCGCATGCGCGCGCGCCGCTGTCCGCTGGTTAAATGAATCGCCGCTGCCGGCGCTTGCAACGATGAAACCTATGCGGCACGAATCAAGACGGGTAGCTGCCGGTTAAGTCGGTCAGTTTCACGCGCTACGTTTGCTTCAACACGCAGTCGCCGCCGGTGCTGAACACCGGCCAGCAGTAGCCCGGACTAGTTTGAGCTGAGAGAAACAGTTTTGCACTCGTCTTTGTTTTTCAAGTTCATCGCGTGAACTTGCAAAAATTTCATTCGAGTTTATTTTTGTTTACGATTTTAAGCCTACCTCTCCTGCTCCGTTTCATCAGAGACTATAAATTTTATGTTAGTCATAGCCAAGTGTTTAATTTTTGCATATTTTGGCTGGCATTTGATTAACAGCAGCTTATGCTCGACATCCATTGGCGGCAAAGCATGCGCTAATCAAGCATTTGGTACTCGCCTATTAGCAATTGGTTGCGAATAAATATAACTATGAATGCGAATAAATATAACTATAGTGCTTCCGCTATTTAAAGATGTGAGAGCAGAGCAAACGCTGTTGCTGACAGCCCGAGTTCAATGTCAACGCTGACAGCGCTGCCTCCCTCCCTCTGCCCGGGTAGTCGGGTAGCTGCTATGGCTCTGTTTATCTTGTATCTATGCGCTTTAATGACGATGACTTCACGTTACAGCGATTACAAATTGAAAGCTCACCCATAGACATTTGCATATGTACAACATTAATGTGCTGCTATTCATTAATGGCCAAACAACATCTTATCTGCGTCTTTAGCTTCAGTTCGCCAGATTTGCAATTTCGTTTGTGATGTTGCGACTTTCATAATCAGTTTTTGGCGCCAGCGACCTTCAGTTACTCATACACACATACATATATATATATACATATATATCTATGGGATATATATAAAAATAAATAAATGTCTATTTTCAATAGGTTTCATACCTTAAATCCAAACAAATTGCCGCCAATGCATTTCGGCTGGCTCTCGCGCGCTTTTTGTTTAAACGTTCATAGTTGATATTTGCACAGATTTTATGCATATTCATTTAGCATGACTTGGCAACTGTTGAATTGACTGCTGTTTGATTTTAATCAAGTGCAAAAACAAACACACACATACACACACACACTAACACACCCTCTCACACAGATAAGTGCTGTGCTCATAGCACTCGAAAGCATTAATTGTTAATAGATCAAAAGCTGAAACAAAGACCTGCTAATTAAAACAGCTATGCTAAACAATAAATAACGAATGTGTTTAAGTGTCAAAAAGTGATAGTATATTTAAATTGATTTGCCTATGGCGCAGTATGATTAGGCACTTTTCAGATTTAATTCACAAACAATTAAATAAATAAAGCATATAAAAGATCACAAAATAAGACGCAAATGTAACAGGGCTTCCCCAGAAATTATAAAGGGAAAATTAATGATAATTTATTAAATTTCTAAAATACAAATGCGAATTGTTAGCTATTGAATATGCAAGTTTTAAAATTTCGAGAAAAAAATTTATTAATTTAGCTATTAAACTCTAAGTAAGAATATAGTTCAATAAAATTATTATAAAATTTTCTTTTTATTTATTACATTTTTTTAGACTAACTTTGAAGCAATTTATAAAAATTATTAATATTAACTGAAGATTATAGACTTTACTTATTGTCTACCTCAATTAGCATGGATTTATGTGATACCTTAAGCTATTGGAAGTTATTGATTTGACCACACTAGGATATACATATGTCAAGTTCTCAGATATATTTATACCTATATCATTTGCCCTACATACTGTGGAGATTCTTAACAAATTATAAATATAACAAATTATTATAAATCCAATTTTTCAAATATATAAATAAACTGGTTCATTAAATTTTTCATTGAACTTTTAGATGTATATATATATAAATATCGTGTAAATACTTACAAAAATGTGTGTATTTCAGAACTAATTGATTGGGCACGATGAACGCTCAAAAGCTGTCCAGGGTTCTTCCAATTAGAATTTACAAATAACACAAAATTTATACTTATGTATTTGTATGTATTTTGCACATGCTAACTAATTGATTGAATAAACTAGGCAAGGCAACGCATGATGCATGCTGACTTGCTGTTAAACATCAATGATTCCATTAGTCAAAGACTAGAATATTTGCCGACCATCGAAAGTGCATTGGCCAGGGAAATGTTACTTCGAGTTGAGTGCGTGGCTATTTAAGCTGAATAGAATAAAAGACATAAGTCATTGCTAATAGCTGTAGTCTAATTGGACAGATAAATACAAAAATACTTACCAACGACCTTGCCAAGGTCGACTGCAAATATTAATAATTTGGCGACTGCCCAATGGAACAACAAGTGACACAACAACTGAATTCACACGCTGACCACACAAACAATATAAATTATCAAACTTAAACTGCATAAACACGAACACGAACAAATTGTAGACGTGGCCGCAGTTCTCACAGTTGTTTTTTCTCTTTAACAATTCATTGTCAAGTGCTCTATATAGAGACCCAATGTCTGTAATTTGCGCCTGGCTCATAAATCACGTGTCTAATGCCAAATGCTCAAAAAATGAAGACGTGAGCTGAGCACACAATAAACCACAGCATGCACAACGCCCAATCGCAATAAAATTTAGCAGACAAGAAATCGACCATAACTAATAAAAATAAAAGCTGCAACAGCTACTCGAAAACACAAAACAAAAATTAAAACAAAAGCAAATGCCTGAAAGTTTTGTAAAATGATTACCAGGCGTATATATATATCTTTATGATTACAAATCTGACAAATGCTGTCTGAGCCAAAAATAAATAAGAGACCATACACGATTGTGGCCAGAGGAGTCAAACAATCATAATCGAAGAGGCAAAAAGCGCGCTCGAAAAGCCACTCGAAGCACTGTGGCCCAGACAAATACTCGTCTCTTGCGGCTTAATTGAATGAACTTGAAACAACCGAAGTGTAATTTGAAATTGCATGACAACAAGCGGCGGGATATATGTGTGTGTATATGTGGGTGTCGCATGCGATATGTGAGGAGCATTCCAGAAAATGCTTCAGAAATTGCATGCTAAAATTAACAAATTTTTGCAAGTTTAATTTTCCAGCTGACTTTTATTATTGAACAAAAACTGAATTATTATATCAAAAAATAAGCTGAAAGAATCATAATCTTAAGTTGACTTAAGATTGAAGAATAAAATTAGACTAAATGCCATAATATTCATTTTTATTTCTACTTCAAATATTATTTTTTTTCTAAGAAACCTCAATTTTAAATATCATCTGTAACAGTTATAAGCCTGACTAAATTTACGTAATACTTTAAACTATATGAGATTCTTTGTTACTAAAAATATATACAAAAAAATACTCAAGTAATTTAATTTCATTTCGAGTTAAGGTCCATAAACATACGCGATCTATACATCTCATATCCATTTGAAATCCAGACTAAATATATAGACTACATAAATCTGTCATCAAAGTAAATACACTTTAAACTATATTCAAACTCTAATTACGTTTTTCAGCATGCCTTTTCGTATAGACTCTAAGTCATATTTTGCTTAGCATATTTTTTTCATTGAGATTTATCTGACAATCTGTAATTCGGACTACGCCAACAGTTTATGGGAACAGCCCAATAATCATAATCTTCATGATTGAGTTGACAGCCGCAAAGTCAGAGATGTTGAGACGGTCTTTGAACGCGATGATTGGTGTTATTGACACGACCGCCGAGTGTGGGTCTTGCGATGATTGAAACCTTTTGTTATTCAAGTTGAAGCTAAATTTGTTGGATTGAATGAAGCAATAAATAAGTCAATAGGTTTGTAAAAGGTTTGTATTTCAATAAAAATTAATTTTATTTTGTTGTCTACATGCTATTCTAATATAATTCAAAACATTTAGGTAAGTAGAAAATGCGGTTGATGTTTTAAATTTAATAAAAATATAGGGGTATGAATGTGGATTTCACGATTCGAATAAGTTACGCTCAATTTGTTTTGGTTTACATTTGATATTTATTCATAATTAGATTTGTTGTAGTTTTAAGTTTCTGACGATCATTTAATTACGTATAGTAGTTTGCTAAGCTAAGTTTAATAAACCAATTGCTTTGCATTGAAATTGTATATGTTAATGCAAGTAGTTGCTGAATATAGCCAAAAGCATTCGAGCTTCAAAATGATTATGCCTGTCATTGTTGGGTTCTTTAGAAACCTAAGTATCTCTAATATAATTTCTTCAAATATGATTTTAATATAAATAAATTTTAGAATGTACAAAACATAAACATACTTAAAGCCTACATAAAATTAGTTTCATTCTTGACTTTTGATTTGATTTATAATATTATATTTATTTTGTTACTTGTTTATGTATTTAATCAAATATTTAACTTACATTTTGTTAATTTTTAAATGTAATCAGTACGAATTTCTCGAAACTCAGTTCCTTGTGTCGCAGCAATCAATTTCGAATTGACAAAACAATTCATTCAAACAAAAAAAATTAATTTTATTTATATTTAATAAATTATCAATCCAATGTATTTTTATCATATGATTCTAACAGATCCAACAATAAGTGTTGGAATCTCATTTTGATTGCTGGGACATATTGAAACGAGGCATTTTTTGCTGCCGCCCAAAAGTATGCAGCGTTTTTTCTTTTCATTTTGTATTATTTGTCGCTTAGTGACGCAACAAAACGTTGCTCACTTTATTGGCCGCGTCTGATTTGGTCGTGATTTTGTCACGAAAGTGCCGATTCTCGGGATTGGCCAGCACCGAGGCAATGAACTCGGACGTCTCCAGCTGCAGCTGAGCTAAACGCTTTTGCAGCAACTTGTTGCGCTGCACCAGATTTATCGTCTTGATGGCTATGGACAGCAGCCCCTGGTTATGTGCATGATACTGTTGTTGGGAATGGGGCGGCTTGATTGGCTCTAAGGCAAACTCGTAGCCACTGTCACCGTCGCCCTGGTCCTCCCCCTCATCATCCCCATCCTCGTCATCGTCCTCTTTATCCTCACCCATGCTTGAGGCATGATCACAGTGTTTGACTGCTGTTGTCTTGCTGCTTCCACTGCAGCTGCTGTTGCTGTTGTTGCTGTTGGCCATGGTTGGTTGTAATACTGTTTTGATGTTGTTGTTGTTGTTGAAGATGCTGCTGGAATGTGTGTGCGTTGCATGCGTGCTCATCTTATTATAAATACCATCCACTTCCATGCGCTCCACATGCTCGACCTGCTTTGATTTTGTCTCACTTTGCAGATCAAGTACAGCAGGAGCCGGAGACGATGTGGCACTTTTGGCCCTCGTTGACAGCCCGACTCCTCGACGGCGTTGTGCACGATTTATTGAGTTCGTCGAACTTCTGACAGCTACAAAGGAAAACAGAAGAAAACATTAACGTAAAGTCAAAGTTCAAAAGTAAAAAAAATCACGTGCCACACGCATAGTGATCAAATAGCTACAATATAGAAAAAATGCCTTTCCCAAGACATGAACCTACCTACCCGATAAGTATGCAATAAATATTTTATTGAGTTCAAATATAAATAAAAAATTGTGATTTTCAGTTCTTTTTGCCCTATCGAACTATATAACATGTAAATAAATGTTTATATAAAAATTAAATTTTTATCAGAGACTTTCTCGTGCTATCAAGTTTATTCTTGGAACATCACGCTGTGCCGTTGAATTCCCAAAATAACTCTTATCAACATAATGGGTTTGCATATTTTATTTCGGTCATAGCATATCGAGAAATTGAGTTTGCGTAGTTCAAGAAACATTTTTAAAAATATTTTCAATAAATTAAAAGTCCACTTGCCACAGAAATCGTTTTCGTAAGTTTTGTCTTATAATTTTTCTTTATAATTTTTTAAATGTCTTTTTGTATTTGCCCATCAGCCAATGCGCCCATTGTCAACTGTCTATGACCATGTGTGAGTGAGTGTGTCTGTGTGTGTGTGTGTGTGTTTACGATTAGTGTGTTCGTTGTGTGTGTGCCAAGAAACGTGACCACAGCCGAGGCCAGCAATCAGCTACGACATCAGCGATAGTGACGTGCCTCGCATCAATCTGGCATGCGCGTCGCCGAATGCTCAAATCATAGGCGACATACGCTCCACTCCGACTGCAATTACGAGCAAGCGAGTGAACCATAGTACACGAATGAGCCAGCGACAGCGTACGCCCTCGCTCAGTACAAATCATATTCCAATTTGTATTTCCGCAACTGTGTCTATGGTCAGGGTCAGCCCATGACGGCCGAGCTCCGAGCACATGGCACTGCACATTTCGTATCCGTTCCAATGCCTGATGCCTGGTGCCTGATGTTGCTGGTGTTGGTGGTGGGCTGGAATCGAGTCTATCTGACCGCATTCAGCGTCTCGTTTGCTTTTCGCAAATAAAGCATTTTCTGATACGCTGCCCCAGTGCTCTGAAACGTGAGAGCGGGCAATGCGGAGGTGCCAACAATGGCTAAGGCTAAGAATGTCTACAGGTCTGAATGTTGACAGATGACGCATTGAAAGTGTTATAAATATAAAACGAAATCGAATAAGCTTCGATTACCAGGTAACAGGAAAATGCGATTATTATTATTATTATATATATATATATGATATAACCTATTATGATTGGTGTTATTATTGTGACTGCTGTTCTTATTAAAATACTAATTTGTATGAGTATGAGTCAAAATCAAAAGGTCAAGTCAAAGTTAATTATTGACTATATTTATATAAATAAACATTCATAACACTAAAAACACTATTTTAGGCGAACAAAGGAAATGAGTCGTTTGAGAGTTTGAATCATTAACTTTCTGGAAATGTGAGAATTTGCCACGAGCGTGAGACGAAAAACTGTAGAATAATGCTAATATTATTGAATAAAATAATATGAATAATTGTGCAAATATGAACAGGACTCTTAATCTTCTTAATATAATTATATAATAATTCACTGCTTTCAAATTTACACGCATAATCCATAATGCAACTTTATAGATTCTAATTATATATTTATATATATATATATATATATATATGTATTTATATATATATCCATCATTTTGCTGACTTGCACAATCAAATTGTTATGCACTGCATAATGCATATATAAGAGCAAATATAAATTGACAATACAATCACAATAGTTGCTTCAGCTACATAATTCTATAGAAAAACCAATGCTATTCCAAACGCATTCAATGCAAATCCTTTTAGGTTAACCCAGACTCAGCTGGGCGCCCCGTGACTGCCACCCCTGTTGCATCAAACGTTGCCCTCCACTCACACTCACACTCACACACACACCCACGCACACACACACACACACAAGTCCCATTCAATACGTGTTTAAAGCATGTGCATAGCGTTACGATACAATTCGATGCGAAGCAACGCGAACAACGTAAGAGGAGCAACAATTTAATACGGAAATATTTAGTTTGCATTGTTATCGATACTTGTTGTTGCTTTTGCTGTTGTTGTTGTTGTTGCTATTCACCTCCACATTGTGCTTACTTCCTGCAATGCCATATTCCGGTTCTGTTCGTCATCGACACATGCACGTCTCGAGGCGAAGGCAACTGAGGAAAATCGACGGCCCACACGAACACTTCGACTGCAGTAGTCGTTCGACTGCGCAACGTCAATGAACATTAACTAGCAATTGTTGTTGTTGTTATTGTCACTTTTCGCACATTGCTTTGCCTGGTCTGAGGGTCTGTTGTGGATTTGTTGTTGCTCGTTGTTGATTGTTGCGATGGCCTCGCCGAGCGCCAACACGGCGCGCACACACGTGCCAACCCCTCGCATTGACTTAGTTACCATTTATGTTTAATTAAAGCAAACGATGTTCAAGTCAAAGCATTAGGCACTGCTGCCACGAGAGTCCGCTCCAATTGCTTTCTAAATACACGACATTTATTGTTGCAACAAATGTCTACAAATAGAAAAGCTAAATCCATGAACAGTGTCACAAGAAAATATTTTTGTGGAGAAAAATTTGTATATAAAGAATATATAATAAATACAAAAATATATCAACTATTTAGAAAATTAAAATTGAATTCTTGAGCAGAAAGTAAATTGATGTTAAAACAATTTTGATATGCGCCACATAAATATTTTGATCATTCATAACTATAACTTATCTCATTTTGTATTGAAAAAAAAAAAAAACAAATATAAAAATAATTTAAAAGGAGAAAATTAAAGCTAAATTCCAGAGCTGAAAATAAATTAATTTCTTCCATACTTTAATCAAATTATTTTCTTTTTTGTTTATCAGAAAAACAATGGAAATTATATTTTCAAACTGATTACTCTGTACACTTCAAAGCAACAAGGCTACGACATGACCCATCAAGTGCCCATGTTTACCTCTCTGAAGTGTTGAAAGGCATTAAAACATTTCTAGAGTTAGAATTATGAAATTACACCAATTAACAGTAATCAAACTGAAATCAAGGCGAAACTGAATTTAATTCAAAATTAAAGCAATTCAAATCTAGATATTTGCAAATAGAATATTATGCATATGCGACCCACTGTTGTTAGCCAAGCTGTTACGTTGTCATTGACCAGGGGTATGCGGGGTCTAGAGCATCATAGACGCCTGCACGTGGCTTCGTCACACCCATTTAGTATTCCAATATTTTAACGTGTTGCTGGAAATTAGCAGGAAACACAAAATAAAAAATACAAAAAATTACGAATAAAGCAAACAAAAAGCTTTATAGACAAAAGCGACTACGCGATGCTCATTTTAAGTCAGATTTATACTCAGAACAAATGAGAATCTTACAAGTCAAAAGGCACATGAAAGAAGCCTCATCATTATATACAGGGGACATACAATCCTCTGCGTGAATAAGAGATGCCTATTATAAGATAGAGATAGGTTTAGAAGTACGCTCTAAATTTGCATGTATATATATACCCCATTCACAGGGTATACGAAACAAAAAAAACAAAAAAAAAAACATTTGGAATAATTGCGCTGAATATGGCACCAATAAACGCTGCAACAACAAACATGGCTATAAAAAGCCAAGTCGGCAAAAGCTAAAAGCAGCCAAACAAATGTGGGAAAATTGTAAATGAGCTAGCAAAAGTAGCACAGTTGCGGCAACAACAACAACTGTAACAGCAGTAAATGAAAGGGCAACAAAAAACGTGCCACGCCAAATGGCAACGAAATAAAGGTTACGACACTCACTCACACACTTGCAAGCTCGCACACACATACACAGAGAGAGAAACCCTGTGTATTTCGTATATATATTTCTTGTGAAAATAAAATGCTTATACAATATTTATGCTAGATTCTGTTATTGAGTTCACTCAAGACTGTTTTTTTGTCTGTGCAGCTATTGAAAATGTTTGTGTTGCTTTTCATCGCATTTTCCATTTCGAGAACATACGAGCAATGCAAGAGCAAGCTTATGGTCAATTAGTGTCATATTATGATGAATGACTGATTGAACTCTGATGGGAACACAATATGACACGGCTCAAAGGCAGCAATGATGCGTTGATTGATCCGTTTTAATTCGAACTAAATTCACTTTGCATACATGAATGTACATACATATGTTATGTATATCTATTTAGTTTAAGTAATTAATTAATAATTCTTTGACATTTTCACAAATTCCAAATAGTTTTCATATTTTCTATAATGTCAATATTTCCATTCATATTTCAACATACAATTTTGGGTTTTCCTTTCTCACTCTCTCTATCTCTCTGTCTATATATGTTTATATATATATATGTATATATATATATATATACTTTTTTTTTGTTCATTCTTCAAGTTCATCAAGTTTCTTTTTCTTTCTGTCTTTTTATCGTTGTCACTGATTTTCCCTATCTTTTTACTCAACCTTCTTTTTTCTTTTTCACTACATCTTTTTCTCTCTCTCCTCTCTCACTCTCTCTCTCTCACTCTCACTCCCTCTCTCTCTCCCTCTCTCTCTCCCTCTCTCTCTCTCTCTCTCTCTCTCTCTCTCTCTCTCTCTCTATCTCTCGCTCTCTTTCTTCTGCCTTCTGACATTTATCCAGTTAGCCAAGTTTATTGAATGCTCTTCATGGCTTCCATTGCCTACAGCCATATCTTTAGCATCGTCATAATGGCAGACTTACGTCATATCCTCGTCAATTTCATGGAATTTTCTTGCATTTGCTGCAGTCGACTACAATCGTGCTTTATTCGTTATCTAGTCATGTGGCCAAGTAGCACTTATATAAATGCGGCATGCAAAAGGACCTCAGTGCTTGAGTAAGATACACAGGATACTACTGCTGGCTGCATTGCTGACGCAAATTGTTGCCATAACTAAGGCACGAGCCAAGCCAAACCAAACACCAACACCAACACCGGCGGCAACATGAAGCTGCAAACACGTGAAGCGTACACAACATCAACACACGTGCTCCCTCATGGTGTTTGTTATTCCAATGAACTGCAACCGAAGGTGGACAGCAGCGCAGCTCAGCCCAGTTTACATAAATTAATTAAACAAGTTCGCGTAACGTGAGCAATAGCAACAACAATACACCGTAGGAAGACGCCATAATTTTCAAGAAAACAATAAATAACAAAGACAACGTGAACCGTAAATTGTCAAGTGTAAATTGAAAATGGAGAAAGCAAAGTTCAGTTCATATTACTTATACGTAAGGTGCGATTATCCAGACTTTTACTCACCGTAGCCCAGCTGAGCTCTGCTCGGTGTCCTTTCAGATCCAGGTCCAGCGGCTGGCGTGGGAGCATTTGCCTGTTGTGCCACGCCCATATTGTTACGCCGCCGCCCCTCCTTGATGGCCGCCAAGCGTACCTTCTTCTCCGAGCAGACGGTAGGCGCCATTCGAACTGCAAGCGACAAAAAAGAAAGAAGAGAATAATGCATAATTAATTGACCATCAAATTGAATAATTGATTGATTGACTTGTGGCCCAAGTGTCAGGCCCACGTAAAATGAAACAACAAAAAATACAATTTTATAGCTGCCACGAGTTCAATCAACTTTATTTTTTATATTTAAACAATTATATATATATTTTTTTTCGTTGAGGAATGGGTAAAAAATTTAATTATATTTGACATGTGCCGTAAATAAATCAACTGATGAGATATAGAAGCATATTTAATTCAATGAGATTTCTTATAGCTGTTTCAACTCGCCAGAGTTATTAGCCACAGACACATTTTCGTCTTCATTAGTAGATAAATTATTCTCTGTGGCCTTATTTGCGCAGCTCTGTAAAGCATCTTAAATATTATTATAGTGCCATTCAGCTCTTAATCTCTCGAAATTTGCAGTACATTAGTCATTCGGGCAGATAAACAGAATTCACGAAACTGAAGCCGGAATCAGCTGGAGCTAAAGCTAAAGCTAAAGCTGATGCTGTCACGCGAAGCCCTGGCAACCGCATAAACAACAACAACAACGACGACGACGATTACATTAAAGTATCTGTTGGCTAAAACTCATTAGCCATGCTCCGAAAATCCGTGCACGAGCCATGGCCAAGACAGTATTCGCGATCCAATTTCACAATAGGTAAACAAACTTGGGCAAGAAATCGTTTTAGCCATCATCTCAGCCGCTATTACAAGGAAAAGAAACACCAAAATAGACCTCATATACTATATCGATAGGCAACATTTTGTTGCTCATGCAAATTTCCATTGTTGCTGCTATTGTTGTTGTGGTTACTGTGGGATTGTCGTGTTATTCCGCCTGTCAGCCCGACGGGCCCCAGGCAGCCAAATTCAAATTGAAAATCCCGCAGCACAACAAACAGCAAGCGGGAGGAAGCGTAGTAACAGCAACAAAGATCTTATTGCCGGCACGTGTATCTCTTGAGTGTAATTACATTTGGAAAGTGTGCGGCAACGCGACCATCAAGAGCCATTTTCATTTCGAATACTTATGGGAAGCCGTGGCACGGCATTGAGTAAGAGGATTTCGCAAAGCCAAGAGAATTCATGTCGATGTGCCAATATGCATAGCTCAAAATACAAATTTAGTATTTATGTCTCTTCTTGGCCCTTCAAGCATCCGGTGAAAGATGGAATTTGTGGCAGCCATCTTGGGCAGGGCAACCGGGTGAGCCAGCATCTTAGCCACAGTCCCGCATTAAATGTAACAAAAACCGTGAAGCGTAACGTATACCAAGCTCAACGAATAGCCCCAATGGCATATTTGACGTGCACGCGCCGCCATTTCCAAGGGGTTGGCCGGGTGGTCCAGCCAGCCAGCCAGCCAGCCTGCCAACAAGTCAGTCTGGCAGCCAGGCCGAAAGACATTTTTGCCCAAAACTGAGTCATATTTTCGCAAGCCATAAGCAAATGAATCGGATATGTTAAGTAAGGAGCGAGAATGAGAGAGAGAGAGAGAGAGAGATAGCAAGAAAAAGAGAGAGATAGAGAAACTTTGTGGAACTGCAGAAGCAGCAGCCGATTATTAAATACACTAAGAAAATATATAATTATTGTTAAAATTAAATTGAAGATTTATGAAAGCAAATATATCATCTATATTATTATTGTACCTATTAGAAAACTAAACATTCAAATCATACATAATCATCATATTCAACACAAACTGTTTTCAATATTTACTATGATAATTAAGAGCTTTAAGCTAAATAGTTAAATATATTCATATATTATATGTATTAACAATGCGCTTCAACTAAAATGACAGTAGTTAGTTTTCTCAAAAGTTTAATTGACTGTTATTTATATATATTGTAAAAGGCTTCCACTCGTAACGCATGCCAAAGTCAGATGTCTCCACGATATATCTATCACTTACATAAAAATAAATAATAATAAAAAAAAGGTTCGCATGATATAAAACCCCCTTGCGTATTCCACTCACAAATTGGTCTGATGATTCTAGCCTGTTTCTGCCTCGAACTGGACACAAAACGAGCAACACGTGCCGATGCCAGCAGCAAAGCAAAAAAAAAAAAGTAAAAAATGAAAAAAAAAAAAATAAAGAAAAACAAAATATAATAAAACTTTGACTCATACGCTATCTTTTTTAGATATACACATGTTGTTCGCTAGACGTAAGAGGTGTGTATGTGTGTGTGTGTGTGTGTGTGTGTGCGTGTGTTACGTTGTACATGAGTCAGGTGTTTTGAAAACAATTTGAAACACGCGTAGACCGTCACCTGTAGCTGTGGCTTTAGCTTTAGCTGTAGCTTTAGCTACAGCTTTAACAGCCGCCGGGGCTGGAGGTTATGTCAATCAATGGCCATAATGAGAACTGCCACTGCGTGTGCATAAATTAGCCAAATAATTGTTAGACACGACACGCCGACAATCATGAATCGCCGTGCCACAACGCCCCGCCCGCCCTTCTGAGGGAACAACCTAACAAAAAACAACAAAGACCTACAGCTCATTGACTCTTGAGACAAAACGGGAAATTGGCCGCTCAAATTGTTGAGGCGTTTCTGCCCAATTACTTGTGTAAGGCAGAAACAAAGGCCTCTGCCTCGCCCTGAATCCATATTAAATTGTGATTGTCAACGCTGTAAAAAAAAAAAAAAGAAAGAATATAACAAACAAAAAATACAAGTTCAAAAAACTCTCGCAGCCGTAGTTGTTTTGAAGGCGTTTTCATATTGAAGTTTATTTGGCGCACATATCACGCTGAATCGCTCCAGGGTGGGCAGGGGCTGGCACAATGCATAGAGGCCATGATATGTCACATACACACACAAAAAGAGAGAGAGCGAGAGAGAGGTAGAGAGATGGAAAGAGATACAGATGAGCATACGTGCAGCCGTTACGTCGTCTGGGTTTCTTTTCATTTTAGTGAGCACGAAGGCCATGAAAAGCGTTTTATATTGCACTTGGGCTTCATTTGCTTAAATGCCAAGGACAATTCCCGCAATAATGTTGCTTTTAAATATTTAAGCATGTGATAACTCGACACTCATTAGCTTAAGCGACGGTTTTTTTTTTTTTTGGTTCTCGAATATAAACTTCTTGATGCGCATTACGCATACGCCACGTAAGCTGTTTCTCCAGTAAAGCACGTTGCTCGCAACCTTTACAGCTCGCACATGCTGAGTAATTAAGTGAATGTCAATAGTATTTGGCAAAACTCACAGATACAACTATTTCACGGTCCTTGCTTCTTTAGCACTGCGCCATACGCCTTCATATACATACATTTGTATGTCATTTGCTCGAGCTGCCTTCTCGGCTCAATCTAACACCTTTGCACGTGCCGTTCATCACAGACATAACAGACAAATCTTTATTTGCAAGCGCCGCCGCTAACAGAAATCTCGAATAGTTCGGCCAATAGAATTTCTGAAGAAAATAAGCAAAAACGAAGAAAAAACTTTCCATGGCATATTTACCCACAAAAGTTTGCTTACGTTGAGTTGTTGAGCGTTCGTCTGAGTTGTATATCCAGACATGAATGGGGCTCATTTTATGGCCGGACTGCGGGCATTAAAAGTTTATGTTTGATGTTTATCATTCCGATTTGACTTGATATACAAATGGCCAAACAAATCCCATACAAACCGTCAATATATAACCTAGTCGGCAAACTATTCAGTAAACTTTTCTTATAATTTTTCTGTAATCTCTTTGAAACTAATGCTAGTTTATGGCATAACTACATGAGCTAATAAATGATATTCGGAGCATTTCAAATTTGATGGAGCAGATTTATTAAAGTAAATATATAAGTAAATATTGAGAGAAATATTTCTGATTCTCATTTGTTATCAATACAAAAGAATTATATGTATTCAAATAAATTGAATTTATTAAAGACTTAAATTTCGTTCCTAAGACCCTAATAAAAGCAGACTTTTTTAGACATTGTTCTCATTATGAACTCATTCTTCTTTGACGTCAGCTCGCACTGTTTATGGCCAACAAAAATATTCAACATCTGCAATTAAAAATGTAGCAACAACAGAGGTAGAGTGATAATTTTCATGTTATCTCTATTCCGTGAGAGGCACGGAAATACGAAAAAAATAAAAAAAAGAAAAGATCTCATAGCAATAACAGTCGAGTCGGCGGAACAATTTAATAAAAATATTATGTTTACACTGTGGCTAAGACAATAAAAATGTCTTGTAATTGTAAACGTCTGAAGCTGCAAAACGTGTCATACTTTTGGGTAAAATGCTTACGGAGAATTGACCTAAGCGTCAAATCGAAATCGAAAGATAAACAGAACCATGTCGTGAACATCGAGACGTCTATACATACAAATAGGACTTATCAATAAAAAAAATAAAAATAAAAATAAAGATGGGAGAGACGATAGACGTTATAGGCTTTGGTAAGTGTGCAGTATTGCCAATTGAATTGCCTGCTAGGCGATAAAAATTTATGATGGCGACAAGCAAAGCAAATAAAAAGCGAAACATTGAACGAGCCACACGTGTGCCTAACGATGACCCAATTGCTTTGCCAATGGCAAACAAAAACCAGCCACGCGCAAACCGTGCACAACACAAGCACAGAAACAAAAGCAAACACAAACACAAAAACAAAAACAAAAACAAATATAATACACTAATACATATGTAAGGTTCCACAAGCAGCAGCTCATTAAAGACCCAGAGAAGTCAGTCCCCCCAAAAAAAAATACGTACAGCAAAAGCAAAAACAAAACGTAGTGCTATTAATTAGACCCGAGTGTTACTTATGTACTTAGCCAGACGAGCACGTCAGAAGTTGGTTCAGGCATCAAATACAAAAATACTAACCCCAGAAAAATTTTCCATGCATACTATTTGATTATGCCACGTACAAAGGGTTTATCACGCAGTTATCGCAACTACTATTGCTATAATTAATTAGCTGACATCACAAAGTAAATCGTTAACAAACATGGTCAAATCAAATTCATAACTCTGCCTCTCCTCACTACATTTACCAAAAACAGCACACATCAAATAAAGGTATCTTTACGGCAGTCGTACCTCTGCAAGAAGACATATTTGCACAGAAATTTCCAACGAACACAATATTGCGGCTGATACTCCACTTGTACCCACAATACAATTTCAGATATTCTATAGACAAATTGGCAACTTCTAGGTTTGCTGAGGCTACATATATTCTTATATTCTGCACATTCTCAATGGAAACTTCTCATCTCATTAACACTTTAAACAGGTCGAATTGTCCAACAGAGTCTCCGGGAGCACAAGTAGAAAGCACTGACACATTGCTAAATCGAAATGCCAGTGGACTCCACTGCAACTCTGTTCTAAAACCAATCTGGACCTATTACTCTCAGTTGTAGAGGAACGCTGGCAACGGGAACATCGGCATTATGCAGAGAGTTCAGCCGAAGATCTTGAAGAGTTACGCCTGGGCATCGTGATATGCTTGAGAGGGAATAGCGGAACAAATGAAAATACACTTTATAAAATTCTCATTGCGCTCTAATCATAGCCTTCTAAAAAGACTGGCTAGCCAATCTCTTCTTCATGGTAACGACTTACTAACTGAATCTCAGAGCTGCGCATTCTGCATACAATTCAAAATTAACCTAAGATACTATATAAATAAATATTTAAAAAATGTGTTTTAAAAAAAATGAAACAGTCACATAACTACTACAATAAATTTCATTGCCATTATGCCAATTTCATTGTTTCAAATTTTTTTTATAAATATGTCAATGTCTATAACAATTTTTTTTATTCTCAATTCACATAGCACAAAGACTCGATTACCTATTTTCCCCTATCGTTCTTTCAGATAAAACAAATTCATTTCCAACAGCTAATTGAATCCTATTCACAAATGTATTAAGAAATACGCTAAAATTCCATGACAATAATTGCAAATTCGAAAAAATAAAAACACAAAGAATAAAAACCAAAACAAAGAAACTTTTTGTTAGATCATGAACTGTTTGCAATACAATAGATCAATTATATAGCGCCTTATGTGACAGGCGCATGGCTGGCAATAAACAATCCAATTAGCTAAACATAGCTGTCCGTTAAAGTGCAATAAAAATGGAATTGTTGCCGAGCCGCGCTAAACGAGTTCTCGAACTCAATAAAACCGTACACAAATCTGAAACATGACACGAAATGCGTTGCCGAATGATGAATATTTAGCTGACATTCTGCACGTCGGGGGGGCCTTTTCAATGGGAATCGAAGTTTAGCATTCACTTTCGGATTCTGTTCTGCATAACTTTAATTTTAGTTTGCATACATCAGTATTGTTTAGGTTTTTATTTTGATAGCTACTTGGAGTTAACGTTAACTTCGACTTGATGAATGAACGCATTTAACGGCTCATGTATTACGCTAATGTGGGTTTAAAATTAAATTTAAATTTGAATCGAGCAAGAAACTCGATGCGAACGTTGTTCGCTTTTTGTGTTGACACGAGCAGTTTATTTCGCTCGTTTAATTGGCACATCATAAAATGCGAAACATTTAACGTAATTAATTAGTTTCGCATATGTTGAACACACACATATACACACACACACAGACTTAACTCGGCACGTGTAGCGCCTGCTGTGCATTGGGGCGTATACTTGATGGCGCATTACTTCCGCTCGCGGCGCACCCATAAGCTCGTTGTTTTCTGTTTTATTTATTTTTTTTTATGAAAAAATCGTGTTCTGTTGTCTGACAACAGTTGGAAATAACTAATAATGCCACACAGCAACTAGAATTCTTCAAAGCTAGCCGTCGGCTGAAACTATGCAAACAATACAAACAATGAAACTAATGCCAGCTCTACCTAAACTATTTCTGTATGAGGAGAGGAGAGGAACTTACAAATTGAAACTTTAATTGACCTTAAATTAATTAAATTTTAAAGTATCTAATACAGAACATTAAATCGTTTTATTTCAGTTGTATATTTTAAAAAACAAGCAATCAGCTTAACTTAAAAAAAGAAATTAAATTTAAATTAGACTTAGACTGCTGCAAGCTGATGAAATTTCAGTTGATAAGTCGACTTGACAAAAGTCTCATTAGCGGGGACAAAGTTCAATAGAAAAGTCAACGGTAGATAAATAACAAAGAAACATTAATATATACCTATTTACGTATCATGACAATTTGTTGAATTTCCAATATAAATTTTCAAATAATATTGCCTTATGCGAAGGGGTGCAAAGCTTTGCAAACCAAAAACTCATTGAAAATGCGACACATGGCAGTCGTCAAAGTAGTAAGCAGCAAAATGTATATATATTATTCATTAACATGCGCCCAAAATACTTTATTTATGACTGAATCGACATGAAAAAAAAAAAACTATTTATTAAACAGCATATGCAAAGTTCTCATCAATATTAGTATTATTTAAAGCAGTCAAGTCGCCAGGCGCTGCCACTTACTCGTGGCTTCATAAGTCACTGAGACAGTCGACCACAGTTCTGTATACATACGTGTATGTATGTATTTATATCTATATGTGTGAAGACCAAGTTAAATGCTTGTGGCACAGAAACTGTTGCAGCAGTGGCAGGACCAGTGAAAGAGAAACTGAGCCACAGACAATGCCGCAGACCGTGGCGTAAAACAAAAGCTAACCACGAGCGACGCGTGTGTTTGTTTTATTATTGTTTGCTTATCATCATCATCATCGTCATTATCATTATCGTCGTCATTGGAACCAAGGAGTGGGGCTATGGGCTATGAGCCGGCGACCTCGTCTGCTTTATTTATATTTGCCTTAACTCTGCCGCGAACAACAGCTAAAATAATACGCTAATGTAACCATAAAATTAACTAAAATAGCAAAAACACGAATTTTAGAACAAAAAAAAAAAAGATTAGAATGACTACCCGAATACTCTCAACAAGTTCAAGAAGAGTAAGAAAATTATATTATTTATATTACTAAAGGTAATAAAATAGAAATCTAATTTGTACATCAGATTTACTACAAAAATATTAAAAATTAACAGGATAATTATTCACATATTAAAATAATATTAAAGATAATTTTAAAAATAAATTATATATTTTTTTTAAAGCTTCACGAATTAGTAAATGAATAAATAATGGGTAATGATAAATTGAAAATAATACAAATATAAAAAAATACAGATAAGTTTGACTTATGTCTTGAAAAAAAATTAATCAACGTAAAAATAATCTGCAAAATAAAATGAAAACTTTAGTTGTTGTAAAACTATACAATAAATAAATATATTAAAAATATAAAGTAACGCATTACAAAATAAATTAAATAACAAATATCATAAATAAATGTAATATATACAAATAAAAAAACTGTGGAAAATAAAAATTAATTTATTCTATATCTTAGGCAATTTAATAAAATATTAAGTAAATATTAGGTAGATAGTCGTATATAAATTAAGAGCAAGTCTTAACAAATAAGCAAAATTTAACATACATTTTTCTTACAAGCAGTAAGAAAGAAACGAATAAATACGTTAAGGTAAATAACAAAGTTTTTACTTTGTAACTCTCTCGAATACACAATATATTCAGTAACATTTCTCAAATTAGCTGGCCACATTTGTTTGTTTTTCGCACAGTCAAGCGAAAATACCCATTTGATTGAATTATAGGGTATAGACTGTGAGCAGTGTGTGCCGTATACGGTTTACTGTTCCGTTTATCGTCACGTCAAGAATGCCGCACGTGTGACATCTAACGACCGCCGGTCAACGCATGGCAATGGACTATGCTCACCCAGTGCATTCTGACTGAGAAACGGAACGCATTGTACATGCTCCCACACACATACACATACACACACACACACATACACATTGGCAAACAGCACGCGCGTGCGGCAATTTACAGTTACATACGATGGCGTGTGACTCGCATTATTGGGTCAACAATTAGTTATACTGGTTATCGCAACTGCAATTACTGTTGTTGTTGTTGTTGTTGTTGTTCTTGTTGTTGTTGTTGTTGTCGTTGCTAATGTTATTGGCACTACTAATGCTAATATAAATGCCCTACTTATGAATATATGAACACGTGTGACTATGTTGTGCCAGAGTGCTAATGGGCGTTAAAATTATCAACATCTGTGAATATTTGATAGACTGATAAAAGCCAGTACGTAAATGATAGTGTGTTTAAAGTAAATACAATGTATTAACGTTTCATGCTGCAACAGGCCCAAAAGGCAAACAGTATCGAGGCCCATCCAAATATTACCCATACGTCATGTGGTACTAAGTAGGTTTTCACGCTTCAGGCGTTTGAATGAGTCATGATTCGTGCTAGTTTTGTGCAACCCGTTCTCGGGGCTATTTATTTATTTAAGGTCTGTTTAAGGTCTGCTCATTTGTAATGGAATAATTTATAAGCATCAGTGTAATAATATCCATTAGTATAATTGTGTAATGAAAGACTAAGTAGTTATATAAAAATATCTATGTGGTTTAATATACACATTATATTGAATTAAATTTAGTTTAATTAAAGTGATCTTTAATTGTATTTAAAGATTTGATAAGAAGAGGACTTAACTCGACAAAAGTAATTTATACATAAGTAATATGCTTAAAAATGATTAGAAAATACCTAAATTCCATTTAATATTTTTGATTATTCATATGAAAAGCAGTATATATAGATTTAATTACTTTAATCAGAAATATGCGTGCATAACAAATGTACTTGTACTTTTATGCAATGATAAACTCTTATCTAATAACAGTTGCCATATATATATATATATATATGTATATATGTATATGCCCAACTGAGTTTCGAAATATCCCATGCACATTAATTGGACTAAAGGGGCAACTAAGGGGCCAACTAAGCTGGCTAATTTGCCATTACCAAAAAATAGAAAGCCCAAAATTATACATATAATATATGTAAACAAATTTAATGTGTCACTGCAAATTAGGTAAAATTTTATTGTTATCGCTACCGTTTGGCAGACCAAAAACGCGTGTATCGTATTTAAGTTTAATGCGAATTTTCAGCCGTCATTTGTTACATTTAAAAACTGACTCAATTCGTTACACACGCACACACACACACACGCTCACATAGATTGCATACACGTGTGGGCGCCAAAGCCGGTAAATAATAAAACCCAAAGCTAAAGCAAAAAGAAGACAAAAAAAATGAATTTATTCGTTGTAGTTGCCTGCATAAATTAAAAAGACTTTGTCATTCAATCGCAGTTAGAGAAGCGGACGCGTCAGCGCTGGCGACGTCGACGGCGACGCTGACAGCGAAAACGAAATGGCGATAATTTCGTTGCCACGAGCTGCTCACCGACAGCCAGACAGAGAGTGCTCGTGTGTGTGTGTGTGTGAATGAGAGAGAGAATGAATGGAGGAGAGTAGCAAGGGGATCGGCTGCGGAACACAAGCCAACGAGCGAGTCAAAATAAAAAATAAATTAACCCAGCTGAAACTTTTTGGCATACGAATCCAAAGACATGACTTGGACATGCCGAATTCAGCTGGCGATGCATGCTCTTCTTGTTCGAAGAGCAACTGAGGCCACCATTCGCGCTGAGCATGTTCATTTATGTAGATTTATTTCATGGAGTTTCGCTGGGTGCACGAAAATGCTTTCACATGGTGTTAATGAATTTTTGTGCTGCTGATGCTTCTGATGCTCGTGTGCGTTTGCCTGTATGCGTGCGAGCGTATGTGTATGTATGTGTGTGTGTGTGTGTGTGAGTGCGAGCGTATGAATGTGCGTGTGCGTGTGCGTTTGTGATTTGTGTGTGATTTTCTCTTGTTGTTTTTATTGATTTAACGGCGCACGTGTTGCGGCTGATGTAGTCGAACAGGGCAACGACGCCTCTCCCGCCACTGTGGCCCCCTTTTGACCACACAATGTGGAGCAGAAGCATTTGTTGTTACTATTTTCGACAAGCATTTGTTTATATTTTCAAAGGCTTTTTATTGTGTATGCTCGGGCAAATGTTGCTCTTTCGATAATCTTGAAGTTTTAATGCGCAACGCGTTCGAGTCTTAATTATTCATCAATTATTATGGTCACCCGTGGTGTCATGTTTGGGGCGGTAAGCCAATAGCTGCTCGAATTTATTTGGAAAACGCGTTAGGCTTACTCGCTTTAAAGGACTGTGTGCACAATTAAATAATATCCGGCTGCTCAATAACTAAAAAAGCTTTGCACACGTTCTTAGAGGCTGGGCCATTAAATTGGCTAGCAGCCGATAGATGCAAAAGCAAAGATCGGGAAAATTAGTCGTGGCTATACAAAAAGTAAATTGAGATATTTATATTTATTTGTTGTTTAAATTCTTTCACCTTCGACGTGTGAAATCAGATTGAATCAATGGCAATTAAATTTACATATGCCTATATATGCACATTATGCAAGTCTGTTTGACTAAGTTAATCACTGTCATTGGTGTCACTAAGTTAATCACTGTCATCAGCAGTTGTGGCTGCAAATGCAGCGCTTAACGGTCCCAACTCATACAGCCAAGTGAAAGCATTAATTCGTTTCAGTAAATAAACAGCTGTCGCTCAGCGGCAGATTGAATATGTTGTCAAAGTCACAGCTTGATTCACTTTTCTGCTGAGCACTTGAAAAACAAAAAAAAAAATGCAAAACCTCGCTTACGACAACCGAATGTATTTGTTTGTATTTGTTTGTATTTATTTATTTATTTATTTATTTATTTTTTTTTTTTTTGCATGTCGTATTTTGTTTACTTTTTTAAGGCAATCTGAAGGCTTCCGTACGAGAAGCGCTTCACACGCTCCGCTTTACGAGCGGCAATTTCCATTGAATACTCGAAGAGTGGCTCAGAGCAATGGGGAAAACGAGCCAGAAAGCATCAGCGGGCCATTGACATACTCGAGGTTCCCGGAATTTGTAAAAATAAATAAAGAGTGTTGTTTTGATATGTTTGGGCACAAATTGGCTCTAAAAACTCTATGTTCATTTGTTGATAAAGAGTAGACCGAGTAGAGGGAGATTTTAATTAACAAACGCTCAAATATCAAATAAAGACATGCAAAGAAGTTGTATTTGATTTGTCATCAGGAAAATTATATACAATTAATTACTATTAATCTAATTTGCCTTTTGCTATTTCCCTTTAAGTGGACATCTGAATTTTATAATTATGCAAATGCTATTTTAACCCGCGAAGTGCTGGAGAAATCAATAGTGCGCATACGTCATGTGTGCCAGTTGGCCAACTGCAGTCACAGTGTGCAGTGGGAGCAAAGGCCAAAGGGCAGCGACTAAACGACAGCAGGCAAGGAGCAAAACACTGAGAAACGAACACATACACAGGCATGCACACAGTATATTCGTCCTTGAGAAGGTGAAGCAAAAATGCTGATTGAAAGCTATGCTGCAAGGCGGAAAGCATAAATAGAGAGGATACCTTTGTAGGCGCAGAGTGCGCATCAAAGGCGCAAAGTTCTTCATTGCATGCCCACACACATACACACACACACATACAGGCACTCACACGCACACAGAACATTAACAACAGTAAAAGCAAGATGGGCATATGAACTAAGAACACGACGGAGCGAGAGGCTACGACCGCGAGCTAAAAGCTCTCTGCAATGGCGACGTTGATGGTGACATGCAATTTGTACAGGCGACACGTGTGGCTCTTGGATGGACATTTATTTATCTATATTCTTTGTCTTTCTTTCGTTTTTTTTTTTTTTTTTTTTTTTTTTTGAGGGATGGCAAACGTCTAAGGCTGGTAGATTTATGAGCCAATTTATTTGTATGCGCTACTCACCCGTTGGCTTGTTTGAAAGCGTTTAGCAGTAAGTGATGCAGGAATGTATGCGTTTACCGTTGTTCTCACTTAACAGCTGCTGCCGGCTGTTTTTTTTTTTTTTTTTATGAGTAGCAGCGACCGCACACTAAACACATACACAATGGGCACGCACTAGCTCACGGATATGCACACGCAGAGCATAAACACGTTTAATTTAATTTATTGCACGCTCATTGAAACTAATGAGCATTCTTGTTGTTTTCACACGCTTTTAATCTATTCCCTTCTAGGTAGTCTCACCGCCAACAACAATGACAAATGCGATGTAGGCTGCGACGCTAACTGCGACTGCGGCAGCGGCTGCGGCTGCGGCTGCGGCTGCGGCTTCGACGAGTGTGCAATTATTGGGGACAGACGACGGCAACGACGCGACTGTTAGCAACACGCGCGCAAACAAAACTTTCGCTTTCGTTACGCGTTAGACACAAGCACACAAACACACCAATACGCGCACACAGAGTCTAAACAGCTTGCACATATATGTATAGGAAGTACGTAAATTATGAGTGCTTTGAAACAATTCAGTTGGACTCGAAAGACCTTTTTCACTAACGAAGCGCATGGAACAACAGCGCAAAGCGGAATGAAGCCGCGCTGTCAGCTGCTCGTTGTTTAAATATGTGCCCACAGTGGCACTCGCTGCACACCCGACACACGCGTCGATACAATTTTGAATGAAGTAAAATGTCTATATGAAATCAACAAATGAATTATTCAGCCAGAATAATATTAAACATTAAAAGTCCACCGTATATGAGCAAATCAATAATTTTTATCGGAGTAAATAAGGACAAAAAAATCTAAATTGATGTTCGTTTAGTCTGCTTTAATATATTTTTAAGCACAGATTCAGAGGCCCTCCTAGTCGAGCATTTCGTTTGGCGAACCGTACCTCGCATTCTACATTTTAAGTACGATTCAAATACCATATTGAGCGTGCGCCTTATCAAAACTTTCAGATAGCAACAAACGAATAGCGTGCTCACATTCAGCATCATGAGAATATAGCAAGCAATCATTCAATGGTGAGTTATTTTTAAAACATATTGTCTAGTCTAATTTCAGCTGCAAATCCCACGCATTTAGTTTTTGCTGCCTGACAAAACCGACAAATGTTGCTATCAACAAATGTTGACGCAACAGATGCTGCAGCAACAACACAGCGTGCTTAGCGCTTTGTGTCTAACCATACTCTCATTTCCCTTTCGTTCGCTCTCCCTCTTTTGTTTTCGCTCTCTGCCTCACTCTTGCACACAAACATTCACCCGCCCTTTTAGTCAATTTTGTCGCACGTGTCGGAAATTTTGTTACGGCCGATTGCTTTTCTCTATGGTTTGTAAGTGTGTGTGTGTGTGTGTGTGTTTGTGTGCGGCTCGTTGTGTTTGTGGGTGTGAATATTTTGTTAGATTCTCTCGCTTGATGTGCGTTGCGCGTGCTAATGAAAAGGTAATTCAAAGCCCTATGCCACGAGCAGGTGACGCTTGCCCAACTAACGGTAAACACAGACGCGCGTCTGATTTCCGGTTTTGCGATTCTTTGTCTAAACGGAACGCTGCAAATCTAAAACGAAAGCAAACGAAGTCTAATAAACGAATACATATAGACACACACACACACACACACATACACACACACAGTTAGCGCAAGAAGCGTAACAAAAACAATAAAGAAGAAATTAGCATAACACATGAGTTGACTCTCGACAGCCGTCAGCTGTCACCTCTCTGCCCCTAACGTTCTCTCTCACTGTCGCTCTCTATCTCTCTCGCTCACTCTCTCGCTCTGCCTACCACTCCCGCCTACTGGTAATGGTTATGTATGATTTTAATGGGTTCGTGGGTGATGTTTTTTTTCCAAGCTTGGCGGCAGACATTTTGCAGTTTCAATTGCCAACACGTGCGGGAGCAAGGCGTCCGAAACAAAAGACGAGCGAGCAAGTGGAGCGACAGCAGTAGCTGGAAAGTGGGTAGTGGTGGGGGACGAATGGGTGCAACTGTGTGCGAGAATGGAGCGCAGGGGCCAGAGAGGGCTGTCTGGCCCATTTCACTCCCTGAAAATGGCGTCAGAGCAGCTGTAAAAACTTTTGTGCGCTAGCGAAATGGAAAATTAACTTGCAGCCGTTGACATAAACACCAAAGGGGGCTGGAGGAACGGAACAGAACGGCAGTAAGGGCGTGGCAATTTTGTAGCCGCCCCCACTTGCGTCAATACATAACGCGTTATAATCATATCAACGGCATTGACCACATAAAATGCGTAATCAAGAGGTGGTAAATTTATTTATTTATTTTTTTTTTTTTTTTTGCGAAGACGAATTAAACACGCGCCAGCCGCAATAGCAGCAATAACAACGCCCCCAGCCCCAAAAAATAGCTCCACTCCTCTTACACATGTCTGAACTGGCGAAAACAGGAATTTAATGTGAAAGGCAAACAGCGAAATCTGAATGCTCTAGTCAAAGATTGGAGAATTGGAAATATAGGTTAAGAATAAATTCAATTGAAATTATATACATATTATATAGTTATAAAACTGATTGTGAACTATAATTTAATTAATTGAATATATATTAAATATAATGAATTTTGTTTAAAAAAATAAAATAAATAAAAAATTAAATGAAATCAATCAAAATAATTATGATACAATTGATTAAAAATAATAAATTCAATTAAATATTATAATAACTTCATTTTAATATTAGCATAAACGGCTGATAGAATATACATATTTATTGTAAATAACAACCTTTTGTTTGGTCCGTGCAAAATAATGAAAAGAAAATATTTATCAAAAATTTAAAAAATATATATATAATAAAAAGATAAATAAATTTAAGGCATTTGGCTAGCATTTCTTCTGGCAGTGTCATGGCTATCAACAAATTATATTTTATATAACAAAATAAAAGCCCCGACACGCGTCCAGCTCTACGACATATATAAATATATATATATATATATATAGTCAAATATATGCATGTGTGTCATCGCTTGCCAAAATAGTGTCAGCACTGCGGCGATGTACGGTTATCAATAGATGTCCGGCAGATATTTTTAGACCTGTCAGCGTTTCGCGCATGTAACAATAAAAATATCAATAATCATAACAAAAATAACTCGAATTGTACTTGGGTACCGGTTTTGCCTGCATGTGCCGGAGTTGAATTTTTGTCCGTTTGGCTTTTGTTTTTTGTTTTTTTTTTTTTATTTCATTTTTATTTTATTTTCTTAAAAGATGTTATTTTTTGTTAATTTGTTTGGCACTGCAAGGCACTTATACACGCGCTATGTCAAGGTCTCTCTCTCCTTCTCTCTCTCTTTCTTTCTCCCTCTCTCATTCTCACTATCTTTCTCTATCTCTCTCTCTCTCTCTCTCTCTCTCTCTCTCTCTCTCTCCCTCTCCCTCTCTCTCTCTCTATATATCTATCTATCTCTATGTCTATGGATTACCAAAAATATGAAGTGCCCAGGTGTTAGAAAGCTCGATGAGAGACACGCGCCGCAACTTTGTGCTCACACTTATGCAAATACATATACGCATGCATGTATATACTCACATGTGTGTGTGTGTGCATGCTCATATAAATCACCCATATGTGTGTCAGTGGCAGCTGTGGCCCCCCGCAACTTGGCGTCATTGCGTGCCCTGATAACGTCCGCATGATAACCCTCGACAAAAAAAAAAACATTAATTTGAGCTAATTTCGCAGCTGCTTTTGAAATTAAATACGCGTAATCGCACAATTGGTGTGTCATATTTTATGTGATATGAGAAAACCAAACTGTAAAAATAATTCAAAGGTTCTGAGCTTTAACGGTCGGTAGGCACATAGCAATTAGCTTTTGACAGCTTGCATGCCTGTATGAGAGAGACAGTGCTTAAGTGCAGACTTACAAGAGCAGTTTAGCTAAGCAGTTTAGCTAAGCAGTCCAGCGCAAGCAGTACTCCTAAGCAGTGCATCGGTTTTGTTACCGTATTTTCAAATTTAAACGGGATATGTGACTTTAATAATACAAATTTAATCAATTTTAGTAAAAAATTATTTTTCTAAAATGTTGAAGTGTTTTTGGTAAAAAATGGTAATTAGATATAATTAATTGTATACATTCAGTTGAATATAAAATGTAATTACAAATACATACAATTATAATTTTGTATCCATATTTGTTGAAAAATGTACTCAAGCCTTATAAAATACTAAATACTTTGACGTTTGCTATTGGACACTGATATATATTCTTTATATTTTGATTTCACTTTTGTTTAAATTTCAATTTTTCTATAATTTCAGTGTTTCCCAAACAGCGCAGAACAAATTCAATTTGCAACATTTCAATAAGCAAATGCTAACTACTTACCGCCCGGCTCTTAGTCTCAGCCTCAGTCCCAGTCCCAGACCCATTCCAGTTCCAGTTTTAGCTGTTGCAGCTACAGCTCTGCAAATTGAGCCTTTGCAGCGGACACCCAACAAACAACGAATTGTGCCCAAAGCGCCAAACGTAGCAGCAACGACAAGCAAAAAGCAGAAAAAAAAAACTAATCAAAGCAGAACTCATTAAGCATAGTAAAAAATTATGCTATTGTAATAAAATGGTAAAGCCGAAACCGAAAATCGCCAGGGCAATCGAATTAAACAGCCAATGGCCAAAGGCGCAGCCCAAGCGCTGCAAAACAAATTGCCGGGGAAATCCCAATACCCTAGAAGAGAAGAGAAAAGAAGAGAAGTTGGCACTGAAAGAGAGGGAGTGGAAGAAGGAGAGTTACCCTAAAGATCGACCAGGTTGCAAGTTACTTTTCATCGATAGCGAATTTATTATGCAAAGCAGAAGCGGTAAAAGATCAAAGCGCAGCGATAGCAGATAACACGCAAATCTATGTATATAATATATATATATCTAAATCCATATATATATATATATATATATCTGTATGTATAGTATACTAGCATCAGGCCAGCCAGTTGATGCGGACTGAGGCGGCCCTTTTTGCCCGCACAAATAGATTAGTTTCACATGGCATGGGGCCGGGGTTTTAGGGCGCCATATTGCACACTGGGCCCGCCAGCCGCCGGCCGCAGCAGAAGTTATGAAAAATTAATAATAATGTCGAATCGATTGATTTCAGCGAGTGCACCACCAGCTAGCACCACCTAGACGGCTGGTCGTCCTCTGTTTGGATCGAATTGACTTGGTCAAGTTTTATCGCCCACGGCGCCTTTTTGGACCACTCAACAACAAGCAGCGTTTGCTCTCTCGTTCTCACTCTCTCTCGTTCTTTCTCTCTCTCTCTCTCGCTCACTCTCTCTTGCGTATGTATGTGTAACTGTAACTAAATGCGAGAACTGAGCATCGCAACGAAACACGGAATACTCTATGTAAAGTAATTTGATAGTAGAAAATAATCATGAGAAATATTTAGTTGTAAAGCGAAAATGTTTATAATAAATTTAATTATAATAAATTAACGTATATTATTTTAATTATCGTAATTATATTATAATTATTATTTATAAAATAAATTATGTAAATTATAAACAAAATAAATATATCGAATATGAAATGCCATGCATATATGAATTTAATAAGAATATTTCGTAATATTTATACATTTAGACAAATTACAGAAAAAAATTTTTATATATTATTTATTTAATTAATTAATTAATGCATCAATCATCTGTAATAAATTAAATAAATTACATGAAATTTATTTATTCCAAGCAGTAAAGCAATAAAAGAAAATAATATAACATTATTTCTAATAATATAATAAATTATGATTTAAAATATTAGATATTCCATTTGTGATATTCTCCGAATTAGTTCCTTTTAATTTTTTATTTTAATTTTATTTTTTTAGGCTAGTCATAAGCGAATTTTATAAATATTGGTTTTGATTCGTAAAAAAAACCTAATTAAAACGAATTTTTAAACCACAAAATTATTGAAAATAAAAAATTAGTGAACTCAGTTTTAATTGCCTTACACAATTAGTAATCTAGCTGAGCAACTCTTTGGAGCCGCTTGAAGTGCTTAAGTTTTCAGTGCGCAGATCTAGCGCCGCAAGCAAAAGTCGTACATTTTCATCACTCGGCTAGGAAATGGTACCAGAATGTGAACCAAAAGCAGACGCAGAGCCTGAGCCCGTGGAGCGGCTGTCGTCATTGTCTGGCCGAAAACTTTTATGGTCTGGCCGGCTGTTGCCGAGTCTGTCTGAGTCTCGCTGGTCTGTCCGGTCCGTCTGGGCCGGGTGATGCATTTTTCATGACCAGTTTGTACGATTTCCGCAACGCAATGCGCATTTTCATGTAATTCAATTCGGGATTCTCTTCGAGGGTTTTGTAGGCGCATTGAACCGGCAATTTTACAATTCTATTGGCAGTGGAGTGTTGGGCGGATGAGGCCCACCGCTGCGACGAACGTTAACATGAGCTAATGAAATACGACATTTGACTCGTGCGCTCGTATTTATAGGCGTGGGATAGCTCTTGGCCAGCCAGCCCACAACTGGAGCAGCGAGTCGGAGAGGGTGAGCGAGGCGTTAAGATCTTTCCAGTTTTACGATGCAACTCGTCACACTCACACACACTCACTCACTCACACCTACAAAGCTGGCTTAGATCAATTGCTCGAATGTTGTCATCGGTGGCATCAAAGCCTTAGCCATGACGCGTGCTGCCTGACTTCCGCTCGATGGCTGACCCAAAACTGAGGCGAACGGCGACAATGGGGCCTCTAGCCTGCTCCTAGTTAATATGCACGCTGTCAACTGATAGCTGGCTGGTGTCTAGATAGTTAGACGTGTTTGACTCACCACCACACGTAGCCGGGCTTCCCAGTGGCTCCTCGCGCTGCGCCACGCCACGCGACTAGTTCAAAGGGCGACCGTTCGATTCGTATGTGATTTGTTTGCCCAAATGACTCATCATCATTCCAAATGCATCAAATCAAAAGCAAGCCATTAGTAAAGCTAAGTTTTATATATTTTGGTTGACTTTGTAGCTTTGTTATGAAATTGTTTTATTTCGATTTGGTTTGGAAAGTGTTTAGATCTTGCACTAAAAGCAATATTCTTTTCTTCTAATAATTATTCTTATTATTCAAAGCTAGTTTTAGAATGTTTATAAATTTTATTGAAATATTACAATCTGGTTTAAATTATAAGCAAATAGCACAAATCTTTAGCTTTTTTAAAAAGTTTGAGTTTGCGTCAATATTTAGTGGATTATCTTCCTTCTATATAGATTCTCCCTCGCTGTTAATATTTTGCTTCATATTTTAGATAAAATATTTCTTTTTAATATACATACATACATAAATTAAAAGTACAAAAATAAAAAAAAATTGACATGAGTACACATTTACATATTAATCGATATCATTGTGGCAAAGCTTTATTACTCCTGTATTTAATCTATTTCTATATGGAATATACACAAATAACAGTTATCCGTTAGAATGCTCACCTTCTGCTCATCAGTAGAATGGAAAAAAACATACACACACGCTCTTATCAGAGTGCTCAGAAGCAAGAGAATTTATTTTGTTCTGTTTCCGTCTTCGCTCGAGTGTTTTGCGTTGAGCTATATGCATTACACTCTTTTAAAGAGACTTATTTCGCGAGTGAAACGACAGACTCTTGCACACTGAGACTTATTAAGGGACGGACCTGTCAAAAAGTTATTGCATACACACCACTAAGTTTTTGACATTGAGATATACTCAATAGATACTTACGGACTATGGGAATTTCATCTTTTTACCTAAAAAATTACAAATCATAGAAGAGTTATCAAATATTCATTTTATTATTTCCCAATTACTTAAATTATATCAAAGAAAACTAAAAACAATAAGACTAAATATCCTCATAGATTCTCCTATTCAACAACCCCATTTAAAGATACCATCAGAGACCAATTACAATTTTAATTTGTATTCAATCAATTGCCTTTGCTGTCTTACACTTAAATGTGTTCGATATATTCATCGATTTGGCTAATTAAATATGCATTGCATATAGCATTGATGCGATATGCACGATTTGTTTATGTTCGATTTGTAATATGCTAATTTACTGTCGTCGCGACGGGCATTTCATGAAAGTCCAAAATTAAGCATTAAATTGACCGATAGCTGAAATTCTAAGCCATCAAATGAAAGACACGAGTCCTGTTTTCAAGTCATTGACTGCGATTTTATGTCACTTTGAATGTGCTCAATAGTATATAGAGTGAATGTCGTGCATTCTCCAATGGGTCAGATACATAAATTATGAGACAAATGTTTGAAAAAGCATTTTATATCAAATTTGTATTATCAGCAATGACAGAAACAATTAATATTAACAAATTAAAAATTTTTTTTAAATAAAATTAAGTTATTATCAAAATAAATTTAAGTTATTAATTAATAAAATTTCTTTATATTCATATTATATAAAATTATATGAATCGAAACAAAAATTAATTTATTTTTACTCAAATCAAAATAATCAAACTGATCATTTCGTATTGATATATTATTTGTAATATAAACCCAGCTCGCACCTTCCCGCGCCATTTTAATTGGCTAATTAGGCGTAATTAAAAGCCCGTATTAATACGAAAATACTTCACTCGCACACATACACACACATACACGAACACACTCACACACAGACGCATACCTTCACACGCACGCAACAACTGCGTTGTCTCATTGGCTCTCACATAAGTTGTCTGTCTATTGTGGCGGAAAGCAAAAGGCAAAACAACGAAACTGTAAATAGTTTCTTTTTTTCTCTCTTAACGGAGCTTAACGAACGCTGACCAATCAGCAAGCAGCAGCAAAACAACGACAAACACAAACAAACATAGCCAAGAGCTGGGCCTGCACAGAGTTGCCAACTCAGCTGAAAGCTACGCTTCATGTATTGGTTGGGATGGGAATGCAAATATTAAAAGGAAATTATTCATATATAGTATAACTAATCGGCGATTTAATCAATCGATTCGCTTCAGTAAATATGTGAATATTTTTGGCTTACAGCAGTTAGCGGCCAACGAAATACAAACTTAATTGATTTATGGCTAATTTGAATAGATTACCAGCTAATGAGTTACGAGAGCCGGTAACAAATACACCAAAAACCACATAGATTTATTTGAGTGTGTACGTGTATGTGTGTGTGTGTGTGTGTGTAGGTGTAAAAAGAGGCGTCATCGAATGGCATGCGCGCTGCTTGTATTGGTCAGTTGACTGTGTGTTTGTGCGGCTGACTACCTGGGCCAGATCAGATGGTTACACTGTGATAAAAAGTGTAGCTACAAATGGAATTCGAAATGAATTGAAAGAGAATTAAAGAGATCTAAGATAATTTAAACAATTTTCCACATAATATATATATATATATTATGTCATTATTTGACGTCACTTGAGATATATTTATCTTTCATTATTAAATTATTTTGCTGAAAGAATAAAATTATTTAAAGTTGCATTTGGTTTTCTCTTAATCTAATCTTACATGTAGTTTCATTTGAATTTTCCTGAGATACATTTATATTCACATCAATTTTTCTTCTTCCTCTCTCTCTCTTTCCGTCGCTCTCCATCTTTGCTATCAATTAATTTTAACTCGATCGCTCCGACTCAGTACTCCCATTTGAAGATCCATATGCTTCTACTCTGTACTGTAACTTTTACGTTAAATACATTCTTTATCTGTCAATTACTTGATTACCTAACTACATTTATTTACTCATTTAACAAATTGTTCCTTTTCAATTTTCTGTTCCAATTCCCAATTTCGCTCAGTGCACGATCGCCGATCGCATTGGGTGAGCCGCACCAATACAAATGCATTGAGCGCTGCTTGCGCCTGAGTGCGAGCTCTTGAGCTGAAACTGAACGAAAGCTGCCTTACCTGTTTCGAAATCAAGTTTGTTGCTTCTGTGTCGCTTCGGTGATCCGCACAGAAAGGTGCTCGCGCGCATTCTACACGGTTGTCTCCACAGAGCAGTGTTTTGTAAGGCAAGCTGATCGGATTAGCTATAGCCAGTAAGGCACAATAACAGTAACGACTCAAAGCCGTCGGAAGTTCACTGTTATCGTCAATCGTGTTATCGTTATCGGCGTGTCGGTCGGAACAATCAGCCTATCGTTGGATATTTCATAACACAAGTGTCAAAGTTCATTAAGTGATAGATTTGCAAATGATTCTGTAAGGTTTGCCGCTTCCAAGAAACCCCATAAATCTTGTCGGGCCGCAGATCCAATCAAATTGTTGTGAAGGCCCATGAATATGCAATCGACGAATGTCTGAAAACAACAGCGAAAAAATAAATAAATTATAAATAAATAATTCAACATTAAATACATATTTTATTGTGCAAAAAAAATAAATAAAATAACAAATGAATAAAAACCATTTAAATGTTGAGATCTTTATGCATCAAATTTCAATTGTAATTGAAATGTAAATTGCTGAATGTAGCAACAAGTTCGCTCAAGTGCCAAACATTGTGCAAAACGAAATTTGAAATCAAAAGATTTATCAAATTATAATTTATGCAAGAAAACAAAAAGGAAACAAAAGCATTCAGCAAATACATTTAAACAATCAAAGCTAACATTATATGCTGTGTCCTCTGCTGCTGTACCCAATGGATATCGCAAATTAAATCTTTCGAGAAAAGGTAAGAGCCCAAGGTCTCAGTTAAAGCTCGCACCCGCACCCGCAACCGTACGCATACAGGCACATACATCAACAAATCAAAAACGCGATTTACCAATTTCATTATTAACTTTGATAGAAATCAAATAACAAAATACTTAAAAAGCCAGCCAACAGTTGCGCACAATCACAGAGCAAATGTAGCCACAACAAAAGTCAACACACACAGATATATATATATATATATATATATATATATATATATATAATATACACACACACATACATACATACACATATCTCGGTGTTCTTCATTTCATTCAATGACTTTTTGGTGGTCCCTATTCAAACAACTCCAAACAAATCAAGCACCAACTCGATGGCACTCCAAACGTCAACTCGAACAAATTTTTTTTCTTCAACTCTGATAAGTTCACTTGACAATGAGTTGCAACTAAGCCAGGCCAACCAACCAAAGCCAGTCAAAGTCATGTCTGAAGCAAAGCCGGGCCCCAAAAATCAAAACACACACACAGAAGAAGAAGAAGAAGAAGTAGAAGCTGGTAGTGAATATTGAAGCACAACATTGAAATTCATTTACAAAACTAATTTCAATTGTTGCATTTTAAAGAATATTTGAATAGACGAGCATATCGAAATTTCTTCTTGGCGCCACCTAAAGTGCCATCCAGCCTTTTCTTTTTCACATGCGTAATGCCACGGAAAGTGATAGTGGTGAAGGTAGACTGTCTGATGCATAGGGAAATATGAAGTTTTAAAAAGAAAAATCTTAGATAGTAATGTTGCTAGAAAAGAGTTTCTATTTATATTTATAGTTGTAGAAATTATATACAATTTATGTATTATATTAGCCCCCTTAAACTTATTTTGATAAGTCCATTCCAGAGTGGAATCAAAATTCTTTAAGTTGCTAAATTATGAAACTCTTCAGGAAAGTTAAGCATGAATGCATAATAAATAGTTTTCAGTTATTCCATATAATTCAATTTCAGTTGGGTAGTTTCCAAGTCATTAACTAAGAGTTAAATTATAAATTAATTTTATACAATTAATGTTACATAGAACGTATTTTTGGGCAGCATATATTTAGGCATGCTTAAAGTCAAGGTTTAACAAAATTTTTGTTTTTGTGTTACTTGAGTAGCGAATAATATTTTATGAATTTCATTATTTAAATTGAAATGATTTGTATTCAATAGAAATGAACTAAATTAGATGGAAAGTGCATTTTTTAACGCTTGACCCAATTTTGTATCAAACTTTTATATATTTTGATTTGTATGATTAGCGAAATATATTTTATAGATATATTTTTTTATATATAATATTAAAGATTCTTATATAATTTAAAATTGAATTGAAACAATAATAATATATGAATAAAAATATATTAATATAATTAATAATAATAATAATAATAATAATAATAATAATAATAATAAAATTAATGAATTCAAAATAAATAATTTAAACCAAAATAAAATATCTTAACTAAACAAACAAAATCTTTCAAGTATTTTAATTTTTACTTTCCTTTCAATTAAATAAAATAAATAAATGGATAAAGTTTGACTTATTTTTCATAAACTTTCTGCATGTTATCAAGATTAAAAGTCTCAACAAATAAAAAACTTTGGACTTTTAATCATTTCTGTAATGTTTTTTATTTGAAATTATTTTTTTCAAACTGTTTTCTAATGTCTATTGCTAACAATAAAATATATTAAACAGGCTCTTTGAAACACCATAAATAACACATTCGTATCGTGATTGGGCATAAAAATGACAAATTTTTCTATTAAATTGAACGAAACAAAGCATTATTTAAATTAAAGTGCGTCATCAAATAGATTTCTGCTAAATTATGGGTAGGCTCAAAAATTTAGCATAACAAGTCCGAAATGCTAAATTGAATCAAAAGCAGATAAATAAGAGGAGTTCTTTTTTATATGATCATTTATATGTGTGTGAGATCACAAATTAAATATCATTTAGGCCTATGCACTGGGGATCTAGCTATGATGGAGCCGAGAAAAGCCTTTAAGTATTTAGTACAAATCTTGTAACGCATTTCATTAACGAATCGACTCCGTGTCGAATCAGAGCCATAAATCATTTTTCTTATGCAATCCATGAAACTGCCAAGTCATCAGAGCAGCAATAGTCGGACGTCGGACGAGTGCTTAGATATGAGCAGACGCATGTGGATATACATATGTATCTCCTATTGCCCTCCCCCAATGCCACTGAGCAATGTCGATACGATAGCTCAATTGTTGACCGAGCAACAACAATGCAAATCAATTCTTCAGATGGCTCGCCCTCAAAATATGCCTTTTTCCACTTCTGCAGCCACAATCCGAACAATGCCAGTCAAACTGAACCAATTTCAAAATATATATACATATATATATATATATATGTGTGTGTGTAGATGTAGATGTGTGTAATTGTCTGCTGCGTGCTGGTACCAATAAACAGCAATTGTTGTTCCAGTTCATTAGCAATAAAAAGTCTGCAGACTTTCATTAGGCCTCACATATTGATTTGATATTGCGCTTGTCATCACTATTGCCCCAAAGCATTAGGCAAATTTTGAACGAGTTTATTAAACAGTTAATGAAAAGAAAAATAAGAATTGTCATTCTAAAATTTTAGGAACTACACAAATATTTGGGAACGTGCCAGCCACGACATGTATGCGGACAAACGTGGCTTGGAGAAGCCGGGCTCTACGCTGTCGACGTCGGCAGCGGCAGCGGCGGCAGCAGCAGCAGCAGCGGCAGCGGCGGCAGTGGCAGTCACGCATTTAGCCACGCCCACGCATGCACATGCCCTACAGCAGCAGCAACAACAACAGCAGCAGCAGCAGCAGCAGCAACAACAGCAACATCAGCAGCAGCATCATCATGTGTTGCAGCTGCAACATCAGCAGCAGCACTTGCAACACCAACAGCATCACATGCAACAACATTTGCAAACGCATCATAACTTTCAACAACATGAGCCCACAACACTGTCACAACAGCAACACTTGCAGCAACAGCAACAACAGCAGCAGCAACAACAGCAGCAACAGCAGCAACAACAGCAGCAACAGGCAGCCGGCATGTTTACAAGGTAAGTCTTAGCGCCAATTTTAAACACGAACCAGAACCTATATATATATATATATATATATATATATATATATATATATATATATATATATATATATATATATATATATATATATACAGAGCTCCAATTTGGAGCTCTTATCGCTCTGGCATCTGGCTGGCTTTCAGGGCTAACAAATCAGCGCCAGCAACGCATCAAAAATGCGCAACATGCAAACTTTTAATTTCAATTTGTTTTCGCACGCTTCGATATTTGTCAATCGAGTGTGCGTGTGTGTGTGTGTGTGAGTGTTCTAGAAACTGCAAAACATTGCTTTTCTTCTCGCACTGCTTTCAATTTCTTTAAGGCTGGGATTTTTATTTTTGTGGCCACTGTTGCAGTTGCTGTTGCGGCTGCTGGTGCTGCTGCTGCTGCTGCTGGTGGTAGTGGTGGTGGTGGTGGTGCTGCCGGGTTTTAATGGCCTCTTGTATTGGCAACTTGTAGTTCACATTTATCTGGCACTCGTAATCTGTTCAGCTCCGGCAGACTACGTCGCCACATGGCCAGCCCGTGCGTATTAAGCACCAGCAACAGCGCCAACGCCGTTCTGCAACTCTCGCAAAAATTCTCAACAAAAATCGAAAAAAAGCAAGAAAATAAAATAAAATAAAATAAAATAAAAATAAAGCCAAAACCAAAACAAGCGAAAGAGAAAAGAGGCTCACTCGTTCGCCTCCTTCGCGGCTGCTGTGCCATTTTATTTAGCTCCAATTAATTAGTGCTTCAAATGTTTTGCCATAAGTTAAACCCGCACAGTGCGATTGACATTACGAACCTGGCAATCGGACCGGGTCCAAGACGACGTCCTCGTCGTCGTCCTGCAGTGGGATGCTGGCGCAGCGTCTGCTGCCCGTTTGCTTCTGAAATGTGTAAAACTCACGTGTGATGCTGTTGATGACTCCGCCTCGCCCGCCTCCATCTGTCCACATGCCAGCCAGCCAGCCAGTCAGCACCACAAAGTTGCCTCCTCTGGGTCTCGCTTGTTGTCTTTTGTGTGTGGGTGCTACTACTACTGTGGGTGTTTGTTTTTGGCTCTTCTGCAGCTTATGCCATAGGTGTAGTTGCTGGATGCTGCTTGCTGGCTAGTCGGCCAATTGGTAAGCGGAAGCCATTGGCAAAATTGTTAAGAAATTAGAACGTTTTGTCATCATGCGATCGCCAAGTGACAAGAGATTGATATAGGTTATTTTTATAAAAAAAAAAAAAATAATAATAATAAAAATAAATTAAATAATAAAAAATAATTAAAAATAAATAAAATAAATAATTTAAAAAAAATACACAAATAAAATGAGAGAAAGTAAATAAAAATAAAATTAAATACATAAATAATATAAAAATAAAATGAAAAAAAAATGTATAAAATAATTATAATTTAATAAAAAATTATAGATTTATTAAAAAAGTATATAAATTTATGAATTTTATTTAACTTTAAATTATGTCTTATTATTGGCAACAAATAAGTTCAAATGTTCAAAGAATTTAAAATGCCAATCAAAATTAAATCAATACTAGACTAGCTACAACATTTTAGACTCCTCAAATGGAGATTCAATCAAATCCAATATATGATCAATTTACGAGAAAACACTATTGCATTAAATCTGACACATAAAAAAAGATAATTTAGTATATATATTTATTGTTGAAATCAGTGCCGTATATAATATCTTATAAATATTGCCATGGTTTCCTATATCTCGTATTTTAAGCTATGCTCGATGAATTGAACATGAAAATGGTCGTAAATTCCTCAATGTCCAATAAAATATTCTGGCTTGAGCATATGACTAATAAACAAATTTGTACAAGAATTTGTAAAATTGTAGTTTAGCAAAAAAATTCATTCATCAAATTACCAAAAGTAGACAACATATCATACTATAAAAATCTATTTTAAATACATCTTAAAAGCAATCTAAATCTCTCTGGATTATCATATCTTTCAAGTGAAGTTGCACGTATTATTCATTCATAGTTGATAAATTCTGTTCGCTTGGCGCTCATTCAGGGCAGCCACTTAGCAAGTGAAATATTTGGAATTCCCATATCGAAATTCAACAGATCTTACAAATTTTCACCGGAAAGATTTCATTTGTGTATATTTGAACAGAGCGCGCGACTCTTTCGCACGCGCAGCACTGATAAAAAGCAGAATTAAAATGTGTAAATATGAAGCTGGAGTAAAACTCTCATGGATTTCTATAAATATACGTGAATGTAGCAATATATATATGTATATATGTATATAAGTATATATATTCTATAGTCAGTCACAGCGTGTAAACAATTTCGTTGGCTTGAATGCCATGAAACCGAAACAAACAACCGTTAAACAACGAAAACTATATCAATATGCTCTAAATAATAAATAACACTAATTAAAGCCAAGAAATCGCTTTTTTAACACATGCCACACAGTCAACAACAGTCAATGACCAACAGCCCAGACGAAGCCACTTCCAAAAGGAAGACAAAGGAAGAGGCAGCTGGGTGTTGGTCCAAGTGCAGTGGTTGCTTCCTCTCGGGTGAAACTAGTCAAATCCCAATTGTGGGGTCGGGCCGTTGGTGTTAATTTTCTCAATTAGCGGCCGCAGATACATTTGTATCTGTAACGTTGCAAGCATCAGTGGCAGCAGCAGCAGCAGCAGCAGCAGCAGCAGCAGCAGCAGCAGCAGCAACAGCAGCATTTTATGCTGCTAATTTCATTAACACATTTCGAATCGGTATCGACGCAAGTTATTTGCCTTGTGCTGACCACATTTCCACTGCACTGCATTTCCACCAGCCGCCAGATCTGTAACATATAGCACAATTGTGGCTCTGGGCCATCTAATTGCTTTGGCCAATATTTGATGACGCGCGTTGCAGCTAATTGATACGACTCCAAAAAGACTGCTCGAAATGAAATGCAGATCAAATATGTAAGTGCGCCGTAAGCTCCCACCTTCTGGCTGCAGTCGGAGAGTTGTTGTTGCTCTTGCTGCTGCGGCAGCATCTGCCTTAAACCAAAAATTTGCCCTGGGGCGCGTCAAATTATTTAGCTGCGGCATCCTTGTGCTAATTGCCTGATGTTGCCGTTGCTGCTGCCGGTAAAGTGCAGCAGCCAGAGCAACCATCAATCCAGAGAGTCTCAAGTCTCGAATCTCGAGTCTCAAGTCTGGGACTGAATTTGAGCTCAGGCTCTGGCTAAGTTGGGTAATTTCTGGCCAAGCCACCGCCGGGCAAAATGTGCAGAGCCAAAGCTGAAGCCGATGCCGATGCCGAAGCCGAAGCCAAAGCCAAAGCTTCGACTGGATGGAGTCGATGCCAGCCAGAACCCAAGTCATGGGAAAATTTCCGTACACACACAATTTGGGGTTTGGCTTACGCCTCAGCTGCAGTCGCAGTTAGCGTCGCAGTCGCTGTCTGGAGCAAGTTGTCGGCGGCAGCGGCGACGGCGACGGCGACGGCGGCTGCGACTATGCCACAAAAAAGTCAGTTTCGCACGCAAATTAAGATAATCGAAAGCAAATGCTGCAACGGTAGCAACTCCATGGTTAGCGCTCTCGAAACGGGTTTAGTACCCGGTAGCAACAAATCATAAAAATATGAAAAATTATGCGGCGGTGGCGGTGGCGACGACGATGACGACGACGGCATTGTTGTTGTTGTTGTAGTCGATGATGACGTCGAAGTGTGCTTTTGGCAGTCCATCATTAAATTGTGGCTAAGATTCCAATCGGACATATACACCGAAGACGATCGAGCACAACAATGAGAGCAACATCAACAGCAACAACAACAACAACAATTGATTTCATTCCTTTGCTGTTCAGCCTCCTCTTTTTCACTGTGTATTCAGGCGATGCTGATGCCTCGCCTCTCTACCTCTCTACCTCTCTACCTCTCTGCCTCTATGTCCGTCTGGCAAAGTATATGCATCAATATAAAACAAAAACGAAACAGTAGCTGCCACATTAACCAGTCATCATTGCAGCTCTTTTATGCACCACTAAATTATATGGCTGCCCTCACTCCGAGTCGTAACTTTAGTTATCTTAATTGATTGTGGCAAATGGCAAAGATACGCAAGTGCGTACATAAACTTTATACGATTCTCACTGGCTATCATAATGATCTTGATTTTGCTGACTGAGCGACAGCATAAACTAATCTGTGATTGTGAGCATTGTCAATAAATGAAGAGGCAAAACTTCTTACTGCATCAGGCACTCATTAAAACTAATTATATTTTAGATATGATATTTTCTAGTGCAAAGCAACAAATTTAAAGAGTTATATAGTATATTTAAATACTGAAATTGAATAAATAAATTAGGCTTTGACTCATGACAATTCTTGCATTTTATTATATTATTATCATTATTATATTGTTATATATTTTTAGTTTTTATAAAAATCGTACCACATTTATCAGTAAATGCTAAAGATTCCATTACTTAGCTCTCATTTCTATATTAATCAAATTAATATAAAAGAATCACATTCATTTCATAAAGAGAAACTAAATAAAAAAAAATATAAATATGTATACAAATAGATATACTACTCAGTCTATATGTTAAGGAATAATCCCTTGTGTTTCGTTAAAAAAAAAGAGAAGAAAATATAATGTTTATTCTCTTAAATTTTCTCAAACCCAAATTGGGTTGATATTCCCAAATTCTTCAATGATATTTACATAATATACAATTTCCTTCTGCATTATACATATTTTCAGAACTTTAATATGCTTAGCAAAGCAAATTTATAAACAAAAATAAATTTATAATATGAAGTAGAAATCGAAATCGAAATAGAAAAAATGATTCAAACAATGTATTTTGAGCTCAAATGATCGAAGAAATTATTGTTTCTAATTATTTAGCTTTATTGCAGCTGTAGCTATAGAGTTTTCTCCATTCTAGAGATAAATCGTTTCGCCATGTGAAAAATTGTTTAATATAATTACGCTGTTTAGCACGTCTCATATGTGTGCATGTATGTGTTTATGTATATATTTATGTATGTATGTATATATATTGCTCTTGTGAATATGAGAACAAAGTCTACGGATAATAATTGTTATAATTTTTTTTTTGACAGCTTCGTTTTAAAAACTGTTAAGCCAAACAGACAAAACAAAAGAAAAGAACCATAAAATGAGCTTTTAAACAAAAACAAAAGAAAAAGAAATAAAACAGAAGGCCAGAGTTGCCACCTAAGCCTAAGCGATACACCTTCGAGCGGCTGCGCTTGGCGGCTGGCCATATAATTTGGCTAAAGGCCGTAGCATAGCACAGCAGCCAGCACCCCATGGTTATTAGATGGCCAGCATAAACGTGCCAAGGATCGTTTTCATTTTTCGTCTTTTTTTTTTGCTGTGCTGTTTTATTTTTTCTTTTTTTTTTTTTTGTCTTCAGCATGCTAAACGTCGCCGATGTTAATCTGTGTGGAGCTGGAGCGGCACAGCGAGGTATCGATTACTGCCACCGGGTTACGCGTTGCGTTTTGGGCACACAATAAGCCACACAGACAGAGGGACAGAGAGACGAAGTTAAAGAGAACAGTGGAATGAAGGATCGACAAGTGTTTCCCAGGAATTCCAAGAAATTTTGGGTTCCTTGGCAGAAAAGCTTTGTGCGGCGCCTGGCAATTAATTGTGCGCCAACTTGACGGTGGTCGGGCGTGGGTTCAGCTCAGTTCGTCTGCAGTATAGGGTTACCAAGCAGCCAAGCAGTCAGTCAGCTAGACAGACAGACAGACAGACAGACTGAGACGGAGAGTCAGTCAGACAGCTCGTCAGTTCGTCAGCTTTGCATGCTGGACGCGCGTTCATTATGCGCCGTTTTGCACTATTTTCCGCACAGAAAATCATTAGAGCTGCCCGCAGCGCTGAGCTGGACCAAACTATATCGTGGGAATATAGCAAATAAACTCGCCCAAATTACACACATACACAGAGATCGAGAGAGATAGAGAGAGAGAGAGAGAGTGAGTGGGAGATGGAGAGGCAGATGAAGTGCGAGTGCCTAGACAATTCGTAAACCACAGTCGCTCCAGGAAAAGTGCAATAAAAATTTGCGCAAATTTCGTGTTTCTGTTGGCCTGCAATTGCTATTGACTTGGCCTATCCATGGCATCGGCTGACTGACGCCCCATGCATATTAAATCCTCGACTTAGATTGATACCAATGTGTGTGTGTGTGTGTGTGAACAGACCTATAGATGCAGATGCAGATGGAGATGCAGATGCAGATGGAGCAAATACAGCTGTTTGCCTTGGGCGCCCGTGATTTATTTGCTGCGGATTTTTACGATGGCGCTGAGGGACGCCATAAAAAGCAAAGCTTAAAGATCACCCTATCGGGTTGCATTTAAAATGCATTTCTCCCTTAATAGTTTGGCATTATGTTTAAGCTTTATGTGCTAATTAGTTGGCCCAACGGGCATACCTCAGCCCAGACACTCGCTCCTCATTTGGTGGGCGTTGAGCTCCGTCTGCTTCGACTGCTGCTGCTGCTCTCTGCAGCCAGCCTGCTGAGCTGATGATGACAACAACAAGATTTGCGCCTAATTTCTGTGGAGCACGTAAACTTTGTTGGATATCTCTCTAGTGAAGCGTAAAACAAACTGAGCCCCAAGTAGCTTGATTAAGATCTTGACTGCTGCACTGAGATTAAACATGTGGCAGCAACCAGTGGCAGTCGTTGCAATGCCAGCAGCAGCAGCAGCAGCAGCAACAGCATCCAAGTACTACTCTGCCGCTGCTGGCTATGAGGGTGGAAGATCTTTAACTACGCCCGCCTCCAACGCAAATACAGATACACACACACACACACACACACACACACACACAGACACACAGGCATTGGCACTGACTGGCCCAGGCACAGGTTGGCTGCTGACGCCTCGCTAAGAATCGTGTTTATGCTTTTAATTAGCAACAACAACTTGTACAGTAAGTAGTTGCAGCAGCAGCAGCAACAGCAGCAACAACAACAACTGCAACCACTTGGTGCTACTTAGTGCAGATTTCAAGGTAGCGATAGATATATTAAGAAATGACATGACATGTCTCGCTCACTCCACCTCAGCCTTAGGTTCGCTCAGATAAATTTTGATGTAGATTGCAAGACAAAGATGCGCGGGAGTTTTCGCCCTGCCATAGCCATAAATCTTACAAATGTTGTTGTTGCTACCGTTGTTATGGCCATTAACACGTTTTGGTCTTTACGAAGGATGAGCATTATCATATTATCGCTGCGGCAGACATCTTGCTTATGATAAATATTTAAAAAACTTATTAATTATGCCACAAATAGGCAAGCATCGCCAGCAGCTGCCCAGTTTTGGCCACTTACTAGTTGGCATTTTGGCTCAGCTAATTGGGAAATGCTTAAAGTGGCCGTATAATGCGAGTGTGGGAGTATAAAACGCCTACGAAGCCTGCGATAGCTGTAGATATAACCAGCTGATATCCATTGTGTGAACATAAATTTTAAGTGCAATTCATGCTCATGCATATTTATGAAGAGATTTCATCAATTAAATTTAATTTAAAAAAAATTTTCATTAGAATGTGGGCAAAAAGAAAATAATTAATTGGTATTTAAATAAATAATTTTTTAAATATTATTTATACACTTTTTTTTTACAGTTTTCTGATTATTTAATTTAAGTTTTTTCTTTAAAATACATATATTTTAAAACTATAACAAATATTAAATAACAATTTTTAATTAAATAAATGTGCACATTAATATATATTATATTCATGACTTTTTGGATCACAATTATTTGCTTATTTATTTATTTTTTTTTAACAATTTAAATTGCCTATTTCAATTGTCTTTATTATTTTTTTGGAGCCAATAAAATGTATTCAATTCTCTAGCAATGCAAATAGTTTCAAGTACGAACCGCAGACAAGATCAATCCACCAATCGACTGGTGGCGACCCTTCACCAGCTCTCAGCGGCCACGCCCACATGCTTCCCATGCTGGCGCCCAGTGCCAATGCCAGTTGAAAGCAACACAATCATATGTTGTTGTATGACTATCGCAGCACTTAAATCAATATTCATTTTAATTGTACAAATCACCTTGACTTAATTGTCCGTGTGTGCATGAGTGTGAACGGGAGAGAAAGAGAGAGAGAGAGAGATGTGTGTGAGTGTGTGTGTGTGTGTGCCCCCCTTGAGCGTACCACTCAATTCGGCTTCAATCTGTTCTATTATGGGCAGTTGGAAAATGTCGCTGTCGCTGTCGCTGTCGCCGCCTGCCAAAGGCGAACGGATGCAGGCCAAGAAAACAACAAAAACGGACGGTTCCGTGGCCGTGGCGCTCGTTTGCATTGCATGCGGCAACAGTTTGTTGCATGCAACGCTAACCCACACACACACACATACACATTGAGAGCGCGTGTATCTGAGAGATACATGTGTGTGATTGTTTTAAATGTTAACATGGCCATTTAGAGGCAATAACAGCGGCAAAATGGCAGTGCCCGTCTGTGAAAGCCAGAAAGGCGCGGGCACTTGCTGTTATTACAACAATATTACCAATATTTATCAAGCGCTTGCAAAATGCCCCAACCGCGAGCCAACAATGGCAACAACGTCAGCATAAATATATGTATAAAAAAAAAAAAAAAGAAACAAAAAAAAATGCTTATACGCCGCGTGCGCCGCCGCCGCCGCTGCATAAAAAGACAAATTTATGATTTATGAATTCAACCTTGTAAATAATATGCTCAGTAAAGTACACACGGACAGCTCGCTAAACGCTCGAGCCGCCGCACTCGCCGGCGCTCTCTCTCTCTCTCTCTCGGATCTCTCGATCGAACAGCCGAGCAACCCAACGAACAACCAACCATGCAACCAACCAACCAACCAACCTACCTAGCTAACAACTGACCAACCTACTTGCACAGTTTTCCGCACAAGGCATGTGGCAAGTGTGCCCCACATCGACCAGCGTTGCAACAACAACAACAACAGCAGCAGCAGCAGCAGCAGCAGCATCAAGAACAACAGCAACAACAACAGCAACAACAGCAACAACAACAACAACTGAATGCTGCAAGTTGTGTGATTTTTAAATGCGCGATGAGTTATTTATGCATCTCGCATGTGCTTTTTGTTATGCGCCAGCAAATTAACCCTTAGATGGTGCCGCAATTAATGATGCGCGTTAGAATTATGAATAGAATAGATTAGAATAACATATGTGATGGAAAATAAAGAAGAAAAGTAACATTTTAGTTATTAATATTATACAAATTCACATAAATTGTATGGAAATTATAAAATAAAAGAAATAATTGAAGACATTTTTATAAAAATTTGTTGAAATTGTTTGAAAATTGCATGAGGACAAAAAAATACATTATAAATGCCTTGTGCGCAGTGTAAAAATATTTATAATTATTAAATTTTTATTTTTATTTTTAGTTATAGATTAATTTCATATCATTTTTATTAATTTTTTATTTGAGTTTTCAATTAATGTTAAATTAATAAAAAATAATATTGAATAAATAAATATAATAATATAATACATATCAAAACTATAAACTAAAATAAAATACAATTTTTAAACTGAATATCATTGTTGCAAGTTAATGTTAAATATAACAAACAAATTTAATTGAATAAATAAATATATATAAAATATTCAACAAAATTATAAACTAAAAGAAAATAAAATTAATTTTACTATTGAATAAATCTAGTAAATTCTTGTTGCAAGTACTTTCAAACACAGTGCACCTATGACAGGTTAAGCCTACACACGTTAGCAGTTGGAGGCTGTGAAAACAAATGCGCCTGTGGCCAGTGTCGGCGCTGTCCATTATTAAGCCATAGCTGTGAACGTGCAAGTATATACATATATGTATATACATTTATGCAAACATACATATAAATATATATATATATTTATTATAATTGTTTATTATTTATTTTTGTATCCATCTATTTATTTGATTTGTTGTTTGCTGCCTTTTTGCAGATTCGACGCTAACAAATCGACAAAGGGCGCCTCGAAGATGCGACGCGATCTTATAAATGCGGAGATAGCCAATCTGCGGGATCTGCTGCCGCTGCCGCAATCGACGCGCCAGCGACTGTCGCAGCTGCAGCTGATGGCCCTGGTCTGTGTGTATGTGCGCAAAGCCAACTACTTTCAACAAGGTGAGTGGCAAAACCAAAGAAAATGAAGAAAAAAAGACATCAGGAAGAGGACGAGCGCAGGCCTGATGCATATGCATGCTGATAATTGGCTGCACGTTGATTGAATATGCATGAGTCATGGTGCACTGGGCAGGGACCCCACGCCGCCAAAAAAAACATGCGCCAGGCGGCATGCGGCATGCGGCATGCGGCATTCGTTTAGCCGAAAAGAAAAATTCAGCAACAAAAATCCGCTAACTCTGTGCAGCATAGTTGAAGTTGTTATGTTGGGGTATGCCACATCATTCATATGTCTATGTCTCCGTCTCTGGCAAAATTGTTTTCGGCCAAGTAATTGCCTAAGCGTCTAGGCACGCACCCAGGCCTGCAAATTGCAACCATCTCTCGCTCTTCCTCTCTCATTCTCTCTCTCTCTCTCGGTCTACCTCGATTTAATGTTCATCCTCCTTTAATGCGCATGCGCACAGGTCAATGCGCAGGCGCAACTGAACGAGATCAAGTCAGGCATTGCGCACTCTTTATTTTTTGTTTTCTGGATAATTACGAAAATTGTTTTTCAAATTAGCGTTGTGCGGTACATAAGCCCCATAGATAACACACACACACACAGAAACAGAGTGGAAAACACACGCATACAAACACATTCGTAGCGTACTCGTTCGCCTGGCTCTCTTAACTTGGCTAGCATCTTTGGCAAGCCATGTGAACTCGTTGCCTAGGAACGAGGAACGGACTCCCCCTTAGCCAAGCCAATTTCACAATTGCAATGGTAACAACAGCGTCTGCCTTGCATTGCTATAAATATTGCGATAAATCAAAATGTGCGATTTATGTGTTCTACAAATTGCAAAAAATTAAACTTAAGTACTGTTTTTTTTTTTTGTATCTCTCGCTCTCTCTCTCTCTCCCTCTTGCGCTCTAGATTGATCTTAGCTCTTTTTTTTTTTTGGTTCACTAAGTGTGAGAAATTGTCGGCGTTTGTTAGCTTGTCGTTTGCTCTGGGTGTGTGTGTGTGTGGTTGTGTGAGTGTTTGTTTGTTGTTGTTATTGTTCATTGTCATTGCATCGTTTAAAAGCATTTATAATAACAAATTGTGTTAATATTGGCACGCCATCGTATCTCTTATGGAGCCATTGAGCACACGCGCATTATCCTCAAGTTCAGGGCATTATGTTATATATTTTGTAAATCTGGGTGTGGGTCGCTGTGGGTGTGGCTACGGCTCTGACTGTGGTTCTGACTGTGGCCTGGTGCCTGGTGCGGCTAATGAAATATTTATAAACCAAATTGAGTTTTCACAAACAATTATTGATGCGCGTCGATTTGTGCAGATTAGCCGACGGCTTGAATCGCATTGTGAAAATACTTATCATATTTGCTAGCCTGTTAGACTCCAGGCGCGCAAACTGTGAAAGTTGCATTAACCTGTTAAGAGATACAACAAATTGCGCTCAGTGCAGCCTAGATGTCGATACATTTTATTTAGCCTGCTGCGATCAGCGATTAGAAAATTACAAATTATAATACGAAGCAGTAAAATAAAGAAATTTTAAACTTGTTTGCAAATACATATATCATCTGACTATTAATATATGTATATTAATATTTATAGAAACGTATTTGTATGACAAAAAATTATAATAATTAAGAAAAACACAAAGATCCAAATATAAAATTCATTTAAAATACAACAATAAAGGAATAATTAATTCAGCTACTCATTTGCGTATTTCGATTTAATAATAGAGATTTAAAATTAGATAATAGTACAGAGAATTATATAAAGCCTCCCATTTACTTTTTATTAAATAATATTTTTTATTAGTTTCAATACAATGATTAAATAAATAAATCAGTTACTCATTCTCCGTATTAGAGATTTAAAATTACATAATACTTCAAAGAATTATATAAATTCTCTCATTTAGTTTTCATCAAATGATTGTTCTCAATTTTATGAAATATTTTATTGCAGTTTATTATACTGAAAACTTTAATATTAAAGCAAATAATAATAATAATTTAAAAAATCAATATTAGATGAAGCTATCAGTTCTTAAAAACAATACAGATTTTCAAGAAAATTGTAGCTATTTTTGGAAAATTCGTAATGCTGGAAAATACGTTGAATGAGTGAGCAAAGTAAGCTTGTTTTTCCGGCCACGCCCTTTATTTAACTGCCTTAACCTAGCTAGCAATCGAATCGAATTTCTTGGTATTTGTTGCAATATTAAAACACTGCAAAAAAAAAAATCTGACTGCATTCATGGCCTTTCCGTTCAAGTTCAATGAAATTACCAGTTGCGGTTGCTGCCGCAGTGATTGTAGTTGCTGCTGTTGTTGTTGTTGTTGCTGTGACTGTTTCTGTTTGGCTTTTTGCCAGGTGCGGGAGTATCTCGTAGTGTTTTAAAAATAATTGATCTTGATGCTGGCTGCAGCGCAGCTGCAACTGCTAACTGCAATTGCAGCCAGTGATCGCTGTTGATTTTCGTATTGTTGTTGTTCTTACTGCTGCTGCTGTTGCTTTAGCTGTTGCTGTTGCCTCAGCGACAATGACACATTTTCTTTTTGTGATTCACTTGTTTTTATAATGCAAGATCGTCGTTTATTGTATGTAGAATATAATCAATGAATGCACAATCAATTGCATCTAACAATTGCCGTCAGAGACCAAGTCTATTATTAACTGATACTTTTTTAATTAGCTACGATAAGTTTTTTTTATATGCATAATAATTACACACACAAGGAGCTATGGGAAAATACTGAGATTTTTAAACAGATTTACCTCTAACTTAAAGCGGATGCTAGAGCGCGGATATGGATGGGCGCGCCTGTGAAAAGACAAATAAGGTCAAAAGTTGAAGCCACATTAAATTAATTATATGCATTTCTCTATTTTCCATTATACACTTGCAGTTTTCAAGCGTCACAATGCGCTGCATCAACATCATCAGACAACAACACCAAATATTGGCTTCTCGAAGGTAAGTAATATATAAACAAATTTCTCGATAAAAAAAAAAAATACTATCTCCCGAATTCATAATAATATTATAATGATATATATTAAATATTTATATAATATTTTACATTTACTATTCTTTTGACTGCACAATTTTATTCCATTAAAATTTCAAAGAGAAAATTAAAATGAAAAAGATTTCACTTGATTTAATATTTCATTTATAAAATATATCTAAATAAATGAACAGTTTAGTTTCAGTAAAAAATCGTAATACTATTTGTAACTCCACTTGAAAAGACTATAATGAAATACCTTTATATTTATATTATATATATTTTTATATGTATATATTTATTTCTAATTTCTATTCATTACGACTATTTTTTTAAATGAATTTATAATCAAATCTGGGAGTCTCGTTCATTTAAAAGTAGAAAGGTGGCATTATCGCCATGTTGATCTGATTTGAGTTGATGCCACAACTGATGCGTTTGTCAATTCAATTAAAATTTTCTTGTTGCTGTTGGAAACAACTCAATTTAAGTGAGGCGCGTTGACAACTCAACTAGTGAGCCGAAAGTTCCAGGGAAAACAACTCTATTAATGGCAGCAACTGTGCCATATCATAAGCCAGAAATCGTTTAGCAGCCGCCACTTGCTGCGCCAAAAAAAAAAAAAAAAAAAAAAAAAAAAGAAGAAAAATAACACACAGAGCAGCAACAACAAGCAAATGGAAAAGAAAACAATAAATGCTGCTCTTAGCCAAAAACAAAATGAAAAAATAAAGAGAAACAACAGAGCAGACAGTAGTCAGTAGTCAGTAGTCAGTCAAGCTGCCTGCCTGCCACTGGCTGCTACGACTCGGCAATGGTCGGCAGATTGATCTACATACCTGTGCGCACTCGTGACTGAATTTAATACATATATACACATATACATATATGCATATGTGTATGTGTTGATAGCAAGCAGAGTCAATTTTCAGTTGTCAACTTCAGCCAACTTCTTTGGGCTAACAATTTATTAGTGCGCAGACGCGAAAATAAATTTGCATTTTCAACACAATTGTTGGCCAGCCTAATAGAGGGTGTTTCTTTCCAATTGGATCTCTCAGATATGAAAAGCATTGGGTATATTTATGCATAGAATATATTATATATAGCATTTTCAGATAAATATTTTACTTTTAATAAATCAATAGTAGAACAATTTCCAAATAAAATCCAAGAATTATTCCTTTTCAGTTTTAAGTATCTTTCATTTTCATAAAAAGGTTTTCTTGAATTTAAAAAACACCCTTTATGTCCACCTAGTCTAAGAACATATCATTTGTTTTGCAGGCACTCTCAGGCTTTCTCATGATGCTCACACAAAATGGCAAATTGCTCTATATATCGGATAATGCTGCCGAGTACCTGGGACATTCCATGGTAAGTTGATGTTTGCTTGCCTCGTTTTATTTGCTTTTCCTCGTCTTTTCCAATTCTGCAATTTTTCATTTCGCTTTTTGGGCTAACAAAAACGATTTGCGCGAATAATTAGAAAAGCGACGTCTATGAAAGTTTTTGGCTAAAATTGCTACAGCCGTTGATACAAATCTCTGACAAGCGACAACAGGCAACGACAACAACAACAACAAGAACAACAACAGCAACATCGTTGTCGACCCAGCAACAATAGCAACAACAACAACAAATATTTACTGCACTTTTTTTGTTGGTCGTTTGGTTTTGGTAGTTGGCTGCTGCTGCTGCTGCTGCTGCTCCCGTTGACAAGTCAGCAACAACTGACTGCCAGAGCCTCGATTCATTGAGCTTACATAAATCTGTTGCTTGTACTACACAAAAGTTCCTTAAATCTGTTGCAAACAGCTCAACTGAGTTGCTGCTGCTGTTTGTTGCTGTTGCTGTTTTAGTTGCTGTTGTGGTTGTTTCAAGTTTTGTTTATCGCACGTTTACGCTGCTTAAATAGCAAGGTTATACATCGTGGCCTTTCACTTTGCATTTGAAGTACTAAAGCTAAATAAATATATGTGTGCCTGCGCTGCATATACATACATACATATATATATATATATAAATGTACTCGCATGCAACACATGTGACATATCTCCATTCTACATAACGAATACGGATTCGAATACCAATACAAGTGCCAGCGCGAGTGCAGTTACTTATTCATCTAAAACAAACAGCTAGACATTGACAAAGGTACTGTTACCAACTCTGATTCGAACACACATACGTACATACACATACACATATACGTGCCGAGAGATTGTTGAATGTTGATGTGCCTTGCCGACTGCTGCAACTCTCCAGCTTTGATCGGCACAGGGGGCGTATGAGTTTTACTGCACTGCAACTGCAGCAACTGTCAAAAGTTTGTGAGAAATCGAAGCATTTTGCCAATAAATCATAATCCACGCTGTCCTAGTTGCGTTCAGTTAAATTAGATATATAGATTGTTCACATACTAGTTGCGCTCGTTCACAAAGTGAATTGACTATATTCCCCGTCTTACTGTCCATTAGTCTGTCTGACTTTATAAATGCCAGAGACTGCAAAATTTAAATATATATGCCAAATATAAAATATATATATTAAAATCAAATTTTATGCCAAAACTGAGATTACTTTCCACACCCTCCAAGTTTAAATTGAGATATGCTAATAGCTGGATTACTGAACTTATAAATTTGTAATCATCATAACTTGACTATTATTGGATTTCCAATATTCCATATCTAAATAGTATTTCAGTATAACTCTTTGAAATCAGGACTTGTTAAAATATTGCCAATTAAAATTTTGTATGATTTCTAACAAGAAATATTACCGAAGGTGTTGCAAGCTTATCATTTATCAGTAAGCTAGAATTGATTGAATGCAAATTTTTAACTCTGTTCAATCTGCACGATGGATTGACATTTCAATTATCGCATGCTAAATTGTAGGAGCTGTTGATTGGTTTACTTAAAAACCACTTTAAAGTGTACTCCACATTCAACTTACAGTAGTTTTCCGGCAGCTAGTTACCTGAGACTTTGAGACTAACTTTCATATCGAGTAGACATGGAAACCAATATTTGGGGCTACATTTTTAAAGCCTGTCAAAGCGAGTATAGCATAAGAGCTGTAAGCCCACACACACACAAATACATACATTTTGAGTAATAGTGTGAGAGAGAGAGAGAGAGAGAGAGAGAGAGAGAGACAGCGAGAGGCTGGCAGGCCAATTGGCTGGCAAGACACTTGACAGCCTTTGGCCTTTGGGCCAGGCCTTATCAGGGGACACCCACAACAATAGCAGCTAAATGGTCAAGCGAGTTCATAAATTGTTCGTATGCCATGTGTTGGCATAATTACGGCACAATAACTGCTGTGTGCACTGTGAGCGGGCCCAAAAGTGGATTGCCCAACCTTTTAATTTGTGGCAGGCAGCAGGCGAACCTCACAGTTAGTTAACGGCCAAAACGACAGTAGCAACAACAACAACAACAACAAGCAAAGTTAATTAACAAACTGCCAAAAATGTCAATGAAGGCCTTGTTGTTGTTGCTGTTGCTGCTGTTGTTGCTGCTGCAGTTGCTGCCGCCTGCTATAGCTGCTCCTGTTGCTGTTGCTGTTGCTGTTGCTGTTGTTTGGGCATCATAATTCCAATTCGATTTTTGCATATTGCCATAACAAGTTGCCACTGTCATGTGTCATGTAGCGACAGCAGCCATAAATAAATTACAAATGCAACAACATGGCATTGTATATTGCCCGATCGCCTAGTCTAACGCTCATTCAATGCTGCCCATAATTGTCAACAATAACAAAAGCATATGCGAGCCCCGGAGCCGACTTTACAGACCGAGCATAACCTGACACATCATTAACAAATTAAATTTGTCATACCCATAGATACCCATTACAAATAATGTCACTTAAAACTTTTCAAATGCTTTAACTGATAATATATCGAAGTCTATTTCAATTAATTTTTAATTGATATTCAATTAGGTGCAATAAAATTTAATAGTGCAAAAGTATTTACTATATATCAATTTCATTAATATTGATTTTTTAATTGTATTTTTTTTTTTAAGAAATAGTATATATTGAAAAAAAAAAATATATATATATATATTTTTTTTTTTAATTCAATAAATATATAATAATATAAAATATTTAGTTCTAAATAAAAATATATATTCAATATATTGGCATATTATATTTCCAACTTTTCTAATAATCGTAATTAATTCATATTTTTTAAATAAAAAATAATATTAAATAGTCCTTGTTACTAAATAAAAAATAAATAAAAAGAAATATTTAATCTTATTCGCATATAATTAATAATATTAAATCAAATCAATAAAAAAAATATTACAGACTTTATATAAATTTTTTTTTTAAATTAATAAATATTTTATTTATAAATATATTCGAGTGGAGCACTCTAGAATTGCCTATAAATATGGTAAAAATAATTTCGTATGTATTGAACATGTTGCAAAACCAGAAATATAATATTATAATTTATTATCATGACGTGCCATGCCACATGCTAATCATATTTGGTTTGCTTTACTGTTGTGTGTTGCCCACAGGAGGATTTACTTATACATGGGGACTCCGTTTACGATATCATTGACAAACAGGATCACGCAACCATACAAGCCGAACTAAATCGGAACGTGCCACCGCAGCCAGGTGGCAGCAACAGCAGCAGCAGCGGCGTTGGCGTCGGTGTCGGTGTCGGCGTCGGCGTTGGCGATTCGACAGCAAGCAATGGCACTGGCGGCGCCTCCAGTTTGGAGGGGGAGCATCGCATGTTTCTCTGTCGCATGAATGTTAGCCGCAATGCGCGACGGCAAATGCGTTTCGGTGATCAGAAGGTAAGTGCAACACACAGATGCTTTATATATATGTATGTATGTGTGTTTGTGTGTGTGTGTGAATAAGCGCGTGTAGTCTCTGACAGAAATTGATGAATGAATCACCTGGGAGCGTGTTGCGTGTAACACTTGGATACCAGAGAGTCGAAAGCCTGCAGTCAGAGTCACTACTACAGTCACAGCCACAGCCACAGTCACAGTCACAGTCACAGTCACAGTAAGAGCGACGCAATGAATTATGCATGAGCCGGGCGCGCATGCGTCGTCTGCCAACTGGCTGCTGCCCAGACTGGGGCTGGTCATACATCTTGACTGCCTGCCTGCCTGCCTGCCTGCTAGCTAGCTAGCTGGGCAGACACTCAGACAGACATACGCTCTACTATAAGCTGACAAACGATGACAGTTGATGTGAAACGGGTGGGTGCCGCGTTGCTGTTGACTGCTCTGATTGGCCGCCTCTTCTGATGATCATGTCGACGATGATGATGATGATGATGATGATGATGATGATGACGATGTGGGAAAACAAAAAAAGCCGCAAACAATATAAATGAATGCGAGCACAATATGAAGTTGTCAGCCAGTCAGCCAAGTACTTGGCACAGCAGGCAAGCAGCCTGGCAGTCAGGCAAACTGGCAAACTGGCAAGCTGGCAGAGAGGCAGGTTGAACCAGACAAGACCAAATCTGTCAACGTGCTGCGAGCGAGTCCGAGACGCGACGAAGACGCGCTGAAATGATGTGAATGCTACTGTATGGAGCGCACTCGCAATCTTGTGGGCGGTCGCTGGTCTTTTATGCATATCTTATATATATTTTGTTGTTGTTGTTGTTGTTGTTGCCATTTTTGCTGTGGTGAAGTGCGCAGATGTGCGCTGCGAGTTATGGAGATAAAGCGAGGCGTTGACAGTTGCTGCAAACGTTTTTAATTAAGTTGAAAGTTGGCACTTTAATGAGGTGCAGGAAGTGGTGTTGCTTCTTCGCTTTATATATAAGCAAGAGCTTTACTTGCAGATATAACAGCCAAATAAAAAGATAAGCAGCAAGTAATCCAGGTCGCAGGCTATGCTCACAATGACACTAGCTGAAGGCTGAGAGAAATGTCAAAGACAAAAGTAATCATAGAAGTCAAATGCTAGCCAATTTAGCAAGATTTTTATCATGAATTAAGATTAATTGAAGTTGGCAAAAAAAAAAAAAACCATTCATTAAGCTCAAGATATTTTTTTTAGGTGTGAGCTTAGACGACTAATTTGTTATTTTAATGTGAAATTGTATTCTGAGCAATTCTTATTTAATTAAATATTTATTTAGATATTCGCAAATGCATTTATAAACAACTCGAATCATACTTTTAAGCTAGAATGTCTCGAAATGCATTGATATCTAAATGACATCCACAATAAAATTTTGGGTCGTATTACTCATTGGGTTCACACGGGCTCTGAATCATAGAGCTGCTGCGTTGAATGACAAATGAAGAAGCGGAAGTTATACGGGTTTCTGTATAAGCTATTTGCATATCGAAAAACTATTTGGGATACTTATTACTAAATGTTTAGAGCTTAGCATTTATGTAGACTGTCGCCAGGGATTTGGACCCACATGAACTGTCTGCGATAACCCAGAGCGCAAACGAGAAAATGCGGCACATTCACCCGGCACTCGTTAATATGCAATAAAAATGGACCAATAAATAATTATGAATGAGGTCAGCATAGTTCAGTGCTAGTACCCAAGCAAAAACGATAGACAAAAGACCAAAAATAAAAGCCTCTAGCTACAACAACAACAACAACAAGAGCAGACGATGGCGACAGCGTTGTGGCTGTGGCGCCTGCTCCCCAGTCTAAGGTCGTCTCATTTACCAAACCAGCACAGCCAACAACAGCGAACGGCGTCTGCGTCATCGATGGGCTGGGATCGGTTTCGGCATCGGAATCGGATTTGAATTCGGGCTCCATTTGCATTTAAGCAGAAGACGCGGCCATAAGCTACGAAATGCAATTGCAATGGAAAACTAAATGCAGGCACGTTTTAATTGGGAGACAATGGCCTGGGACTCTGACTGAGACTTCCATTGAGACTACCTGGCGTGTGAGTGTGAGTGTGAGTGTTTGTGTGTGTGTGTATGTGTGAATGTTTGCTGTGTGGAGGCAGCTCCAACAGTGTGTGGACTCTGAGTATAGCGTCCGGCTTGCGTATGCTGGCAGAAGGAGAAAAAATAAAACAACAACATTTCAGTGATTGCCTTTTTTAAATTATGGAATCAGAGTAAAATGTCTATGAGAGCCGAAGCATGCCAGTCCAAAAATGGCCACAACTAGCGGCGACAACGTGCGCGCCAATTTTCGTGGGAGCCGCCGCCTCAAAATAAGCAACAATAACAACATCGACTAAGGCACAGTCTCTGTCTCTGTTTCTGTCTGTGCTTGCAGGTCGTTCTGGTACAGGGTCACTATTTGTCATTCCTGCCGCTCTGCAGCCGGAACGAGCCCGTCTTTTTAGCCACCTGCACACCCATCGCCATGCCGGAGACACGCGAGTGTGTGGTGCAGGGCGCCACCAATGTGTTCACCACCATACACTCCATGGATATGAAAATCGCACACATCGACAAGAAGTAAGTTGGCTCCTTACGTGGCTAATAAACCAATCGAAAGCTCATTTATAATGCATTCCCTGTATATGTTAACTATTTATGCTCATTGCAGTGGCGAATTCCACTTGGGATACGAAAAGGCAGCGCTGCAGGGCACGTCCTGGTACAATCTGATACACAGTGAGAATCTGCGCGAAGCTCAGAGCAAGCACAGGCTAAGTAAGTTATAATATAAAAAATAATTATTTATTAAATTAATCGATCATATAGCTGACAACAAAATATTTAAAATGATATATTTTTTTATATTATGATATATTAAATTTGTTCAGCAATAATTATTTTTTTTTTTTTTTAATTATGTAAATGTTATTCATTATCAACCACGATCAAGTTAAAAAAAATATATATATTGATTTATTTTTAAATATCCTTTATACGTTTTGTAATCCGTCTAATGACAAAAAAAATATTTTGTTTTCATTTATATTTTTAAAATACATTTTTAAATCATATTGTTGATATTCATTATCAGTTGCTTGCAGAATGTTTTTTTATTTTATTTTAATTGAGACTAAAAAGTAAAATTTCAATTGAATCAATTGATTAATTCAGATATTAGTTATCTCCCATACAATTCTAAAAAAATTAGAAAAGATTATTTTGTATATCAATTGAGACTTAAAAAGTGAAATAAACATTTTCGCACTCTCTTTACACTTTTTTTTTTTTCTATAAAATCTTTTTAGTAACGCAATCGGAACAGGATCGCAGTTGTATACTGCTTGTCCGCATGCAACGCTCTAGCGGGGAATACACCTGGGTGCATGTGGTGCTCCAAGTGCGCGACAGTCCCGACTCAACCCAACAACCTGTCATTGTGTGCACCAACCAGGTGCTGAAGTAAGTAGCGCCCCACAGACATAGTAGATACCCTAGCTAACGGCGACAATCTTCTCAGTGATCGTGAGGCAACCATAATGCTGGCCAACTCGTGGCTCTATCACTATTACACGGTGCAGTCGAAGATACAGTTCGGCATGCCATTGGATAGTGCGATGCGAGTGCCGCCGGGCAGCAGTTCCGGCGGCTACTACAGCTCGCATCAGCAGCCACATGGCGGCGGAGCAGCCAGCGTTGGCTTGGGCATGGCGGGTACCGCGACGGGCATGTCGAGCGTATTTGGCAGTCATCATGCGCATCATCATCACCATCATACGACGGCAGCTGCATCGTATCATCACCATCATCCGCATATGGGCGCTGCCTATGGAGGCGTCTACCATGCCGAGGGTGCAGTCGAGCTCAAGGAGGATCAGCAGCTGTATGGCTTTCAGCCGGGCGGTGGGACTGGTCTGGAGCCCGTAGACTATAGTCAGGTGAACGGTGCGCCCACCGGCGCCAGTCAAAAATCCTCACAATCGGCAACACCGCCGCCGCCCAAGAAACGGGCGCGGAACAAACTAGAACCGCTTTATCTGCACGCTGAACGGTCTCCAGCGGCGGCGATTACGCCAGAGCCGGACTGTTATGCGCTGCATCCGGGCGCAGCCTATGCCACGGCCGCAGCTGGTGTGGCGGCCAGCAGTAGTGATGCCACCGCCTCGGTCATTTATGCCACCATTGTGCCAACACGTCCGCGTTTGCTCAACAAGACACTTCCGCCCGATCCAGCGGATTTCATTGAGCAGTGGAATCCCAGTCCGCCCTGGTCAGAGTCAGCGCAGAAGGCATCGCTGGATAGCTTTGGCTCCTCGCATGAGCTCAGTCCCTGCATTACGACCACGCCGCCCACGCCCACCAGTGCCACGCCCCATCATGGCGGCATTAGTGGCCAAACGATTGGACCGGCCTTCAGCTTTGAGTGGATGTCAGATCCTCTGGTGCCCGTTGCCTATCAACAATGGCCGCCAGCTACTGGCGATCATCACCAGCATCTGTCGCAGCATCTGGCAGCGGCACAGCAGCAACATCAGCAGCACCAACACCAGCAGCAACTCCAACACCAGCAGCAACTCCAACACCAGCATCAACACCAACACCAGCAGCAACACCAACAACAGCCACAGCAGCTGCATGCACAACACCTGCTCCATGGTGTTCACGTGGCGCGTGTAGAACTTGCCGCCGAAACGATGGTGGGCACGGGTCGAACGGATGCCACCGAACCGGTCGAGGATAGAGGTTAGTACAATTTGATTGGCACGTTTCAATCAGAGCCCAATTGGCAGCCCGCTGCTAATTGAAACAAATCTCAAAAACAAAAAGAAACAGAAGCAAATTCACTTCAAAAAAAAAAAAAAAAAAAATGAAGAAATATTTGAAAAATAAATAAATACAAATGTTGAATATTCTAAACATTAGGAATTTGTGCTTCCGCTAGCTTAATGACACGCTTATGCGCCGCCTTTAATATGTATAGTATATATATGTATGTATATATATGTTTTCTTTTTTTTTTTCTTTTTCTTGATCAACTCAATTCAGATCCAAAAAATTAGTGACCTGCGCATTAGCAAAGCTCGGAAATACCCAACGCGGCTCGGCGTGCAACGGGCAGGTGATAATCACACTTAAATTAATTGCCACTTGTCATCTTAGCGTTTAAATTATTTTTATCTAACTCTATACAAAATGAACACACACACACACACACACAGACAAATAAAATAGTAACAATAGCTATAACTATCGTTTATAAGCATTATTTCAACAGTATCTAACCAACTAACTGACTTGAGCAGCAATTGCTCATGTAACCATATTTTCTGTGCAATTTTGTTTAAAGCTTCAACATTGGAAATACTATAATAATATATTTGTAGGCATACCATAATAAAAAGCTTGCAAATTAGTTTTACGATAAGCACCTGGATAAGCAGAAGAGCTCTATTAGTTGTAAGCCATTTTCTTCATATTTTAAATGGCATTTTTTTTTATGAACATTTTTATGAGTATTTTTGCGCATCGGTATTTGTATTTTTGTTTATATGTATGTGTGTATGTATATGTAGATGTAAATGTATTTCTCTGCTAGACAAATTAGGTTAATTATTTTATTTATGAAAAGTTATTTATAAACCGTATTTATTACCTTTACGCCTTTTGCTTTTGCTTTATACAATAAAGAAACAAAAGTATTTTGAGTTGAAAAGTAAAAAAAAAATATGAAGTTTTTATTGGCGGAGTTTAAGAAGTGGGCTTGAAATAAAAATATATGTTTCTTATTTGTAAAGGAAAAATGAACGAAATTATTAAAAATATAATTATATTTAAATACTTTTCGTGTTATCTGATCTGATTTTTTTAGGCATTCAATTATTACGTTAAATATGTAAAAATTTAAAAAAAAAATAGAATTGAAGCAATGTAATTCGAGCATGTCCTTATCAATATCTGAAACAGAATTATTTTTACAATTTTATACATATTTTGTTAATTCATTTTTATATAATTTATTGCAATGCCAACAAATTTTAATTAAATAGATACAGTCAGAACCCTATTTACCTAAATGGGAAACATAATTGATTTACGACTGATCGTGATAATCACAATCAACTGATATAGCCAGCCAAAGACTCATCGAGTTGTCAAATCACATGTACAAATAATTCTCATTGTTTGCCGTTTATGTGCGCTCAAGGCGATTTTCAAAATTTATGATACGTCTTCGATCGAGACTCAAGCACAAGACTCTATGGTAAATGTCATGATTTTAAGTTTCCATTAAATGCATTGCTCTCTGAACCAGCCACCGAAATCGCAGTTCGCTGCCCAAATGCCTTCCTCCCAAAAAAAAAAAGGGGGAAAAAACTAAATGCCACTCCCTAAGCAGTCAGGGAAATAGCGCCTAGCCGGGACCAGCTCATAGATATTTTCCATTTCAAACTACTCGTACCACTTCATGGTGACGATGCTGAGGCTGAGGCTGCTGACGCAGAGCAGACGCCAGGCAGAGTGGAAATTCACACACAGCAGCAGCAGCAGCAGCATCAGCAGCAGCACGGGCAAAGGCTCCTTTATTTTGTTTTCGGGTTGCAGTTGCCGAGATCTGCGGTGATATCCCACAAATATTGTAAGTAGAATGGCCAGGCTAAAGCGAGGCAAAGCAAACAAAACAAATCGAAACGAAACCAAATAAAAATCCCAAACGAAACGGAACGAAACGCTGGCAACGCAGACGCCGCAGCTGGCGCGATTGAATGACTCCTCGTCGTCGGCCGTCTGAGATACTGACTGGCTATGGACTTGGACTGGACTGGACGACGACGACGAAGACGGAGACAACGACGACACACTTACAGGCGACGACGGGCCACAGCAGCATTCTCAGAAATATTGGTGTAGGTCACAGCCAGAGATAACATGCTGCGCCATCGAATGTGTGTGTCGCTTGGCTGGCTGGCTGGCTGGCTGGCTGACTGGCTGGATTAGGTCTCAGTTGTGGCCTCATTGTATGCAAATGTGCCACGATCAGCGACGAGCCACCACCCGCCCAGCCAACTCCAAATGCAACTGCAACTGCAACTGAAACTGATGCTGTTGATGCTCCTGCTCATGGGTGCCAGAATCGTTTTGTGTACGAAAGTACTCCTGCTCGTATTCGTACTCATACTCATGCTCATACTCTCGTAGTCGGACTCAATATCCTACTCGTACTCGCATTCGCATTGGATTTTGAGTTGTGCGATTTTTTGGCATTTTTGCATTTCCTTTGTCCTAGCCCAGGCCTTATGTAAGCGTAAACGACGACGACTCCTTTGACCGCCAGGAGCATGGAGGATTGTTACATATTTCCCTCAGACCTCAATATGAGTGTGTGTTATTAGCTAACTAAACGTAGTTGATCGATAAAAGATACCCTAATAAAACAAAATGCATATTTAATTTAAAAGAAAAAAACATTTAAATAATATAAAAGAACTGAAATTATTATAAATATTAATACATTTCTCTTCACACTTACAATTTAAAATTTAATTTATTTTATTTATATTTAATTTATAAACAAAAACTTGACAAAAAATTGTATTTATTTATTGAACAAAATATTGATATATTAAATGATTTCAATTATTTTTCTCTTTTATGCACATATAATAAGTCTTCCTTTTCGGTATTTTTTATTTCATGTCAAATTTTATAGAATTTAACCCACATATGGCATCTTATAACCCACATTTTAGCCAATAACAAGGTATATGTCTTATCATGTACTTTGTGAAAACTGAATGACAAAGTTTCTTATGCCACTGCCAGAGTATACAGTAAAAAAAAAATATCTGAAAAAAAAGAGTAAAAAGATTTTAGAAATAAACGTCGACGACAATGGAAATGCTGCACACACAAAACACAAAACATTTCAACAGGAACAACATGTAATTTTTGAGCTCCAGCCCAGACTACCCAGACATGCCGCCCGTGGCCCCCTACTCCATGGATGCCAACTGAGAGAGTCAGACTCGGTTAACCATATGCAATGCCTGGCTCGGCCCGTCCGGGGTCACGACACTTTTTGTGGCAGCCACAGACGATGGCAGGCCAGCGCAGTCAAATAGTGGGAGAAGTATGGCAAAGGCATCAAGGCCTAAGGCTGCTGCTGCTGCTGCTGCTGCTGTTGCTGTTGCTGTTGCACAAACAATAAGGCACAGGGGCAACAGCAGCAACAGTTGGCGCGGCTGGACATTTTGGCCAGGGTCTGACCGATGGCAATGGCGACTGCGACTGCAACTGCAACTGCAACTGCGACTGCCTGGCGTCAAGAGAATGCGTTGCGCTTGTTCCTTGGCTTTGATTTCGTTGCATTGTGGCCATTTCCTAGGAAAAAATGTTACATGAAATTAATAAATAGGCAAATAAATGTTAAACAGCTGCTGTTTTGTACGTGTTTCTCTTGTTGCTGTTGCTGTTGCTGATATAGCTGCTGCTGCTTCTCCTGCTGCTGCTATTGCTGTTGTTGTTGTCATTGCACGCGCACGGTAGCCATTGTGCTGCACACAGGGTGGTGTGGTGATGTTCCTGTTCCATGGCATTTGCATAACACCAAAGCAAAAAAAAAAAAAAAGTAAACAAACCAAAAATCAAGCACAGGATGTTTCCCAGGCCCAGCCAAATACAACTATTGCTGCTGTTGCTGCTGCTGCTGTCGTCTGCACTTCCTATCTGTATCCCTAGCCTCCCCTCCCCTCACTGATGTGGCCTGCAGGCGGCTCAAATCTGTCTGTGCTCGCTTTGCCACTGCATGCCAAATCCTTTTTATGCAGTTCACAGCAATTGCTTAGGCTGCAATGGGGCCGAACTAAGCGACTGCATGGAACTCACCCCAGAACTAATGCACTCATATTCCAAGGCTATAAAGCCTCTCGACCATCAATATATTCCGATACGCCCTCACCAACAGCCAGATGCTGCAGCCACAACTTGAATAAAATCAACGATGGGGCTTGACCAAAACCAACAACTACATTTCATACTGCTATGTATAAAAAATTAAAAATGTAACATCGAACCTATTTACAATATAGTTTTTGTTTTATTTTAATAATGCACAAATTATTTAAAATTAATAAAATTTTACATATATATTTTTGTTAAATATAGTATTGATTGTAATTTTAAATATATATAATTTTACAATTAAATAAATAATGTTCACAAAAAAACAAAATATTAAATGAAAAATTGTTTGCAAATGACTAAATATTAATATTTAATTTTAATATAAATGTTCTATTTATTTAATAGCAAAACTTAGTTTTACTTTTAAACTTTTGCAATCTGATAATAATAATAAATTAACAACTAAATTAAATAGCTTAAGCCAAGTTCTTCAGCTAACCAGGAGAGACAACTATATCTGAATCTCACTTCTATTAGCTCACATACAACCAAATTTCAAATGGGCTAGAGAAAATGCCGAGTCAGACTCTGCATTGGCGCTATATTAATATGTAAGCAGGGAAGTTGCGCGAACCGAACAAAAAAAAACATAATAATTCGTCTATAATTTATACACAATTGTAAATAAAATGTGTACAAGCATAATTTACACATAAACAAGACAACGAGCCACAAAGAAAAAAAAAAAAAAAGAAAAACCTGCAACATCATCACACGCGGATGCTGCACAGTGAGTGGCAGGAGAGGGGAGCAGCAAAGAATGAGGCAGCAAGCAACGGTGCTGGCAGGCGATTGCGATTAGAATGCAGAGCGGCTAGAGCTCGAGTCGATGCGGAGCAGAGCAGAGCAGAAGATGAGCCAGACCAGGTGACTGAGAAATTGATCAACGCTGTGGCGGGACATAAACTAAAAGCTTATTTAACATTAATTTCGCCACGAAAATCACACAGCAATTTTAAACATCAGTTACATGGCGCAGGCAGCGACAGAGCGACAGAGGCCGCCACATCCAGCCAGGCAACCCCATTGGAAGCCACCGCAAACATGCGCAAAAATGTGCCCAACAGATTCGAAGAGATGCAAGAGACGCGCGCGCTCCCCCCTTTTATACTCAATCGCCTGCAGTTGCCCCACTCGCGCACAGCTCGTGTAATCTAAGCTGCCATTAAACAAAATACAAGAAAAACTTACGAAAACATATGCTACATATTACCGCCGATCCCAACTGAACTGCAGCGAGGATGACAGCGAAGGCGGAGCTGCAGCGGAGGCGCGACGATTCGCAGCGCTCAGTGACGGAAGTAAAGAAGCAGGCGCACAGTGGAAGCCAAAGGCTTATTTGAATATAAAATGTGAGCAGCTGAATAATAGCTGAGTTATTTTCTGATTAAATATTTAAAAGACTGAATGGGGAATATTTTAAAATATATATTTATATATTGCAAAAAAATTATTTTTTATTTTTCATAAAAATAAAATACTTTTAAGAAATGAAATAATAATTTAAATTTAATTTATATAATAAAATATATGTACTATAATACAAGTAAAATCTTTATTCTGCCTTTCTTGCAGCATACTTGTATTTAAATTTTAAAATAAAATTTAAAATATTCAAGAACTTGAAAGAAACAACTAAATCAAATATTTCTTGAAATAATTCTAAGATTAATTTTACTCTTTAGTATTCCATTCCGCTCCATTGTTAAGTGCAGCCGCCTGGCTGGTTGGCAGACTCGGCGCACTTTTAGTGGGAGAGCGCTGCGTCTGGGCAATTGCACCTGCCCGAGCCTCAGCTTCAGCTTGGACCTGAGTCTCGGTCGTAGCCTGCTCTGTTTTGAACTGTGGCCATGTGCGATGCCGCTACAAGCAGCATGGCCCAGCTAGCTACAAAGATTTAGAGCGACATTAGAGCAGTCAATCCATCATGACTGAACATTACCATAAATTACACAGAAATAATTGATTATTACGAGTAGACACAGCGACCAAAGACAGAGCCCAGGCGCACTCGAGATATAGCAACAAGCGCCCAGTTCAAACTGCGTATACATGTATACATCTGTGTGTATATATATATGTGTGTGTGTGTGTGTGTGTATTTGTTGGGGGCAATGGTGCAACTGCTGCTCTGTTGCTTTACGCAGTTTAGCGAGCGCACCGATTTAGTTTAAATTACGTTGGGAAGATGCGCAACGGCCCCGGCCAACAAGTCGTTCAAGTTCTGACCGTCTGCTGAATCAGTCGGGCAATCAGCGCACAGACTAAGCACTTTGAACTCTGCACAAACTTGGTCTACACACATACACATCCAGACAGAATCACAGACACAGGCACACGCGTATCAAAGCTGAGTAATTGCAGTCAGTAACCGCAACTTTGTATTTGCATTATTGTAAAACAAATATTTGTTTAAACAAATGTGCAAAACGCCTTCGAATTTCCGAATTATGAAATAGATTATTAAGACTTAGTTAGCGGCTGAATGACTGAGAAATGATGTTAAATATTAAGCATAATAATTATTCTTTGATTTATTTCAATTAAATTGATTCTAGAAGTTTTAAGAGTTTAGTAAATTTTACTATCACTTACTATTGTTTAAATAAAGGCAGCATCAGTTACAAAATGGAATATGAAAAAAATATATATATTTATAAATTGATATATTTCATTAAATATATTGAATTTATTGATGACTGATGCTGACTTTATTTGCGCTTATCATAGTCAACCTTGCTGCAAGTATTGAGAATTGTAAATAACAAAAAATCGATAACCTCTCAACTTCTATAATAAATAGTTCAAAGAACTAAAACTCTAGGACTAACAACTGTTTCTTCTGCCATCTTTCTATGCGCTACTCACCCGCTCGTCAGCTGCTTATTTGCATTTGCTTAAAGTGAAATTTTTCAATTGAAACTTTGGCAGCTTTGTTGTGAGCCGCCTGCTTTTTTTATGGTTACTCAATATTATAACGAGCTTCGAGCTATATCTTTGGCCAATGATCAGCCGAGACAAGGGTGGCCGAGGTGCTGAGCGTTAGACAGAGACGGACAGAGCATTTAATAAGGCCACTGTCGCTCCGATGATGCTTTGAATGATTGCAAGTGGCGATAATAGGCCAAGACAGTGTGCTGTCAGTACGTCAAGTGGAAATGAACGACGCGACGCTTTATCGCACTGACTCTTGAAGTTTATTACAGTGACATTTCAATTCTTCTGATTGGGATGATTCCGGTACCAACAATAGCCAGCGCCGCATTTACCACAGATCACAATGCCAACTGGCTCAAAATCAATCTTTGCATCTCAGATTTCTCTCTCCCTCTCTTGGTCTGTTTCTGTCTCTCTCTCTCTCTCTCTTTCTCTTAATCTATCTCTCCCATTGATATTGCGCTGATTGTTTGAAATTGATTGATCGTTGTTTTTTTATTGAGTGATTGATATAAATGCTGTTTGGCAGCAATTGCAGAGCTCTCCAGAGCTCAAGCACAATAGGAAACAATCGTTTCAATTACAATAGAGCCAACTAACTGGAGGAATACGCTTAAGAAATCTCTGTCCAGTGCCTTCAACTTCTGGCCATGCAATCATATTGAAAGCTGCGCTAAAAATATTATTAGCCATTGAAATATTGTGTTGCCAAGGTGTTCGCACGCCAGCTTCAAGCTCTCAGCTTCAGCTAGAGCTTATTCGCCTGCTGCTGCCTTCAATGTTCTTATCAAGATGCTTTCAATGTGCCGTTTAGGATTTTCATTTGTAGCATTTAGCTGCGAAACGCTCTATAAAAGCGAGAAAAAAAAATATCAAGACTTTTTGCTGGTCTCGTGGCGAACTTGTGGGCGCAATGTGAATTCGGATACGGATTCAGGTTCAGGCTGGAATCTAGCGGCTCGACTGTATATTGTTAGTTAGCGTAGATCTGGTGGTGGCCTCCCCACTCCACTCTGGTCTACGCGGCTGCTTCTGCCACGTTGCCGACACTCGTAAATTACAATAAATTATGTTGAAACTGATTATTCGACACAATTTATGAGGCCCTTTAAGTGGGCGTGTGCACTTTTATTTTATTGTGAATGATGATGTAAATGATGTTGGCAGCGCACATTTTCATATTGTTGTTGCAACTGTATTGTTGTTGTTGCTCTTGTTGTTGTTGTTCTTTGTATACGTTGCACAAAATAAGCGACTCGGGTCAAACTGTGGGTCGAGTTGAGTGCGGGTCAAGTTTTGGGCGACAAGATGGGTGATGGGTTAATGAGAGAAGCTTTATTTTTGATTTTTTTTTTCATTTCATTTTCAGTTTTTGGTAAGGCTCATAAATTATGTGGCCTAGCTGTGGCTATTATGTGGCAAGTGTGGTAATTGTAGTCAGATAAGCATGTCAAGAAGTTAAACAAGTTGGCAGCTTACAGTAGATGAAGTTTTAAAACTGTTGGCAACAGCTATTAATACTATCTTCTCGAGTAAGCTATAAATATGGTCTCAGCATTGGACACTTTATTGTAAAGGTTTAACTCAAAGCTAATTAAAGGTTTACTTTAGTTGGACAACAAACATTTTAAGTAGGTCCCTTTGCATTAAGTTTGCGCCAGCTACTCCTTAAAGAGAAAAACAAAATTAAAAAAATAAAATAAGTTAAACAAAAAAAGAGTTAAGAAAATGTGGGAGTGTGTTAACAACAACAACAAGAGCAACAAGCACCAAATCCCTATCGACAACGTCAAATCTGCGACTGCGTCGGAACGCTGCTCCAGACTTATAAAGCACACATCATCATCATCATCAGCAGCAGCAACAGCAGCAGCAGCAGCGGCAGAGGCAGCTGCAGCAGCAATAGCAACAGCAACAGCAACAGCATCATCAACAAGCAATCGGCTTAAACAAGCAGGCCAAAAGGAGCAGCAGCCTGACTCTGTAGCTGGAGAATAGCCTTGGCAGCGGCGTAGCAAAAATTTAATTAAGAAAATCAAGCCGAAAACTGCGTTGGGCGAGGAGCAGACGAGCGACGCCAACGACGGCGACGACGCTCCAGCTTTCATATCTGATGGAAAAGCAAGAGCAGCGACAACACCAACAACAACAGCAACAACAACTACAGTAACAACAGCTGAAAACGAGCGTAGCAAAAATTTGATGCTTTTGCTTTGGCGCAGCGATTTGGATCAGTGCGACACAATGAGGACCACCATCAGGCTGAGCCGCTGGCTTCGGCTCCATGCGGGTGTTTGCTCTTGTCAACAGCAACAACAGCAACAACAGCAACAGCAACAACAACAACAACAACAACAGCAGCAGCAACAGCAACAGCAAAAACAGCGAACGGATTTCAATGATTATTCATTGGGCATGGCGCATATAATCGCACACACTTGTCTGCGACAAACAATTTCAGCAATTAGAATATCAAGCAATGCAGATCTCCGGCGATGCAGCAATTGACATTACCAAGATCACAGAACACAGCTCGCACACCCTCTGCCATCGCAAATGTGTGTGTATGTGTGTATATATATATATGTGTCTGTGTGTGTATATATGTTGCTTTAATGACATTTCTGTGGAAGAAACAGACAAGAACAGCGAACACACACAAAACGCCCCGCGCTTTGTGTGTGGCAGCAAACGAAAGACTTAGGACACAAACTTGCAAATTAAAGCACATTAATTTTGCAAGCAGAACAAGTCGAAATGGGCAAAAGCAAATCTCTGGCGCGTTGCCCGCTGATTGATTACAACAGTTTGTGCCACGGCTGCAGCTGCTGTTGCTGCTGCTCTCTGCTGCTCTTTTGTGCCTGGGAAAAAAGTATCATAATCATAATAATAATGATAATAAAAATGGAAAACTTCTAGACGCCATATAAATCAGAGCAAATATGAATTGCTGTTTTGTCTGCGCAGTTTTGCTCTGTGCTGACTGTTTATTTGTTTTCTTGCTGTTGTTTACGTTGGCTTTTGTCAATTGCCAAAGACTCGAGCGGTGCACAGTGGTGCAAATCAAACTAAAATTTTAAGATTATACTTTTATTATTCCTAAATTATTCATAAATTGACACAAACACAATTCAGAATTATTCGCTTATTTTATTATGATTTGACTTTCATACTAAATCTGATTTCAAGCTAACTGTATTTCTATTATTACTTAAAATCTTAATCATATAGATCTTCAGCTTTCACATTTAGCTATGTGTGTTTTTTTTTTTAGGTTTTAGCTATTAATTTATTTTAGATTAATTTGAAAATACATTTTATATACAAACATTTTTTCTGAAGAACATTTTTAAAAATTAATTTGATTTCAATATTAACTTATTTTTATTTAAAAACATTTTTGCAATTTTTACAGAATTTTGATGATTTATTATATTAATTTCTCGATCAAATGAAATCTAACATTTAATAGTTAATTTACAGTAGTATATATATATATATATATATATATATATATATATATATATATTTTTTTTTTTTTAATTTAATTTAATTTTTATTTTTAAATTTTTTTTTTTTAATTTTCATTTAATAAAATATGTTAATATTATCTGCTCTTAACTTGATTAGCGAATTCGTTTAGGATATTTTGTATCAACCAAATAGCTTCATGATGCTCATCTAGGCGATGAGCATTCGCTTTCTATTATCGAATATTAATTTTGCTAGCTTTGCACTTTCACCACTGTTCAAATGGTGCTGACTGCCTTCATTGTTCCATTGCGCTTGTAATTCTGTCTGGGCAGCCTTTGTGCTCAGCCTCTGTTGCAGTTTCAGTTGAAGCTAGAGATCGGAGACGGCAGTCGTTGCCAGTTGCCAGTTGTTGTTGTTGTTGTTGGCAGTGGTTGTCGCCGCCACAGTTTTTTTTTTTTCGTTTTTCTTGAATTTTTTTTTCGAGTCCCCATTGTCTGTGTGGGAAACTGGCGCGCTTGCCTTGTAAAAACTTCTGGTGAACAATGTATCCGCATCCACTGTCGTTTGAGTGCGCGCACAGTTTTCAATGCCAAATGGTTTATGCATCGGCATATTACCGATCATAAGCATGGCTCATAAGCATTTTGGACACAATGCGCAAACGCCACATAAAGTCAGCTATGGCCGAGAGCCGATAGCCGAGAGCCGTGAGCTAAGAGCGATATGCATATGTGGATTATTTAACCTAGATATTGAGTCGCAGCATCTTTTTGGTGCCAATCATTATATTTTAACAGCTTGTTTGCTCGCTTGTTTTACAAATTGAAATCGCCTGTCCGTCGGCCAGTGTCCGGCGTTCGCGTTGCCAATGTTACAATAAATTTAAATAAACACAAGCCTTTTTGCCGACGACACCAATAGGGGATTTGGATGGGGTGCTCGTTGTAGCTGTTGCTGTAGCTGTAGCTGTTGCTATAGCTGAAGCTGTGACTGTGACTGTAGCTATGCACACTGCAACGTTGCAATGGTGCCGTTTGCATCCTGGCCTAATCGCTGCGTTTAATTTACTTAAATTATACTAATGATCTTGAGCGCTCCTCGCGGCCAAGTCACTTGGCCACAACTCTCAAGTCATTTGTTTTGGCTCGTTTGCAGGCGGCTCAATTGATTTGGCCAAAGCAGCCGCCAAAGCAGTCGCCGACGACGACGGCGTTGTCCGAGTGGACGTTGCTGTTGCTGCTGCTGCTGCTGCCGGGGCGAGTGCGAATACGAGTGTTGAAATTGAGGGCTAACAGCGACTGGAACGTTGTGCGAGTGTCGCTAGATATGGCCTGACATTTAGATGAAGTGTCTGTGAATCTGAGCCGGGTCTCTCTCAATGCCCAGCTCCAACTCCAGCTCCAGCTGCGTTTTGCTCTGGCTAAATGTCGACTTTTGTCGTTGTCTTTACCATTTGCCGTTTGCCTTTGCAGTCGACCCATGTAATTCCATTCATAAACAAAACTTTAATTTTATTGCACATTCGAGTTGACACAGTCAGCAGTGAGCATTGGAACAACATCTGCAAGCCTCTTTGGCTGTGTGAAGGCGTTGCCGAATGGGTGTGGGCATTTGGCCAGCACTTCGATCGTCCATGCCAGTCGCTATGGGTACTCACAAACGATTATCATAGAGCTCAAAATGGCTCAATTAGTTCCCATAGACCGACCTGTTGGCGGCGTCTTGCTCAAAGTTTATTGATTAGCATTGCATAGTTTTTGGCTCAGACCAAAGAGCAAATTGACAAACTTGTAAGAATCTTTGGAATTTGTAGGGAAATCTTCTATTTATGTGAATTTGAGAGTGAAGCTTGTTTAATCATGCAGTTTGATGTGATGCTTATCATAGGTAAATAGAATTGACTTAGATTGTGAAATAGATACATACGATCAGAGTTTTAATAAAATATTAGAATTATTACTTATTTAAGTTCTAAATCTTTATATTTCGATTGTTTTATAACATATATTTCAGGTAGCTTTTCCTCTTTATTTTTAATGACTATTGTTAACAAAATAAAAAAATGAACAAAGTTTAGGCATGTTTAAATTATATTAAATATTAATAAAAAATAAATAAAAAATTTTACAAATAGCAGCATAATAATGATATAGACCCTTATTAATTAAAAAATATACAACAATTTATTATAAATATTAAATAATATTAATAATAATAATTAATAATATTAAATATTAAAATTTTTACAAATATTTATTTATTTTGTTCATATTAATATTTTAAAATATTTAATCATTGTCCAGACATATATAATTTATTTATTTATATAATTAACAAGTAGAGCATTTTAATCAAGGCTGAGGTCTATAAATAAGTCCTTAAATTAGATTATATATTAAGTATAACAAAAATATATTTATATATATTTGTTAATTATTATATATTAAACTACTTTAAATCAAATATATTAAATTTACTCTAAATTGATTTTGAATTTAATAATTAAATCAATTTTAATTGGTTGCTTTCCATTTTTTGAATTAAATTCAATAAATTTACTGCTTTTTAACCCCATGCGACATCGACAGTAGGCCAAACAATTTTAAACAAATAAAATAAATACGCCTGGCCAGCCAGCTATGCCAAGCCATTTTCGCCATTGACACCCATGCGAACATTGTTAATTAATTAAAAAAGAAAAACTAATAGACGATTGCGTTGACAAGATAAAACGGCAAACGGCTAAAGGCAAGAGAACAGCACACACAAACACACACACACACATGCCACGATATAGCCAAATGTAATAAATTGTGACAAAAAGTCAGCTAAAATATGTTGGCGAAGGCGTCAAGGTGTGACATTGACCCTCGATAAGTAAGTCTGTGTGAGTTTTTATGTATGTGTGTGTATTTGTGTGTGTGTGTCTATATGTATGTGTGACTGTGTGTGGCATAAATCTAAAAACGTTATCGCAATAACAGAAGCAACAACAACAACAACAACAGTGGCAAACATTACAATTTAAAAGTGCATAAAAATGTTTATTGGCTGGGCGAAATCAAGTTCGCTTTTAGTTTGCCAAGCTACGACAATAAACTACACTGTGCAACAAAATGTGAAGTCGATTGAAAATAAATATTTAAATATTCAAATATTTACATAAATACAACACTGCATTAATATCATGTTTATAAGAAAGGAGATAAGATAAAAAAGCTGTATAAATATTTAATTATTTATTTATTTATTGATTTATTTGCAGTCCAGTGTTAACAGACGGTCAGGGCCAAGTTTTAGCTTTATTGTTGTTGCTGTTGCTGCAAGTGGCAAGCCCGCAGCTGCTGCAGCAACAATAATAGCAACAACAACAACAGCAACAACAACAACAACAATATAGAACACAGCTGTGGCTAAGACAAGCTCGCATAGCTAAATTATTATCAAGTTCTTTCTCATATTTTTCGTTCGGTACAAAATTTGCGCAAAGCAATAGCAGAAATATTTTTGATTTGCAATTTTCTCACGGTACAGCGAGCTATCGAGTAAAAGCCTTTCACAAAAATTGAGCAGCCAATTGGTTTGTCAATGGCACAATTGAATCTTTCAAGCAGATTCACAATTAGCCAACAGCATTAGTAGCAAAAGCAACAGCAACAGCAACAGCAACATTAGCGGCAGCAACAGCAGCAGCGGCAGCAACATACTGACAGCAACAACGACAACATTGGCGCATACAAATGGTGTTAAAGCCTGAGCGCAAAATGTAATTTGTTTTCACACAACATAATCAACATGATAACCCCGGCCAAAACGTCTTTAGATTGAGTCTAATGATGATAAACGCTTTTACTGTGAGGTAACTACAGACTTCTGACACCGACGCAGCAGACACAAACCATTGCCCACACCAATGCAACAACAACCGAAGAGAGAGCGACCGACTGGCAACTGGCAACTGGCAACAGGCACAACGGCAATAGCAACAGCAACAGCAACAGCAACTGCTGCAACTGGCTGCATGGCCAATAATAAGTCAACATTCCAAGGCGTGTTAAGAGATGCTCGATTAAATGCCTCAATTGTGGCTCATATTGAACACCAAGGCGAGCGCGACCCAGCAACATCGACACCACACACCACCTGTCTGCAAAAAACGCTTGAAGAAGAAGCAGCAGCAAATAGCACCGCCCCCACCAACGGTCAACTTTGTGCCCATTGCCCGTGTCCGTTGCCCGTTGCCTGTTGCCTGTTGCCTGTTGCTTGTTGCCTGTTGCAAGTGTTGCATTGTTGTTATTGCTCGCAGTGCTTGCCTGACTTTTAGCACTGAGCAACAACAGCTCGCAATGGGCGAAATCGTTTAGTGTCGTACCTAACTAAGAAAACGTATTTTCAATATCGAAATTATTATTATTAGCTGACAGCAAATCGCAGTTTTCGACTGTTGTTGTTGTTGTTGTTGTGGTTGCGCGGCGTTGCCGACGCATATTGTAATAAATGGACAGGCCTGTTATTGTATGCACTTTGTATATGATATGCGAGTACTAACCCAAAACTTAGCTCGAGCACACTACAATAATTGAGCATCACCAATTGCTGTTACACTTTGTCTAAGAGTGAAAATGAGGACAAATATAATTGCAGATGAGAAATAGCATAGATATATGTTTATTAAATAAGAACTTGATATATATAAAACTATACGAGTTTTTAATACTCTATATTTATAACTTAACTAAAACATTCATTCAAAAGATAATGATAAAAGATAATGCTAAAATCTACAAAAAAAAATAATTCATATAATATATTATGTTTAGATAATAAATTAAGATATAAAGTTTAAAACAAGCTAAAAGCATCCATGGCTGCTTCAAAGGCTCCACACCCATAGGTGAGAAACTCCTTCAAAGAGTTATTCACTTAGTTATAAAATACATATGATGGAAATATTTTTTTTTATAATTTCACGAGTGCTTGAACAAAAATAAATATAAAGAGATATTGCGCTAGGCTAACTTAATAAAAAAAAAAATTAAAGAAATATGAACAATTTTGAAAAAAGCGTTAGCTTGATTTATATGCTAATGTCTATCATTTTAAAGTTATATTTTAGTGTAAAGAAGTTTTAACTAAAATTGGAAACTAGTTAAACACTATAAATAAGGATTAGTCTAGCTCGAAGTAAGCTGAGATTAAAACAGGTTTCATTGCGAATAAACTAATTTATATAAACTACTTCATATAGAATTTACTAATGTATCCTTATTTATTTTTATATTTTTTTAAAATATTTTATAGTATGTTCAAGGCATCATCATGAGCAGAGCCCATGAAGCAGAGTCAACCTCTGGCATCATACTTTTTTTTTTTTTTTTTGCTTGACTCGCCATCTGCGACTGCTGGTCGGTTTCTAAAGGTGAGAAACTGGCCACATTGCTTGCGGGCAGCGCTGCACCCCCCTAACACACATATTCACACACACACACACACACACACGTATAAATATATATACACACAACAGCGCAATTATATGCCATTTTATAAATACAAGTATTTTCAATAAATATGAGCATTTCTATCGAAAATTTATGCACAAATAAGCAGGTGTTTAGTAGTGACGAGTCAAACGCTGCCCGACAGCAATGGAAAATATATACAGACATAAATGCCGAGTTAGATGCCCAGAGTGGCATCAAAGTGTGGCTAGTGGTAGTAGTTGTAGTACTCATCAGCATTTTGGCCATGGCTATGGATGATGGGCTGTTGGCTATTGGCTGCTGGCTGTGGGTTTTGGGCTATGGGCCATGGCTAAATGGCAATCCGTTACAGTTGTCGATCAGCTAACAAGATAATTGTACAAATACAAACACAACAATGAGGCACAACAACGAGAGCTGTGATAAGCAACACGTTACCCAGTATCAAATTTCAGATCTTCCAATTAACTGACCAATAAGCGGCAATGCTTTTAATTTGATAATAGTGCAAACTCACGCCCAGCAGACAGCAACAAACTGTTTGTTGCCCAGTTAGCTAGCCAGCAACTTGTTCCCAGCAACAACAGCAACATCTACAACAACAATTCCACGCAATGTAGCTGCAATACGGACACAGACAAAAACAATAGACGCATTTGTAAGTCGCCCCAACGGGGGGCTAATAAACTCAAAGCAGAACAATTGCTGGCATTTTTGACAGCAATATTATTTAGAATAGATTCCTATATACTTAGACGACTCACAATAACTTAAAGCCATAACAAAAACTTCAAATTTCAAATGCCAGATCATATTACCAGGAAATCTTTTCCAACCAAAAATTACTATTAAATGCTTTAACATTATTTTATAAGTGTTTGAGAAGGAATTCATATTTATGAGGCTGAAGTTGAAATTGTGAAAAATTAAATGTATTAAATTAAATCTGCATATATTATTAGAATCAATTTTAGTCAAAAGCTGAATCTGAGGATATGTAAAACACACAATGAAAGAAAAAAATATATTTTTTTTAATTAAGTGTATACATTTTTTTCTCAAATATTTTTACTGTCAAATTTGTATTTATTTATATTATTATATATATTTTTCTTTTCTTTAATTTTATTTTAATAAAGCAAAAAGCATTACATTTACATTAAATGTAAAAATAATAAATAATATAATTATATAATAAATTTAGACAAATACCTAAAGAAGAAAAGAAATGTGAAAAAAGTATTTATAAAAAAAATACAAAGTTCAGAGAAACGTTTTGTAAACAAAAATTTTAAATTTATTACAAAACCTTAATTATACAAACCAATTTATATATTTTTAATTTGAAATTCCACTAGATTTATTATAAATTCTTATAAATTATATTTGTATCGTGTTGCCCAGCGCTTGTTGTTATGGGAACGAATAATTAGATTCTTAATAAAACGCAGCTTATGAAACTTCTCTTTGAACCACTTGCCAAATAATGTTTAATAAGAACTTATTGAAAAGTTGGTATGTGCATTAAGTACTTAAATATGAGCTAGGCACAAGCACTTAGCATCAATCAAGCACTAAACAAGAGTTTAGAACGGCAGCAGCTGAGTTGCCAGTTGACATATGAGCAACAGTCGGCAGGAGCAGCCGCTGCAGCCAGAGAGCAACAGTTGAATAAGCCGAAAGAAGAAAGAACATTTTGCCGCCACACCAGGAGGAGCGGCTACTACACAGAAACTGGGAATCGGTAACCGGGCCGCCGGCTGACTAACAAGCAGAGTTACTATAGGAGCAGCAGCAACAACAGAGTCCAAACCAGAAACAGAAACAGAAACAGAAAGAGAACCTCAAGCATTCAGAATTATGTAACACGGCATTTGCAAGTCAAGTCTGTGGGATGTCACTGTTTGGATAGACAGGTGAGACAGCTGAGCAAAGTTGCCGCCGCTGCCACTGCCGCTGCCATCGTCGTTGAACTTAATCTGCGAGCATGATTGTGCACTATTTGTAGAGTGGACGAGCAAGTGTGCGCGTTGTCCTGGCAAGGTTGTTATGGACGCACCAATGTTTGTTTGTGCATGTAAACACGCCGGGCGATACGCTAAGCACAAAAAGAAAATCAAAAGCAAGTCCACTTCGAACTCCAATTCTGGTTGAAGCAAACGTCTGACAATGATCTCTAGGCGCGACAAATTGCTGCAGCAGCCCTGGGAGGAGCTGCGCTATGCACAGCATCGCGAGAAAGTGATGTCCGCACGGCCGGCGATTGATACCAAGTCGCCACGCCGGCACGATCACGTGCAGCGCAAGTGGAAGAAGCAGCAGAAGGAACGGGAGCGCCAGGAGCAAATCGAACGGGAAAATCTGCGTCTGCTGCAGAAGCTGGGCGACATCATGAGCACCAAGCGCATGAATAATCTCTGGCTAGAGCCGCGACCCAAGTATGTAGAACCCAACACCTAACACCAACTGCAGATTCTTTTTAATCAATTTTTAAAATGTCCTATAGTTTTCTGCATCGGGAGAAAATGTTCCATACGCGGCCATACTCCAGCCTGCCACAGGTTGTCACAATTTACGGCGCTCAGCCACCCGGTCCGGTGCTATATGGCACGATGTCCAAACCCACAGTTGTGGGGCGCTGTCCCACCTGTAGCGGCAATCCCGAGCGCACACAGGTGGTCATTCCGGAGCAACGTCTGCCTTGGGCGCCCTCGCGAAAATCCTCGAGCCGCAGACAGCAGGAGCAGCAGCAGCGCTGCTATCAATGCGGCGGTGTCAGGAAGTTGGAGCGCAATCTCTTCGAGGACTACTCTTTTGACTATGAATAACACTTGAGTCGACAAATAAAAAGTAGCTACAAATTTATTGAACAAACGAGACACACAATCATTCACGCTTTGGGTACATTGGGCGGCAACGTGGCAAAGGTGAGGAAGCCTGTGTGACCGGGCAGCACTTGAGGATTACTAGACGTTAGGTACTTTTTCAGCTCCTTGGGCTCCTTCGTTTTGTTATCATCATTCGCATTCGCATCGCTGCTCTTGGGCGCCTTGAGAAACTCCAAATCAATGACAGGCACTGATCGAGTCTTAATCACGCTCTCCTGCTGCAGCACTTCCATTGAACAGATCTCATTGAAGCCCAGTTTGGTGAGCACATTAATGCAACGCTGCGATTGCTCTATGCATGGGGAGAACGAGCAAAAGCGGCCACCTGAAATTGATGAAAATGTAAGATTATTAAGGATACACTGTTATCTTAGTGTGGGTCTAATGATGTTAGGTTGTGTGGCAAACTTGTTGCTATAAGAATAAGAGCCGAGTATGAACCTAATAAACATATGAAATCTTGTGGATATAGGAAATTTAATTCATTTAATTTTCTTTCTTATCATATTATATATCAAATATATGTATCTATCTGTATATGTCCATAGAAAATTCACATTCTTATACCAATCGCAGCTGCAATATTGCAACGCGCATTTGGTTTCACTAATGAGTGACAAAGCTGCCCAGCGGGCTGCCTGACCACGTCAACTGCCAAAAGCGGGCGCATTCAATGTCAAACACAATGAAATGGACAAGACAGACAGCCAGACAGACAGAGAGTAAGAAAGACAACTGACTGACCAAGCTAGCCAGAGTCTTGATTGCTGCTGCTGCTGTCGGCTGCCGCGCCAAAGGGCGCTGACAACTTGTTGTCATGCGCCGACCGGGCAGTCGCGTTTCACTTACCCGACAACTTCAACGCCTTGAATGCATGTGGCACTGCCAAATCTGGCGCGGGCAGATCCAAAAAGACCGCATCGGCAATACCGTTCAGCTCGCTGGTGAAGCCCAAATTGCACACATCTCGATGATAGACCGTTACAAAGTCGCCGAGGCCGTGCCGTTTGAATTCGTCGCGCGCCTGATCCGCTCGCGCCTTATGAAAATCAAAGGTGTGCAGATGACCCGTGGGCTTCAGGGCGCGCAAAAAATAATGCGACAAAGAACCGGATCCGGTGCCGGACTCAACAACAACTGCGCCGGGCCGTACCTCCAGCTGATGCAGTATCATGCTTATGTCTGGAGTATATATAATTTGTGTGCGATGCGGCAACGTTTGTGTCCACAGCTCGGGATTCGGCTGCAATACATGTGCATAACCTTTAGATAGCTCTACTCGACTTCCATACTCCACACCAATAATACCTAGGCGGTGCAAAACATTGAGATCAATTAAGAGTTTACTTATTATTAATTAACTAAGTAGCTTACTTTGCACTTTTAGTGACCCGTATGGCGTCTGGAAGATATGTGCTATAGATTCGCCTTTTTTGTTTACTATCGTTGGCACCGCTTCTATGGCGTGCATGGAGTTCACGCTCAGATAGAGAATGACAATGTCGCCTTGCTCTATGTATGTTTTGGGCTTCAAAAAACTCATTGTTATGGTGGATCGTTGTGATTGCCGGTTACTGGCTAGGATACGGCAAGAGGAACGGAGACGCGTGGGCCAACCAAAACCGAGAGCGGCAAAATACCAAATTGTGTGACCAACACATTTCAATACAAAAATAATCAAGTATATGCAATTTTTTATTTTAAACTGCTTAAAAAGAGTTAGACTCTATATTCTAATAAAAATACACTAAAATATGGAGTCTCTCACTTAATCAATATTAATTTAAAAGTTTGTTTTAAGCGAAGAACCCTAACTGCAATAAAAGTGTAGCCAGGTTTTCTGAAAAAAATACTAAATTATTTCTGAACTCGCTTACCAACACCTTTTATGTGCGGCGAGCAGCCCACTTCACGTTGATTTGCTTCTTCTTTCCCTCTTTTGGTTTTTTACTACAAGTATGTAAAGCTTGCTTTCTGTGAATTTGTCAAATAATCTGTGGACATCCGCAAAACGACTAAAAACTTTTTGCCAATTGACTCTCACGATGATTGACAAATATTCACTCTATAACATTATAACTTACTTATGTAAATTTCATTGTTTCTTTCGCCCAATTTTATGCTCAATTGGAACCTATCTGTAATTACTTCGAATGAATTCGCATTAAAACCAACAATTGAAACAAAAGCAGCCACAACATGGTCCAACGCTTGACTTTGAGGAGACGCCTGTCGTACAACACCAGATCCAACAGGAGGCGCATGTAAGTCTTAAATCAGAACAGTTGTTTTTTTTTTTTGAATCTTATAAGACATTTGTTTACAGTGTGCGCACTCCCGGCGGTCGTCTGGTCTACCAGTACGTGAAGAAGAACAAGACCGTGCCACGCTGCGGCCAGTGCAAGGAGAAGCTTAAGGGTATCACCCCATCCCGCCCAAGCGAGCGTCCACGTCTGTCTAAGCGCCACAAGACAGTGTCCCGCACATACGGCGGTGTCTTGTGCCATGGTTGCCTGCGTGAGCGTATTGTGCGCGCCTTCCTCATCGAGGAGCAGAAGATTGTCAAGGCTCTGAAGAGCCAGCGCGAGGCACTTGTCAAGCCCGTCAAGAAGGTGGAAAAGAAGCCCACCAAGGCGGCGCCAACCAAGAAGCCCGCTGGTAAGACCGCCGGCAAATCCGCTGTCAAAACTGCATCCAAGAAACCCGCACCCAAGGGTGGCGTTAAGTCCAAGAAGTAAACGTGCTTAGGATTTTCATTGAGTTAAGAATTGGACGAGGAAGCTTTTTGTAATAAAGAAAATACAAGTTGGAAAAATTAAATCTTTGCTTCTGTAAATTAGGATTATGGTTCTTGACCAGGATAAACAATCAGCTGCGGGAATTTTAGTTAATTAGATTGTCATTCACATTATTTGCCTACAAGCATATGCAGCTGAATTACATATTCCGTAAAATGTGGAGTTTGATAAGGCCACGCAACTGCAATGATTTTTATAGTTGACTTTTTTTCGCATGGTTTGTGTCTAAACTAAACGAACAGCTGTTTAGTTCAAATTGGCATTCCCATTTTACACAAGCAAATCAATGCAGTTGCCAACTTAAAAATCATAATTATTTTATGATGCCAACCCAAGCGACTGTCAGCAAGCCGAACGAATCGTACGTAAAATAATAAATTGTGCTACTGTCACATGACATTTACTAAATTTTACAGCACAATACGAGTGCCATTCGATACGCCGGAGCATGCCAGGATTGCCTATCGAGTATTGAGTGTGGATCAGGAACCGCGCCGCAATTTTGTGCAGAAATCGCTGAGCTTGGAAGACGATGTGCTTGTGGTTCAATTCAGTGCCGATCAAGTAAAGAATTTACGTACTGCTATAACGTCGTTCTTTGAGTGCCTGCTACTGTGCCAGGATACTATTAAACTGTTCGGTGAAAAGACCCCATCGGAACTAAGACACAATGCCGGAACACAGTCCAGCGCCGACTCCACATAGAGCAATCTATGGATTTGCATTTTATATACTTTTCACTGTGCTATTCTTTATTTATGTGGCGTGGGCCTTCTTGCCCGTGGAGCTGGGTCTGCACTCCTATTTGCCGGACAAATATTTTGCGGTATTTGTGCCCGTGCTGATAATGGTGTGTGCCTTCTTTGCCGTCATTATCTATCCGGCTATTAATCTGTCATTGACGCCCAATATCGATTCTATTGCGTCGGTTGTCGATCTCAAGCTGGTGCTGCCCAAAGGCTCAGAGTTCACCTCTTGGTCGCAGTTGCAGTGTCAGCGCTCTGAAGCCACTCCCAAGCGGAATCCATCGCCAGCTACAACCCTGTGTAATCTGTGCAAATCGGAGCACGTAGCAAAGACTCGCTCACCCATACCTCCACTTCGATTTCTAGACTTACAAGAAGTAAACGCCACATACTATAACTAACAAATTTGCCTTTAATGTTATTCTTTTCACTTGCGACGCACTGTCGTCCAGCCCTCCTCTGGTTCCACAAACTGTTCCGCTTGCTGTTTGCGTGTCTGGGAGCGGGTTACCCGCCCGCTGCTTGTGGCGGCTTCTTCGTCGCTGTCGGCTGCATTCATTGGATCGTCGACACTTTCGTCATCATCATCCATTTCCTCGTCAGACGATGAGTCGTCGTCTATGGGTGTATATGTGATTTTCACATCGGGACGCAGCCAATCCTTGCCTTGTGGTAATTTACTAAGCTCCACTTCAATCTGCGGATATTGGGATGCCAGTGCCATTTGTTTGTATCGTAACAGGTTGCGGCATATCTCGGGTATGGACTGATCGTCGCATAACGTGTTGAATTCCTGATCCATAAGCTCTTCGATCACCTCCTGCAGCTCACCCTGCGTTATATTCTCATTGCCCACACAGTACTCATATGTATAGTCCATTATTTGTATGGCGACCTGCGAAATTGTTAGGTTACATTTTGATTGAGAATGAAATAAAATGTTTCCATACCTGCTGGCCATTGCGTCCGCCCATGCCATGCTCAACAGCCAGGCGTAGATTTTGCCAATTGTTGAATATTCTTTCAACAATTAAGCGAAAATTCTTTTGGAAATCTGTTTGTGCCATAGCGTGCTAGCCAGTGCTGTGCAATTGTGAATACTTGTTTGCCATTCGCATGTTTTCATAAATGCTACAGCTGAACTTTTGTTTACATGTCTACGCGCGAAATTATGTCGGACAGCGAAAATGTGGAGCAAGCTCTAAATGAGCATGAGCTGAGCACTGAAACCAGCGTAGCGAATGCATATGAAGAGGATGATGACGACGAGGATGCAGAACCAATAACCGCACAAAAGGTAAATTAAAGGAGACATACTTAATAGATCACATCATGTTATAACACATATTTACGCAGGTGCTGGACATTTTGGAAACCTCTTGGACAAACGAAATGTGTGCGCCGGAATTGCTGCAGCACCAGTCAGACATGCTGGAGCTGATGATGTCGCAAGTGGCACACATGGAAGAACAAATGAAGGATCTGGATAAGAATGACTTTCGCTTTGTGGTGCATCAGATGGAATTGGAGCGCATACGCTATATTATGGCCAGCTATTTGCGCTGTCGTTTGCAAAAAATTGAGACCTTCACCCAGTACATCATTAATCAGGATGCAGCATACGATGCGGCCGACAAGCGCCTTTCGCCCGAGGAGTCAAAATATGCGCAGGAGTTCGCGTCAAATGTGGATGAATACTTCAGCAAAGTGGCCACACGCTATATGCCCAATCAGCAGCGTGGCGAGGCAGAGCAACGCATTGTCGCTCCCAATCTTATGAGCCATGTATTTCTCAAAGCCAATGTGGCAGGTGGGTTAAGCTATTCATATATTAGACATGTTTCATCTACAATATTATTTGTGTTCAGTGTCTGGCGTTATAGTGGGCGTTGATGATGAGGAGGTGGATCTGACGCCAGGATCACAGCATATAATACCCTATCAACTGGTGTCCGATCTAATACAGAAAAACCAAGCGAAACTTATATAAATAACGGGAAAATACACATTCAATTTAAAATTACAATTACCATTAGTGAACAAATTTTTCGCGCTCAAATTGCAGCCAGTGTTGGTAGGCGCGCATTGTTGTCGCTGCTACATCTTCTTCTTCGCCTACAGCTGGCGGCTTAGTAATGACGTCACAGCAGTCGTTTCCAGTGGAAATTCTTGGGTACACACGCCACGATTTAGTCTCAGTTGTCAATGTGGCGCGCTATTACGCGGATACCGAAAACACTTGAGTCACTTGGCCAAAGTGTCGTAGTGCTACCTCAGCAATTCCAACATTCCCAGCTGTACAACAACAACAACCACAATATCTGCAGTAAAACCAATTACCTCAGCTTACACAACCAAGCGTCGCTCATAAAACTCAAATACAGAATGTCGAGTGTGAAGCCAAAGGTTGTTTTTGTCTTGGGTGGCCCCGGTGCTGGCAAGGGCACGCAATGCTCGAAAATTGTCGAACGATTCCAATTCGAGCATTTATCAGCTGGCGATTTGTTGCGTGAGGAGCGCTCACGAGAGGGCTCCGAATATGGTCAGCTCATCGAGGATTATATACGCAATGGCAAGATAGTGCCCGTAGAGGTGACGTGTTCGCTACTTGAAAATGCGATGAAAAACTCAGGCAAGTCGAGGTTTCTTATCGATGGCTTCCCCCGCAACCAGGATAATTTGGATGGCTGGAACCGCCAAATGTCCGACAAGACGGATATGCAGTTTGTGCTCTTCTTCGATTGCGCTGAGGATGTGTGCGTGAAACGTTGTTTGGGACGCGGTCAGAGCGGCTCCGGTCGCACGGACGACAACATGGACAGCCTGAAAAAGCGTATCCAAACATATAACAACGACTCTTTACCCATCATCAAATACTTTGAGAATGCCGGCCTGGTAAAGACCATTGACGCCAGTCCCGATGCGGACAAAGTCTTTCAGGAGGTGGAGCGCTTGTTTGTTTCCAATGGTTTCCAATGAAACAACCTGGGGAATGGCCAATCCAATTAGTTGATGGTCTAGCTTGAATTGTATGTGTGTTTCCTAATGTGTGTGTAATCTTAATTGTATATCCCTCCTCCCTTACTTAAATAAATATATATTTACGCTTGTTATCTTAATTAGCGATACGATCTTTTTGCGTGAGGGAATTTACGGGCATATCAAAGTTAACAAATTTGTCACTTAAAAATAACAGCGTCTAGCATATAAAACGGCAGGTGAATACGGTGCTTAATCCTTAATCCTTGCGCAGCTTGTCCAGGCGTGCTTGCAAATCGGCATCGGCGTCGGACATGGGCGTCGAACCACCGCTGCCGCCACTCGCAATACCACCACCTGCACCACCGCCACTGCCTGACGATGGCCCGCCGCCTGCTCCACCTGCAGCAACAGCCGCAGCAGCTTTCTGTGCACCCGCTCCGCCTGCTATGGAGAGCGATCCGGACGCTGTAGGTAGATCACCCAATTGTTCGCCCAGCTGCAGACCCAGTTCGTCAAGTACTTGGGAGACAACGGCATCGGTCTCCTCCTCATCGCCCTCATCCTCCATGGCATCGTCGATGGCGTCGTTGATCATCTCCTCCTTCATGTCCATCATCTCGGATTGCTTCTCGAAGTCCTGCAGTATCTTTTGTATTTGTGGGAGATTCAGTTGACGATTCATGTTCTGCATGGCCTTGGTGACACCTGCGAAAATAACGATATCATAAGCAAACTATGAATCATCAATGGAAACCTTCTCTTCAGACACCTTTCATTGCTTGGGCCATTGTGTTTTGAGATTTAAGCGTTTGTATTTTAAGTGAGACCGCCTGAATGTTGGCCTTCATAAGCATAAACTTCTTGGAATAACGACGCGTGCGTACTAAGTCCTTGGCCATGATCTTGACTGCATCCATTTGGCCCTCTTTGGCCATTTTCTTTATATCAGCAATGATTTTCTTTTCTTGTTGGTCCATTTTCATCCGCTCACGATCCAAATCACGCATGGCCTTGTTCAGGGCGCGCTGATTCTTGCGCAGCATCTCATCCGGTGAGATCTTTTTGCCAAAAAGCCAATCCATTTTGCCAAATTAATAACTATTTACGTCGTAAGAACTGTGAAGGAGTGTAATTCTTAAGAATTACTCATCAAAACAACAAATGATGGTCTGGCGTTGCCACTAAGTTGCTTAGCAGAATTTCTTTTTAGTTAACAGAAAACTCCCATCAATAACAGGTTTTTATGAATTTTAACAAAATTGTTACCATATCCACACATTTTGTTTCACTATAGCAGTAAGAAATATGTATTTGTTTTAATTTTTTTAAATTAAATTCTCACATTACACTTTTACAATCAATTGCACATAATGAGCAATTATCCTGAATATCATTTGTTTAGGTAGTTTTGCTTAATTTGTGAGCACCATACTAAGCATTACTCTACACTACGCGATTAATGTTATGCTTACGTTGTGACGTTTACGCTTACGTTAACATCTGCATAGCTCAGCTCACAAGTTCTGAGTTTGTGTTTAATTTTTCTAAACAAAAATGAAGGAGTTCGACAATTTCAATTTTAGCGTAGATAAATGTAGGCGTTGCTATTACATAGCCTGATTTGCTTTAAGCACAATATTCTTTTATTCGCACAGACACGAAGGAGCTGACACGAGAATGTGTGGGCGGCAGCGATTTGCAGCAGCGAAAAAAGGAAATCGAGGCCTACAATGAACAGACGGCAGCAACGCTTAAGCAGACTTGCAAAAAGAACTATATGCAGTTTATACAAACGGCCAAGGAGATCTCACGTAAGCGATAATTATTGTCCACCCATTGTCAGTCCTAATGTATGTACATATCTGTAGATCTGGAGTCGGAAATGTACCAGCTATCGCACATTCTCATTGAGCAACGCAACATTTTGGCCACCATGACCGATGGAAAGACGACCAGCCATCTCAAAGCGGACAGCACTGAGGCGGAGAGTAATGCGGCCACTGAGGATGTGGACAACAGTCAAGCGACGCGGGCTGTGAAGGAAATGGTGCAGGGCTTCAATGGGAATCTTGAAGGAAAAACGTTCTTAAACGAGGGCGCCCTCATTGAACTGGATGCCAATGATTACCGGCCCATACAACGCGTATTCTTTTTTCTGTTCAATGATGTGCTTATTGTGTGCAAAGTGAAACATGATAAGTAGGGCATCCCTAAAAGTTTATAGACAACTTTTCATTTAATCTTTATTCCCACTGACTTGCAGACGCCTGGAGTTCCTTACGGAATATGATCCCAAGAAGATAGCCGTTATCAATATCAAAGATTTGGATGGCGTTAAGAATGCCATCAACATTATAACGCCTGACGGCTCCAAGATTTATCAGAGCATTACAGCTGCCGGCAAGAGCGAATGGATTGAAAAACTAGAAGAAGCTTTCCGCTTTGATCAGCAAAAGAAACCAAAGAAGGGACAAGCGCCGCAGCCACCAAATCGATCCAAGCAACAGCAAGCCCAAGTGAAAACTGCCACGCCCGAAAAATTGCCAGAGCAAACTCCCACAGATGTGCAGCCGAAGTCGCTCGAGGATGAAACTCCTGAATGGCTGAGCACGGCCAGCGAGGAAATTCAAACGTTGGTGGCACAGCGCCATTTCGAGGACGCACAAGCACTGATCAAGCGCACCCAGGAGTTTCTGAGCATGCCCCAACACAAAAACAAAATGCTCCAGGCGAACGTAATCGAGGAGAAAATTAAGCAACAGGAACAGAAGCTAACCAATGTGTTGCTCCAGGAGCTATCAAATAGTCACAATCGCAATTTACAGATTGCACTGCGAGAAGTCCGGCGACCTCTAAAGATACTCGTCGAAATGGGTCGCTCCCGACAGGCGAGTGCCACACTGCTAAAGGTATGCACGGTCAGTTTACGTGTGGCACAGCGTGAGGCACGTCGCAACAATGCGGAAATCTCTGAGCTCTTCTTCTGCGATTTGACGCAAGTGGCATGTGATTTTCTTATTGCCTTTGAACAGCAGCCGGCCTGCGTTAGCGGTGAGTTGAGATATTGTTTGATACAATCCCTATTCTAAATCGTATGCTTGCAGCCCTTGTCGTATGGTGCAATGCAGAGCTGCAGTACTTTGCCAGCCAGTTGATCAAACACTACCTAACCAAGGGCACTTCGTTGGAGGCAGTGGCCAAGTGCGTGGAACGCGTGCGCAAGCCAGCCACAAAGCTAACAGAGATTGGCCTGGACATAAGTTACCATTTGGAAGGTCTCTTGCGTACAACGCTCGAGTCGCTTATCGAGGAGTCGAAACAGCGCCTGCTGGACGCCGTAGGTCGCACCGAGGAGAGCTGGCAGCCTTATAATTTGCAAACAAAATCCAACTTAAAACGATTGCTGTTCGAGTTGGATACGTTGGGCATAGATGTGCGCGCTCAGACCACTGGCGATACATGGCTGAACCTTACCCAATCCACGATCGTATTTATCCGCCAATTTCTGCAACTGACCGAACACTGTGGCTGCCTGGCCAAAGGTGAAACGTTGCTGCAGAGCCTGGAACGTCTGTTGCTAGATCTTTTTTTGGCTCACCATGCGTTGAAGCCACCCAGCGACATGTCGGTGGATGTGAGTTGTTCATGGGAATAATTTCTTATTTCTTTATTCTCATAACCCGTTTTTCACAGCCCAACTTTGTGATGAAGAACAAAATCTTTCTGGTGGACAATCTGCTGCCCATTGCTATCGAGAAGTTCCGCAAGACATCCGGTCGCCAGTGTGAAACACTACGGGAGCTTCATACCAAGCTCTCTCGCCAGCAGGGCGCTCCAGTGCCGCGTCAGCGGAGCGTTTACACGACCGACGTATTTTAAAAGTTGATAACTTTACTTTTGATTACATATATAATTTTTTATTTTATTTTTTTTTTCGTTTTGCTTCAATTATTTATAATATAATTATATACATATATAACCACAATAATAATATTTGTAAAATTAAAAATCGAAGCGTGTGCTGCACTCTATTCTCTGTTATTTGCTGGGCGCGAGATGTGCCCACAATTATATATATATATTATTTATATATATCCGACTCATTTTTATATAAACTAATATGTAAACAAGTTTTTTAAATTATTATTATTTTTTGCATTTGTGTTCCTGTTCTTTCTTAGCTGCACGAAACATAGGATTTTACATATGTTTGAATTTGACAAAAGATTGATTTAACTGTTTTTGATTTTTCAAAATTACATACAAGCAAAAGCTGGCTGCTTTGGCGCCCCCGACTATTGATGTATTGGTGTATGTGTGTGTTTATGTGCGGAAGTGAGGATGTGCTGTTGCGGTGGCGCCGGCTTCGTCTTTCCGTTATTGTATTAATTTATAATGTAAAATTCTTAACTAAACCACTTATCAATTATATTCATTTATATATATATATATATATATATATATATATATATAATTGTACATATATATTTTTATATATATAAATAAATATACATATATACTTTTTCTGCATGCAAATGTGTTTTGTGTGCGAAGGGAAGAGGGCGTTTCAGGACACTTTGATAGCAATGTATCAATCACTACTATATTAAACAAATTTAAAAACCGAAGGAAAAAATTTAAAACGAAATGTTTTATGCACACGCAATCATTAATTTATGCTTCATATTGTTTACAAACAAATTGAAAATAAAACCTTCGCTGACGACATTTAAACACATAGACAAACTAAAAGCACTCACATTCCTGACACCGTGTACTCATCTGGTATTCATAATCTCAACGCTCCAGCAATGACTAATCCATGCGGGGTCCACAATTAAAAAGGACCCTGCATTTAATTCTTTTGATGAGCGTAGTAGGTAACGCCGACTGTTATTACTCTTTTTTGTTTGATTTTTTATATATATATATATATATATATTTTTTTTTTTTTTTGCATTTTGTTTCCCGTTCTGCTGCATTCTAGATTTCCTTCATTATTATTATTATTATTATTTTCTTTTAGGTTTTTACTTTGCAATTTGTGTTCAACTTTTTTTATTGGACTTAGCCTAGGCTTAGAAGCTAGAAGTACGCTTAATTTTTTTTTATAGGTTTTTCTTTCATTTTGTTTTATTTTTTATTTATATTATAGAAATTTTACTTCGCTTTTATGCACCCATCTGCTGCCACTGTGTTGTTGATGCTGTTTCTTTGTTTGTTTGTTTCTTGTTATTAGCATGCTATCGAACAATGTGTTTTTCATTTTTATTATTTTTTAGTTGTAATAAAAACCTATATGCGCTTATTACAAAATGAAAAGTGTGGATTCCCTCTGGTGTTCTTTTTTTTTTTTTTTTTTGTATTGTTTTTGTTTGTTTGATTTAATAAATAACTTCATAGACAGTAGCCTTTTTATCGCCCGAACCCGTCACAATATATTTGTCGTCAGTTGATATGTCGCAGCTAAGTACGGATGATGTTTCCTTCGACTGCAAACGAAATAAATAACAAAGAAAAAAATATCGATTGGTTATAATTATATAAATATACACAGATTGTTAATTTATAAAGTATAGTTTGAACTCAGATGACTGACTTCTAGGAGATTATAAAATCTTTTGTAATTTTTTCATTATTTGCTCAAAATGAATATCAATTTGTATATATTATTTGTGATCTTGAATTAATTCACTCACCTGGAATATACTGGCACCATATGGTGTTCGCCATGCGTTAAGCAGGTTGTCTTTGCCGGTGGAAACGAACCATTTGCCACAGGTGGCAAATCGCAGCGACAGAACGCAGCTCTCGTGCAAATGCAGCTGATACTTGTCTGGTTTCGATGCATGCAACACTTCCACATGCGAATTCTCCATGCCCACGGCCAGCCAGTCACCTGTAACAAGAGCATAATATGTACATTTAGTTATTTTACACCTCGTAGTCCTACAAGTAAAAACTAACCCGTGGGACAGTAGCCAAGTGAAAATATTTGAGAACTAAAGTCGTGTTGCTGCAGCTGGCGGCCTTCGCGTAGATCCCACGAGCGCACCGTGTTGTCAAGTCCGCCAGTCCATAATCGTGAGCCATCTGGACTTATGTCAATACACGATGCACCGTCCGTGTGGCCCTGGAACTGACGCACCAGTATCTCATTGTGTAGATCCCAGACAGCGATGTTGCCATCGCTGCAGCACGAGAAGCACACCTTCGAATCGGGGCTGATGGCGAGCGCATAACAGGCAGGCGCTGCTGAGGTTAGCTCGGCCTTGATGCGTGGCGTGGGACTGGCCAAATCCCATATCGATAGATTCGATGCTTCGCCACCAACAATAAGTGTGCGTCCATCCGGCAGTAGCTTCACCGACCGTATATAATTATCGCGCTGCAGGCAATCCAGCTGGCTGACGGGATTCTTATTGCCCGGTTGAGAGATGTCCCACACTTTCACGCAGCCCTTACCGCCCGTATAAACATATTTTGTAGGATTTGAAATAGTCACCGCACACACGACCTCTCCATGCGATAACGTGTTTATTTGTCGCGCATGTCTTGGTATACCAACACCCACCAACGCGTCCGGCGGGAATGGAACCGGTTGCAAGCTGCCCTCACCGTTCATATGGAAAGAGTATGCACTGTTCCAAAAAGAAAACAAATATAATAGGTATTACATTATAAACGTGGCTAATGTTATTGATGTACTTACGGCTTTCCACCAGTTAGTGCCGAGGGATGTGGAATGCCGTTTGTTCGTACATGCGCATGCGGATCGTACGGCAACGGCGGTCGTCCATAGGCGGGATCCGATGGTGGACGCTGATAGGGATCCGCCGGTCGTTGATACGGGGACGCTGGATAGCCAGCCGGCGGTGGGCCACCTTGTTGCATCATTTGTTTAGGATTTGCGCCCTGAGATGGTGCTGCAGCATTTGGTGTCGGTGTGCGTGCCTTTGCTCCCGGTGTGCCAGGCTTGTCCATCTATTATTTAAATAAAAAATAAATTAAAAAAAACAACGTAAATTTAATAATATAAATCCAGTTTTCTTCTTTTATAGGCTATACAAATGGTTGTCAATATTCTTGAGCAAACCAAATACTGTATTGGCTCTTACATCTTTTGTCTTGAGGCTGGGTGTAGAACGTGAAGAACTGGAGCCTGATCGAGAGGGCGGACGCTCCTGTTTGATGCCACTGCTACCCGGTTTGTCCAGACGCTCACCGTTTAAGCTCTCACGATCGCGTACCTCCATGGACACATGTTCGCCATTGGGACGTGGTGAGTGGGATTCCTACAATGGTAATTGAAATGAAAATTATATAATTGTTTTTCTCACTATACATATTGTATATATATTTTTTTTAATTTTTAGAAATTTGTTGCATGAATATCAGGGCCGACACTCAACTCACCATTTCATTTGCAACATCTACGACTAAATCTTGATCGCTTTTCTCGCCTTCATCGTCCTGCAAATAATTTTGAAAAAACAAACAAACACAATAAAACAAAATTCGTACAACGATAACATCAACAACCCAAATAGCAATTCAGCTGTTAATTGCACTAGTCTACAAATATATGATTTTATAGTTTTAATTTCGGTTTTGTGAAGCGCATGAATTAACAGAGGATTAGAAATAGACAACAACTACGTATGAGATAGGCTACTATATATTATAGGAATGATTTTTTTTTGTTTTGTTTTGTTTTTGGTGAGTTGAGAGGCAGCAACAGCTGATGACACAATGATACGAGTATACTAAATGATCATTATAGCTTGATACTCACTTGAAGTTTCTCATCTTTTCGACGTTTCGAATCGTTTTCAATGTCCAGCGGCGAACGCGTACGGTATTTCTCACGATCCGCTGGCGAAACCGAATTGCGCTGCAACATTACAAGAACTTCAATAAGTATATGAAAATATCTATGTTTTAGTTGTTGCTACTTACCAGGCGCTCTTCAGCGCCCGCTGGTCCCTCCAAGCCCATGGGCTTTATATCCGGCCTTTGATGGTCCGGCGGCGCTTTCAGCAAGCCCTGTGGCCCGTGTGGCAAACCCATTGTTGCACCCAATGCAAACGGATTTAGTGCGCTCATCGGCTGTGGCGGTCCGCCCGGCACCTGTTGTGCATGTATTTGTTGCTGCAATTGAAAACCCGTAGGCAGTTAGTTAGTTGATCAAATGCTGATTTTGGTGCAGGCGCTTAAATTGTTTTTGTTATTTTTTGGCTTTAGGACGTTTAACAAAGGCTATTCGGATGTAGCTGTGCGTGTGTGCATACAACAACAACAACAACAACATCGACAAGCGGCGGCAATTTTGACTTGACGTATTGTATATATAAAAAAAATACAACAAAATGAACAACACCCTGCGCAGAGGCGAGCGAGAAATAACGCAACAAGCAAACAAACAAACGAACGCATATGGCAAATAAACAAAATAATAATCACTTACTAAAAGTTGTTGTATTCCATGTTGCTGCTGATGCTGCTGCAGACACACGCATACCGCACGCACAAACCCATCGTTTAATAAAATTATAGTATTTACAGTTTATGTATAATTATTATAGTATCAAAATATATTAGACAAGTTGGCCGAGCAACCTATTGTTTATAGCTATACTAGTACTTAATTTAAATTTAAAAAAAAGAAAAAAAAAACACTGATACTGGACAATCAAAATATTAAGTTCAAGTCTTAAGAAGAAATTCGAAAATGATCGGGATTAAACAACCCAATATCCAGCTGTGATTGTTAAGTAATTAAAATTGTGCACAAAATTATTTATAATATGCAAATTATTTTAATTTTTAATTTTTTTATGAACATTTTAATATGAAATATGACGAAGGTTTGGTATTATAATACAACAAATTAATAGTCTTTATTCTTTATTCAATTTTCAAACTAGTTAGTTGTTCTATATTTTGTACTTTTATGGAATTTTTCTAACAAACTCTATATAAATTGAATATATTTTTTTTTTAATAACTTTGCTCTCCAGAAAATATCCTGTACTGGGAAAGCCACTTGAAGAACGTGGCGGAGTCAACTTACCCCAATGATCAGATTTAGTTCCTGCATTGTGACTTGCTTCGCACGCTCTACCGCCTGCAGCACTTGTTGCTGATGATCGGCCTGTAGGAATGGAAGTAGCTGGTTGATTAGTGTGTTGAGACGCTTCGCGATTTCCGTTTGCTTATGCATTTCCACATTAAGGCCATAGGACATTTCATAGTACTGCATTTGAAAATATGGGAGAGAAGGATTAGATTTAACATAATGAAATTGAAAGTTCATCAATTATATATATAATATATCTTTACCATAACATAATGGCGCTGCATTTCGGTCTTTTCGTTCGCCAACTTCTCGCACTCCAATTTGATGCTGAAATTCACAGGAAAAATAATCAAAAGGGCAAATTAGTTTAGTTGAAAGAAATCTCGGGCAACGCTTCCGTCGTCGAGCCGGCTAAAAATCCTATGGCCAGCAGCGCATATGGTGCGCTGCCTGGCAAACCGGTTTACACAGCCAAAGCCATACGAAGCTGAAAGGCAGCAGAAGAGCCCAGCCCAGCAGAGCATGTGCGCATGAAAAACCTACAGCAATCAACATTCTTTTTCTTTTTATATATTTGTGAATCTGAAATCGGACATTCTTTATACGACTTAAACGGAGAATGTTCTATAAAGAAAAGGAAATACTTTGAAATATAAATACGAAGTCCACAAAGAATGAAAGGATGTTTTCATGACATCATTAGAAACATTGATCTCTTGTTTTTTCTATTTGTTTAAATAACTATAACATCATGAATATGTTATATATTACTGAAATTTGAAGTGTAACTATATTGCTAGAAACATGCTATATTAGATAATATGCTAAATATTATGAAATACAACTATACTGGTATGTGTTCAAATATACATATATATGAATTTCTATGCATTTACATATGTATGGATATAGTTTCCAAATCATATTAACTAATCTTTTGCGCCCTTCTGCTGGGGGTTCCCATTGCGAAATTTTATGTCGTAGACACTTGCCTGTGATATTGTGCCTGTAGAAAATTGAACTCCTCTTTGATGCGCTCCAATGTATCGGCAATGGTAAATTTGATTGGGCCCTGAGGTGGTGGTCCCTGTTCGTATTGAAGATGGACATGGGGGCGAAACACAATTAGTAAAACACTTGATTGGGTCCCATTGCAATCTTCAATACTTACCCCGGCGGCGGGGTGACGCACCGGTGCGGGATACATGGTTGTTTTGTTGCTTTTGTTGTTGTGACGCCTGTTTGATTGTTGTCCAAGAAGCGACGGGATGAACAACAACAAATAATAATTGTAGATTGTTGTACCGTAATTTTTATTTATTTATTTATTTACGTATGTATATATATATATTTATAAATATATTTTAGTTGAGCGAATTGCTTTTGCTTCCTCTTCCTGTTGGCAGCGCGCCGCTGCCCGCTGCTGGCACCCTGAGATTACACTCTCCTCTGCCGAAATTAGCAGCACTAGCACCGGAACATGTATAAAATTTTGCAAGCGTTTAATTGCTTTTGTTGTGATTTTAGATTTAGTTCAACTCATGCGTTTCCATATTGTCTAGCTTTTTTGCGGGTATCCTGCAATGTGAATTATACGATTCTTAGTTATTGGTCGTTATTTTGCACCATTTTTTCAATACGTAGAATCTCACGCACGTACACACACACACACACAAATATAAGCGCGCTCATATATTCTTGAGCATCTCAGCAATGGCAGCCATGCCAGCAACAACGAGTGTACACACATACATACAGAGGACGACGCACATACGAGGGTATGAGTGTGAGTGTTTACCGCCGAAAAAATCAAACGCACAGTTGCATGTGCCTGGGCGAAATGTTACGCAAAAACAAGCATGCGGCATAAGGTACAAAATAATCTTACACTTCTTAGGCAGCATAGGATATTCTTGTTAAACTCTTTCCACATTACTGTGGCATGCAATTTTTGCAAAAGCAATGCACGCTGGCCGCACGCTCTGCACAAACAAATGTACCCCGTGCAATACATATACAGATAGACTGCAATTACGCAGGGTTGCCACCTTTGACTGAACAACAAATAATGCCACTAATAAGTGTACCAAGAATTTCACTTATTTTCAAAATAAATCATTTTGCCTTACGCACTTTGCGGTAGCTCAGCAATTAAATAATTTTTTATAAAAGCAATATAGAATTTCAAAAGAAAATATAATTTCCTGGCAACACTGCTTGCTGCGACAGCGAGTTGTTCACTCACACATATACATCAACAGACAGACAGACTTATACACGCGCGCGCACCCTAAACGGACGAGTGACAAAACTCACACACAAACACAGGCGCACACACGAGCGCAGCGCAAAAGAAAAATTGGCCCAACAAAAAATAAACAAAAGCAATTAAAAAACGGAGAAGCTGGCAGTACCAATTTTCATTTGGGCATTTAGCTTGCCGTACAATTGCACATTTTATTGCCACTTTGTGTGCATACACATACACTGCACAGATATTTGCACGAGCCGATTTTTTCAATGCAAAAAACGTAATTTTTTACTCGAATTCTACCCGTAAAAACTGGCCTCTTCAACCGACCGACCGACCGACTCGCTACGTCTGACAGTCAGCCTGAGCGTCGTGTATGTGTTGTGTGGCGTTCTCGTTCTCGTCTCTATTTTTTCGCATCTGCTTTAGCCGTCTATTTTGCACTTAGATTTTCGACTTCATTTAATTGAAATTTGACAATGTTTTTTACCGCCCGAAACGCACAATTACACTTAAAAGCTTCTCAACTCTACTGCCGATTTGTTATTAAATTGCGAACGTGATTTTAATGCGTGGAAAAAATAAAAAGCCGACGATATATCGCAAGATATATCTCATCACTTTATTATTTAGATGTATCGCTGGGCCTCCATATTATATCGGCACTCTTTGATTTATCGATTTGAATTGCCAGTGGATGTTATCGAAGTCTTTAATTTATTGTCCATGCAACAGTGCTGCGTATGTGCAAGGATTAATCTGGCGCGCAATCGAGAATTTAAAAATCAATGCAATGTGACTTTTCAAACAATCCAACTTTATAATTAATAATATATAAATTTACAAATTTTATTTTATGTGTTTGCTTACATTATATTAATTAAAATAATGAACAAATTGTAGATTTAATTCTAAGATATTCATTTGAAAATGTCTTACAATAAATTTAATATCATAGAAGTTATAAATAATGTATAAAATTTACATTATCTGAATTCCAATATTCCATTAATTCTAACGACTGTCTCTAGGAAAACAGAATTTTAATCTGAAAATGTGGTATGTGCTTTTCTTTACTCTTTAAGTGCCCAATGCTTGCCCAACCCATATTAATCATAAGTCAAATAATTTTATGTTTCTTAATGGCATTTATTTAATTGCTTTACAAATTGTTTTGTTCCCATCACAGTTGGTTATCACAGTTGTATTGTTGTTTGCTTTCCTCTTGTTTACTGCCTATTGCCAATGCTTTACCAGGGGCGCCACAGTTTCTCGGCGTCCTCTGGCATTGGCGATGGTGCAGGACTCTCGCAATCACTGTGATAACCGGATGAGGCGGGACTGAGAGGCGCCGAGCTGTAGTTGATGCTCAATTCGGTTGCTGACTCCGACTCGCACATTGTTTGTGCCTCATGGAACTGCTGCAGATTCTTGTAGACGCGGCCCAGATGCGACATCACCGATTTACCCAGGTCGACACTCATGCCAGGTGTGGATGCCATGACACGTGACACCTCATTGACGGCATTCATATAACCATTCCGGAAGCTCTCTAGTGGAATTGGTGGTGTTGCTGTTGTTGATTTGTTTGTCTTTTGTTGGCGCATGAAGATGACAGCTGACTCGAGCATCTCAGCTTTGTCCATGCGTAGAATGCCATCATCGCCGCGTAGCTCGGCGACAAGTGTCTTTAACGTGTCCAAGCACTTGTTGATGCGCGCTCGACGCTGACGTTCCAGCAACGGCTTCTTCACCTTCTGGTAGATCTGTGTCTTGCTTGTATATTCCATTTTTGCGTGTATATTTTAGATAAACTTCAGTTGCGTTTTGCAATGTACAAAATGCTCGTGGTTGCCTTGTTGCTGGCTGTATCGTGAATGATGTCTTTCGGTTGGCAGTGCCCTGCTTTTATAGTCCGGTGTGAGCCCAAGTTCAGAATCCACCCTCGGCCACGGCTACGCATGAGCGCACCCCATCTCGCTCACACGCACGCGCATGTCCCTGGCAGTACTCTCCCTCTCTGACACGCAGGCGCTGGAACTGTGTGGAACAGCTGCAATTGAGCGGCTGGCATGGAGGACAATCGGCAATCCTTGTGGCTCGTGGCGTGGGAACCGACCTGAAAGTAAGTTTCTCACACAATTTTTGTTTCTCTCGTTTGTTTTCCTTTTGGCCACATGCTTCGCTTTTTTAAAGGATCAGAGCACAAATTTTGCAGCTGTCGCTGTTTTGGGCATTGCTCTGGCTGTTGTTGTTGCTGCTTCTGCTGCTCTTGTTGTTGTTGTTGCTGCTGCTGCTGTAGTTGCTCTTTAGACCGGTGTTATTATCCTTAATGCATACTTCAATGCTTCATCCTGTGCGTGTGCGTGGGCCGTTCTCGTTCCCATTGTTATCCTGCCGTGCCATCTCTCGCTTATTGTTTCATCAATGTATGCAGATGATGATGGCATAATGCGGTCTCTGTCTCGATCCCTGTTTTCCACGTTCCCGTTGCCCGATGAGTGTTTATTGGGCACAATTAGTGTGGCATATTGGCTTCGTTTGGCTGCCAGGTCAGGCGGGCGCTGAAAGTGTGGCAGCGCGTGGACCGGGCAAAGGTGATCGTTGGGTGAACTGGGTGATGTTAGGGGGTTTGATTGCAACCCTCCTCTCGACCTCTAGTACTTATAACAATTATCAGCAATAATTGATCAGTGCTTGAAGCCAAAGTACTTAACTTTAGATTAAAAATCAATAGATTAGCTAAATGAGGTATAAAGTGTATTCACCTAGCAGTAGTTCGAATTAGAATTAATAATAATTCATTTAATGTAATTAGTTAGGAGTTATACGCTAACTCAATGACTATTAAAGGTAATTTAATTGAAAGGTTTGTAGGATGCTTTACTTTATTATAAAGGGTTAATAATAAGAGTACTAGATTTGAAATTAAATTTATTTCTATAAATATATAATAATAATAATATAATAAATAAACAAGCAGAAGGAGGCCTACATATGTGGTTGACTATATTCAAATTGGTCAAGCCAAAACATATCCATTGGAGAGAGTATATACAATCTTCATTTGATAACAATTAATTTAGTTATTTATCATGTATTTAATATAACAAAATTAAAATATGTATATATAAAATTTAAGAACAAAAAAAAAATATATATATATTTTAAATAAGTTACGTTGTATAACCTTAAAGTAATAAAACATCAAAAAAATTGATTATTAAAATAGAATTAAGTTTTTTTTTTTTTTTTGTATTTTGAAATTATAATTGACATTTATGGACAACATATCCGATATAAGAAATAATTTTTAAAACAGCCTTGCGCTTCAGAAATACATATATTATTTTCCTCACTTATAAGAAATCAATAATAAATGACCCCATCTCTTAAGCGTGCAGGGTACACAGCAATGAGAGCGAAGTTGTCTCCCAGACTATTATATAAGATACAAAAAGAAACAAGTTAAAAAGGGACATTTTCTAATTGTATATTAATAGTTATTTATGCCGGATTTAGAAAGAAGTCTAAATGAGATAAGCCGATGGCCAATCTATTCGATCTATTTATCTATTTTGATATTGAAAAAGATAATTGAAAGATAATTATCTTCTAACGAGTTTCCTATTAGAAGTTGATGACCTACCACACGAGTAACAGTTACTAAATTCCAATAGGCATTTATTCTGATTAGAATTACACAAGCTGTAATAAATAGTTGTAAAAATTTTAAAATAAAAGATAAAAGTATTTTCTTTTCATATTTGTTGTTTATATTTATGGTTTCATATATTTATATTTTGTTTGTTTGTTTGTTTTCTGATTTTGTTTATGCTTAAACTCTATAAACATTTGTATTGGCTAACAGACTTCTGACTAATTATTATAATGGAGTCAATAAAACGTGCCCTATCACAGACCTAACTTAGAAAACTGCGTAACACTTAATTAGAGGCAAAATGAAGATCATTGTAAAGCTTTGTAAAGCGACAGTTCGATTGCGTGCGTGTCCCGATGACTGCGGAGCTAATGAGGACTCCTTTACCAGGGACGCCAGACGCTGACGCCGTTGTTGCTGATCTGCAGCAGAGATTGGGTAGCAATGGGCGTGGTTGAGCCGCAATCACTGTCGCTGGCATAGCCGCTGGAGACTGGACTGTATGTGTCGCGGTTGCTGCTGTTGCTGCTGCTGTTCTTGCTGGAGTAAGCGGAGTCGCAGTTGATGCTGAGTGGCGTATGCATTGACATTGGCATTGTCTGTTCCATGGGCTGCTCCAGCTGATTCAGACGCATGCCCAGGTGGGTCATCAGTGTAGTGCCAAAGGCGACATCTACTTTGGGCAAGGCGGCCAGGGCACGGGAAACTTCGTTGGCGGCACGAATATAGCCGGCACGGAAACTATGCTCTGTGGTGGATGCAGTGGCATTGGCATTGGCATTGACGGCCTTGGTCTGCTTGAGTTTGCGCAGATAATCCACGGTCACCTCCAAAATATCGGCCTTCTCGAATTTGGCATCGCCCGTTTGGGCCACACACTCGGCCATCAGATCCTTAAGATCATCCAGGCACTTGTTGATGCGTGCACGACGCTTGCGCTCCAGCAGAGGCTTCATCACCTTGCGGTACTGATAAGTCTTTGATTGTTCGTATTTGGTGGCCATGTTGCGTTGTTTGGCGATATGTGTTTGTATGTAAGTTGAGCTGTACGATGTGTACTGCACGACGATTGCGTTGAGAATGCTGCTGCCGTCTCCAGTTACCGTTGCTTTTATAGCTGCACGTGCCGACGTCGACGTCAACTGCGTCTCGTGCTCAGCGCACGCACTCAGAGAGCCAACAACTGAGAGCAGAAACAAAAACAAAAACAACACCACCTGACGAGCAAATTACTCAGTCGTTCGGCTCGCTTCGGTTCGTGTCTGCATTTCGGCTATCGGCTATCGGCTCTCGGTGCGTTTGCGCTTGCAGCGATCCTCGTCTGCTGGTGGTTGGTTTTTCTCTTGTTGGCTCGGCAAACAAGTTTGTTGTGTCTTGGCAGGGGATGAAACTGATGGTGCGTCTGTGTGTTGGTGGTGTCGGTGGTGGTGGTGGTGATGGTGGTGGTGGTTGTTGCACATGTTCAGCATGTTGTTGTTGCCGCTTTTAGCTCTTCTCTGTTTTCTTTTACATTGACGTTCGAATCGTGGGAAACACTTTGCCCTCAAGTTTCCCACAAGATTTTTCTCGCTCGTTGGTGTTATAAGTTATAATCGGTCGGCCGTGTAGGGTGAGCGAGTGAGAGACAAAGAGAGCGTGTGTGTGTGTGAGAGAGAGAGAGAGAGAGAGAGAGAGAGAGAGAGAGAGAGAGCTAGATACAGAGTCTTCGATTTGAGCCCTTATCCACATTGCACAGTGGGCAAAACACATGCGGAAATTTTGTACAAAACTGAATTGAATTAAGTCCTAGGACTTTCCACTACGTGTTGCTTCTACTTGCTGTGTAAAATTCTGCAGCTTCGTTGAAAATCTGTTCTGGATTTTACGACGCCTGTCGATTACTTGGTATGGATAGTTTCAGGGATTTTGGCTACTGCCTGTGTGTGGGAATGAAGTTGTGAAAGTTTTCAGTATCGCAAGAAAAATAAAGATCTGTTCTGGAATAAACGCGGCATGTTTTGTACTTGACACGGTTAATTTCAGGTATTCCGGTACAGACTGTGTGAAAGAAGTTTTGGAAATACTGCGAGTGGTAAAGTGAAACTACAAGGTTGAATTCCAAATGCGGTGTCTAGGGATTTTCAGACTAAGTGAATGTAAACGATATCTATTTACAGGTATGTCGGAAGAACGTGGGAACTAATAAAGAAGTTAATTTAGGAATGATTATGAAAAGTAGAGATATGACTTGGATTCTGTGGATATTACATTTTGGCAATTTAATGTATTTTATTTGAAGAAATAATTTGTAATTTGTGTATATATATCTATTTATTTATTAATCTTTTTTAAATTAAAAATGTAAATTTAATTACAAATGTTTGCTTTTGAATTTAGTAGAGATTTAATGTTTATCTTTAATACAAAACTATTTACTTATTCGTTTATAAATTTTAAATTTGATTCTTATTTTAAATCTCAATTGCACAGTATATGATTTCAACTTCATTATTCATGCCCTTGCTCCACTGTAAATCTGACCGTGCCCAAGATCGAGTCATGGCGAGTGGTGTGGACAGTACCACCGAAAAAACTACCACCTGCCTTTTATTTTTTTTCGTGCCAGACGTGGCCCAGAGGTTCCTCTTTGCCGTTGTTGTTGCTATCTCTGTTTTTCGTGTTGTTGCTGTTGCCGTTGTGTTGTTCTTGTTGTCAATTATGAATGCTGAATTGTAGCTTCTGTTGAACACTTGGGCCACGCTAAGTGGCATGCCTGGGCACGTCGTGGGACCGGGCAGAAAGGAATCGGGTAACGAGCATGTAGGGACGCTGAGCAGGGCATGCAAACTAAATGACTGTACGGCAAATTGACACACACTAAAGATTAAATGTATCGCATTCGTTAACTATATAAACAATATACGTGGCCAGTTTGGCCACGGGCAGGAAGTGCGAGCAGCCGATCAAGGGCGAAAGCGAGATGAGAGAGAGAGAGAGAGAGAGAGACAGGGAGAGCGAGCTAGAGACAGTCATATTAAATGCAGGGGGATGAGATGGCAGAGCAAGCATGATGATGTCGATGCCGTGCTGAGAGTGTGCTGAACAGCAAGCCGTTACAATCTTTTCGAGAGTGTGAGAACATTTTTTCAACTGCACATGGCGAACGGATCGACAGATCGACGATTCTTAACAGGGGCACATTTAGGCACGCAACGGACTTGGGGGTTGCTCGGCTTATTGTCAATGCAACGCTCTTGTCATCGTTGCGGCTATTCATGTTGTTGTTGTTGCTGTTTCTGCTGTGGCTGTGTAATTGAATATGTGCGCATGCTTGGACCGCGTAATAACGCGCGACAGACACACACAAAATGTCATTCTACAAGTTAGTGAAATGAGAGCGCGCAGGCGTCAAAAGGGTTGCTAAACGAATGTGGAATGGAACATGGGTGAAACTTTTATCTAAATTAAAAAATAACAAATATGGAATTTGTTAGTTTGCAATGAAACATTGTAGCTTAATTTTAATAAATTATTTATATTTTTTTAGTTTTAAGAATAGCTTTACGTGAAGTATTTAAGCATTGCAATCACAACTAATTGGTTCATATATTATATGATTATTATTTTGTTATCAAATCTAAGATATTGCAATGAAAATTATAAAATTAAAAACGTTATGAATATTTAATTTTTATTTAATAATAACGTAAAAATTTTATATTAAATACATATTATTATATTATTTTAATTTCAATTAACTTTTAATAGAAAATAAATTACATTAAACTGATATAGAAGCAATATGCTCTGATTTTTAATTTCGCTGGGTTTCAAAATTAAATGATAATAAATATAATTAATAAATCCAGAATTCAACATTTTTTTGTGAAACTGAACTTATACAAACTTGATACTGAACCAATTTGATATTCAATACAAAATGAATATAAATATTTGGTAATAAAACTCAAATACAAATTTTTGTTTACTTTTCAAGTTATTTATTAATAGCTTAAACTCTAAAAACAATTATACTAAACATCGATTGACACTGAGTAAATAGCTATATATATGTATATATCACAAGTTATTTAAAGTTGGCATATTGTGGACATTAAGATTTTGAATTCACACCTTGACATTGCTGCTGTTGTTGATAGCTGGCTGACTGGCTGCCTGCCTGTCCGGCTGATTGCAATGGCAACTTGTTTATCATTTGCTCTTGCATTGCATGCAACTTGTTGCGCATGCTGAGACATGAATCGAACTGAGTGGATGGATGGATGGCTTCATTGAAGAAGTCTTTTCATTCATACATTTGACCGCTTCTAACTACCGGTTTGTTGTTGTTGTTGTTGCTGTTGCTGTTGCTGTTGATGTTGCTGCTGTTGCTACTGTGCATGCCAATAAAAGCTGCCGTCTGCGGTTTCCAGGCAGAAAAGCAATTGATGTGTGGCATTTGTTGACTCCTGCAGCATGCGTTCGTTGGCCTGGTTCTGCGCTATCTCCTCCAGACTCTCGTAGCGCTGGCAATTGCTAATGTTGTTGTTGTTGTGGCTGCTGCTGCTGCTATTGCACTTGCCACAGCGCTGCAGCATTTTGGCAATTAGATTCTTAACTTTCGACATACTCGTGCTTTAAATTGTTGTTCGCTTGTCGCGTTGCAAATTTGAACTGTGCTGCCGGCTGAACAAGTGTCGTGCTTTTATAGTACAGCATCCCGCCCAAAATCGAACCCACCACCAACACCACCCAGCGAACAAGTGCCACATGCGCAACACATGTGCCCAGCACACGGCTGTTTGATGTTGCAAGTTTGCTGCCAAGCAACTGTAGCAACTGTGGCAACTGTGGCAGCAGCAGCAGCAGCAGCCGCCCAACACTCGCCTGCCACGCTTTCAGCGCAGGCGAAATGGAGAGCAAGCTCAACACGTGCAGGATAATCTTGTCAGTCGTCCGCACCCCTCATTGTAGAGGCTTCCTTTCCCTTATTTTTTTTTTTACTTATTCAATATAACGAACGCACAAAATAAATATTGAGAGCGTCGAGCAGTTGTGGTTCCCATGGATAAGGTTCGATGGCCCTCGGTTTGGTTAGGGGAAAAATATCCCACGGTTCGAGTGGCAGCTGCTTGCAATTTAGGCCACAGCCCGTTTCGTGTTGCTGCTGCTGCCGTTGTTGTTGTTGTTGTTGCTGTTGTCGTTGTTGCTGTTATTCCTGTTGTTGTTGTTGTTGTCTTGGTGGTGGATGTTGACTGGCTGACACATATTGCACTTGCTGCCTGGCGAAAGTCTCGCTCGACCTCTAAAGCCTGCTCGGACAAGTGTGCCCACGAGTGTGCCTGTGTGCCTGTGTGTGTGTGTGTGTGTTATTTGCATCGTCTAATTGACACGCGTTCAATTATCAAATGCACACAAAAATTAAAAAGCCCCAGTTCCACCGCCTGTGTCGCATTTGCACCTGATTGATATTTGTGCGCTGGGCGCACTTGTGGAAAGCTCCTGACCGTCGGCCACAGACGCGTGGCAGACGCACTTGCCTCGTGCTGTGCAGCAGCAGCAACAGCAGCAGCAGGAGTCGCCTGCGGGGCGTTGGGCGGTCACGTGGCCAGTCATATGTTTGATTTGCTTGCCACTGTGGCACAAGGTACCGCAATTCCGTTATGTTTGATCGCCACTTGATTGAGTTTTTATTGTCGTTTTTGTGGATTATAATTTGAGTGCTATTGCAGTCAGGTTTAATCAAAGCTGTGGCAGTGTATGGCACGCGCCACATTTCGGGTGGTTGCATAGGAAATTGTTATTTAATTGAATGTGCTTTTGAAATGCTTGTTACCATGAGCATGTGGGGCTATCAGTGCGTGGCCTAAAGTGCCAGAGTGGTTAATAGCCACTAGGCCTAGTCAAGGTAGACTTAACTAATTAGAATCGTTGGCAAGTGTGGGGAACATTTGATTTGGCATTTCCCACACAGATTTCTTTTGACAATTGCCCACTTAACATTCAACTAATTTGAAGTTGACTTTCTTGACGATTGGAGCTTGAGAAATGCTCTCTTAATGCTAAAATAAATACGAGTGCTTTTCTATGTAGGCAAATAAGGTAAGCAATTGAGGGCTTAACAGTGGAATCATAAAGTTTGGCTAACTTGAACTTTTGACTCGTTGTCAATGAAGCTATTCATTATTCATGAAGGTATTCGTTGGAGAAGTGCGACATTTTGAAATCTTGCTGGCGAGTAGTCGAGCTATCAAAAAATATTAAATTGGTGGAAGTAAAATGGAATTAAAAAAATAAATAAATAAAATAGAAATTTGAAGTATATATTGTTCATGATCAATATATAAAATATAAATATATAAAATAATAAATATGTATTTTCTGTATTTTCTGATATTTCTTATCAGCATATTTCTAATAATTGTTATAACTCTGGCTAGAGAATTAATTTTTCGCTTAACCTGTTTGGGCAGATTTGTTTATTGAAATCTTATTATTATTATTATTATGTTATTCTTTGCCAAACTGTGTATGACCAAGATAATTTTTATAAAATTTTATTTAAAAATTTTTTTTATTATAAATAATTTAGTAACTATCAACATAAATATTGCTTCCGATTCCACCGGCAAGGCAGGTTGGTTCAAAGTTAAGCCAGGATCTTTATTCTTCATAAATGCATTCTTCTTGAAATTGAATATAATTATTATATTATATAAGTTGTCAGAAATCTTTACGTTTCAACAACTCACATCCCGCATTTAACTATAATTATTATTATTATTATTATATAAAGTTGTCAGAAATCGCACTCGGAATGCGGAATATCTTTAAATTATAATTACATTTTAAATTCCTGTAAATAATTTGTCTTCACTAGAATTGTAACCGTAACAAAAATATATATTTTTGATTATTATTCTTGTTATCTGAAATGAGATATATAATTATGTATATTATTTCGTACGATTCCATTTCAACTGAATTTCAAGGTCCTACGTCTTGCTCTTAGGCATGCAATATCTGATGGATTGCAAATTCGTAAAGCTTTGCACCTGTTGTCAATTTGGCTCAGAGGTTTTTTTTTCCGTTCCATGTTCTGTGCGCACACATGACCCAATGCTCATCAAATCAAATCCTCAATTGACGGCCCATTGATGTTGGCCGACAGTAGAACGCTGTCTATAAAAAACAAACTCAATTCCAATCACGTCAACGGTAGCGCCAACTTTTCACCTTCAGCTTTGGCCAATCAACGGCTGTTGCTGAAGCTGAAGTTGAAGCTGTGGCGCATAAACTCCTCTGCGGTTCAATTAGCGCATGTCGTAAAGTACAAATAACTATTGCGTAGAATTCCGCAGAAACCTCGAGGCAGACTTTGAGGTATAATCATTAAGCTGAAGCCGAGTAGCCGACATCGCGACGACGATTTAAATTAAACAATCGACAATGACGACGACGACGTCGATGCCAGCAACAACCTGATGACGACAAGAGTGAAAAACTAAAGTAAAGCAGTCAGTAATCAGTCAGTCAGACAATCAGACATTCAGTCAGTCAGTCCGTCAAGTCGTCAGGGCAGCCAGCCGCACGACGCTGATAATACGCGTCGCGCCGGCGCAATAAATGTGTGCCGTCGACAGTCGAGGCCCTCATGTTGTTATTGTTGTTGATGTTGATGTTGCTAGTGCTGCTGCTGCTGCTGCTGCTGCTGCTGCTGCTGCTGTTTGTAATCGTAACCATATAAGCGACTTAAATGGCAGGTGTGCACATCGCGTGGGAAACACACGACGTTACTCGAGCGGTTCTCACGATATGAAAATCGAGCAAGCAACGCACAAGTGAACGACGAACAACGGACGACTGACGAGCTGCCGGGCTGCCGGGCTGCCGAGCTGCCGAGCTGCGGGTGCCACTTTCCGCAATGGAGCTGCCTACCTACTTACCTACCCTTCTTATAAGCATGCATCCTAATTGGAGCTCTACAGATTGCTGCTGTTGCTGTTGCAGTAGTAGTATGTAGTAAAGTCGACCCAGAGTGTAATTATAAAATATTGTATTTTTATTGGGACGGGACTTTGTGAGCTGTAATTGGATTAGCTCTATAAAGTTATTTCGAAAGGATACCTGATATAGCTGTAACAGCGAATAATTAACTTATGTGTTTTGCTATTTAAAATGTAATTATATTGACATTAAATATGCATAAGTATATATGTGCATAAGCTACATCAGATTATTTATAAAATAGAAAATATGAATCGAGTATTAGTAATTTGCTGATCCCAAGAAATAATGTTTTCAAATTAAATATATTTTTGTTTAACGCTTAACTATAAATAAAAATTTAAAACCAAATAAAATTAAAATAATACAGCTATAATTAGAAAATTGATTTACGTGATTAGCTTTTATAATATTCCTATGATTATAGTTTTGAATTAAATTTAGAAATTTTTTAATATATAATTTATATATGCACGTATATTTAGCTATTAGTCGAAACTAATAACCTTTTTTTTACAAGATAATTAAATTTATATTTATCATTAATTTAAATTTGAAGTGAACTTGGTACAGCCTATACTTTGTGTATAATTTTATTATAGTCCAATAGAATCCATATACGAAGGACACGGCCATAAAACCACATCGAAGCCAGAATATTTATAACTTTTGTTCAATTTTACCTTTGGCTTGGCCAAGACAAATCACCACGGTCCAGTCAATTGTCTGAGCCCTCAGGCATTGCTCTGGGCTCTTGGCCAGAATTTTACGGTTTAATTGCAGTTACAATGCGTCAGACACGCAACTAGACAATCGTCTTATAGTTATTGTTGCTGTGTAGCTCACTTTTTAGGGTCTAGCAACGATTTCCTTTCCCACGCAGTGAGCGCAAGAGCACAAGAGCGTAAGAAAAGAGCGAGATTTCTAGAATTCTCAGCATGTCTGGCTACCTGCAGCAGGTCCTGGCTGCAGGATGCGTGCGCATATAAAAGGCGACGCTGCACTCGAGAAGAGCATCATTCACACAGCATCCTGCAAGCCGTGCACAGCTCAAGCAAGCAAGCACTCAATTCGATCTCATAACAAAAATGGCACCACAAACCGAAACCGCTTTCGTCTCGAAGACGCAGCACTATCTGAAGGTGAAGAAACCGCTGCTCGAGCGTCAGCGCAGGGCACGCATGAACAAGTGCCTGGACACGCTGAAGACACTTGTTGCCGAGTTCCAGGGCGACGATGCCATACTGCGTCTGGACAAGGCCGAAATGCTCGAGGCTGCACTTGTCTTCATGCGCAAACAGCTCATCAAGCAACAGGCGCCCGTCTCACCTGTGCCCATGGACAGCTTCAAAAACGGCTACATGAACGCCGTCAGTGAAATCTCCCGTGTGATGGCCTGCACGCCAGCCATGAGTGTTGATGTTGGCAAAACGGTGATGACGCATCTGGGCATTGAGTTCCAGCGCATGCTGCAGGCAGAGCAGCCACAACAACAACAGCAGCAGCAGCAGCAAACCGAATTGGAATCGTCGCCAATCAGTCGTCCAGTTAGCCCCGCATCTTCTGGTTATCATAGCGATGCCGATGAGTCTGACGCAGCAGCCAGTCCACAATCGCCCAGCAATCCCATGTGGCGCCCCTGGTAAACCACAAAACAATCAACAATCTACAACTACAACTACAACTACAACCATAACAACGAATCATGTCTTCCAATTGACTCGATGTAAACTGTGATAACAAGAGCTTTACATAGATCTACAACATACTTATAAGAAAACAAGCTTTAATAGTTTAATAAGATTATTTGTAAATATGTAGCAAGATTTTGTTTACTAACTTTAGGCAATAAGAAAATATTACAAGCTTTAATAGTAATAAAAACTAAAACTTGAAAAAACAAATTTAAATTGACTTTTTAATTTCTTGAATTTCAGAGATTTTTCTTAGGATTATTTTACTTAAAAATTATTTAGAGTAAACACTCCAACTTGGTCCAGCATATTTATTGGGTTTTATATCTCGATATTTCAGAATAATTTCAAAATATCATAAAATAAGTATTCAAATATTAATAAATCTAATTTTAAAGAAATCTTTATTAATTAACTATTAAAAACAAATATAAATCACAATTCTCGTTTATAGCTCAAAAATAATGTGAATATAAATATTTTATTTAGTTTTGTTTTCTCCGTTTATGATAGAATTATACAGAATTCAATATTTCTTTTCCTTTCATGAACGGGTTTACAAAAATCTGAAAAAAAAATAAAATCCAAATAAATTTGGAAAAAAAATTAATCTAAATAAATGAACATGGAAAATAATTTAATTTAAATAATGAATACAAAAAATACCTAAATCAAACGGTTTAATTGAAGAGTTTTAAAGAGTGTTATTAATATTGATTTTATTTTTATATAATCTGCATCGATTTATTTATTTTACAAAAATATTTTAGACTTCAATAATTTTTAAAGAAAACTACTCAGCCATGAGTATTTGCTGAGATTTCTTCAGACTGCTTCAATTCTAGTCATTGATATGATCTATTTTTTGTCTTACGAGTGAAATGAAAGTACTTTGTTATTGGCATTGTTAGAGATTTGGGACAACTGTACCAACTCGATATCTCATTTCTTCTCAACCTGTTGATGTTGCCTCAAAATATTGACACTCTCCTTTGTCTGTGGCTGCTATCTAGATGAGACTGCAATATCTGCGAGCTATCTAGAGAGCTGCGTGCTCGGCATTCAGAATCAGAGCTGAAACCCAATATGAAAGTAAGATATCCTATCTAATGGGGCACAGCTCTTAAATTACTCGCTTTATCAGTATGCGTAAGAGGACTCTGGCGTCTACAATTTTGTAATTAGTCTTGGAAGGATTAAATGGGACTAGACACGCTAACGATTTCGAAATTGGAAGATTTGTGTGTGCGTGTCGAATGATCGAGGCAAAAAGGGACGACAGTTTCGATATTTTTTAATGAGTTTTCATTTTCATTTTCGTTTTCGTGTTCGTCTTCGTTTTAATGGGGTATTGGTTTTGTAGGTGCTTGTTTATATGGTATGCTGGAATGGCTCCCCAGAAACTTGTTCGGTAAACCAAACGTGTCAACGCAACCAAACACCCCAGCTGCGAACGAGAAAGGGACTGAGGAACTCGAGCTCCCTAGGGTCGCAAGTAGGAGGTCCTGACCCTTAAGCTGGCTTTTTCCACATATTTATATCTGTGAAACCTTAGCTGTAACGACCAACGACGCCCCTGAGTGGCTAACCGAGAAACGAAACGAGTCTGAGACCTGTCCACGCCTCGCCAGCTCAACGGGCTCATCAATATGCACGTGTTGCCATCGAATCTGCATAGGCCACTCGCTGTCTTGTGTGGTGCGATCTGTCGATTTGTGTGGTGCTGGTGTTGAGCCCGGTTTTTAGGGAGGGCGGCGACATTGAGTTAAACTATAATTACAACCCCTTTTGTGCGCTGCACGTGCGCTGAGTGATGGGCGGACTAAAAGAATAGAGAAAAAAAGTGCTGCTACGGCAATTGCCCATTGATCCTGGTCCTAAACTAACAATGTCTGCATTCCAGGAACAGCCTGCATCTCACATACTAATTTGTAAACTAAAAGATAATTCAACATGTCGCGCTGTCTCGTGTCAAGTGCGCTGCCTCTAGCCACGTCTCGTCTCTAGCATGTAATATGATGACAAAAAAAAAGGACCCCACATGTGTTATTTCTCTTTTTATTTTTATAGTGCATTTATGAGTGTGCCACATGTGTGTGCGACTGTGTGCGAGTGTTTGTGTGTGTGTTATGGTGTGTTATTTTATCATTACAAAACCGACGTGTGGGTCGCTATTCAAATTTAGCTGCGATTTGTGGCCGTTGTTGTTTTAACTGCAGCGCACATGACTTGATCACCCTGGTCTACGAAATTATCTATGACTGCCTTGGGTTCAATTGGACTAGACGCGGCTCAAGTCCGAGTCGGCTCTAGGGTTACATTCGGTTGAATTTTTCGCACGCCTCGTTTGATGTTCACGCTGACCAGCGAACGTTTAGCGGAAATACCGTAACATCGACATAGTTAACACTGCCAATGATTTGTTGGAAAATCCGAGTCCTGTAACTGGACCTGATTGCGGGCATTTCCCCTGTTCGTTGCAGTTGCTTCTATTGCTGCCACATGTGTGAAAATTTGCCGCTCACAAGTTACGCACGTACCGCAGCGCATTAACTTGGCCACTTGCTGCATTTTGTATAGATAGTACATCAACGAGACGTGTCAGTTGGCGACGCTGCAATTTTGAAACGGCGTCGTAACACCAAACATCCCGCAGCGCTTAAAACGAGGTCGTCACGTGTTCAAACAAGACGATGCACGTTCTCATTCCCAAAGACCAAGCCCTAAAACCCAATCACCATCCCAATTCCAATCCCAATCCCAATCCCAGTGCGTGTGTGTACGCACACACAACTGGGCCAGGAATCTAAACACTTGCAAACAATGACAATCGGTGAGGGGTCAGGTTGTTGTTGATATACATATAGTTTTTTTTCATTTTTTTTTTTTTTGTTTGCCACAGGTTTTTGTTTCGAGCTAATCTACAATTTTGGAACCTTTAATGATCGGCAACGATAAGAAATCAGTGCACGTGTTCATCGAGCGAGCAGGTCAAGAGATTTCGTTGGAAACGATTTTAGGCCAAAAACAAGGCACCACGGTAGCCCAAATAACCGAAAACCGCCACAGTGGTAGCTGCTATCTGTCTATCTCTGTAGTCTTGGGACCCCCAGCAGGGCTTTTCGTACGATCATTTATTTATTTTTATTTATTTTTTGTTATTTTCTTGGGTTTTTGGTTTGCCATAGAAATATTTGGTGGCTATTCTATTGGATCGCATGGGCATGCACGTGGGCCATGAAATGAAAATCTATGGGAATGAGTCAACCGAAAATAGAGCCAAGGACGAAACACAATTGGAACAGACAATCGTGCATAACAATAATATGCTAGAATGATTCAACCAAAACATACAAGGCCCTAATTTCTATTTCCATGAAATTCAGTTCTGTGCACGTTCGTCAAACGTTACGAATCGTTCAGCTCTTTCTGTTATTTTTTTTTTTAAAGGATATATTCCTGGAATTATGCGACTTCTTTATGCAGTTGATCTTTTATACCAAAAATATAATTGTTGCAAAATCAAGTCTTCATTTTTAGATTGAGCGGTTGAGCCAAGAAAGTCATCATGGAAATTACTATATAAATAAAATGGAAAATTATAAAATGTCTTTATTTGAAATGTTGAATTATAGTTTGGATTCATTATGCGAGACATACATTCTAGCTATAATGTAGATTAAATTATATCCCTTAGGTGGAAAATGATTAATTGTTGAAATATGTTTTCATTAGTAATATATAATATATGAAAATTATTAAAAATCGTGTAGTTATATAGGACTATAGAGCAGACTTGTGTCAAATAGGAATATATTTACAGTATTCCGCATTAAGTATAAGTTAATCCAATCAGATTATGTGGAGCTTATCGTACATGCATAACATAATAATAATATTCATATCAATAACAATATTAATAATAGTTCAGATCATGTAAATAATTGCCCAATTTAATTATAGATCAATTAATACGTGGCCTCAAATTAAATTAACTATACACATATAAAAACAAAAATTATGTTGCAATCACGACTTTCAATATTAAGAATATTGATTCTTCGTATATATAAATAATAAAGAATAGAATTAATCTTTAAAAATTCATTAAAAAAAATGTTGTGTTAATTTTTATTAAGATTTTATTTATTTTTTAAGAAAATTTCTAGTATAAAAATTAAATATTTGTTGCATTGAAATGTTTATAATTTCATTAATATATGTATATTTATTACATGCATTAATATATATGTTTTTTTATACTTTATTATTACAAAATATTTAGACATTTTATGAGTAAATTATTTATCATCAGGGAGCGCATTTGAATAAATTACTGGCACTGCTCCTACCTTTTGTTCATAATCCCTATTCAAAGATTGTGCACACACATGGGCAGAGCTGTCTAAGAAGCAAACTTACTCTTACAACTTACAAACAGCACCAATTGTCACTTTCTTTCTTATCTGTTGACTATTTATTGCTTTGCTTTGCTGTGTTAAAAAATGCTTAGATTGTTACCTTTACTTCTAATTAAACCTCAATAGCTGAGCTGAGCTCACGAAAACACAAACACAAATCAGCTCGACCAATTCCCAATAACAAAGCGAGCCTTAGAATCAAGGAACACATCAATTGGACTACAGCAATCCCTAGGTACAAACACATTTGGAAACGAACTGTTAACGCCAGCCTACAACTTCTCACCAGCTCAGTCGCTGCTTGAATCTTAATTTGTCTCTCTGTCTGCATGGAAAGAAAAAAAAAAAAAAAAAAACGAAAAAGTAAAACAAACTATAGCTCCAAAAGATAAAAAAAAAAAAAACATAAAAAAGAAACCCAACGTTCATGGGCTTCAAATATTTATAGTCGAGTCAAAGACAATCCATTAAGTACAGGATCGTCCCCGAAATCGTTCTCTGCCATCGTCGACGCCTCACGCGCCATCACGTGTCCAACTTGCGACCGAGCCGAGGTCCAAAAAGGACAACGCTGAACGCTCTCAGCTCCTCCATGGAAGCACACAAAGTGCCCCTTAATAAGGCACAGGGACGGGGCTGCAGCCGAGCCAGGCGAGGCAGGGGTCGTCTGCTAATTGTGTGCCATCGAAATGAAATTAAAAGCAACTCCTTCGGCTTTCGAATGCCTGACACGTTTTTGGTTTAATTTTTTCTCCTTTTTCTTTTTTCCTTTTTTTTTCTTTTATGGTCCTCCTTTTTTCTCGCTCGTTTCGGGCAACGCCTCGAGGCACACACAAAATTTATAAATTTCAAATTACAGCGCATTAAATGATCCCAGATCTCAGTTAGTCCAATGTGTTTGCCTATTCAACTAGTTGATCTGGGCCTCTGCTGTCAGGCCATTAATTGTTTGAGTCGTTCAAGCGTTGAAAATTGAAAATATTCTCCCACGTTTTGCGGGGGCAACCGATGCACACGTGTTCAAGACCCGAAAAAAAGGGATTTCTATGCCAACCAAAACGAGATAAGTGCATAAAGAGCTGCCAGCAGCAGCAGCAACAACAACAACGATAACAACATATAAAAACCAAAAGTGATCAGCAAAATGAATCGTTGTTGTTGGAGTTGTTGCTTTCAATAGGCTCGAAAAAGGATCCTTCGAAAAACTGTGGGAACTGGTAGAAAGTCTCGCTTCTCACGATCCTGGCGCAGGATAAAATTGCTATACACCAACAGCAGGTGGAAGCGGAGCAGCATGACATGCCTTCACACTCCAACGCATGCAGGTTAATGCCGTTGCAGGTCCGTCCCGTCAGTCCGGTTCGAAACACACCTGCCGTTTTTGAATGTGTGTGTGCATCTGTGTGTTTGTACGCTCAGGATTTTCTCGTTTACAGTGTTTTGTCTGTGCACGTATCCTTGTACTTTCCCACACTCGCCGAGTATCTGGTGTATCTTTCTGGCTGCCTGCCTGCCTGCCTCAACCCTCGTCTGTCCCGACCTGCTGTCGGCTTGGGTTTCGTTTTTGGTCCTGTGCGGGTATAAAAGGCCGCCAGTTCAGAGGATCAGACATCATTCGAGCACTACGCTTCGTACAGTAAACATCTCAGCAACAGCTACCACTCAGCTACACAGCCACACAACACAATCCAAGATGTGCCAGAACAAGAACATCATCATCAGCAACAACATGAACGCCAAGAACAACAAGAAATCTTACAGCGTGAAGAAGCTGCTGCAAAAGATCTTCAAGCAGCAACAAGTCGAGGAGCAGCAGAACATGCAAAACACACACAAGGCCAACTCATTGGAGTCTCTGGAGTCCATTGAGAACAGCCGCAATGCTGATCTCGAGTCCATCGCCAACAAATCCTGCGCCGACTCTCTGGAATCCTATGAGAACGAGGCCAATGAGCGTCTCTCCGCCTCCTGCGAAATGGAGGACTACGAGCTCGAGCAATTGCCCACCGTGCCAGTTCACTTTGTGCGCACCGCCCATGGCACCTTCTTCTGGACCGCCGCCTCCGATCTGCCCGCCGACAACGATCTCGTCGAGCCACTATTCTGCAGCACAGCCAACGAAATCGCCGTCGCACAGTTCCAGGATCGTTGGGTGCAAGCCTAAACAATCAACGTTTGGCCATCCAAGCACTCGCAACAATGTCTTCCATTTCTGGGACCCGACCAGCGGCTCCAGCTTCCTGCTTTAAAGCGTCTTCTGCTAATTTTGTGCATACAAAACAATCAAAATTAACTGCAAGGCGCAACACTCAATCGAGCTTTACAAAATTGTGATAAATTTTAACTCATACTTTTACAAAAAATATATATACAATTTAAAAGAAAAAACTCCTTATTTGTTCTCATTCCTAAATGGCATTCAATTTTCAGCTATCCCTAGCAAACAAAAAACTACTTAATAACCTTTGTATAACGGCAAGCCATTGTTAAGTAGCCTGAGTCATTGCTCGCTGGGCTAATCCACTCTGTGACCGATCGATTGTTTGCCTTTGGCTCTACCTGAACCCAAACCTGAACCAAATCCCTACCGTGTCCCTATTAAGTCAGGCTTATTGTTTACGTCTTAACCTGCATGCAGGTAAAAATCAGAATGCATGCAACAGCATCACATTTAGGGGTTGTTTCTTTATTCCAGCAGGTCTAACCAGTTTGTGGCATTTACCTGTGGCTAATCAGAATTTAAACAAGGGATCGTTGGTCGGGCGAATGGACCAATTGGATTGGACAGTTATTTAATTATTTCAAGACGAGGAAGATGCTCTGATCTGTGATGCAGAGTTGATTACATAAATGATTCAGACATTCACATTATGTTTGTATGATTATATGTTACATATACATATATATATATTTAACCACATTCATATTATCTCTGTTCGTATGTTTGTATGCATTTCTGTATCTGTATCTGCATCTATTTACAGTAGCTACAAGCTCTTAATTGCTTGTGTGAAGGCAACTTCAGATATGCTGATGTACTTGTTGCATGAAATGTGAAGAGATGTTCGACTGATAAAAGTAAAAGTCAGCACATGCACGTGTGTGTGTGTGAGTGTGTGTGGCAGTAGATCACATTTGAAATGAGAGCACTGGAGGTGGAGATATGTCTTCACATATGCTTGAAAATTCATTGAATGCACACTCAGCGCATATTTAATGTCAATAGATAGGCATCAAGAAGAAAACAGAGTATTTACGATCTGATGCCTGGCTTGAATTTGATATATTACTATAAGAGAGCCGGGGTTGCTATTTGCTATGTTGCAGTGTAAACTTTTTAATAAATATGTATATATTCGAAGACATTAAATGTCTTTGATTGCCTTAAATAGAAAACCTCATGGGAGGGCTAAAGTATATAAAGCCTATAGTTATTAGTTTCATTGATTTGCTTTTTTTTCTGTTTAATTTATTAAGTCATACGGGATAGTAACCCCTTTGTGGAATTCGTCTTCTATAATTTCTGCCCTTTTGGGATTAGTTTCATTTCATTTTCGTTTCATTTTTGGAGGAAAAATCAAGTATTGAAGCTTACTTTGATTCGTTAAAAAATATATAAACTAAAACTCGCTAGAAATTCTTTTAGATATACAAAAGCTAAGATTTATATTCTTGGAAATTAAAAATTTTTCTGGAAAAAACTTCATTAGCGGTAATAGGTATAATAGATAGGCGATCACTGGTTATAACTAGATATCCAAGAAAGATCAAATATCAAAGAGAGACTTTTTCAACTTCTTTAACGCCCAAGCGATCAATACACTGCTATTAAAGTAGTTGTTAGATGTTTATTATAAGGTTTTTACAAATGTATTCTCGTCCGACACAATCACGAATCTTTCTCTGACTCATGACTTATTCTGTTTTATTTTGTTTCTTATATTGTATTCTCAAATATTCACTCTCTCATCTACCTTAAAAAGTCCACCCCTATGCATTTCAAAATATTACGAAATAATATTGCAAAACTTCAGCAGTTAAACGAACCTCTCCAATTGGCATCCAATTGGAGCACACAATCCCATTAATTGTTCTTTTGAATGAAAAATGAAGCTGCTTTATAATTTTGTTGTTTGACATGAGAATTTTTGTTTATTTGTATTATTTATTATTTATTTGTCCTAAATTAACATTTATAAATTATTTAAAGCTTAATGTAGTTATTTTTAAGATGCCTTTACTTATGAACAACGCACACTTTAAAGTTTAAACTCTAGGGAACTTTAGCAAAGATTATTAGGATGTTGGCGCATTCCAGGTGAGTTGAAAGGCCACGTACTTTAGTTATATCACAGTTGAAATGCAACAATTTACAGTTATTATCAAATTAAACTTAAAAGTATTTAAAAACAATGCACAGTGCAACGAAATCAATGCAATGATTCGTTGTCACAAATTGCTTTGGAAGACAACAGATTTTGCTGCTGTTGTTGCTGCTGCTGATAATGGCTGCAGCAAACGGTTAATAGCCATTTGGAATACTTAAGATAAGATCTAGAAATTAGATGATGTTGCCAGGAAGACAGGCGGGCAGCCAGCCAGCCAGCCAGTTGATTACCAGGGCCGCCAGACGGGCTCCGAGGCGCCCGACTCCTGCGAGCTAATCGATGCTGTCTCGGATAGCGCTGTGCCATCCACGGATGTCACATCGATCAGTTCGTCCTTGCCCGCCAGAAAGGCGCTGTAACTGGCTGCGGCTGCGGCGCCGTACCCGCCCAGCAGCGGAAAGGCCAAGCGTCCTGTGGCATGAGACAAAGATTGCTGTTGTTGTTGTTGCTGCTGATGTTGTTGTTGCTGCTGCTGCAGCAATTGAGTTTGCAGCTCAATTAGGCGCGTCGATAGAAACTTCATAATCTTGCGGCCAATCTCATCAGTCTGCTGCGTCTGCAACAGCACTTGTGTAATCTGATCGGCAGCGTGCACATAGCCAGAGCGAAAGGACTCGACGTGGGCGGCACTCGTGCTGGAGGCGGCGACATTCCCACTGCCCGCAGCATTGCCGACGGCCTGCAGCGTGAGGCCACCGCGTTGCTTTAGCTTGCGCATGTGGTCCACCGTCAGCTCGAGTATGTCAGCCTTCTCTAGGCGCGTGACATGCTCCCCCTCCTGCTGCAGGCACTCCACCATTAAGTCCTTGAGATCGTCCAGGCACTTGTTGATTCGCGCCCGTCGTTTGCGCTCCAAAAGCGGTTTCATCACCTTGCGGTACTGATACGTCTTGGACATCTCCATGACCATGTTGTGATTCGAATCACGATTCACTGTTTTCTGTTCGTTTATTATAACTTTTTCCAATTGATTTTGATATTTGGTTTGAACCGAACTAGACGCACATATTCACGTCGATATCGTATTTTCTTTGGGGGCGGTTGCGCGTGCGTCGCGCTTAGCGTTCCGTTCAACAGGCGGCACGTTTATGAAATGAGTGGCAAACAAGTTCCCAACCTTACTTTTATACGACGCTCTCCCAGCGTATCGGCTGGGCCTCAGCTCCCGCATGATCGCTCACACGCACACATGTGCGGGGCTGTGGTGGCATTCGTGCTCGTTCGGTCTCGGCTCGGTAGCGGCATTCGGCATCGCGCTCAAAGAGAGGCTACTGTGAAGTCCGTTGCAGGCACAGGTTGGGGTTGGGGTTGCCTGGCAACCGACTGTACAGTGGGTCATAACTGAATAAATACTTGATGCTTTTTAATGGACAAATTTGTGTGGGCTAGCTAATAAAATACTCAAATATTGATTTTTCTTTCTTAACCTATATTATAATTATTTAGTTTACTTGTAATTATTATTCGTCCATAAAATAAATATATTGCCACTAAAGAAAACTTGTTCAATATTTTTGTTAAATATGAACAACACACATTTTTAAATAAAATAATAAAAAAAAAAAAGATAATACATATGTCTAAATATATATTTTCACAAATTCGCTGTTGCCTACTTTTGAGAGTTGTAATATCTGACATAAAACACTGAATGGTGGAGAATATTGACTAATATTATGATAGTAAAATAAATACATAGACTAAAAAATATTTAATATTTATCTATTATATATCACAAACAATTTTTCATAGATATTGACTGTGTAAAATTAATATATTTATATTCCGTAAAGTATGCTGCAAATTTCTTTTGAAATTTTAATCGAGAAAATATAAACTAGTTTTATCTGAACAAGACTAATAATTATATGAAAGCAATCTTTATTTTTACCTTTTTATTTAAACTTTCGTTGTTGCTATAAAGTTTTCAATGTCTTAACACTCTAGCAATTTTGTATTATAATAATCGAATCCTACCTAATCTAGCGATAAGCTTGCATGCAAGATTCTATATGCATATAATTTTGATTACTCTTCAAGTAAGCATATTTATTACATTGTGCCCACTGTGCGCTCTTTGGCATATTATTGCGACAATTTACGAAGCAGGGCAACTCGGCAAAGCACAGTTGATCCGCTGCATTGGCTGAGCGTGAGCGAGAGAGCGTGCCCTGTTGCGCTCTGGCGCGCGTCGCGTCTTCGAAAATTGATTGCCGAGTGAGGCGTCGCGTCGCAGTCGAGCCATTCGGATTTCGAATTTGTAGTGAGAATGGCTCTGCGCGTGGCTCTCAGTGTGCCGTCGCTGTCGCCGTCGCCGTCGTTGTTGCCATCGTCCATGTCATACTTATTGTCAATGATGACAGTTGCGCTGCTGCTTCAACGGCGGCTCCTATTCGTCGTCTGTGGCTCTTTGGCTCTTTGGTGCTCTCACTCACACACGCATACAGGCATGCATATGCACAAATGGGAGCCTACTGCGAGTGTGTGTTGTGTTGTGTTGTGTTGTGCCTACTTTACGAGACCGTGGGAAACAGATTTGTCGTGTGTTTCCCACACGTTGGACGGATGGCTGGATTGTGATGCGATCCGATGGATTGCTGAAATGTTTTGCTGCTTGTTGTTGTTGCTGCTGCTGTTGCTGCTGATGATTGCTGCTGCTGTTGTTGTTGTTGTCGCTTGTTTGGGGGGCTTTAACTCGCGCAATTATGTCGCATGCTTGGCTGATGATGATGACTGCGACAACTACGACTACAAAACTATAACAGCAACATTAAGTGGCTAGCATTTCGTTGAAGCGTATCGATTTAGCGTCGCACTCTACAGCAGTCGTCATCCAGCTTTTCTTACAGCTTCTCGGGAGTACCCGAAATACTTTTGCATAGCTAAATGTTGTCGCCGTCAACGTTCAGCGCAATAAACTTCAACATCCGGTTGTCGTTCTACGATGATGTTTTATTTCATCTTTTCGCTGATCTCGGCTACAGCTACTGGGCAGCTGGGCAGCTGGCAGCTCTTAAGGGGCAAACACATACATATACACACTAAGTGTATAAAATGTTGCCTGTTTTTTATTTATCACCAGCACAGCAATATGACACTTGTGCTTTTTTTTTTCTTCTCATTTTTTTTGCCGGCCCAAGCAGTTCCCATGATGCTGCAGAATCTCTGGTTTGTTTGTTTGTCTTTTGGCCATGACTTCCGTTAGCCGCTGCTGGCTTGGCCTTTTTTCTGCTGACTTCGAACAGAGGCTACAATAATAACGGCTACAGCTATGACAATTACAACAATAACAAGAGCTTCAGCTTACAAGCGGACTTAACTTTCGACTTTGTTGTCACACGTGTCGTATGAGTAACGCAGTTGCATCCACTCACACTCGCGCATGCAAAGCACACAGACAGATATACAAACACTCACACTTACTCACACAGCTATAGAAACAGCGAATCACAGCAGCCACAAGCCAAAACCAAAAACCATTTTCAACTAACCTCAATGCACACTAATTGCTTGTCATATATATATTTTTAAGCTTTGCGCTAACTTTTGCGCAAAACTCGTTGCTTCGTTGCCTCGCTGCCCGTTTGGTCGCCTGCCGTGTGAACCAAAAGCCAAAAGCCAAATGGATGCTTGTGGCTAAAAAAATATGCAGAAACCTTAAATCGAAGTCGTAATGCTCTGCCAAAATTAGTTAGAATCAGTTATTTGACAAATATCCCAACCATGATCTGAACACAAATTTACTCAAAGATCAATTAGTAATTTTATATTTTTTAAATTAGCATTTCTTAAAATTGATAAAAAATTCCAAAAAAAAAGCTTGTTCATTTCTTATCAATCACACTTCGAAGACACTACAGTGCATGGCAACACAATTCACAGAAAATTGTTATCTATTTTTTAATGAAATTGTACTTACATAACATACATATTTACACTATTATTTACGAGCTATTTAATATCATTTATACAGAACTTATTTTTTTTCCGGCAAGCTTTTAGGCAAATTAAAAGTATTGAGTGATATATAAAAAAGCTGAAATTATAGAGAGAAAAGCTTTATCTCGCAACAAATTAGTGGATAAAAACAAGAAGCTTTTAGATAAGAGTAAAGTTTATTAAAAGCTTAGCTGAATTCGATCACCAATATTAGGAGTCTTTTATTGCAATTTAACTGTAATCAAAAATTATTTTACATTATGAAAACGTACATATAATTAAACTAAACTTTTTGATTAATCCAGTAATTTAATTTATTGCACATGCTTCAGACCAAGTGTTATGGCCAATGAAAGTGTATTGCTTAGCAAAGACAGCTTGACTTGGCTATTCGACTATCCCATCTACCAATAAGGCGTTAAGGCAGGCGCATGCGCAGCTCGTTCGGAGGTGCAGTTGGAATTGAAGCTGGCAGCATATCAGTGGCTGTTGTAGTTGCAGTCGTAACCATAGCCAAAGCCATAGTCAGAGTCGAAGTCGAAGTCGAAGTTGGAGTTGCAGTCGGAGTTGGAGTCAAAGTCGCTTTCAATTTAGCAAACGTGCAGTTCAAAGCTAGGCGCTGATTGGGGGCAAATGTGCGGGGCAATGATGCCATCGTCGTCGTCGTCGTCGCCGTCATCGTCAGCGTCGACGTGCTGCGGAGAGTTCAAGATTAATGGCGGCCAAAGCGATGGAGACGGTGGCTCACAAGCTGCAGGCGTGCGGTGTACACGCGATTGGCACGAGTTTGCTGCATTCGGCCCCCGGCTAGGCGGCCAACGAGCTGGCCAGGCTCTGTTTTCGATTTGACTGGGCCGACTAGTTTTTCGAGACTAGCCGTTGTGTGGGAAAGAGCTAAAGGACTGCTGTTTGTCCATATGTATGTACGTGAAATCAGGTCACGGCCTCATTAGATCTGCCTTTGTGCGGAGCGTGTGAACAACATGTCATAATCCCCTTGGCTAGGATCGACGAACGTAAAATGAACTTATCAGCGCCGGGGCTCAGAGCCTTGATTATAAATGACAACAAACAGGCGAACAAGTAGCAATAACAGCTGCTCTCGACAACATCAGCAGCAACAACAAAACACCAAAAAATCACAAGAAAGGAAACAAAAATAACAGCAACAACAACAATAGTGCCCGAAAACCCAAAAACCCGAACAACCCAAGTGAAATTCTTATAAGCCCTTTCCCACACTCGCAACGGTGCGCCGCCTGCGCCAGGACGGAAATGCACAGCGTCTTAGTTTACAGGGGCCACAATGGAACAGGTGCAGCTGCTGCCCCCAGCGAGCGCAGAGCCATCGAAAAGGCTACGTCACTGCGCCCAATCGGCTTCAGCTGGACAAGCAGCAGTAAAACCAGCAACAACTACTGGGCCCTGGCTCTGGCTCTGGCTCTGGCTGCGGCTGTGTCTTCGGGTACCGTGTGAATGTGAAAACAAAGTCAGTCGTGCATAAATGACGGAACAGGCAGTGCACAGTGGTGCCAGAGCAATTTGTTGCGAGCCACTAAGTGCATATGAAGCATAAAACGGGAAATTTGAAAGACAGTTGAATTTCTTAACTGATATAAATAAAAAAATAAAAGTAAATATTAAATGTTGATAAATATTTTTAAAAAAATATGTAATTTCCAAAAATAAAGTTAATATTAATAAACTATAGAATTGTCTAAATTATGTAAAGAATCAAAACATGTTTTTAGCTAATAAATACATTAGTTATTTAATGTATTCTTCACTTGATTTCCTCTTTCTCTTATTAACAAAAGAAGCAAGCAGATTGTTCACAGCTTTTTTTAAAAGCCTCTGTCCATATTTATATTTTTATGATTAACAATTTAACGAGCAATAAATATTTCTGCACATTAACGGACTATTTTTAATACGTTAAGGCGATTATCATAGAACACGCTTAGTTAGCAGTTTGGTAAATGTTCTCAGGCGTAATTTCATGTTTATATATTTCACAATATTTATACTAATCCCTATAATCAATTTGCATAATTAGAATACAAATAGAACTTTTAGGCATATTTTATAGATTCGAAGCATTTGTATACAAATTGTAATCCAATAAGTTGATTCGCATACAATATCCCTTGTACCACTGTGCAAACGGCATCGTCTTCATCTACCTGCAGCCAAAACTCATCAAGCGGCCCTTGTCGATTGTACGTGCATGGGAAAAGTACACACAAGCTTGTGGATTCCTGTTGGAATTTATTTGGGAAATACGCGCACATAAAAAGCAGCTCCCTCTCCCTCTCCCTCATCGTCATCGATGAGAAGTGTTGTATGTGTGTGTGTGTGTCTGCATGTGTGTTAGTGTGCATGAGAGTGCACTCAAATTTCGTACGGTGCTCGGTGCTCGGTGCTTGGCCTGGGCTCGTGAGATCAGCCGGCATACGATTTCACTCTTGACTGGCCATTGGCAGCGCTGCGGCAGCGCCTCATATATAAATATGAGCGCCGGCTGGCGCAGCAGCATCAGAAAACGAACGACTCTCGCGAGGTGCGCACACGCAACAACTCGCTGCTGAACACAACTAACTTGAACGAGTCGAAGAGAGCTTCCACAAAAGCTAACGTCATGTATCTGGATACGAAAAACCTGACAGCCAGCAACAACAGCACAGCGGCAACAACAGCTTTAATGGCACCCAAGGCGGGGAGACGCATGCGCAAAGTATGGCAGCCATTGCGACGTCTGTTGACAGTGGGCGGCAAGGGCAGGCCCACTTCTCAGCCGCACCCCAACAATGTGGATCTCAATAATACGCTGCTGTTGCCACAGTTGGAGTTGCCGCAAACGGACGACAACGACAACAGCAAAACAACGCCCGATGAGTCTATCAACAAGTTCGCCGAGCTGTCATTGCAGCAAGAGCACGAGGAACTAACACAGACACCACCGCCGCCCAACACACCCACGCTTATCAGCAGTGTCTACGTGGAGAAGGCCAGCTCACAGAGCTGCAATGCCTGCCATCATGGACGCAATTGTCAGCACACCCATCACAGCAACAACATCAGCAATCGCAATCGCACAACCCACAGTCTAAATGTAAGCGCAGTGCCCCAGTCCACGGCCATGCCCACATCTGATATCATGCCCACAGTCACAGCCACAGCCACAGCCACAGCCGCAGCTACGCTGTGGGACCTGCCATTGCCGCTGCAGTACATTAGCACCGACAACGGCACCTTCTTCTGGGCCAACACACAGGAGCGCGTCGACGATGACCTGCTGCACGCCTGGCTCTGTCAAAGCTTTAGCCAATTGCCCGGCACGCTTTGCTAGCCCCCACCCAGACTCCAAATGTGTTCCCTACAACAGATCTCATTTTGGGCAACTCGTGACTGCACCTCGGCCTAAGCCAAACGGCACAGCTGGCAGACAGTCGAGGTCCAGCTGAGAACAGCCCAAACTCCAATTAGTTACTTGTTCACACAATTATTTATTTTCTTACGCAATATTTACTTTGTCAATGTGATATCAATTTGCAAATAAATGAAAAACTATTGAAAACTATACGAAATGTGTATGTGTGCTGATGCTAGAAAAACTGCTTATAATATTTATTTATCGATATTCGAATTTTTATATTTTAATAGCAACATTCTGCGAAGCTTAGACAATAAAAAAAAAAAAATGAAAAACATTTTCATTTATTTAATATAGAAAATATGGAAGCAATATAGAAAATATTATGTATTTTTATTTTACTTTTGATATATTGATATATTGAAATTTTCAAGACCAAAAATTTGAGAGCTATACAGATATATACAGATTTAATAAACGCAATATTGTGAATGGAAACTTGTAAGGAAACACACAAATTTCCTAAATGAAGCCCATAGTACGACAAATTTATGTTATATGTAAAAAAAAAAGAAAAAGCTTTATTTATTTTTTTGTGATTAGATAAGCTATAATATTTAATCTGGCTGATATTCGTATTTTGTATATTATTTGTTTTGCCCCAGTTGGACTAGTTTAATAAGTATGCGATTCGAATGATTTTACAATAGTCAGTTTATATATATTTGTCATTAGTAAAGGACACGTAATCCTGTTTATCTTAACAAGTCTCTGCCTGCAGAATACGCAGAAGCTTAGCAGTGTTGACGCCGGTCGCCTTGAGGGCGCAGTTGAATATTTCCATAGAGCATTCGTTGGACACGAGACCACGATACTCGCCATTCGTCACACACAGAGGCATGTAGATCATGGGGCATGGCTTGAGGCAGTCGACAATATCCAGTTTGATATTCAATTGCTCGTCAAGTTTATCCACCTTCTTGGAGGTGCACCAGGCCATATCAGTTGCAGCGTAGGCTAAACAAAAGTCATTATACATTAGAAATATGGAATGGGGGTATCAATTATTATCGAACTATTCACTTACTCGTCTGGGCATTGCGAGCACGGCGACAGTTGCTGGCCTTCAGGTTGCATATGCTGGCGAACTCCTTGAGGTTGAAGCCATCCGTTCCGCATACTGGCTGATAGATGGCTGGGCACATTTGCGGGCAATCCGTCTCGTTGGTGGACACCGAATTGGCAGCTACGCCGGCGATGAACGCCAGGCAGCAGCAGATCGACAAAACTTGCGAATTCATTGAGCTAACTTTGCTTTTTTTTTTTTCTTGGGAAAGTGTGTTGTAAATATTTATATATGAATATTGTATAAATGAATATTTATTTTCTTTTCGCTATGTTTTCCTTTGTTGGTTTAGGTTTTGGTTGCGTGGTACGCGTGGTACGTGTGCTTTTTGCTAGCTGTTGCTTACAATTGCTGTTATTGTTAGGAAATTCATTGATTTATATATATATCGCTGCCACTTCAGCGGCAATTCAGGCGCTCTTATCAGCAGCGGGCTGATAAGGCGAATGCCTATCTCAAAATGCGACATGCAATGTGTTTATTTTCGGTCTACAACGTTCTGGCTCATACCACGACTCACGAGGTGAGTAATACCCGCAGTTTGTTATGCTCTAATTGACGGCCCTGTCTGCCTGATGCCAACAGCCATTAGCCATCAATCGATCGGCAATCAATAAGAATCAACATCTTTATTGTTCTGTTGTCAGTTGGTATCTTGTTTATCACATCTGAACAACATTTTCGTCTTGTTTTTCTCTTGGGTTTTTTTTGGCGATAACTTTGGGGAACTATTTGCCATAAATACATCGAAAGACTGTTGCGCGCACAATATATGCGATGTCATCAGCGGCCATTTGTTTACCAATTTCGGAGTCTGTGTAATTTACGTAAACAAAACTCATTTTATTCGGAATAGATATAGTTACATATTTTCATTGGAAAATTAGAAATCAATTGATGCAAAATATTTCCCTTGAATTTCTTATAAGATGGAGATTGAAAAACTTTTAGTTAATAAAAAGAACAACATCAATTTTAACATAAAAATTATTTTTAAAAGAAATATATATTATTCAATTTCTTGACCTATGGAAGGCGCTAAATTTCTATTACCTCGTAAAGACGGATCTCTCACATCAAAAGTCATTAAATGCAGTGCAGTCTATAAACATCAGGATTTACTGCTTGAAGCGGAAATGTATTGGAATTTATTTGACCGGCTTTGCCATTTAATTGTGGCTCAGCTCAGTCGCTTTACCAAGGTTACGCACCAGCCATGACCAATCGCCAATAAATCTTGAGGCTTTTTATTTGAACCCGTTTGACAGCACTCGCCTATAGAGCCGAGATGTGAACTCATATACCGTGCTCAATTAAAATCTTAGCTTGGTTTTAAATTTGTTGCTTAACATATTACCTATAAAAATTCAATTCAAACTATCTATCCATCTACATATGCTAGAGATCTGCACTCGACAGTGTTGCCAACCAGTTGAGCACGAAAGTATGCTTTAAGAAATTCAAAAGTAGCGAAGGATTTAATAAAGTTTATAGTTGTGTTTAAAAATTATTTCAACAAAATTTAAAAAACTAATTTTAAATAAAGAAAGTTAAAAATATATTATATATTAGTAAAAAAAATAATATTGTTAACATTTTGACAATACATCATCATTTTTAAATTAATATATAATTCAAATAACTATATATATGAATCATATAATTAACGTCTTTGTTGTTAGTTGATTATAGGTAATTATTATTTTAATCTAGATAATTTTACTAACTATATAATTATTATAATTCTATATAGTATAATTATTATTTTAAATATCGAAAAGCAGAATTTATATTTTCTTTTTTGTTGCATAATGATGTTTATGTAGCTACATTTTTTTGTATTCCGGCTGCCCGCATTGTCCCTCATCAATTTAATGGTAACATTGCAGCGGGCTAATTTGTGGCAGCAATCGCCACACACAAAGTGCTTAGACAACAACAACAACAACAGAAGCAACAACAACAGCAACAACAACAGCAACAACAACAAGAAAGTCTCTGTCGCCTAATCACCGCTTAATGTGTTCACACACTTGTTGCTCGCGGCGCCCTTAGCTAATAGCCATGGTCAAAGAACTGGCCAACAATGTTTTTACTGCCGCTGAGGTTGCCGTTGCTGTTGTTGCTATTGCTGTTGCTGTTGGTGTTGGTGTTGGCCAATCAATGACCGCTAAGCGCATGCCGGTCACGCACGCGAAGGCCGCCGCTGAGTTGTCGCTGAGAATTGGGCACAGAGGCGTACATTAAACCCCAGTTGAGCAGGCTCAGTACACCTGTGCCCTGTGCCTGCCCAGCGCACTCCAATCACCAAGGCATACACAGAGGCAGAGACAGAGACAGAGCGGCGCATCGTGGTCATACGACAGAGAGTGTAGTGTGTACATGTAGCGATCGCTTGTAAATGCAAATGAATAGAGGTAGCCGGGCACACAGATCCCAATCGCAGCAGTGGCAATCATCATGAGCATTATCAACATCAGCAACGGCATTCCATGATGGTTCTTTCTTCCAATTCTTTGCCGCCGTGCATACGAAATTAATTATGCGCTGTCGTATCCAATTTAACAGAAACTTATATAGCTACTTAATTTACGTCACGGCGCTACCAGAATTTTATTCAATTCCCCGATTCTTTTTCAATTTTTCCATTTGTTTATTCGTTTTTGTGTGACATCAATTTGCATTTTAAGTGTAGAAGAAATGCGTTAGTGATTGATAGAGCGACAAAGAGAGATATATAGAATGGTAGAGAGAGAGAGAGGGAGGGGCATAGCTAGTGAGTGTATGAGAACGATTATCTTTTGCGGTACTGTTTTTATGCCCAATTTCAACGTCCGCCTCGAAACGCCTTGGCATGTGAGTCTTGCGTGTTGGCTGCGACTGTGCCTGGCCCGTGACTGGAAGGTGTTGACGTCTACATGTTGCATTTTAATTGTGGCTTTTGATATGGGTTTTTCCTTTACACTACAAGTACCAACAGCAACAGCAACAGCCCAACCAACACCAGTTCCTTCTCCTGTCGACTGTTTCTTTTCTTCTTTCTAGAAAAAGCACATAAATAAGTTGTACGACACGCGGCGACAAGCCCGTGCAAGCAATTGCCGTGAAGTTATGCACACCATCGCCATATTTGGGCACACAGGTGGCGGTGGCCTTAGCCAAGGCAAGTGACAACTGCAATAATATGATGGCACTGCAATCGGAGTGGGAATATTTCATATTGGCTGGCTGCCAAACGAGCCAATAGCCCAATGGAATGCATGCCATAAAATGTGCATAGACTTTGCAAAGGTTGTTCAAGGCAAGGTCGACTTATAAGAGAGTACAACCCATGAAATGTGTATGAAAGGAAATTTCTTAGATCATCATATCATTAAAAGTTCATGAATTCTTAGAGAGAGAGAGAGAGAGAGAGAGAGAGAGAGAGATTATGATCCTGCAGTATAGATTAAATCATATTTGAGTAAATTATATGGAATTTATATAATACCCATTCATTTTCTTGATATTATATAATAGCCATTCAGGAAACGGTCAGGATTTAAAAAATAATGTTTTAATGAAAATATAAATTGTCATGAAAAGCTTAATTCAGTTGCAATAATATATAAAAATAAAATATAAAGAAAATTTAATGAAGAATTCATAAAAAGTACATCAAATTATCATATACATTTGCATACCATTAAATTAACAAGTAAGAAGGCTCTAGTCGAGACGGCTCGACTACGAGATACCCTGAACCCTGCAAAGAAATTATTATTCTTCTTCTTTACGCACGTATAACAACGCGCTCTGCTAACCGCGCAGTTGCTGCCGACGGTTGGGGGTGGGATGGGCTGTACTTTGAACGCTTATAACTCCGTTTCTAGATGGACTATCTTCATGAAACTTTCAGAATATATTAATAGCAATCAAATCTGTCCATTTGCCAAATTACAAGTCTCTAGTATTTGAAATACGTTTTTTTCAATTTGGGGGCGAAGGGGGCGTGGCATCCAAAATCTGAAAATTACAAAATCTGCATATCCATAATATCTATCTAAATATACAAATTTGAAGTCTCTAGCTAAAACGGTGTAGAAGTTATGCTCAAAAAACCTAAAAAACGTAAACGAATTTTCGATTTTTTATCGATAATTAAGGAATGGGATGAGTTATCGAAAAAACAAAATAAACTTGTACTGCGTAACTAAGATACGAGTATTCATGTAAAATTTCAGCTCTCTAGCTTTTGTAGTTTCCGAAATCTCGACGTTCATACGGACGGACGGACGGACGGACGGACGGACGGACAGACGGACAGGGCTATATCAACTTATTTTTTTGTGCTGATCAAGAATATATATACTTTATGGGGTCTGCGACGTTTCCTTCTGCCTGTTACATACATTTTCACAAAAACATTATACCCTGAATTCCCATTTTCAATGGGTTCAGGGTATAACAAGTAAGAAGGCTCTAGTCGAGACGGCTCGACTACGAGATACCCTGAACCCTGCAAAAAAATTAATATTCTTCTTCTTTAGGCACGTATAGCGCGCGCTCTGCTAACCGCACAGTTGCTGCCGGCGGATGGGGGTGGGATGGGCTGTATTTTGAACGCTTATAACTCCGTTTCTAGATGGACTATCTTCATGAAACTTTCAGAATATATTAATTGCATTCAAATTTGTCCATTTGCCAAATTACAAGTCTCTAGTATTTGAAATACGTCTTTTTCAAATTGGGGGCGAAGGGGGCGTGGCATCCAAAATCTGAAAATTACAAAATCTGCGTATCCATAATATCTATCTAAATATACAATTTGAAGTCTCTAGCTAAAACGGTGTAGAAGTTATTCTCAAAAAACCTAAAAAACGTATACGAATTTTCGATTTTTTATCGATAATTAAGGAACGGGATGATTTATTGAAAAAACAAAATAAACTTGTACTGCGTAACTAAGATACGAGTGTTCGTGTAAAATTTCAGCTCTCTAGCTTTTGTAGTTTCCGAAATCTCGACGTTCATACGGACGGACGGACGGACGGACGGACGGACGGACGGACGGACGGACGGACGGACGGACGGACGGACGGACGGACAGACGGACAGGGCTATATCAACTTATTTTTTTGTGCTGATCAAGAATATATATACTTTATGGGGTCTGCGACGTCTCCTTCTGCCTGTTACATACATTTTCACAAAAACATTATACCCTGAATTCCCATTTTCAATGGGTTCAGGGTATAAAAATGAAATTATATAATAATTGTAATCACTATGGCCCCCTTATTATAATACAATATTTTAAAAATGTTTACATAATTTAATACAATTTATTACAATATAATTAATTAATTCTTAAGACTTCTATAATATTAATTTTCTACATGCGATATAAAGCAATTACTAAATTTTCGTTTACTTCTAACAAAATATTTTAAAAATATCAATTAAATTATTTTACAAATTTAAGTTATTTGATCTACTTTAAAACTGCATTATATTCTTTTACCCATTATTTTTAGAATACCTATCTTGACTTTAATTGCCTTCGTTGTTTACTTTCAATCAATTTCAGCAACATTTTAATAGATTGCCAAAAAAGAAAAAAAAAACCTTTCAAATAAGATCTTCAATTTAACACTGCATTGTAATAATTGCAGATACACGACATTGAGTCATAAAAATAAATCATTTCATTGGCGTCACATATCTTTGAAGGCCACAACAAATTGTTTCGAAAATTATCTAGAAAGAATGTGTCGCATCCAGAAATATAAACACATACGTCTCTTATCTGCCACGTAGAGGAGCGAAACATATTTTATGACCGGAGCACAAACAGAATCTCATATCGTAAACATGTTGCAGAAGCTACTCAATTGCGTGGAATGCCAGACGTCACAACAATGCTGAAGATATATGAAGGATGTGCATAAAATATGTTGAAGATCTGTTTGGATCGTAAAACTGAAATGCTAAACCCAAAACCAAAAACCAATTAGAAAGCAAATGTAATTTAAGTTTTTATATCTTTTCTTGTATTTTCTAAAATATCTTTTGTTGTTTCTCTTCTTCTTTTTGTTTTTTTTAAAGCTGTCATTTTCTATCACAATGTCTTAAGAACTAATGGAAGCGCTGGGATCGCTGAGTTGAGTTGGAGTTAAGATTAAGTACGATGCTGCCGCTGCTGGTGCTGCTGCTGCTGCTATCACAATGTTGCATGCATTTAAAGCTTGTTGATAATTGAGACTTGGATGTGGGCTTTCATGTTTAAGCCTGGGCCCAACGATCCTGGTACTGCATGAACGGATGCTGTTGGCTGGAGTAGCAGTAAGCGGGCTGCAGCAGATCGGCATCGACGCTGGCAACTGGCTGAAGATTGGTTGTCCAGAAGAAGGTGCCGGCCTCGGTGCGAGCAAAGCGTACGGGCACATAGATGTCCTCTTCGGTGTCGAGCTCTTGCTCCTGCACCAGCTGAGCCAGCTTCTCGTTGGCGGCATTCTCATCGATCTCGGCATAGTAGACCTCCTCGACCTCGGCGTTGCGCAGATTGTCCACGGATTCAAGTGATTCGAGGGAGTTCTGGCGGCGCTGTTGTTGTTGCTTCTGCTGTTTCTTGAAGAACGTCTTCAAGACCTGCTTCAGGCTGTAGCTGGTCTTCATTTTGTTGTTGTTGTTGTCGTTGCTGCTGATGGCGACTTGTTGGCACATTTTGAATTTGAAATGGAAAAGCGAGTGTGTGTTGTTGTGCTGTATATATGTTGCTTGGAACGCTGACGATGTCAGAATGATTTCCCAACCGAAAGGCAACCGCTTTTATAGCTGCCTGAACGCTCCGCTCCGCTCCGCACCGCTCAGCGGCAGCGCAGCCAAACAAAATGCATTTCCTGTGGCCGTCCGTACACACAAACAGAAGAGGGGAGAGAGCAACAGAAAAAGAGAGGGAGAGAGACGGAGAAACACAGTTAAGGAAACGTAGAAAGACCCTCTGACAGACACGCGTACGTGGTACGCACCTCACCCTCATTGAAAGCGACCGTGGGGAGAGAGATAAGATGGTTAGCAGGTTAGCTGGTTAGCAGGCGAGCGAGAGCGAGAACCTGAAATTTGAAGCCGAGGCTCTGGTAAGGGCAGCGCAGGTAGCCAGATCCGAGTTGAGCCGAGCCGAGCCTGTTTTTCAGTGTATGTAGGAAGTCGAGAGTCGAGTCGCGACTCGCTCGCTAAGGAAACGTAAATGTAACCCCGATCTCAAAAGGACAGAGAGAGAGAGAAGGATAGAATGGAAAGCAGAGTAAGAGGGAAAGGAGGGAACAAAAAGTGCAACTGTTCGGCCATTCGAAGTGTGGGAAACAATTTTTTTGGTACCCTAAACATTTTGGAAGGAAATGTATTCAAGTGGCTTTGGCATCAAAACGAATAACAACAGGCAGGTGTTCCTTCGTAAAATTTCTCACGACTCGCAGGAGGACAGGACTCAGCAAACGAGGCCCAATATTTGTGCATGGGATCATCATACGGTTAAAAGGAGTGCAAATTGTTGTCCTAATGGGCAATCAACATAAAGGCTGTATACCCTAGGGTATTCTATCTGTTCCCAAATGGCAAAGGAATAAATAAAAAAAAAAAAAAACTGAAGCCAGCATTCCCACGCATTGCCACAACATTCGTCCTGCGGCTCTGCTTTATTTGTATGGGCATTTCGAATCACTTGTTTTCGATTTTCGATTCTCAACTTTCCCACACGGATTTTGTTTGTGGTGGAACTCGAACTCGAACCCTGAGGCAATAAATGTGGCTGCCACTTGTCTTCGATTTCAATATAAATGCGCCCTTATTTGACGCTGTCGCTCCCTTGTGAGTTCCTATATAGATATTTTAATTAATTTTTATTTTCCTTGGCAATGTACTTGATGCAGGGGGGCGAAAAGGGACTATGTGCTAGGAGAAGTGTGTGTGAAGCGCGCTGGCTGTTGCCTGTTGGGATTAATGTTGCAATAGGCGCATATCTTTGAGATACTTTTTTTTATTTTTAATGACATTAGATATCAGCCAGGGGGCCAATTGGAATTGGTCTCTGTTTATGTTATCGTCGCTGCTAATGGATTGAGTGTGTGTGTGTGTGTGTGTGTGTGTGTGATATGCCTTTAAGACATGCTGACAATGTTTATCATGGAGAAGAGTTGAGAGCTAGAGCGCCTGCATGTGTCATTTGGGTCTCCTCTTCGCTGGGCCAAGCCAGGGGGATTGACAGCTTACACTTTAGCTCTTTGGGGGTGCAGTTGGCTGTAAGGCTTTACACTTTATAGAGTTGCCTCTTGTCCCAGGCCCTGCGGTAATATGATATGCGCACTTGAGCAACTGAAGCCTCCAGCGGTCCGAAGATAATGGGCAACGTGCCAAGTGCTCGCATGTGTGTGTGTGTGTGTGTGTGTATGCAGACGCAGAGCCACAGATTCACAGATCCACAGCCGCAAAGCGCAAACAGTGCATCATAAAAGCGAGCCACAGCAGCCATTCACGAATGAGCTGACCGAAAGTTGTGGCCGCATGCCGCTTGCCGGGTCAGGCGGTGGGTCGAGGGGAGGAGGCGGTTGGTGGGGCGTGCCGGGTCTTTTATGTGATCTTAGCGAGTATGTGCTGGCATCTACAGCAGCCGCAGCCACAGCCACAGCCACAGACGCTGACGCAGCAGCCACAGTCTCAGCCTCGCTTTGGCGGATGGCAAACTGGTTTCCAAGCTGAGCTACGACCATGGCTATAACTACACACACACACACACACACACACACAGCGGTTGGGGTATGACGAACAAATGTGTAAAGTATTAAAAAGACTAAAAAGAGACCTACAAAATGAAAATAAAAAACAAAAGCGTCGACCGCATCCTAAACAGCGGACAGCAACGACTCGCCAAACAGCAACAGCAACAACAACAACAACAACAACAGCAACAACAACAACATGGAACAACGGCAGCGGCAACGAGCCAGCCCCAACCAATCTTTTCAAGTTGATCCCCATCAAGATATTATTTGACAGCAATGAAACGACTGGCACGAGTTTGTTTCCCACGGTCTGGCACTGCGCATGTGTGTGTGGCTTGTCGAGTATCTGTGTGTGCCATTGCATGCCCCCACTGCGCCGCAGTGCCTTTTGTCGGTATGGATGGGCTGCCCCTGTCTCTGTGTGGGTTGCTGGCGGCGTTATGGAGCTGTCGGTGCGGGGCGGTCTCCAGGGGGGGCCGCGAACACATTGCTGACGCTGCTGGCTCTGGCTCTGGCTATGGCTATGGCTGTGGCTGCTTTTCGCGGCGCAATAAAGTTGAAAGCGCACTGTTGGATATAAATTAATTCAACAACACGCTATAGTTGTTGTTGTTGTTGTTGTTGCTGCTGCTGCTGCCCGGCTTGGTCTCTGGGCTTGGGCCTGTGCCCGTGCCTGTGCCTGTGCCTGTGCACGCTCTCGTGCTGTTGTTGTTGCCCCAAAGTTGGTCGCCGGCGCAGCGGGGGCACTAAAAATCGCGCGTGCGTATGCCATCGATAAAAAAATAAAAATTGTTTTACAAAAATGAAAAAAAGAGAAATAAATAAATGCTGAAAAAAGACCAAAGCGAGAGAAATGAGGTCTTCGTTGAGCTGTTGCTGAGAACTGATATATATATATATATATATATATATATATATGTGTGTGTATTTAAGTTGGATTTGAACGACTGTGATGAATGCGCTACGCTGGGAATATTGCGAAATTGAATTGGCTGACTGTGCGTATGTGTTATGACGAATTCAATAAGACCTCTGAAATGGGCGGTATTGAAAAAATAAAGAAAAAACACATGATGTTGGCATGTGATTATTTAATTATATTTAAAAGCAGAGAAAACTTAGAAATTGTATAAAATAAATAATAATAAATAAAATATAAAAAAATCTGCACCACACATATCATAAGTTATTTGTTTGTGTATTTAACAATTTGTTAAGAGCTCTTTTATTGCAGAATTATTTCCGCTTTATAAAAAACAAATAATTTGAAGTTACAAAATAATTACAACTTTTTCCAAAAAATTTAATAATTCAATGCACATAAAACATATACGAATTTCATTTAAAATATAGAATTATACAAATATACATATATGTAAAAAATATATTTTTTTATTTTATAAAATTAGTTCCTTTGTAAAATATGTATGTTCAATCAATTTGGTTCTATACTGTATTAAGTATTTCAAATAAATATGTAATTATCGTAATATATAAACATGTTTCTATGATCTCTATTCTCAATGTTATTTAATCATTTAAAATGCAGAGTAATCAAATTTAATTCTTTGAATCGATATAACATAAATATCATATGAAATGAATCTTGTATCAGCGAATGACTGATCTAATATTCACTCCATTTAATTTAGCAACCCTCATGAAATCGAGCCCAATTACGACACCCCTATTCTTTTGTGCATATACGAGCGTTTTACAACACTAACAATCACACGCTTCTCACTCTCAGTCCAATTAGCCGTTTCCGGAGCAGGCAGCTTTTTGACAGCGATGAGCTCGCGCCTCACTTAACGGACAAACACAACTGTTGCAACAACAACAATAACAACGGTGGATGGTCGAAATGAAGATGAGGCTGTTAACATTTGTTAACTGTAGCTCATTTGAAATGCGTACAAACGCCAACTTAATTTGACTTGTGCCCCGTTTGTTGTTTGTTTATTTTTTATTCATTTATTTTCTGCTTGTTGTTGTTGTTGTTGTCGTTTGACGCTGATGATGCGCCACTTGTGTTGTCATATTGAATGTGATTTCGTCGGTTCGCCACTTCTAATTAAGTGTTGTGAAATTGGAGCTGCTTGTGCCAATGATTGCTATAAATAGTTGAATTGAAGATATGATGCATACGAACCATAATTGTGAATGAATCACAGCTTAAAACCGTGCTAAATATAAATATGTGCTAAAAAGTTCAAATCACTCGTGACGTGACAAAAGCCTCAAACACCCCACGAGCCACATACTACAGCCCATAACAACAACATTTATAGCGTGTGCTAACAACAACCACCGATACAACAACAAGAACAGCAAAGCATTGAGTCAAAACTGACTTTCGCGCACACGTCGCATAAAATGCTTTGCCTCTTGCCCAGTCAAGCCGGTAATTGTCTACAAATGGTAGAAGTAGTCCGAGCCATAAGCCGTACCCAAGTCAAAAAATTCAAAATAAAAGAAAAACACAAACACACACACACACACACACGCACATCTACACATTCACACGGACAGAGAGAGCGCAAACAAACAGATCCCAAAGCCCGAGCAGTGGTCGTCGCAATGGGCAATCAAGAATAATCATGTAAACGAAAAGCGTAATGCTTGGCCCACGAAGCCCACGATCCCAATCAATGATCCATAAAGCGTTAAAAAATACATGCAACAAAAACAAAGAGCAAAACAAAAACAAAACAAAGCAACAGCAACAGCAACAACAACAACAAGAAACTGCTACGCGATGACGATTCCACAATTATCAGCGTGCCATAAGCTACTGCAAGGGTGAAGGCGAAGGCGAAGGCACATGGCAAGACAAGACCCAAGACGAACCAGCACTACAGCAACAGCAACAGCAACAGCAACAGCAGAGAGCTCTGAGCTCGCGTCCAAATACCCGGCCACATACAAATGAATTGAAATGCAAACATCTTGTTATGGATGGAAGGCATGTGCTCGCTTGGCTGCCGCTCTGCCACAGTCAGAGCTCTTAAGGCGGGCCGTCAGACCGGGCTAGACGGACGGACGTACAGCCAAAGACCCCAAGCATGCACAATCAGAAGAAGTCAGGCCAGGCTGCCAGCCGTCGTCGTCGTGGAAATCGGCTGCGAAACAGTTTCCCACGGTATAACAATCACAACTCACACAACAGCACACACACACACACACACACACACATACAGGCGCATGCATACAGCAAGATAGAGGCGCAGCCGCAGCTCAAGTCATTTTATTGCCCTCGCACACAAGCAAGCGAGAGGGTGAGCGAGAGAGAGAGAGCGAGAGAGGGAGAGCGAGAGTGAGAGCGCGCGACGTTGGCTGAGCGCACACACAGCGCATACGTAAACAGAAGCCAAGCCGGCAGCAAGCATCAGGCGCAAGGGAGAAAGGAACTCAAAAGTTGGGTCGCGCACGAGGCAAAATGCGCGTCTCGCTCGCACTCGCTGTCGCAACGAAACGAGGGCCGAGCCTATAAAAAGCACGACGCAAACGGCGAGCTGAATCATTCAAAGCAACGACTTTGCGGCGTATGCAACACGAAGTGAAGGCGCGCAAAGCAAACTCACAGAAAGAAAAAGATACTCAAGACCAACTGTGGATTACGCGTGATATCGTTGAGAGTTGATTATAGACAACATGGTGCTAGAAATGGAAATGTCCAAGACTTATCAATATCGCAAGGTGATGAAACCCATGCTGGAGCGCAAGCGTCGTGCGCGCATCAACAAGTGCCTGGACGAGCTGAAAGACATAATGGTGGAGTGCCTGACACAGGAGGGTGAGCACATTACGCGTCTGGAAAAGGCAGACATTCTGGAGCTGACCGTCGAGCACATGAAGAAGCTACGCGCCCAAAAGCAATTGCGCCTGGGCAGCAGCAGCTCCAGCACCAGCATCGGCGGCGACTCCAAGCTGAGCATTGCGGAGAGTTTTCGTGCCGGCTATGTGCATGCAGCTAATGAGGTGTCCAAGACCTTGGCTGCGGTTCCCGGCGTCAGCGTGGATCTGGGCACGCAGCTCATGAGTCATCTGGGCCATCGTCTCAACTACTTGCAAGTGGTGGTGCCCACGCTGCCTATCGGTGTGGCGGTGCCACTGCAGACAAACGATGAGTTGAGCAGCGCCAGCAGCAGCAGCAGTCCATCTCCAGCTCTGGTCACGCCCCCACCCTCGGAATGCGGCAGCGCCAGTGGCAGTTGCAGCCCCGCGCCCAGTGAGGCCAGCACCAGCTCCAACAGCACTGGACCCATGTGGCGTCCATGGTGAAGGCATTGCAGGCGGCAGCCTTGAAGCACAAGGCGTTGACAACTCATTCACCCACCTGGGACAGCTGTTCGCACAGGCGCGCTGGACTGGAAACCGTGCGCCGACAGCTCTACTGCAAACTCAAAAAAAAAAAATGCATCAATGAGCCACTCAGCTAGAGCCGACAACATGGCTAACGAGTGGCGCTACATTTTTTGCCTTATACCCTGAGCAAATCAAAAAAGAAAAAATATATATATATATGTATATATATAAATAAATAAATTTGTATATTCATGAAAAAACACGAAATTTCTATTCAATTTGGTCAGTCTCAAGTTTCAGCAAGTGATTGAATTTCATCAGCGGCGCCTGCGTCACGTTTTTGTTTTTGCTCCGCACGATAAGCACAATCATCAATGAAGCTCTTCCGGAGGCGACAGGCATATAATGAGCTCCATAGAAATCCAAGTCAAAACCGCAGCCGGAAGTCGCTAAATATTTTCCCACACTCGGGGCCTCTCCAGAGTTGGCCTCATTTAATGACGGTTCGTTCTCAGCTCTCTGATTCCAACTTCATTCAGTTTAGCCGACGCGTCGGGGCTTTTGCGCCGGCGCTGCTATGGCAATTAAATAATAAAAACAGCATAAAGCAACTAAATACAAAAAAAATATATATATATATGTATATATTTTTATATATAAACTTACATATGTATATATGTGTGTATATAGAGAACACCAACTAAATTCTAGGAAACGTCATTTATTACAAGTTTTTGAGTGTGAGAACCGCTCGAGTCGCTTGTCAATGGTTCGCATTGTGGTTGTTGTTGTAGATTTGACAGCTTTAACTGCGCTTGACCGTTTGGCACATGCGCCGGGACCGCCAGCTGAACGGACGGACAGACAGACAAAAGAGCCGACCACCAGACATCGCAAATTAAGGTCCGCGACCGCGACCGGACCGAGCACTTAAAACTTTGCTATGTATCGGTATTGGTATCGGTATATGAGTAGCTATATCTATACATACATATACTATAGATATATATATAAATATATATATTTGTGTGCGGTTTGGTTACGGAACTTCAAATTGAACGCTTTTGTGTCTGGTGTGGACAACTATGATGATGACTGCTACTCTCCACAGATGCTGATTGCTGCTAATCTTTGCCAAATGTGATTAGTCACGTAACATTGGCACAGCGACCTGCACAGTTTTTTTTTTTTTTTATATTATTATTATACACACACACACATTAAGCTTTTATATTTCAGCAATTTTTTTTCGGTTTTGCTTGGTCAAGTTTGAAGAAACGAAAATTGCAAGAGGACCATTAAAGAACTTGCCTTGGCTGATGATTTCGTAAAGTGTGGTCAGAGATTATTAGGCTTATGATGATATTTTAATGACATAAGTGAGAATAATAATATAGTACTTTTTTCTATAGTATATATGTATATATTTATTATAAAAATGTATAGGATACTATTAAATCGAAAATCCCCAAAATTATCATTTTTGCTATGACTAATTTTAATGAATAAAAATGTTAAATGATTTATGGAGTCTTATCCCCAAGCAAATATAAGAAAATTTTTACTAAACATACAATAATTATTTATTTTTTAGCAAAAGGAACTTTTTTCTTTACTTTAATGGTTGTTTTAAAGTTATTCTTTAGCCTAGAGATGCAAAATATTTGTTAATAATAAAAATTGTTTACTTGCTTGGACTTTAATTTGTTTTTATTCCAAGTATTTTATAGCTAATTACACCTAGGTATTTATTTTCAGAGACTTTGTCTCGTTCGAGTCGGTCATATTTGCAAACTCATTTCATAATAATTGATATACTAAAAAAAACACCTTGATAAAGTATCTCACAATCGACTTCATCATGTAAAGCTGACAATTATGATGTTGACCATATTATTTGAAGTGGGCCAATAACTAACAGTTCATTTGGAGCGGCTTAAACGGTGCATAAGCTCCTTAAAGTCGCAGAAAAAAAGTATATATATGTTGGTAGGTAGATATGTATGTATATATATATTTGTATTTTGCAAAAAGAAGTACAGTACGGCGCACACATCACGTGACCTCTGAGTGTTGGCCCCACACTAATTCCATTCCATTCACATTCACATTTACTCAAGCAAGTGGAGTTGAAGCTGCTGTTGACGATGCTGAAGCTGCTGCTGTTGATGCTACCCCGGGGCCAGCCAGTGCCACCTACTGCAGTCATAATACACACACGCCGCAAAACTTAATGCAGCCATATTAAAGTAAGCGCAAGACCCTCACTTAATAAAAAAAGAAGAAAAAAAAGAAATACAAAATCAAAAACCGGCCAGGCGACCAGCCCAGCCGATCAAGCGGGAGCTGGCAATGGGCTGCGCATGGGCCAGAGCCAATGTTTGGGATGGAACAGTGCTTATTTTGTTGGGGTCGGGGGAAATGGTGTGGGACTGCCATGCCACAACTCGTGCCAGCATCACACACACAGATCGACGGAGAGAGAGACAGAGAGAGAGAGAGAGCAATGGGCAGCGCTTGTCCAGTGGCAACATGCGCGTGTGCCAATGCAGTGTAACAACATCCCATATTAAAGATATTACAGAGTCAATAGCACACCATATAAGTGTGGCTCGGCTGGTGCCTCACACTCGCTGGCCATCTCTATCGCACGCTCTAACAGTGTCTCGCTCTGGCCATAAACAAAGTAAATTGAGTTCGTTCGACAAAACGCTGCTGCGACTGCGTTCGCGCATGCGCCGCGCCACAGGCCGCCGCCGCGCTGCATTGCCCCCTGCCTTGCCCTGCTCTGCCCCTACCCCTTTCCAATTCGGTTACGCTGTGGTCTTAACGATCGTGTGTCCACAATCATTACAATGTTGGCCAATGCGACGACGCGTCGTCGTCTTTGCCGCACACTTACCGCACGCTGCTTTTCTCTTTCAAGTCGCAACAGCAGCAGCAGCAGCAGCAGCAGCAGCAGCAGCAGCAGCAGAGGCAGCGGCAGCTATTCTCCTCCTCGCTCTTCAGTCGTGATCTCGCCTGTAAGTGGTCTTGTATCTTGAATTCAAAAATACGTACAACAGGGACAAACACATACACATACACACACACACACACACATATACACATACACATACACATATATACAAATACATATAAAAAAGGGCAGGTGTGTCGATCGTGTGAGAACCACGTTCCAAACCATTTTCTCACGATCTTCGCTTCTGATATTTTTTGTACTACTCTCCCTTGTCCCTTATGCTACCTCCGCCAGTCTAGTCTTTCAGTGTGTGTGTGTGTGTGTGTGTGTGCTGGGGCCCTTCAAGTGATTCGTATGCAGTTTGTGTATTGTAGATTTTTAATGACTTGGGCTTGCGTTCGAGCGTCGAGCTAGCTGCAGATCTTCTCTGAGCATTGCGGAGTTTTGGGCTTCGGTTTCGGTTACGTCGCAACACATTCGTTCATCATTCATCGGGTTTACCTTTAAGATTAAGTATCTTTTGTAGCACGCATGCATTTCCTTTTGCCTTCGCCTTATGCCATACTCTGCTGCTTATTGTCCATTGTCGGTGTCGGCTCTGGTTATGCATCTTGTTGTCGTTCTTCGTCCTCGTTGTTGTTGCCATGCCACAATTATGCTGCCTAGGGATGGGCGAGGATCAGCATTGAGTTGCGATTTCTTACTGCTTTTCGCATTGATCATATGCAAATTTGTATGAGCTACTTGACTGAGTATTCAATTGAGTTTAACAAAAGACAATTTATGTGCCTTTTTATATTTTGTTATGATTGAAGATAGAATTAGATTTTCGAGAACATTATTAGTGTAATATATGTATATTTTATATTATTGTATAAAAATAATGTGAAATTGCATACCTAAATATACTATACTATAAATACTTTACTATACTTTTACCTATAATAATTCAGTTCTACACAAATATATATTAAATAAAATAAATTCAAAACTAAATTTATTTAAATTTATTCAACTATTAAAAAAAAAATAATAATGTTCAAGTAATAGGCACTGTTTAAAAAAATGTAATAAATTAAGTAGGACTCAAAAATCAATTTATTAATATATTAAATTAAGATAAAAATCAATATTATTACAAAAGAAAGTAAGGTAAAAATTGTATATATAGTTAACTAAATAAAACAAAAATTTCACGTACATTAATAAAAAAACATATTTTTAGCTTTTAACATTACTTATTAAAATATTTTATATATTGAATATTAATAATTATTATATTGATTAATATTGACAATCTAAAGAACATTTTAAATTACACGTATTTAATCAATTATTTCGCTTAAGTTCATTTATAGTTCATTTTGGCTCGCAGCACATTAGCTCCACTTGAATTTATTTAAACTCCTCCAATGTGACAGCAATCTTAAATCTTAAGATTGTTTATGCTGATCAAGGCCACGTTTTGCATCCCTAGAGGTGCCCTCATAATTTTCATGTGGTCTGGGCTATTTTATGTGGCTGTCTTTAACTTCATTGATTGTTAACAGCTGAGGCGTCGGGGCTACTGGTCTTGTTGGAGCTGCAACAGCAACGGCAGCAAAAGATAACCAAATGATGCGGGCCAGCCAAAGAGCGATATCCTGTCGGGGCCCCAGGGAATGGCAATCATTTACCTTTACCTGAATGTCAGACAGACAGCCCAAGCAATTATGTGTCTTGCCTTGACCATTGTGCGCACGAGATTTTCTAGCCGAGTGGCTATGGCTAAAAAAAGGATGTTTAATGGTTGGAGGCTGGACCGGAGGGTTGCACAGCGATGACTCGATCCTTTTCTGCTATTGTTCGGCCCCGACACCGCTTTACAAAAAAGATTTCGGGTTTTGTGCCCAAGACTGAGCGACATTGTCGTAACTCGATTAGACACGCCAAGAGATAAGTCTCTAATTTTTTATGTAGCCCGGTCTTATTGTGTGCACACGTGTTCAAGGGTGCCTTGGACCTGGGCTCTGGGCCCTGAGCGCTGGACGCGTCGGTAGCCTCGTAACGGACATTGATTTTATTTTTCTTTACCATTTTCTTTTCACCATTTCTATTTTCGGGTTTCTTCTCGGCCTTGGCATTGTTTTCGCTTTCTATTGTTATGAGAATTTTGGTAACAATAAGAAAAATAGAGAAAATTACAACGAATTGACGCAGTTGGATTCGGGAATCTGTAGCAGCAGCTTAGGCTATGGTCAGACCATTTCCGCTCGATGAACTCTACTTCTATGGCGAAACTCATGTATGATTATATACGCATTCCTGGAAACACGTTTGACCAATTGGATGGACAATCGATCGTTGATAAGCAGCTTTTCCCATTAATTTCTGGGGTGCGAATGTTGAGTCAATAAAAACTTGTTTACATATTTCAATTTTTTCTATATAATTTATTATTAAATTTAATTATCACATGAACTCCGCCTCGGTTAAAGCTTTCTTTTATCATTTTATCATTATTTTTTTCAACTTAATACTAATTGGTTGTCAATGGGCGTTTGGCTAACCCATTAACTTGGAAGACTTTTTCTATTCTCAACTCTCAACTCTCTCTCTCTCTCTCTCTCTCTCTCTCTCTCTCTCTCTCTCTTTCTCTCGTTCTGATTGGCTGTGTGACTCTACCATGGGCGCCAGACATTCTCCTCATCCTCACTGTCAGCCTCCTGCTCCATTTTGGTCACGTTGATGCTGAGATTGCTGGAGCAGGTGGTCAGTAGGGAGGCGCTGCCCGTTTGTTCGCTGGCCACACTTGAGTTGGGGCTGCCGGCATAGCTGGAGATGGGTGAGATGGGCACCGAGTAGGCATCTCGGCTGGCAATGTGCACTGAGAGAGGAGCTGTCACTGGCAGCACCTCTTTCACAGCGGGCTGCAGTTGATTGAGTCGCTGACCCAAATGTGTCATCAGCTCTGTGCCCAGGCTAACGTTCATGCCGGGCAGCTGAGACAGTGATCGGGAGACCTCGTTGACGGCGTGTATGTAGCCAGAGCGGAATCCCTCTGCAGGTGTAAGTGTCTCGGCGCCACCATTGGCGCGTTTGTGTTGGCGCTGCTGTTTCATCTTCTGCAGATGGGTGACGGTCAGCTCCAGTATGTCCGCCTTCTCCAGGCGTGTGACATGTTCGCCCTCCGACTCCAGCGTGGCGACCATCAGATCTTTAAGCTCGTCCAGGCACTTGTTGATGCGTGCACGTCGCTTGCGTTCCAACAGCGGCTTCATCACCTTGCGGTACTGATACGTCTTGGACATTTCCGATATTTGCATCGAAGTCATTTTGTGATATATTTGATATTTGGTATTTGGTTGCTTTGCTGAGCTGTTGCTGCTCTGAGTGTGCAAGACGTTGTGTGCTGCTGACTCGCCTGGCCGCTGCCTTTTATAGCTGCACGGTCGAAAACAACCCCCATGATCCCATCGGCATTCGGCTTTGGGCTCGGGCTGTGTTGGCATTTCGTGTACAGCGTGTGCTGGCATGAGGGTTGCTCGACGTTGACGACGACGACGACGACAGCGACGATGACGACGTCGTCGACCCTTCCGCTGCTTCTTATTGTTCGTTCGCTTTCTTATTGTGGCACCCTTATCATGAGCGGGCACCAGGGAGCAGGATCGCTGCCTTTGCAGGATCGTTGCCTTTGTGTGTCTGTGTGTGTATTTGCTTGGCAGTATCGTGGGAAACACTTTCCTCCTTGGTTTCTCACACCAATATTCTGAGCAGGCTCACCTGCTCAATGGGCAACGAAGCGCAGCTCGAACCATGCTCGGCCTGGCCAGGCCATGGGAATTTTTTGCAGTTTGTGTGTTTGCGAGCGTTTGTGGCGCAGCTGCCATTTCTAGATTTGTGTTATGATTTGCCTAAGAGAATATGGGCGAGCGAAAGGATAATGAACTGCACGCTTCATCTTCCATCTTCCATCTTCCATCTTCCATTTCATTTGTGCCAGCAACAGACGCTGCCTTGTCGTTGGCGTGGGAATGCTAGGAGCAACAGCATTCGGCATTCGGCATTCGGCTGGGGCGTTTCACTTAGGCGGAGCTGCAAAGAGCAGCACTTCCTGTTTGTGCATTGGTATTCCATTTCGGCTTCTCGTCCTACACTTGTTGGCCGGCTTTGTGCCAGTTGATTATCCTGTGGGAACATTGCTCGTGTGCGACGAGTGTGCTTAATGTGCGTTCCCGTTGCTTTTCCGCCTCTGCTCTGCTCTGCGCCTGGCCCTTGGACACCTTTTGTAGCTGAGAGTCGAGGTCGGGCAGGGGCCAAGCGATGCTGCTCGATGCTTGCAGCTCGACTCTTGCAGCTCGCCACTCGCGTGTGGCGCACGGTAAACACACTTTCGACTTCTGACTGTAAGTCGAACGCGTTCCAGTCTCTTGTAATTGAACTCTGGAGTTTGGGTGACATTTACATGTGTAAGAGGTCTGGAAAGCGTTGAGGAGTGCGGTGGTACTCGTGATTACTGAAGTGAATGGTTAAACGATATATTAGGTTGAAAAATTGATTACGGTTTGAGTTTATTATAATAATTGTTATAATTGGAATATAATGAATAACAGATCGTTTTATTATGATAAATAAAATTTAATCTATATATGCGAAAAATAAATAAATAAATAAATAAATATTTTTCATGATAAATTTAAGACAATATCCAAAGTCTTTTAATCATAAATATTATAATTTTGTATTAAATTTCTTGGCAACTTACGTATTTTACAGATACTGCAATAATTTCCTTAAGTTAAATTAAAATATATTTACGCGACTTTTCAATTTAAATGGAAAATGATCTTTATTTTCATTTTAACACAGAACAAAAATATAAATTAAAAACATTAAAAAGTTCTAAAATGACTGACTATTATTATAGTTATCAAAGTCTACTTCTTCCCACTGAATTAATTAGTTTTGTTTTTCTAAAGATCTATTATTGAGCAAACCATTTGAAAATGATATGCAAAGCACTAAAATTCCAACAGCGGAAAATAAATCTCTTGTGAGGAAATCAGTTAGGGATTTTGCGATTCCTACAGTCGCAGAACTTATTTGGAGACACAGCTTTAGAAATGTGGTTGCCCACAATCACAAAGGCTGAAAAAGATTTGACTACGGATGGTCGGATAGTCAAATCAATTAGAATAGACTAACAAAGAAATAGAAGAAATTAAGATATAAAAACTGGCTATCAGGCCCGCTTAATAGTTAAGTTTTAGCGCCAAATCCGAAGTAAAGTCAAAGATAATCAATTGCAACAAATTGAAAGAAATTTAATAAAATAAATATATAAAACACCTCAAACACTATATATTGGAGTATATACGTATTTAATTTAAAAATTAAAAAGATTAAATATATTAATATTAAATTTAGTCGTTAAGAGCGTTGATTTAATAAAATATGTCAAATCTTAAATATAATAAGATTAGCAGCTGAGGGTGTAATTTTTAAAGCTATTTCTTATCCAAATATTTATTGTGTAAACTATACATGAATATTCAATAATTTTAAAATTTTTTATATTATTTATTTAAAGCATGTAAATGTTAAATATTTATAAAAAAAATTAATCTAATTGGAAGCTCAGTATGGGAAGCTCAGTATGAATTGAAATCAAAATAAATTATGTTAACAAACATTGGTATTAAAATTATTCTACTGGAGATCAAATAAAAATATATACGCCCTTAAAAACTATCACAGGAACATCACATCATATCATATGTATCTAAACTTGGGCAAATGTTTACAATAAACCTTGGAGAACTCATTTAAAACTTACAAACTAAAACCAGATGAATAAAGCTCTCAATGTGTATAAGTAATAAAGCTTTGGGGTTGGCTCGAACGGATGCATCACCAGGGACGCCAGACATCCTCACCCTTGTCCAAGTTCTCTTGAGGTGATGTGGAGCGTTGTTCGTTGCCGTTGGCCAAGTTGACTGGCTCGACGGCATGCTCACTGGGCACCGGGCTGCTCAGCTGTTGCTTCATGTCCTTAAGCTGGTGGCCCAGCTGCTTCATTAGATGTGTGCCGAAGTTGAGATCCACGCCCGGCACAGTGGAGAATATGTGGGAGACCTCATACGCGGCCTGTGTGTATCCTGCGCGAAATTTGTCAAAGTTCAGCTGAGATGACGGTGGGGAAGTGGGCGTGGAGCTGGGCGTAGATGAACCGGCGGCTAGACGCTGCTGCTGTTGTGTCTTAAGGTAGTTGACTGTCAGCTCTAGTATGTCGGCCTTCTCCAGCTTGCTAACCTGCTCCCCCTGCGCGTCCATTGTATCCACAATCAGATCTTTGAGCTCATCCAAGTAGAGATTCATGCGGGCACGTCGCTTGCGCTCCAGCAGCGGCTTGGTGACCTTGCGATAGTGTTGTGTCTTGGTCATAAATCTTTGACCCTCCACGGCCATGGTGCAAATTAGATTGGGTATGTCTGTGTTTTGGTTGGTGTATGGCAAGTAGCTTGTTGAATTTGCCCTGTCGAGCTGCGAAACGGACACTTGCTGCTGCTCACCGCACGGTAGTCGCTTGAGAAATGATCGTGCCGCAAGGTAAACTGATCCTTTTTGTAGCTGCAGCAGCATCGTCGTTGGCGTCGGCGGCGGCGGTGCGTACACTTGCAAAATCCTCCCCTAACTGCTACCACGCAACGCTTACAAACGAGCAGAGCGAAGCGCATCGGATGAGATCGGGAATGATGGCCCAAGACGAGCATCAATCGTGTCGCTGTACGTGCATCTGTGTGTGGCACCGACTCTCTGCTTGTGGCAACATTCAGTCGACGCTGCACGTGTGCAACATTTAAGCCAAAACTGTTTTGGCTGCTCAACCATCAGATACCCTGTGCACACAATTAACTATAAGTGAGGCACAAGTTAAAGCTTCATTTTGCAAAACTTATAAAACTATATTGAAATATATCTTATTCAATATAATAATAATAGAAAATGTACGTAAAAATATAATAACTTTTTATTTTTCTTTATTTATACTTGAAAAATGTGAGATCTCTTACAGAAAGTATTTATTGAAATATTATGATTATATATTCTGATATACTCTTTATGTTGTTATGCACATAAATATATAGTTATTTTAATATTATTATTAATATTACAATTAAAAACAAAATGCTCACTCTATAGCAAAATCGTATCTTAATTTTCAAAACTTTCGCTGGGTATACCCTTTTATTTAGAGAGTATAAGCATTATTAAACAGCGGATGTCATTTATTTACACTGACAAAAATTAGGCAAAGTCACGTGGTCAAAGTATTATCATGACAATATGTAAAACTTTTGCAAATCTGTAAAGATTTAATTTGATTTGAAATTGAAATAGCATTTATGTAAAAATCTACAAATTATTGTAAATTGATATAATTTAAATGTTCATAAAATTAAGAAAAAATAATTGAAAAAGTAATTTTTACTTTATTAACAAATAAAGAAATAATTTAATCAAAATATAAAAGTATGGTAAAAATTTAAAAAATTATATAAATGTTCTACTTAAAATTTGTTCTCAGTGCAAATTCTCCTACAGTCAACAGCGCGAGCGCTGAGACTCTGTCTGAACCAGCACTCTCTTTGTCTCTCGTGCCATTACCGTGCGCCTGCGCAACAGGAACAGAGCATGAGCCAGAGACAAAGGCCAAACCAGAGCAACAACCACCATCAACAGCAGCAGCAGCAGCAAATCGCACCACTCTCACCACACGCACACACGAGCTGGCTGCGTGCAACGTTTAACTCAAGAGCGACTGCGACTGCGACTGCGACAACGACATGACCTCGACCTGTCTGTAGCTGTGGCTCTGGCTGTGTCTGTGCCTCGCACACTCTCTGGCAACCGTGCCCCATGCGTGCCATGCCCGTTCCCTTTTGCTACCCTCACCCTTGGCCAGTCTCAACGATGGCGGCTTTGTTGGTTTTGCTCTGTGCGTCTCTGTGCTCTTCCCTTTGGCGCGCTCTCGCCGGCAGCAGGGCGAGCTGCAGATCGAGACCCAGACCTCATTTCCTCTTTGGCGCGACATTGCGTTACACTTACGGACGGGGACGGGTCGCGCTTGCTCGAGCAACCACCGCAGCGACTACCACCCGTACCACAGCCAGCCACTTGCCAGCCGGTGTGCCGTTGAGCCGTTGGCGTCGCATCGTGAGAAAGTTTACTTCAAGCATTCCCACAAGTATTGGGATATGGAATATGCCAGATTCGGCCCGGTCAGCTGTGGCACTTGCTCCGTTTTTGGCGCGTATGCGTCTGCGATTGGCCCATTGACAAAATTCACCTGCTCGGCCTTCGCTCCGAGGGTGAGTGAGTATTGTAATGTTTGTTTGCGTATGCGAGAACTGGCCTCCTTAGAGGGTCGCGTAATCGCATGCATGAAATCGAGAAGTTAACAAACAAAGCAACAACAACGGCATTTCACGATGAGGCACTGATTTCAATTGCGTCGTGGGGGAGGTTTTTGGTCTTGCCCGGGCCGTGTGGCAAGTGCATGTGGTATTTACTCTGGGGTTGGTCTGAAGGAATTGCAAGAAAGAGACTAAATATTTGCATATCAAAGAAAAGGGATCGTGAATGCAGCTATTGATATGTCAGAGTAACAGGGATTCACTGGAAATGCTAGAAGCAACGTGAATTTTCGGATAGAGAGAGAGAGATGGTTTCTTGAAAACTAGAAATTAGACTGAAAGGATTAAACTTTTTTAAAAATGTATTTTATATATTTTTTCTATATTTAATAATAATCAATTAAACAATTTGTATTTTTTTTTTTTTAACATTTTATTGAGAGTAAATGAATTTTTCCAATATATTTTTAGACTTGAAACATTAATATTTAAGAAATATCTTTAATTAGATGAATAGACACGCGAATTTATTCGTTCGTTCAATAGTTTCATTAATTTGAATACATAAGTTAAGATCAAATACATACACATATAGCAACACATACATACATATATATTTATATAGCACAAATACAGTATACTTATTTGAGAAAGTAACGTTATAACGGAGTTGTTATACATATCTTCCGTTTAAGTTACGTTTGATTAAAAGTGAATTAGTTGCAATAGTTGTTAATAAGAAAACAAGATTTTGTGCTAATTTGCCTTATAAGAATAGGAAGAAAATGGACTAAATGTTTGTTTGAATGAATTTTTGTTTTCGCTTGACTATTCAATTAGAGGTACATATGTATATATTCGCGTATAATCATTTGACGATTGACGATTTTTAAAATATTTCTTCTTTGCTTAAACTTAATTTGCATTAAAAGCGGACTGGGCCTTTTTGCCTTATTTTTAAAAGATATTTTACAATTTTTGGTGTTTTGTAATTTAATAAATATAAAAAAAGTAAATGTTTTGTGAAATAAATTAAATACAAATTTTAATGAATATGATCTTAAGTAAAAAAAAAAAAAACTTGCACACATAAATAAATGCCATACATTACAAATTAGATTTTTGTTTGCAGCAGGAGATTCAAATGTAATACAAAAGAATACAAAGGGCAGCTAAAATGCGCTTGCCAATTTCTTAAAGCTTTATGTTGTTGCGGTTATCCTTTTGATTGATGAACTCTGGTACAATGGTGCCGCTACTTCGTGGCCATGGACTTCTCAGGAACTGGTGAGCGGGTTAAAGTACGTGCTTATTTATAAACTACATATATAAATATTTTAAAAAACTACATTGATTCGATATTTAAAAATTTGTTGATCTTTCGAGTTTTGTTTTGTTTTATAACTTGTGTCAAAATAGATATTTATGCATATTAATATATGTTTTGCTCAAACTGGATTACTTATTCGTGGGGTAGCTTCTGTCTCTGACAACTGTTTTATCTTCTCTTATATACATACTTATACATAAAGTTTCGGTTATTCAATTTTTTTCAAACAGGATCTTTACCAATGAATATTCGCTTTTAACGCGTTTGTACATCTTATAGTTTTTGTTTTGTTTGGTTATGTCTTTTTTTTTTTTTTTTTTTTTTTATTTAGTTCAGAAACATTTTTTAAATATATTCAAAAAACGCATAACTTTTGCGATTAGTGTGGTACGTCTAGTGCGTGGGTTTGTTGTTGTTATTCATGCAGCTGAAAATAAGATAGAAGAGGCAAAAAACATATACATAAATTAAGTAAAAACCAAGAAAATAAATAACAGTCAAGAAAGTATTCAGGGTTTTGAAAATGAAATTCTCATCATCTAGTCGATGCTGAGAACACAATTCCCACGCATCAAATTATTGTAGTAAAAATATTATTTATAAAAATGTCTATTATCTCATTACTCAGCTTTGCATTTTGTTAAACTAATCAAAAATATGCTATGCAATATATATAAAATGTATAAAATATCGCTGTTGTTCGGTTTCGTTTTAGTCTAGATTAAAGCTATTGTAAAAACTCAAAACTCTCCTTGTAAGTGATATTTTGTACAATATATGTATTCTATTTGATTTGATTTGATTTATTTAGGTAATTGTGCAAATGAATAAGCAGGTTCTTAACTGTGGTTTGTGCAATTTATTTGCAAGTCACATGCGGTTATATTATAATTGCGTAAGCGTTAGGTACATTGAATATTTGGTATATTATTTATTTATTTAATTATTTATGTATGTTCTTTAATATGATTCGTAATTCCTTTAGCTAAATTGAGTAATAAAATATAGGCCCAAGTTACTAAAATGGCGATTTTGCAGCTCCACCGACTGACAGAGTAAATCAAATAGTTGTTAGTAACCAGGGCCGACTTCTGTTTATCAAATATATAATCTGTATATTTTGTATATATTTATATAAATGTATATATATATATATATGAATGAGTGTAACAAGCATTTACGACCACTACACTACGCTAGACTATTTAAAGTCACATATGTAATCGAAAAACTTTATGTAAATGTTTCAAGGTACTGATGAATATCGTAAATACAATTCTCAAATATTCCAATAAAGTGCTTTTGTGTGTTTTATAATTTCTGTTTGCAATTTTTGGTTTTGTTTTTGATTTTTTCGATTGACTGGATTAATAACAATTTTTAATAGTGATTAATATATGTTTTCTCGTTTGTTAAACACTTTTGGCTTTTTCAATTAATGGTGAGTATTGAATTTTGTTTCGTTTTGGTACTTGTACAATAGGTTCTATAGCACACCATGCTTATATAGTATTCATGTGCTTTGTTGGTATTTAACGATAATGAGTCGGTTTAGGTGTGTATATATAATTTCTTCGGCTTGCTGATTATTTGTTTTAGTATTTTGTTATTTGTCAATTTGTTTAAATGTTTTTATTTTCATTTTCAAATTAGTTGCTGTTTAATGTGATGGACTATCGTTCAATCGATGTTTGGCGCGTGATTTACTGTGTGAGGCGCGTCGCAGCGAGGTGACGCTGCCGGAGCAGTTATCGTAAAAGTCTAATGATTCCGATGAGAATGCTATATAACGTAATGTTGTGTTTGCATAAAGAAAAAGTAAATAGAGAATATATAACGATTTGTCATAGTTAAAATATACCATATATGTGACTAGAATAATAAGCTAGACTAAAAGCAAGTTTAACTATTAATGCAGCTAATGTTTTATTATGTTTACAATGAAAATTACTTACCTTTGTCAGTGGGCGAACCTAGGGTTAGGCTGCTCAAGCTGGAGCTAAGGTTGTAGGGACGCGGTGAAGGTGGCACGGGCGCTGATTCATCACCCGGCAAACATGTCTCCACCATGGCCTCTAAGCAGTTGACAAAGAGTTCTGACGATTCGCCCATCATGTTGTACTGGATTTTTAAATTGGACAATTAACCCAATTGATAAAATCATTTTAGCTCAAGCAACAAACCTTTGTGAAGGGCCCAGCGAAACGCCAAAGTCCGCCAAATCCACAGCTTTGCAGGAAATGGAGCTGCTGTTGTGAAGGATCCTCGCTGGCCAACATGTTCTGTATAATACTCTGCACAGAGTTCAGCACAACTTGATCGTGCGATACGGATAGTATATTATTTATTTTCTGATCCAGCAAAGAGTGTCTATGAAGGAGAATTTATGATATTACAAAGTATTTAGAAATTCTATATGTAACTCACATGACTGGAAACACTTTGGGGAAGACAACGGAGCCCTCTGCCAAATATTGATACAACACACGGGTCTCACTCTCATCCGAAGAGTATTTGACGAGTGTGGCCAAAACAGTTAGGACTAACGCTTGTATGGACAGATCAGGGAGTACTTCCGGATCGAGCAAGACATTTGATTCATTTGAGACGGAAGACCGTGAGCCGCGTTCCTGTTGGTTAGCACAAACAGTTGTTAGATACCTGATTAAACTTAAGAACTAATGAACTATTAAGGGACATGGAGATTTATGAAACTAGTTAAAGGAAATAATTTTATAAAGATGTATAATTTAAAAAGTTTGTAATGAAATTGATAAGGCTTTAAGCGAACAGGCAAAGTCATGCTGGAAAATTATATTTAATTAGAATAGAACGTCTATTTAGTATTTGAGTAAATTTATTTTGGTAGGGTTTGTTGTCGCATACGTTTAGGTATTAGTGGATAGTCTAAAGGTCTAGTTAAAGAGAGAGATAGAGAGAGAGAGAGAGAGAGAGAGTTTTGTTGGGCAATACCTGTCGTTCTTCGATGCCGCTCGCATTATTCGGCTCCTTGGTGGTTGGTACCGAAAATGAGCGTTGAGTTTTGAATAAAACTCGCGCATTCTACAATTGTGTTGCACAGTATTGTTGATGGTTGTTGTGGTTTAGTTGTTAATGTTTTCGATGTGTTTGTTGTAGATGTTGTAGATGTTGTTAACCAAATCAAATGTAAATCAAAAACCATGTTCATGCGTAGTAGTAGTAGTAGTGGCATTTACGAGAAGTATATGTAGGTATAAATAAGTATATTGATGAGAGTTACAAGCACCAATTAGATGGAAGAGTAGTCAGCAGGCATATATAGTAGTGGTATATTTATAGTATACACGAGAGTTACGTTTGTGATAAATGTATGTTACGGTTAATTTTTTTATTTTTTATTCAAAAACAACATAAAAAGAGATAAGAAAAAATGTCATTGAACGATTAATAAATTTGTAAATATGCAAAGGCGAGATTTTCGAGATATAGATTTGATAATAGGCTTGATAATAGGGATGTATACATAATAGTAATCTCAATATAAAGAGTGGATAGCCAAAAGTTACTATAGCAAATGGTTATAACAACTTTTGTACAACAGTTTTAATCAAATACATAGTATACATAAGATATTTTAATAGATTCGACTTAATCAGCTTACCTGTAGGGTCGGTACTTTGTGATGTCGCGCAAACTGTAGAGCTGACTGATCCAGTATATCCCAACTTTTCTGACGTCGCGACAAGGGCTGGCCAATCTAAAATGTAAGTGATATTAAATGCGTGCAATATTGAAACCTAGTATAACTAATTATTATGTAAGCCAATTTGTGAAGATGACCAATTGCTTCTGCTTATATTCACTTACAGTCTGCACTCCATTGGTTAATGGTTCACCATTTTCATTGCTGCCGCATACATCGGCGGGCCAGCGTGGTAAAGCATGTTTCACATGACAACGAGAGCGCACCTCCTCGGAGACAGCTACAAGTGCTGTCAGATAGGCTACGCTATCCGGTGTCACCTCGAACTTATCGCGATGCAGAGGCTTAGCTATAATGCCCAAAAGCATAGTGAGCACACGAGATGTTCGCGATACTGTGGTGGGAGTTGGATGACGAAAGCCCTAAAAAGAGAATAACATTATTAATTTATATTTATTTTTATATTTAACGTATGCACGTCTTACTTTAATTAGATGTCCGACTAGAGCAAAGTGAAAGTTGCTGCGAAAAGACAAGCCGACGGCATGATCTAGCTGTTTGAAGTGCCACTCGAGCTTCTCGCGCGTCTTCATCATGACCTCAGCTATAGTCTCCGTTTTGTCGAAGCAGCCCTGTGACTTGAGCGTATGTAAGTTCTGTTCGAGCAGTGCCAGACCAGCGCCATAGAGTGTAACCTCGTCTAGCTGCAATACTGAGATGGCCACCCAGAAAAGTGCACGATGTATGGGCGATTCGGGTCGTAGCAGCGGCTGAATTCTTGTGAGACACATGACTAAAGCCTCGATCAGTATTAGGTCATTGAAGGACTCCAGCGCCTTGACTAGTATGCGCAACAGTTGCTTAACTTCATGGTCCGTTACGCTCTTGCTAATACAGCCATAGACAATCAGAGCGCGTGGCTGCAGAGCTGGGTTATAGCAGAAAGCGAAACTGCGCGCCAAAGATGTCCAGGTGTGCAACCAATCGCTGTCTGGCACGTCGCGCATACAAGCCTCCATGATTTCCAGAAGAGCGTCTGTGATGACCTCGAGCGATGGCAGCGATAGGCGCTCACGATCTGCAGGTAACGGTTGGGTGACGCGTTCGTTTCCCAGCCACTTGTCTGTTGGGTGGCGACAGCTGGAGCGGAAGGCTGTAACAGCAGCCGACTTGACTTTGCTAATGCCGAAGAGCAGATAGAACTTTGGCAGCGAGAATTCGTCGAGTGAGAGACGGAGCACGCGTTGAGCTTCTTCTCCAAACGAGGGATTTGTGCAGGTACACAGCGAGTGTATAATATTTATGACCAGGCCATGGGTGGAGGCACGCATAGACAGGGATCCAGAGCAGACCAAGAAGGTTATGGTGTGGAAGAGATATGGCACTGACGTGGCTACATCTAGACAATTATTGAAGGACAACATAAGTAGATATCTGCCTAATATGGCAATATCGTCCCACATCATGTGCTGCTCCAGATATTGAGTGGGATTCGTGCAAGACTTGTCCATGACGCGACACATGCGTGTGATGACTTTCTTGGACACCAATTGGACATTGGCTGAGGCCAATGCCACTGCTGTGTCGGCCATAATCTCCACCTGCGGCGAACCGAGGCCATAAGTAATCGACTTATGCAGAAAATTGTCCAACACCATGTCAATGAGTTCTGGAATTTGACCAATGGAGCCCCAGATCTTGGCCTGCACCGAGGGATACATTTCCTTCTGGTCGATAGTCAAGCAGATAAGCTTGTCCAAAATTTGCGAGACCTTCAGTTTCTTGGCATCATCATTGGACTTGCAGAACTTGGTTAGATTCTTCAGCCAGGGCGTCATGTACTCCAAGCACAAATGCTTCAATTCAATGGTGCTGCGCTGGAAGCCCTGAATCGATTCCTCCAGAAACTCAAGCGTCAGATGCGGCTCATTGGTGGCCAATTTCTCGCTCACCGATTTGATAAAGATGGTGTTGTTGGAAGGTATGCAAAGTCCCTGCGTCTCTAGCAGTTGCCCCTCGATCTTTAGGTCGAAGGTGGCGGTCAGTGCACACAGCAAATTGTAGGCGGCTGTGCGCAGATTGGGATCGCACGAGCCCAGATTAAGCAGGGCCATGTTGAGTAGAGTGCCTGGCACATCCTTGGGTCGAATCTTCTGATGCACTGTGACCGAGTCCGGCTGGCTAAGCTCCCAGCGATTCCTTATATGTATGATAGCCTGGACAATGTTATCGCAATCATTGTGAATGAAACTCAATTGGCCACTTTCATTAGTTATGGACAGTGTGAACTGATTATCATCCACCAGACAGACCTCCTCAATTTCAGAGGCATAATAAACATCGTTGAGCAGCACCGAATGCGATAATACTTTTGTCTTCTCAGCTGATGTTATCTGCAGTGCCGTGGGACCAACTTTAATGGCCACTTTGGTATCCTTGTGACTGAGCTTTAGGGCATTGCTAAACACCTTCAAGTCTTCGTCCAGTGAGAGTGTGGCCCCCGGCAGCTTCTGTTGCTCAGCATCAATATAATCGATGAGCTTATTGGGTGACTCTAGAAACATTAGCTTGCGATTGCCCTTCAGAGGCGCCAGGATGCGATCGTGGAATTTTGTGTACTCGCGCACCCAGGAATTACAATTGTAAATGTACACCGCATGGACATTATCGTAGGCAACAGTGGGTAGCACATAGAACCACTTCTGCAGGAATTCTGTGCGGAAGCGATTATCAGAGCAGGTGTGCGTGAAGTCAATGACCACCTCAAAGGGCGAGTGACAGAAGGGCTTCAGTGTCAGTATGACGTGATAAATCAACAAGTCTCCATTGGTTTCTCCAATCCTACAAAATGCAAACAATATTAATACATAGCTCTCATCGTAACACGTTGACACACACTCACTTGTAACGCCTAGCTATGTAGTAAAAGACCGGGTAGCCCGATTTGCTGGTGCCAGCTTGATAGAATATGTTCATGGATTTCAGCGTTTTAAACTCCTCCTTTTCGTGCATCTGATGCTTGACCATAATTTCTTCGAAGTTTGTAGACGACATATCAATAGAGCTCCAGCGTGCATACGAGCTGAACATCATGTGTGAGTCAACGGGCTTGTGCTCCGGCGGACCTAAATAAGCCAAAAGCGTAGCCATCTTGTCAAAAGGCCGCCGACCAACGGCTTTGTGATCGCGACTACTGGACAAATAGTCGCCGATCTTCTCCTGGTGCGTCCACAACAAACGATGCAGAGCCAGCACATTGGCATCTGAAATAAAACTCATGCTGTGTGAGGTTTGGTCTACGGTCTCGCAATCGGATGCAATTTGTATAAAGAAGCGTCTGCCAGCCTCGAAGTGATCGCGCAGAAAATCGTTGAAACAAAGCATGTGCTGCTCCTTGGAAAATTCCACATGGTTGGCTATGTTCTGTAGTATTTTGGACATGAGCATGAGACCACGTTTGGCCGAACTAGGCACCTGTTTGCCCACAATGCCTAGCTCCTGCGGAGAGACTGTAATACCAAAATGGTTACTAACTGAGCAAAAGTATAGTTAAGAGTTTAAACTCACCTATGGCTGGATTAATGAAACGCAGAAAGATGACCGTGCCAACGGCCCCAATATTGTTCTGCAATAAGTTTGGGAATCGTTTACTGAGCACTTGATACAAGCAGTGGCACATGGAGCGCAGCTGCGGTGGGAAACGATCCGAAGAGTTGATAATGGCATCGAAGACTTTCTGAGTCAGAGCAATCAAATTGTTGCGATGCTCTTCGATATCTTCATTTGGCTCTAGTCGTGCTGGGTCCACCTCAAAGCAAATTTCTTCTTGGTCATCTAGCAGAGGTCGTATGAGTGGCTCCAGGAGCATTTGCAAATAGCTAGCTCCATAAATCTTAAAACAGAAGGCCATAATCTTGCTGCCCAGCGAGTTGCCTCGGAAAAGCGTTTGCATGCAGTCCGAGACTTCGACCTCACGATAAAACATATTCCAGAGCAGCGGCGAGAGCAGATGCTTGGCATCGAACAATGTCACCAAAACGCGAGCAAGCTCATCCATTTGGGCGGTAGTCACCACATTGGCCAGCGCCATAGCAATGGGCAGCTCGCCTTTATCGCTAATCATTGTCACCAGCTGGACAAGTTGCTCGAACCGATCGGCCAGCACCGTCTCAGCCAGTGTGTCAAACTCTGTACCTTGCTGTAAAATCTGGGTGAGCACCTCCATAAAAGCGGCTCGAGTTTGCAAATCTGGATTGTAGCCCAAGTCGATAGAGTGCATCAAACCAGAGTCAATGTTGGCGCCCAGAAGATTGGACATGGCTTGTATAGTAGCGTTCCTAAGAGCAGTTAATTTTCCAGCTGCCATGCGTGGACGTGGCGGTAGAAGCGGAGTATTGTTGAGTTCCTTTTCGGCCTCTGAGCTATCAATACAATCGTTCAGCAGATTCATGAATAGTGTAAAGTATTTTAAGAACAATGCGCTCTTGGCATCCATGAGATCGCCTCGATCAGACTCCTCAGGCTGAAGCGGGAGACCACGTAGTAGAGCGGCCACTGCCTCCATGCACGCCTGATCGAGATCCCGAAAGATCAGCGAAGTATTGGTGAGTAGCGAAGCATCTGCAGAACTGGGCGGTGCTATTTGGTGCGAGGTTCCCATTACCCAATCTGTTAGATACTCAACGAGCTTATTTCGGAATTTCATCTCTTGCCGAAAGGCTAAATCATCGCGTCGCTTCATCATGACTTCCACCAGTTGACATAGCTTTGTTTTTATGCGAATAGCATAGACATTCATATCCAGATGTCGCACATAGCGGACAATGCCCAACATCATGCCTTCGATGCTTGTGACTCCTAAATGCTCTGATGGCGATGGTTGGTCATTGTTCGGATCCTTGCTCGCTTTGGGGTCCAGTATGGATTTCATTATGAAAATTGTGTGTTCTATAAACTGAGTGTTTATATCCGTAACATTCACATTAACCTGCCCCTGTTGATCAAAGAACTTTTCCACTATGGCTCTGATTTGATCGAAGAGAATCGGATACAATTGAGTAGACATTTCCTCGCCCACTAGTTCCTTGACATGTTTCTGTATATGCAGGCCAGTCTTCTCATTGCTGCAGACTAACAAACGTAGCAGCTGTCCAATGAATCTGAAGCAGAAAGAAATGTATATATGTGAAATATTTATTGTGTTAATTATTTTCATTTTATACGCACTGTGTAACTGCGCAGTAGCTGACATCCTGTGGCGGCGCAGGTGGTATGGTGGACAAAGAAACTGTGCTGGGGTGTAGTGATCCATGCCCTGAGCTGGTGGAGCTGGAGTAGAGAGAAGCTTGTGCCAGTGATGCCACCGATGAGTTGTTCTGTGACTGTTGCAACAAGAGTTGGCGACTGCTATTGCGTTTCTGTAGACAAACGCCGCCCAAGGTCAGCAGGAACCAGGTCATATTAGCCCATTCGGTGATTTGCTCCTCTAGATCATGCTCAGAGCTTTGATGGCTGGCTCGACGTTTGCCCAAGCCACGGTGAAATACTTCTGCTTGCGCATCCTCGGTCTTAACTTTGGGATGAGTCTGTAGAACCTTACTGAGCACTTCCCAGTTGCGGAAGGTTTCCTCCCAGGCAGGCTGGACACCATGCACACAGTGCTCGATCTTTCGCAGCAACGGCATAATACGCTTTTGGAGTTTTCCACGGCTCACGTTGCCATGACTGTTCTCAAAAAAGCAAATACGTGTATCCGTGGCAGCTGAAATACATATATGGTTTCATATAAATACAGGCTAAATTTCTAAATTTTATATAGCTCACATGAAGATAGTTGTGCTAGTTCCTGGTAGATGTGATAGTTGGGCATGATGAAGCCCACTGTTAGCTCATCGGAGCTGCAGCAAATCTCCGCCTCCTCACAGAGTAGACCAAAGCAGGAAAGCGAGGTTAGAACCGCATCCAAATCTACGCTCCACAAATACATAAAAAAGACCACTTCCATTTTAATGTGTGCCTGCTTGCATATGGCAATCTGGCTGCCCACATGTGCATAGTCTTTATGTCGCTGGAGAAATGTGTTGCGGCAAATGAGTATTTCACGCAGCCACTTAAGCACATCCGTATAGTTGGCTATCTGATGCTGTATAAGCTTCTGGGAGATGGAGAAGAGGACCTGCGAGCTGACATCCCAGAATGTATTAATGGGTGCTTCTGGATTCCAGACCTCGATTTTTTCAGGTGCATGCAGCGCAAGTAAAGCTTCCATGGCCTCTTGAGCAACGTCCGGCAAAGTCGTTTGATGAACCAGGCTTACCAGGCCATTGATAAGCTCCAGAGTTGAGCTTTGCACTTCATGCGCCACTTTACCCTGCGTCTGGACAAGAGGGTGTTGTAATTTAGTTAATAGTTTTATATGGAATAATGATTGTGATTACATTTAATAGCAGTGTGGGATCCGCGTGTATGAGACGCACTAATAACAGCAATAGCATCTTATGAGCTGGTCCCTCCTCGGAACGTGTTAGACCTTTTTGTGTGTCCTTGGATTTGAGCGTTAAAGATGTTATATAGCGCAGTGGTGTGTGCGCTATATAACCCTGCGTGGCTTTGTTCAGTGTATCTGTGAAGAGAGCGCGCAGTTCAGCGGAACGATAGTGCACGACATCGGTCTGCGGCCACCAGGGAAGACGAGGCTGGTTGACAATCCGAAATGGATTCTTATTTTGTAGTCGAAAGTCCACATAAATGTGCGCTAAGCTGTAAATTTATATAATGCACATAAATATTAAAATTTATATTTTATTCCACTTTATACTCACCGCAACAAAGAGCACACAATAACGAAGTGATAGGCCTGCGGCGAAGAGAGATTCAAACACACTTTCAGAGCCTCTATGTTGTGGGGACTAATACGGAAGCACGATACCCAGCAGTCAATCATTAGTTCAATATCTGCATAATTGTACCCCTGACCGCGTGAGAAGGGTTTCACGGGATTAAAGAGCAGCGCCTTCAGATCATTGATGAAATACTGCACCAATTTGAAGACTACATTGTTGGAGTCATTGATATTGATGTACGTGGATGCTTTGCAGAGTTTAACGCAAGCGATGGCCGATGATTCGGTCACCTGCTTCGACGGTGAATGTGGACCCAGACCGCGCTTGATGCTTTCAATGAATTGCCTGGCCGAGAAATCTTTATCGCGTGACGTGGATTGTGTGGACTTTGAGGGCACTTTTTCCTTTTCCTTCTCCTTTTCGCACTGCTGCAACTCGTTTACAGTGGCCTCCAAGCTGGAGGGATTTAATATGAGCAACAGCATTTGCAGGGGCCAAACTAAAGTTTTGCTCTTTTTGTTCTCAGTTTTGAAGTACTCAACAAAGTCCAGCAGTGGCTCCCAGCAGCTGCAAAGCAAAGGTTTTTTAATAATTGAATTTCAAAAATAAATATAATTTGTAGCTAACGTTGATATATCGCGATTAGTGCCGCGCTGCAAGTCCTGAAATTCCTGTGGATGATATTCGATCCAATTCCAAATGGCTTTCTCCAAAGAGTAAAGCAAAATCAGCGGCGGTGCGCGTTTTGAGCGAAATTTTGTAATTGTTTCTAAAGAGGATTAACAAATTAATATCAACTCGAACTTAGTTGCGGTGCTAATATACCCTGCAACAGCTTGGTAAGCTTGATCATGTCCATATCAATGTGCTGTATCAATTCAATGTCGTTGTAATCGGGATTCTCCTCGGAGCACGATGTTAGTTCCTGTATACGCGCAGATATGCGATTAAAGACAGCGGAGAAGTGATTCTGGGACAGGGCGAAGAGCACCTTGGAGGCGAGCGCTTTTAGCTGGGCTGCATTTGGATTGTTATCGCTTTGCACATCTACAAACTGAGAAATTTCGCGTAGCAAAAGCTTTACGTTCATGGCCTCCTCAAATCGTGCAGTATCTTTCGTTTGGTTCGTTAGGCAGCGCTCTAGCGTTGTCAATATGATGACCAGAGATTCGAAGTAGCAGCGTTCCGGCTCATGGCGATTTTGTCGCGCCTGTAATAAATTAAATAAATAAATGTAAATAATTAAATATTATTATCATTTTCGCTTATTATGAATATGTGTGAGGAACTTACAGCCTCATTTACGCGCTGTAGCATTTTTGTCAGGCCGGAGATGACCAGGGAGAAGCGGTACCGAGAAATGTGTATGAGGCAGGCCACCAACTGATCCTGGCTCATACGTGCCTGAGTGCCATATGCTCCGATTTTGTATGGCAGCTGCAGATGAACAAAATTTAATTAATTAGTATTATAGAAAATGCATTGTCAATTTAAAAGCAGTTTATTTTTTCTTTTCAATTTTTATTTAATTATTTTATTATTTTTTTAAATCAAAATATTTTCTATTAGAACCGCAAATATAAATTCTAAACTTTAGAAGTGAATCGGAAAATATTCCATTTAGGGTATGCGCGTCTCGGCACTTCATTCAACAAATCAGAGCTCGGAGTTTCATGAATGAAGCCTCGCCGGCCCCACAGCCGCCCAAGTCCCACCCCCTTTTATACCGACACCCACACCAAAACAACACCAGCAGCAGGTACATTTTTTCACTTTGCTCGTAAGCAGCGCGACGCAACATATTGAAAATGCTGTTATGCATTTACCTGATCTTCGAATCGAGTCAGCAGACCAGTTGCCCACTCTCCAGGCTTTTGGGTAGCCATTTCGCGTATATTTTACAAACTTTATTTCTTTTTTCACTGCATTTTATTTAATTTAAATACGACGAAATTCTGCCTTGTATAGATGTGTAAAGCGATGGTCGAGGTTGCACTGAAAGAGAGCTGCGTGTGTGTGGGAGAGAATGATAAAAAGAGGTGACATCGCAACGAGTGACCAATTGCTCTCTCTGCGTCAGTTTGGCTGCGACTCAATTTTGATAAACATGCTTTACAGTAGTCTAATGAGTAATAAAAAGGTAAATTTCAGAAGTCAGTCAACTAGTCAACTTCTATAGTAATGTTAAGAATACAAATAATATATATTTAAGTTGGCTGCGTAATGGGATACTTTTTTCCTATGACGTCACATTTTTCATGTTTATATCCAAAATATCCAACCTACGCAGTAGTAAACACATTTCTGATTGCCGATTCTTTTGTATCGATACTTTTGCTCTAGTTTATGAATTTGCGCGCTATGAATTCAAATTTCATAATAGAGCCAACACAGTTTAAATATATAATATTTATATTTTAATATATTCTTTTTCCTAATAAATCAATACGATATGTACAAAATAAAATTAAAAATATCAGGAATATTGCAAGAATTCTGTATTTCGATAAATTATCTTATCGATTTAGTACTACCACAACACTGTATATTAACAATGCTGCCAAGCAAAAAAAGTGCTACCAATCGGCAAAGATGTTATCTTCAAAATTAGAACGTTACAACATAATGAAATTCACTGAAATAAGCGTTTCACTTGTAAGTATTGTTAGCTGTATTTTATTAAATGTTTTTACTTTTACTCATAACAAATAGTTTTCTTCTTTTTTTTTCGTTTTAATTTATTGAATTTGTCTGGTAGTGTATGTTACTTTTTTGCAGCTGTTGTGTTTATCTCTGTGTGGGTCGTGCAAATACATAATACGTATTTTCGAGTTACATAATACTAATTATGTATATACTATAATATTTTGTAAATACATATTCAGCATATCGAGCGCATATACGTAATTATAAATCGATTTCATAGTGTCTCGACGTTGCATTCTAGTTTAATCATTCAACTTTTCATTTTCTAATATTGTACGTAATAAAGTTTAGTTTAGCTATCTAAAAACTCATGTACAGTCGAAATATACATATTGAAAACTTGCGTTATTTCATAAATAACTTTACCTTAAGTGACAAATGAGATTTATTAACATATATATTGTTTAATCTTTCATATGTTCGGGTTTGTTGGCCGTTTGGGAAGTGTTTCGCTTAAATTGTTTTTCATTTATTTGATTTATTTTTCTTTTTTAATAGAAACAAATATGTGCTAAGTAAATATCAAAGTTGGAAAGTTACAAAAAATTATTGAAATTGTTATACAATACAATTATTATTGTGAGCTTTGCAAAGTGTATATATCCGAGTATATAATTCTGCAGATTTTCCCTTTTGATTAGTTTTGCATTAATTATTGTTAAATGCAGTTATTGATATTAGAAAACTTACGTATTGATTTTCACTTGCATTTAATTGGTGTATATGTGGCTAGATAGATTTCAGTTGTTGACAATATTTTTTTCATTTTGTTTTGTGTATAAAGCTTTGGTATATTTATATATATATATATATATATAGATGCTAAGATATGGTTTTTGCATTCATTCTATTTGATTTGCGATTTGAGTAACTCCTGATTAGATTTCCGCTATAACTGTAATTATTTGTATATGTGTGGGTGTGAGATATCAAATGATCATTAGAAAACATTCCCAAGTTGTGAATATCAAATGAAATATGATAGTCGTTGTAAAGTTTCTATGTATATACTATATCGTTAAATTTGTTTAGTGTTCATACAATACTATGCGTTGTTTCGTTTTTTTTTTTGTTTGTTTTTTTTTTTTTTTTTGTGTTTTTGTTTTCGGTTTTGGCTTAAGAACTAAACGGTTTACTTGAAATTCAATTTCAATGCAGTGCGGCAGCCCTGCCGTTGAGCAGGCCTGGCAACCCTAAGCAAGAGTCGTTACGAATACTTAAAATTAAGTGCTAGAATTTTGCGTTCTCTCAACTAGTAATAAAGACTAAATTTAACAATTCCTTTGGGGGCTTCAGAGACTTTTTGGGTGTTCCAATTACACTTTTTGTTTATAAATAGAGTTTGTTTTTCGTGTATTATTTTATTCTTAAGCTACTATCTTAGATTGTCCACACCTGCACCTTCTCGGCCACAACGCACCAGCTGGCGCGCTCATAGAAGGAGCTAACAATGTGCAGACTGGCCACATGATGATTGATCAGCGCGTCCAGCTCGCCTTCGCGGAACACGTGGTAGTAGCGATGATGAGTGGTGGAGCCGCCCTGTGAGGGGCTGTCCAGCGAGGTGTTTGAGCTATTCGAGTGCTCCAACGATTCGGTGGAGTTCCGCTTCATCGGCGCCTGCTGCGTAGGCTGCTGCCCGGGCGGCGTTTCCGTTGAGCTGGACGCACTGGAGGTCACCGATTTGATGGCACTAAAGTTGCGCCTACGCTGCCCATACTCGTGCATGCCCTCGCCCAGTTGATCGCCGCCGCGTGCCTCGAGTGCCTCGGCATCCTCATCCTCCTCGGGTATGGCTGCAGAATGGAAGCCGAATGAATTATAGCCTAGAATAACTAAATTTATGATAATCTCTCTACTCACGATCTTCGTCATCGCGTACATCGCTGTCGCCGTCGTCCTGCAGCAGGTATGCCGTTTCGGGATTGAGATTATAGCGGCGATTGCGTTTGTAGTTAAATTTCGAGATCTTGCAGTGCTCGTAGATGCCTAGCGTGTAGCTGCGCTCGTTCTCATCGTCCTCCTCCTCCTCGCCCTCCTGCTCCTCGTGTATGGTGAAGCTGCGCGTTTGGGACGAAAGCGACGAGGTCGACGACGATATGGGCGACTGCTGCAGGCTGGGCTGGGTCGATAGATTGGCCAGCATCAGGCGACGCTCGCGCAGCTCATCCCGCAGCGCACTCAGATCGCCATTGGAACGCTTCTTGGAACCGCTGCCCGAGCTGCCGCCGCCCGCACTGCCACCCCCCGCACTGCCGCCGCTTAAGTACTCCCCGATGTCACCGATGCCATCCAAGCTACGACACTCCACTCGATTGCTCTTGTCGTCCAGTTCGCGCTGCAGCTGCGCCGTCAGCTGCTCGGCGAACTCGGCGCAGTCGTGCGGCTGCTGGGCCTGAGCATGGCCAGCTTCGCGCTTCTTGGGCAGCAGTGGTGCACTGTCCGCATTGAGTATGATGTCGTTCTCGTTGGGCGTGGCATTATTAATTTGCAGCTCACCCTTGTGGTACTGCTGCTGGTTAATCGTGATGAGCTGGGCCAGCGTTGGCTCCGATTCGTCACTGGACTTACCGGTGCCGGTGCTCGGGGCAGAGAGCAGCTGGGCCGAGCGCGGAGCACTGATCACACTGTCAATGGAGTCTGGCGAGGAAGGCTCACTGGAGTCGCTGTCCAGATCATCGGTAGCCGGGTTGAACAGCTCCAGCGAGAGCAACTTGCTGGCGCTGGTACTGCTGCCACTGGCCACGCCCGAGCCGGACGCCCGTCGCACTATGGGAAAGCTCTGTCGCTGCAGCTGCAGCGACTGCTGCTTGCGGAACTTGGGTATGGGTGGCATTTCGCGTATGACTTGGCGCGTGATCTTGGGTATTGGAGGCTGCTGTTGTTGCTTCGGCTGCTGCTGTTGCTGTTGCTGTTGCTGCTGCTGCTGCTGTTGCTGCTGCTGTTGGTGCTGTTGCTGCTGCTGTTCCTTGATGTGCGCCTCGTCAAAGTTGAATCGCGCTTGGCTTGGCTTGCTAACGGGCGTCAAGATGGCCATCGCTGCCGTCACCGCTGCCGTCGACTGGGGCGGCGAGGTGACTGCGCCCTGAATGGCGGCTGGCGAGTGGGCGGGTGTAGGCGGGCAGGGCATGACCAGTGGCGACGTTGGCACAGAGTGTGTGGGCGGCAAACGTGCACAGCAGCTTGGCGGGGCTGCTGCGGCTGGATTAGATGCGGCAGCCAAGACCGCCTGGGCATTCCCGTTGCTGGAACTGGAGTTGGTTGAGCTTGAGTTTGAATTCTGATGGTGCTGCTGATAGTTGAGCTGTTGCTGATGCTGCTCCGGCTTGGGTATGAAAATTACTGAGGCGAAGCTGTCCTCGGACTCAATACTCGTGTCCGACTGCAGGCTGCTGTCCTTGGACGAATCGGAGCCGGACTCACGCGAGTGCCGGCGCGCGTTGCCCTGCTCGCACTCAGCGCAGGTGATGCAGTCCTGCTGATAGGCGCTGCAGTGGCAGATATTGGGCGCACTGCAGTCCACGATGCTGCAGTAGCTCACGGGACCAGTTGTCGCCGCTGACAGCAGCAGATGAGCAGGGAACAAGCTTCCCACGTTGCTCGTGTGATGATGATGATGGTGATGGTGCTGATGCAGCTGCTGCAGAGTCTGCTGAGCGGGCGCCGTGGGCTGCTTGATGTTGTTGTTCGCCTGCTGCGGATTGGCGGGCGTCTGTTTGGCAGGCGATATTTTGATGTTCTGCATAAGTTTCGTGATGCCAGTCTTGGTCACGCGCTCCAAGCTGCCTGTCGAGCTCTTGATCTTGGTGGTAAATCCCTCGCGAATGATCTGCAGTCGCTTGGAGAACATCGCCGAGCGGCAGAGGAAGGCCTCATTCAGTGAAGTCTGCTTCTGTATGCGCTTGCGCACTCGTTCCTTTTCGCGCAGTCGATTGCCCGCCATCAGCTCTTCGTTCAGAGAGCTTTGCTTGCGCAAGAAGCTGGGCAGATTGGTGGCAGGAGCCGTGCCAGCAGGACTCGCAGTTGCCTCCGTCGAGGAGGCCGAACCGGACTGCCGTTGGCTGTTGTTGGTTGAGTTAGCTGGGTTGGCTGTGCGCATGTAGAGGCTGCTGCTGACACTGCCATTTGCTCCATTGTAGCTGCTGACCATGTTAAAGGCGGCGTCAGCCTCCGGCGCTGACTCTGTCAGCTGCGAGATGTCGTCTTCGCATAGCGACTGTTTCTGCTTGATCAGCTTGGGCCGGCGGTTCAGAGTGCTGCCCGCGCTGGCGGTGGTCGAGGGCGAATGCCGACCATTGAGCTGCAGCGGCGCATCGGACGTGCTAAGCAGCAGAGCAGCTGCAGCGCTAGCCTTCGTCTCGCCGGGCACCAGGGGACCACCGAGGCTGGGCACACTCGAGCGTGAGCGGACGATTTGACGCGGCGGTGGCTGCAGTATGCTGCTCAAGCTGCGTGACTTGAGGCCAGCGGAGAGTGGCGGATCGGGAAAGTCCTCAAAGTCTTCGAGGCGACGCAGCTCGATGGGCAGATCCTTGGCATCCTCGTAGTCCAGACTGCTGTCGTTCTTTGTGTCCTTGGACGTCCACGAGTCGAGGAACCAAGCATGACGACGTCCTCCAGCCAATTTCTGCGAATGAAAATTAATTAGCATTGCTTTAGCATATCATAACCCAAGATTCGACTCCACTCACTTGAATAGCACGCCGCACAAAGCTGTAGCAGGACTCGCCAGGCGAGGATGAGCTGAGGCTTGAGCTGTCGCCATCGCCAGCCGAGCGACTGGAATTTGTCGAGTCTTCGGTGTATGCATGATAGGGCGGTAAGAAGTCTCCATCATCTTCCTCGTCGGAGTACGAGTAGGAGTAGCTACGATTCTTGGGCGGCTGCCAGGGTATCAGCACATCCTGCGACTCGAAGCGTCGATGTCGCTGCTCCAGAGCCCAAACCGTAATTACCACACGTCCACCTACGCGCAGAATGCGTGCCAGTTCCCTCAGCGCTCTGACGCGACGTTCCGTGGTGGCAAAATGATGCACCACAGCCAGCGAGAGCACCGCATCAAAGCTATCATCGCGAAACGGCAGCTCCAGATTGTCACACAGCGCCACCTGTGGGCCAAAGAGCGCAATGTAATTTCGAGCATCACAGTGCCGAGGGAAATACGAGCTAAAGTTACTGCACAAGCTGCAGGCAGCGCAGCCAATTAAATTACGCAAGACGCCAAGCCAAGCATCGTCTCTGCCAGTCTCGTAACAGATCCCCAGAGAAACCAGCCCCACCAACACCAACACACCCCGCCTACACCACCCACAACCACAACAAGTGCGCCATGGCAGCTGTACAAGCTGCATAACTGCAGCTAAGCAAAGCTGACCGTTGGCTAAGCAACCAACCAAAGGCATTCCTGAGCTGCTTCTGCTTCTGCTGCTGCTGCTGCTGCTGTTGCACTCTTATAGTTTCGTTTTATTAATTTCACTTGAGGCCTTTTCTCTTACGTTGCTCAAACCGACAACCTGCGAGACACTAGAAATACCAGTGAAATAAATTCCAACGGCCAAGAAGAATTTTAGGGGTTTGCATTTATAGTTAGCCTCAAGGGCTCAGTTTGTAATCGTGAATTTTATTTAAATACAACTTGAAGCAAATCGTTCTTCAAAGCAGATTCACGAGAAAATAATGTTGAATAAACTTTTGATTTCATATAAAATTTAATGCATTCATGAAATAAAAAGTTAGAACTGAAATACCTAGATATACATATATCGTGGCTCCTATCTTTAATTGTATATAATAATTTGTACTGTATTCAAATAGTATTAATATATCAGTTCAAGCATGTATTTCCTATATGCATATTGTATATTTGCTTTACAACAATTAACGATGAAAATAATATTAATAAAATATATACTTATAACTAAATACTAAGCAAATAATATATGTACATATAAACTTAAACACAAAACCATAAAATGTATACATATTTTACAAATATTTAATACATAATATTTATAATTATATACATTCATATATAATATACAAAACATTTAAAGAAAATGTATAAGGCAAATAAAAAAACATATTCTTAAAAATATTTCAAAGTTCTTCAAATCTAAAACTGTTTTCTTCTCCACTCATTGTTAAAGCAGAAATAAATATATATTTTCTACTCACATTTAATTTAGTTTAACTCAAGAAACTGAAAACGATGAATGCATTTAATATATGTACATATATGGTATATATATATATATATATATATATATATATATATATATATATATATATATATATATGTAGCAAAGTTTGAGTCTACTTTCAGCTTTTCTCAGAGACCGTAATTAGAAATGAAATGAAAACAATTTTTGGATTTTTCATAGAAAATGCTTTAATGCAATTTGCATACTTTCTGAAATTTCAGTTAGAAAGTTTTCGCTTGGCAACAAGAGTTTGCAATTAAATGAATTTTTACTCAGATAGGTGAAAACAAAGTTAACACGCTCGTCCCATGAAAATTGCCAGTTGGTTTACTCAATTTGCCATTGAAGTGCTGGCGAGTACACATACACACACACACACACATGCACACACACACACACACACACACAGACACACACGTGGTCGGTTGTCCCATCTGCATTGAGTTGGTTTTGTTTTGGCTTGCTTCAATTGAAAAAAGTTCGTTTAAAAAATTTGTGCCCAGCGAACTGACCTTACCCAACTGCATATATGTCGAGCTGCCCGGGTGTGTGTGGGTGTGTATGTGTGGGTGTTTTGTTGTTTATATATATATATATATATTTATTTTTTTATATAGATACGCTTCATTTATATTCATTCTCGTGTTACGGGCAGCGTTAAAAGTGTCAATTAACTTTGATCAAAGTGGAAATAAACAAATCGAGGACAAATTGAATCAGTAGTTGGATGAGCGTAATGTAATTGAAATTTTCGCACGTATATGAGCTCAATCATTTAACGATTCATTTCCAATTTAGCATAAAATAGGATTTAGAATAAACTAACATAGATTACACAGAACGAATTATTGCATCATGTTGCAAAAACTAATATGAATGCAGTTATGATACGTGCATTTATCTAAACTCTCTATTCATTTGGACAATCTGTGGGCGCAGTTACACATGCTGCCCCTCTGGCGTTGCACGTGCCACAAATATAATTTGTATGTTGCAATAATGCCAGATATCGCTCGGTCTGTGTATGCGTGTGTGTGTGTGTGTGTGAGTGTGCTACTGCAACAGCCTTGACCCACCAGGCAAAATGGTTTTGCTGTTCCTCTCGCTTCTCTTTGTATGCGCTGTGGATCTGCAACAACGACAGCTGACCAGGTACTTGGGCATGTCATCCAAGGACCTGTGCAACAGACGTTGCAGCTTAACTTGTGGCAAAGCACTTTTATTTTTCTTCTTTTTTTATCAGCAGCAGCAGCAGCAACAGCAGCAGCAAAATATCAATTAAGTAAAGTGTTTGCTCTCAATGTTGACAACTGCTGAGGTGCTGAGGTCGTGCAAATGTTATGTGAATGACAAGAAAGTTTTTCATTTTTCCATGAAATCGAAAGTTAGTTGAGTTCGTCTAGCTTGAGTTGAAATTCAAATTTTGTAAAGCCACACAAAACAATTTATAAAATCTCTTTCATGTTTGACATTTATTTAAAATAGCTAGAAATTGAGTAATCGAAAAGAATATTAAAGTTTTGCCTCCTTTTACTTTATAATAAACTTGCTAGAAATAATCAGCAAAGGAAATTGTATATGCGCTCAACCGACTGCTGCTTAAGACTCTGGGGTATTAAGTCTTCTATATATATGTACATACAGACATACATATATGGATATACAATCTTTATTAAACCACAATAATCCTTTCGCTAGCTTTTATGCTTCGCTCCACGCAATACACACATAAATATTTCTGCAGAAAAAAACCAAATAGTCCATTTCGCTGCCCACTTGTGGGCGTGGCGTTGTTTATGCGTCTTTGGCATTTGTATATGAACTGCACATAAAACTGCCGCACATTCGCTTTCGACTTTAGTGCTGCGTATGAATAGTTTTTTCGTTTTTCTTTTTGTATTTCGATTTTTATTCTTTTTTAAACACATGTTCCGCTGTCATGAATGCACGCGCTGACATTTCTCCATACTCTTTACAAATTGTATTTATAGCAGTTGCTATTTTTCATACATACACACACACACACACACACCCTGTTTGTGGGTGTGTAATGTCACACTGGTCGTGCACATTACGCTTTAGAAATTTATGTTGACAAGTTTGCAATGCAGCTCCATCTTAATGTTGTGAGCGTCAGGTGAAACACGTTACGCATACGCCACGTTGCACACTAATGGGGCCAAAGCACAGCCAAGCTGCACAGTCAGTTAAGCGAGTAGAAAAACAATCGCAAATACATATAGAAAAACTTACGTATATATATATATATATATATATATGCCTGCAGCACATTTGTGTACATCTGTTTTAGCATTCTTTGGCTGGCAGCACCTTATTTAAATGGCGCTTAAACGAACCACAGCACACATAAAAAAAAAAAAAAAATGAAGAGAACAGGTGAAAGTCTTGATGGCTGCGGCAGGTCGACAGCAGTCGACTGGCACAAAGCTCAAAGATTTGGCCTGAAAAGCGATAGAAGATAAAGAAGAAAAAATGGCAACGAGTCTCATTGCATTCGCTGGGCTCATCCCTTTTTTTTAGCTTTTTTTTTTTATTTGCTGCCTTCTTGTTTTTCCTTTTCAATGCGTCATTTCGGGCAGCAACAAAATTTATGAGTGCAGGCTGCGTGCACGAGTGTCTGTATGTGTGTGTGTATGTGTGTGTGTGTTTGTGTGTGTGTGTTATTTGCTTAATGCCTGCTGCATAGCTTGTTCCACTTGGCAGTTTTTTTGCTTTACAAAATTATAGTAAATCAGGCCATGCACGAGCCCTGAAATCAAAGTTGCCTGACAGCGACTGAAACTTTTTGTACCAGCAGCAGCAGCAGCAGCAGCAGCAGCAGCAGCAGATATATGTAAATATAGTCGAAGTTAAATTGGTTTTCCCATAGTTTTCGTTTTTATCTTGCTCTTTTTTGTGTAAAAATGGCAACATAACAGACGCAATCAAACTATCAAACTGCATTCGTATGCAGGTCACGTGAGTCGTTTTCGCCTTTTACATTTTATGCATTTAAGTTTATATAAAATACATACATATAGAAACGGATTGCATATCATCCGCATTAAAAAAAATGAGTAAAAAAAGACAAATTCGACATATTTTAATTTAAATAATGTCCTTGGCATGTTCAGCTATTCAAATGCGTTTATATAAATAAATGCAGTCAGCCACATTCCGCTTGTGGGCATTTAATACTGCATCAATTATTTTCATAATTCAATAATATTATTATTTGATATATTATGTATGCTATGTATTCAATTTGACATACTTTATTTAATATGATTTAGAGATTTAAAGCTCACTTTACAAAATGACTAAATAGATAAGTCTGCCGTTATGATAATGGGGGGCTAACATTTTAAGACAATGCAATTTCCTCAAACTTAAAAATCAGCCAAGAGAAGTGTGAGTTTATAAGCTTTTCCTCTCTTTGCAAGAATTAATAAAGGAAATAATATTAATAAAATATATACTGTAACTAAATACTAAGCAAATAATATATATATAAATTTAAACACAATAACCAAAAAAATGCATTCATATTTTACAAATATTGAATACATAATATACATTCATATTTAACATACAAAACATTTAAACAAAATGTATATGAAAAAAAAATTCTAGAAAGTATTTTAAATGTTGTAAATTCGTCAAATCTAAAACTGTTTTCATCTCCACGCAATGTTAAATCAGAAATAAATAAATATTTTCTACTCACATTTAATTTAGTTGAACTCAATATAAATATGTGAGGGTAGCAAAGTTTGAGTCTACTTTCAGCTTTTCTCAGAGACCAAAATTAGAAATGAAATTAAAACAATTTTTGGATTTTCATAGAAAATGCTTTAATGCAATTTGCATACTTGAGTTTATAAGTTTTATCTCTCTTTCTTATTGAATTAATTAATAATTTATTCATAAAACTGACAGGAGTGAATGTGACTGGCTAAATGCTTAACTAAAGTAAGAAATAAAGATTCAACTACATAATTTATAAAATATTTTCAGTTTACGATACTCTCTCTTTCTCTCTCTCTCTCTCTCTCGCTCTCTCCCTATAGCCAACATTTATGAAACGAAATCTGCTGACCTACTTGGCTTTACTGCCAAGTCCACCCTAAGGACTTTAGTGCATTTAACCCAGGATCAGGCTGCACACTTACTCCTTGACCCGTTTGCTATTAATAAAAGCAATTACTCTTGCTAATAGAAGATACGAGTTAATTTTGCTCAAATTAAATATTAGCCTTCAAATATGTATTTTCAGCAATTTCAATGAATGCCATTTCAATGAATGCCAATTAATACAAGAGTCAATTTGAATTGCACAAAAATACATTTGTCTCTAATGGCTAACAATGAAATGTCAAGGACTCGACAATTGCAACAATCAACCCATTATAGACAGGTTACGACGTCTCCTGTCTCCTGTCAAGGGATAATGGCAATGTGACTGGTTATTAAATAAATAAAACCATTTAGAGTAAATTGTGTGCACTTTGCTGCCTGGTTAGCTATCAACATGGCAAGGCGGCAACCCTGGCCGCCTGTAATTCCATTGAACAGTAGCCCTAGGCGACGGCGACGGCGACGGCGTCGACGTCCTCGTTGTTGTCCTCGCCATCATTACATGCGAACTTCAACCCCACGCAATGCCAGCGAATGCAATTTAAATTCGAAAAATGCCTGCCTCAGAGCGTAGGGCGTGGAGTTAAGAGCTGGCTACCAAGCATGATGATTGTGGAGCGGTGAATAGCATGCATTTCTCAGAAAATGGTATTTCTTGCCTGCAAATGGCACCATAAATAAGCGAAGCCAAGCGAAACGAAGCGCGTGTAATAGATTATTGCAAAAACTATTGCATACCTCTGGGAGCTGGGAGCTGGCAGCTGGGGGGAGAAATTTATTGTTCGCTGCTATAAAGAAAGCGGAAATGTTGTGGACTTCCCAACAACAGCAACAGCAACAGCAACAACAATGAAATTGAACAAGTGAACACAATGAGAATTAATTCTACAGCAACCAACTAACTGCAAAGTAGTTGTATTTTTAAAAGGTATGCCATAAATTTCTAAATGAAGTCAAGTATATATGAATATTATATATATACATATATATATATCTCATATGTTAGAAAAACAAGCTGAATAATTAGTTTCATTATTATTCATACAAATTGCCTTGGGAAAAACTTGTTTGTGCTTTCTACAAAGTAAAACTTTATTTTTAATTTGCATTTGTAAATGGTTTTCTAGTTTGCTTTTGCTCTATTCTGATTTGTGTGAGAGTGTGTTGGATCACAGGATGTAGAACTAGAGTTGTTCGTTCGTGTATTGGAAAACTTTAAATTGCTTTTGCGAACTAAACTTGCTTCTAATTATAAATTAAAGCTATTCTAAATGAAGAAAATTGCAAATTCATGAATTAATTCAAATAATAATTGAAAAACTCCATCATAATTGTATTTCCCGTATTGAAAAGAATTCCTTCATATTATATAATAATCTTATAGTATTTACAATTTTACGTTTATATTTCAGCATGTAGTAATTGTGACCCACCGTTTCTCCATTTAGTATCTCTATATGTAAAGCTATACTCTACAGCAAACTGCCTCTCGAGATATAAATAAATATATAAAAATAAATAAACAAATAAATAAAGCAATTTATGCAGTCAGTGCAACTTTTTTACTTGTTGTTTTATTAAAAATGTTGCAGCAGAAACTCTTGGTCAAGAGCTGAAATGAAAGCAATAAATTTGAACATTTAAATTTTCACAGCTGTACAGCCGGGCCAAGAATTATTGCCGACTGCTGTGCAGCAGAGCCAAAAAGTCTCCAGTTGGCAATTCTCAGTTGGACTTGTTATCGATTTGAATGCACTTGACTGCAGCCGGCAACGGCAACGGCAACAGTGACGCCTGCACTTTATTAGTTGCTCTCTAATGACCAAAACGCTGTTCGTTTTATGGCTCCATTGTTGGCCATTGCAATTATGGGGGCATTAAAGCTCAGCGCTGGCTGTAGCCAAAGGGAACATGTGCAAATAATTTCAAATGATAAGCATAATTTATGCGTTGCAATGGCGATGGCGATGGCGATGGCTTGGCCATGGATAAAATGGGTCAATTGTATGCCAACAATATAAAAGAGCGATAGTGAGAGAGGGAGAGAGAGTAAGAAGAGGACAAATGAACTATTATTCGCATGAATACAAAAATGTGCATCCATCTAGCCAGCTAGTAGACACACCCCCACGCGCAGCTGTAAGACCCACTTTAAAGTAATTTATCCACATCAATTACAATTTCAAGGCATTCATGCGGCCCACTCACCTCGCCTCCCTTCTCGTGCGCCGCCTTGCTGAGGCGATAGCAGCGATCGACGCCAATGGTGCATATGGCGGGATTACATTGGTTCAGATAACGCCCACTGCCGCAGCCAACGTCACAGACCACCGAACCCGGCTCCAGGTTGCCCAGAAACTGTGCCACTCGCGGTCGCACCGGTCGCGTCGGCTCCTCGCAGTGCTCGTAGACATCGTGGACGTAGGCACGTTCCAGCGCCGCTGAACGCCCGCTGGAATCACTTGATGCACTTGATGAAGTGGTTTTTGTTGCTGTTGCTGCTGCAGAGGAGGCCTTTGTTCTGGACTGCATCTGCATCTGCTTCTTTATTGTCTCGGCCGTTAAAGGCGTTGCTGCGTCTGCTATTGTGCCGGCGCATGTTGTTGCCGTTGCTGCTGTTGTTGTTGTAGCTCCTGTTGTTGTTGTCGGAGAAATAACCGTGGGCGCTAAATTAGCCGTTTGTGTAATGCTAGACGCTGCATTTGTTGCCGTTGTTGTTGTCAATTGCTTGGTCATAGTTGCTGCTGCTGCTGTTGCTGTTGCTGCTGCTGCTGCTGTGACTGCCGGTGTTGTTGCTGTCGGTGTTTCTGGTCTGCAATTTTCATATGTCGTCGACAGACAAACCGCATCTGCGAGTGAGAAAAAGACAGATAGAGGAAAAGTTTATTAGATGTTGCTCTGAAGATAACTTTTTTGCAGCTTTTATTCTTAAATAGTAAACGGTTCTTATTTAGAACTATAAAATGTAGTATATATTATATATAAATATTTTTACTTTTCACAATGCTCATTGCTTTTGAATAATTTAAAAATTTTTCAAAAATAATTAATATTCAAATGATTTGTTTAAACTGCAAACTTATGTGCAAGTAAAAATTACAAACCTGAAGCCTTTATTAAATTATTTTCATTTAGTTTATTAAGCTAAAAGTTCAATCGAAGTAATTTCAAAAGTATAAAATGGATATCTTAGCTTTGAGCCCTCAAATTGAATTGTATTAATAAAATGAAAATGATTTTGATATATTATATAAATAGGAAGCAATGATGATGATTATCATTATTTATAAGTCCTTAACTCTTTGATATACTCAAGCAATCAGTTAAACATGCATTTAAAGCTAAATATAATTTAAAGGACAAATATTTCATTCATCATTCCAAACTATTATAATTTCTATAAAATCGGTCATAATCGCCTTCAATCATAGAAATCACGCAAAGTCGAATAATTTCCAAATAATTTTTACTGTATTGGCTGAAAATATGCCAAACTGCATGGTTATTTATAATGTGCCAACAATTTGTATAATTAATGCAATTTGAGACCCTTAATAGGAGCCATAAACTCAAAACTTTCGCCCCTATTGCATGCTAAACTAAATTTACAATTGCCCAGTGTGTGTGTGTGTGTGTGTGTATGTGTGTGGGTGTGGGTGTTGTGGTTATTGTGTTATTGCTTCTGTTATTGCGTTGTTGTTGCTCAATGCATGACATCAAGTCGTAAAATCGTTACAGCAACGTCAGCCATATGCAAACGCGTTGTCAACGCCGTCATTGGGCAACCTGCATACCGGAAATGTAGAACTAGCATGAGTTTGCATTGCTGTTGACATTTTATAACTGTATTTCCGGTGCCAGTTACCGTCGACTATCGCTGGCCAAAGCGCATGCATGGAAATTCAAACGCCTTCAGCTAGCAAGAAGCTGTCAGCGTAATAAATTGCATTTAAGAAGGGGCACAGCAAACAGTCATCGAGAGAGGCAGAGAGAGAGAGAGAGAGAGAGAGAGAGAGAGACAGGAAGAGAGTGAAAGAAATAAGGTCAGGCATAGGCATAACAAGGATGGGCTGCTGTGAGGGACACTGGCTCCTGGCTCCTGGCTCCTGGCTACTGGGTGCTGCCAGTGCGAATGGGTGCCAAAGCGCATTAGCGCTGTTGAATGAAATTATAATTGAAATCAGATTAAACGCAAATATAATGGCAACAATGACGCAGCATCACAGCCCTCTGGTAGCTGAGCACAAAGAATAAAGCATAATGGAGTCTCTCTCCCTCTCTCTCCCTCTCTCTCTCTCTCTATGATTGTGTGTGTGTGTGTGTGTGTGTGAGTAGGTGTTAATGAGTGCATGTGCATGTGTTAATAAGCGCAGCAAATGAGCTGTGAATGTACTTCATGGCAGTTTAATTAAATTTGCCGATGCGACAAAGGCAAACTATAACACGGGTGCTTCAACAACTCAATTTGCGCACTTTGATAACAAACTAATTATGTTGTTGAGGGCACATTGTAAAAGTTTAAGCTTTTAACACCTTAACTCTTTTAGTGCCTTGTGAGCTAGTCAGGCCTGTAATGTATTAACTGACTAAACTTTGAGATAACTGAATAAACTGTGTAAAGTTTTATGTTTGCTAGGAAAAAGCAAAAATGCGAAATCAATAAAGGAATTTGTGTTGATTTCTTTTTTATATAACTTATTATTGTCTCTAAATTTGCTTTGTTGAATCACTATTATTGGCTCAATGTAATTTATAATAAATTTTCTATTTTCAGGGCAAAAAAAAAACTTGTTTACTTGCGCTAACAATCAATCGATAATAGCTAAAAACAAAAACTTATTCAGCTTTGCTTCATGAATTAATTGTCAATGTAGAGCACAACAAAGTATCTTTTAGTTGACTTGAATTATTATTAACCAATTCTGGAAATAAATAAAAAAACAAATATGGTTGCTGAGAAGAGAAGAAATATATATATATACATATACATATATATATATATATATTTCGGAATGTATATAATTTTATTATATTTTTATTAGTATATAAATATTTCTTCTTTCAATATTTATTTAGTTATTTTGTAAATGATATCAATATATGAAATATATATTTTGCCAGTTGCGAAGCTCTGAGTAACTGAACTCTGCATATTATGATATTTTCATTGCACTTATTTAACGTATTTTCATATAATGAACTGTCATTAAATTTCATATTCTTGCTATCTTTGACGGATCTTTAGATACATTTTGCCGTATTATTGCGAATATTACACATACGTCCTGAGGGCCCGCTCACATCATGCGTATGCATAATATGTTGTGGCTTCTACCTAATGTAATGAGTTGCGGTTGCTATTGCTGTTGTTGTTGCTGTTAGTGCTCACCTTTTGTTAGGCCGTTGGTGCGCTGATAATTCGCATTCCACAACGCCGTCGACGTCAGTTCCGTTGATAACATGCGATGCGGGCTGAACGCAAGACGAGAAATGACTTTACGAGATTGCCAATAGGCAGAGTTTGTTCCTGTTGCTGCTGTTGTTGCTGATGTTGCTAATGTTGATGATGATGATGTTGTTGTTGTTGTTCTTGTTGTTGTTGTTGTTGATGATGACAATGAGTAGCAATGTAAAGACGACAACGACGTCGACGCGTCAGAAAATCAATGTGCATGCATAATTTAAAGTCAGTTGGGCAGACGGCACTTGGTTTTTGACTTCGACTTCGAGTTCCACTTCCACTTCCACTTCCACTTCCACTTCGACGTCGACTTCGACGAGTTCGACTTCAACTTCGGCTCGGAATTGGCGTTGGGTGTTATTTTTAGATTTTCCAACCGGGGCACGTTTTATACGATAATTTGCTCAATTTTGTTTTGAAATCTATCATTATAGCAACTACACGCCGTAATTGCTGTGCTACGGTTGGCTGTTGTCGTTATTGTTGTTGTTACTGCTGTTGATGCTGCTGTTGTTGTTGCTGCTGTTGTTGCTACTGCCGTTAGCTGCTTTTGTTGTCGCTACTGCTGTGGCAGTGGCAAAGGACACGGACACGGACACGGACTTGGACACGCGCTCGCTCACACACAAAATAGGATACACAAAATGCTTTTTGCTGCTCCTGCTGCCTTTATGTTGCTGTTGCTGTTGCTATTGCTGTTGCTGTTGCTGTCAATGTGCCTGCCAAGCGACAGCCTGCCTCTGGCATATGATGTTTTCTTTGTGTGGGCTTCACTGTATGTGTTCGTGTGTGTGTGTGTGAATGTATGTCTTCAGCAATAATTGTGTGTGTGATTTTTTGGTTCTGCTATAGGCACTTTTCACTTGCACTTTTCATCGGCAACGCTTCACTGGGAATTCTTTTATTTATTAAATTCAACTTTGAATTTCACACATTATTTCTAGGCCACTAGCACTTGGCGCTTCAATTTCCAAACACAAACTCTTCTTGCCTGCGTCTCTGTGTATGTGTGTGCGTGTGCGTGTGCGTGTATATGGCTATCGTGTGTGTGTCTCTGTCTGTGTGTGGATCGGACTTGCCGCTGCCGTGTGTGTATGCCATGAGTTTACGTCGCGTACTGGCCACAGAAGCACGCGCATATCGTTTTGTTCAAGGATGTTTTTGCCTTGTGGATTGCATTCGACGAGCTTTTGGCAAAAACTTGACGAGAGCTTCAGCATGCTACAGCTGTTCTCAGAGAGGGAAAGTGATTGTAAGAAGAAAGCAAAAAAAAAAAAAAGAAAAAGACGAGAAAAAGGAAAAAGTTTTCGAGTGCGCTACAACTACAACTACACACAGAGCAGACGCTTTGAGGATCCTTACAAATTGCTAATAATATCGGATTGTTAATCGGATAGCAAGTGAATGGAGATTATTATATATTATATATATATTAAGTTTAATTATCTTAATTTAAATAAATAAAATTGTTGGATATTTTTCTTATAAGAGATGACAATGGCAATGCGTGTTAGGTATATATATTATATATATATAAAATAAATTAATATAAAAAATATATAAAAATTTGATTAATAATTTAATTATATAACTTCAATTAGCAAAAGCTGTATTCAATAGCTAACTTGTAACTAACTATGAAAGAGAATCAATTAAAGGTTACTTCCATAAGTTGATCAAAGAAATGTATATAAAAAATAGATATATTTATTAAATTAATATATACAATAAATATATAAATAAAAAATAATATTAATATAATATAATAATTGCAGTTAAAAAAATCTTCCTTTAAGTTAAGTAGAAATCTAAAGTGTTTGTCAATCAGTAAAAGCTTTCTTTTTTTATGCTCATTCAAATATGAAAGAGAATCAATAAAAATTGAATTTCATAAGTCGCCCATTTCATTTCGAGCTGCTGCTGGCCTAAAAATAGCCAAACTCTGGGCAATTAAAATAAAAAGCTTAATCGCTTTGTTTGCTTCCTCGCGTCAGACTGTCAAATTTCATGAATGAATCCCTTTAGGCAATTGAAGACGCACAGAAATAGAAATAAAAATAGAAACAAAGGCAGAAACCGAGGCAGAAGTCGAGGCAGAAGTCGAGGCAGCAGCAGCAAAAGTTTCGTCAAGTTGGCAGCAGGGGCTCTGAGCTAACCAAAATAGTCGCTTAATACTAGAACGGGCCCAAAAAAAAAAATAGAACACGATTGTGAAATTTGCGCAGCGCAAACTCTACACCAATTGGCACATAGACAAGCACACACACACACACACACAAACACACATACACACACTCTCTCGCCACATGACTTTGTTCGCCTGATTATTTTTGATGAATGAAAAGCTTTTTGTTCGGCTTGCCGCTATTCACGCCGCGTCCCTATGGCAAGGCAGGTTTTTTTTTTTTTTTTGTGTAGTACCATAAAATAAGGGTCGACTGACGTTGACGTTGTCTTGTGAGTGTATCTGTGAGCGTATGCATGTGCGCGGCTGTGTGTGTGTGAGTAGTAAAAGCTGTTGTGGGCTCTAGCTTCTTGGCTGGATGGTGCGCTGGGTGGTTGGGTGGTTGGGTGGTTGCCCAAGCGTCATATGGCTTTTTTTGTAAGCATGACTAATATAATCAAATGGCCAACGCGACTGTGGATATGGCGTCGGAATTTTTGGCGACATGCCAATGAGTTTGGCAAATGCGAGTTAAGCAGCCCGACGACAGATAACCTTAAACAAAATATGTATTATGCCGCGCTGCGGGGGCGTCGGCATGTGTTGATGTCGTCACAGAACCAAAAAGAAAAGCCTGGTGAATCATGCAGCCGGCAAATTTCGCCTTTGCCTTCGCCTTCGCCTTCGCCTTCCGTAACGCATTTATAGCCCTCTTGGCATGTGACAAATGACAATGTGCACAAAAAACAAAAAAAAAAGGAAAAAAGTAAAAATAAAACAAGTAAGAAGGCTCTAGTCGAGACGGCTCGACTACGAGATACCCTGAACCCTGCAAAAAAAAAAAAATGAATATTCTTCTTCTTTACGCACGCAAGCGAGCGCTCTGCTAACCGCGCAGTTGCTGCCGACGTTTGGGGGTGGGATGGGCTGTGCTTTGAACGCTTATAACTCCGTTTCTATATGGACTATCTTCATGAAACTTTCAGAATATATTAATTGCATTCAAATTTGTCCGATTGCCAAATTACAAGTCTCTAGTATTTGAAATACGTTTTTTTCAAATTGGTGGCGAAGGGGGCGTGGCATCTAAAATCTGAAAATTACAAAATCTGCGTATCCATAATATCTATTTAAATATACAAATTTGAAGTCTCTAGCTAAAACGGTGTAGAAGTTATGCTCAAAAAACCTAAAAAACGTAAACGAATTTTCGATTTTTTATCGATATTTAAGGAACGGGATGAGTTATCGAAAAAACAAAACAAACTTGTACTGCGTAACTAAGATACGAGTGTTCGTGTAAAATTTCAGCTCTCTAGCTTTTGTAGTTTCCGAAATCTCGACGTTCATACGGACGGACGGACAGACGGACGGACGGACGGACGGACGGACGGACGGACGGACGGACGGACGGACGGACGGACGGACGGACGGACGGACAGACGGACAGGGCTATATCAACTTATTTTTTTGTGCTGATCAAGAATATATATACTTTGTGGGGTCTGCGACGTCTCCTTCTGCCTGTTACATACATTTTCACAAAAACATTATACCCTGAATTCCCATTTTCAATGGGTTCAGGGTATAATAAATAAAAATAAATAAATAAATGTCAGAGAGTCAAATGAGCAGATGTCTCAATTGTTATTGGCAGGAAGTTTATGCAAGTTTAGCATGGGCATGGCATTATTACACGATATTTTGGTTAAGATTGTAAAAGTTTGCAACAGTTTTTCTTTTTTGTTTCTTTCTGTTTTCTGTCTAGTAATGATCATTTAATATCGACCTGGTGTAAGGCTCTGCAGCTGGCAGCAGCTGCATTAGTCTTCATATTATTTATTAATGTATAGATATATATGTATGTAGTATGTGTGTATGTATGCAAGTGGCATTGCCTTTCGCCTGGCACGCCCGGCAGCTAACGAATGTGCCATCATTAGTTGCGCTCCACTCATAAATCATACGCACCCTGGCACAATGTTCGACTGTCCGTCGGTGAGATGGGGGGTGGGGGGTCGGTCCAGTGTATGCACGATGGACTGCAGTCTTAATAATGTCACGTAGCAGAGCTTTTGACAGCTAAGTGCCGCACACTCCATTCGCATCCAGGATAACGCTGGCAATTATAATGGACAGTCTGTCAGCTTGTGAGTTCTTGAATGCAATTAGCAGAGCTTAAGTATATAAATATAAATACGGACAACTGCGTCGTTAGATAATGATTAAATAATTGAATCAACTGAAGAAGTAAAGAAGTATCTTTAAAGCCATTGTATTTCAGCCAGGTTTAATTAAACGCACAATAGCTGTGCCAAATTGCGAATTTAATTAAAAAATTGTGTCAAAAGCAAATACAAAACGTTTTGCTTGTTATCTTGATTTAAGGCAAAACAAATCTGCGCAGCTACAAGCACAGCGCGAATGTCCTTGTCAAGATGTTTTCTGTGTTTTCTGTGTTCGCTGTGTGCTTGGGCAAATGGAGTGCAAATTATGCCGGAAATACGCCGAAAGCAACGCACCGCGCCCCCTTAGCACACACTTGCCCCTGCCCCAAAAAGTATGCAACGCAAATTTGGCCAGCACAACACGTACCGCTACTTGCCGTTACCAGATAAAACTTGTCGGCATAACTTAACTGCGACTGCCCCACCCCGTACCGCCCTCACCCCCCTCCCCCCAATCTGCTTAAAATCTAATGTTTGGCGCGTGGCGACAGCGGTTAAAAGCGACGCCATTTTTGATAGTCGCGTGTTCTTGGACGGCCTTGCAATGTTGCTAAATTCTTTTTTGTTGTAGCCTCTTTGGCTGATGTCTTGTTGCGCATTTTCTCATGCGCCACGGTCAATGTTCGAGGCGTACATTGACGGCCTGACGTCAGCGGCCCACACATAAATGTGGCAAAACACAAAAAAAAACAAAAAAAAAACAACAAAAATAAATAACGCTGAAACTCCGCCCCTTTTCAAGGCCAAACAATGGGCGCCAGCGCGAGTGTCGCGTGACGCAAAGAGGATATTGAGTTTTCTTCTGGGCGTCTTAAGCTAATTTCGATAATAATCACGTGTCTATAAAGCCAATTAAAGTTGCCGTTAGTAAGCTTGCAGGGGAAAGCTTTCGCTTAGCAAAGACCTCAACCAGAAAAATCAAAAGTTATCGGAGTTGGAAAAGCAATGCATTAGGGTCGGTTCAGGAATAGACGGGCGGCCTGAATTGGGGCGTCAAATAAATAAAATGTAACTATATTATTATTTAAATTTCTTCGAATCTAAAATGAAATGATAAATGAAAATAAAAATTAATAAAAACTTAAAAATATATGGGCAGTAAATAAATAAATAAAATATAACAAATAAATAAAATAATAATTAAATAAATAGATAAACATAAAATAAAAACAATTATAACAGAATTGTTTTTATTTTTTGTTTATCTATTTATTGAATTATTTTTTTATTTATTTGTTTTATTTTATTTATTTATTTGTTGACCATATATATACATAAAAAAAATTAAAAATAAAATAAATTAATATTCTTTATAGCAGAAATTATATTCAAACGACAAACAAGTTCATTTTATAGATAGTTTCTTAGGTACCCGGTTAGACATAAGTAACTGAAAATTGCAGAGCCCGTAATTGACATGAAATATTTGTATGACAAGCTTTTATGATATTTATCATGTTTATCCATTTATTTTTATTAAAATCTTAAATGGCCATATGGTATATTGGTTCGTTAAATTGTTAGATTAACAAATAGATTACAGCAATTTAATTAATGCACATTCTTGGCGCTTGACTAGAGTTCGAACGGAAGTTGCGGTGTGCTGACCAGTTCTTCAGATCCATTCACAGATCCGCTCAGAAGCGTGTGATCTTGCTGTGCTCCGGTGAGGGTGGCAAGGAGCAGACAGACGAACGTGAGGGACTCTGCTGTGGACGTGGCGGGGGACGTTGTGGATTGATGTTGGCATTGGCCTGGCGAAGATTGGCAAAGAATTGCTGACGTCGTGGACCACCGCCGCGCAGAGGCAACGTGGGTATCTCGCTTGGCGACTGATGGTTCATCTCCTCCTGCGAACAGTGGCGCATAGCAGGATTCACGCACTCATAAACGCTCTGAAAGAGGCAAACATGAAATGGCTTAACAATTGATTGAAATTCTAGAGCTTACCTGCTCGGAGGAATACTGATTGTTTTGGGCAAATGCCAGGGAGGTGAGCGAGGGCAGCGCCTGGGCAATATCCGATCGTTCAATGCCGCGCACAATGAGGAACGTACGTGGTATGAGTATGCCCACGAGAACGGCCCAGCCACTGGCCTGCAGTCCCAACGGTATGGCCGCATCCCGCCACTCGTCACCAAAGAGCGATAGGGCAATCCACACTGTCCAGATGATCAGAATGAGCACGCCACCAATCACAATCAGAATGCCCTCGCGATAGTTGCGCTGCGATCGATAGATGAACGGCACCAGGCTGACCAGGCAGCAGAGCAGCAGGAAATCGTAGGCCATCAGTCCCCAGAGCCAGCGCCCGTAGTATATGTTCTCACAGGAGACGCTCTCCGAGGCCATGTGCATGACGACCAGCAGCTGCACGGACATGCCCACCTGGACAAAGACGCTGAATATGCAAATGACGGCTTGAATATAACCATTCACATGCGACAGGAATCCGCCCTCAGAGCCAATCGAAGCCAGCATCACAGCTCGGCAGAGCAGCAGCGAGAAGACAAAGCAATAGACGAGCGTCATCAGGAACACCCGCACGGCGCAGAGCGTATTCAGCGTATGCACATCCTCGTAGGTAACATGAGAGTTGCGCTGCTCGCCCACATACTCCATGGAGAAGGGCACGAAGGAGCAGAAGACGAGGATGAGCGAGAGCAGCAATAGAATCGAGGTAACCGGATTGCCCTCAAACACATCGCCCAGTGAGATGCGCACCACAATGAACACCAGAATGGCCAGCGTGGCGATCAGGCCGAGAATGGCGGCCGTCAGGCCTGCTGCCACCCAGGTGTCCAGCTTGATGCGCCAGAACATGACGCTCTCGCCATCGAAGACGAACGGATAACGTCGATTGTCGCCCACTGTGTACTGACAATTGAAGACCAAACCGAATTTCGTCTTCAGTTCCAGGCTCGTGTGATTGTCGCGATTGTAGTGGTAATAGGTGGTCACATTAGTCACAAAGTTCTGGGAGGCTATCTCGCGCAGCTCCATGCGCGACTCGCCCGTTATCACATCCAAAGTCTCCTGTTTCTTCTGGTACATCTGGAACACCATGGTGGTGGATAGTTTGCGCATGCGCAGCAGCGCCAACAGCTCCGGAGTGTCATGTGCTCGACGATACTCGGGCGTGCGCCAGTCCTCGATGAAGTTGAGAAAGTTGAAACAGCTCTCCAGCACATACAAGTCCTCATCGCGCTTGCAGTGCTTGGCCAGCGAGGCACGCAGCCAGTTCATCAGATCAACAATGGGGCTGGCAAAGACAAGGACTCGCGAGGGCAGCACACTCTTGCCAATGAGCACCTCGTCGAGCGCCGTGGGCATGGGATCCAAGTCAGCCGCACGCAGCTCAATCTCATTCTCCATCAGTACGAATGCCCTATTGGGCAGCTCTGTGAATACGTTATTGATAAGAGCATCGATCACGCTGGAAACACAACTCAAACTCACCCTCCAGGAATACATGATCTGCACGCTCTGTGGGCACGGCAAATACCGTGCCGTTCTCCTTGAAGTGATTGGCCATCTTGTTGCCGAAAACAATGTAAACATTGTCGTCGCTCTTGAAGTGCATCAAGCACATGTGCTCCTGCCTAGCGGCGTCCATGAACTCGTTATATATATCCAAGGTATCTGTGACAATCTCCACAGAGGCGGTCTTCTCGCCCCACGGCATCTGATGCAGCAGATGCGCCACTTTGGGAAAGAGATGGGCATGTGTGCTGGGTATGGGCCAGACATTGTACTCCAACTCCCTGATTATCGATTCCAGCCGTCTGTACAGATCAAAGTCTAGGAATATGCCCATGGAATACTGAGTGCACTGCTGCAAGTACTGCACTTCCTGAATGAGCAGATTCTCAGCCAGACTGGCGTTGTCCACAGTTATAGCGCGAATACCTGATAATATATATATATATATATTTAATAAATATTAATATTAATATAAGACATGTATACATGTTTCTCTGTTTGCTTTACTCACCAACTTCAAAGTCCGCTGAGATGAGATTTGCCTGATTCACGCGATTTATGACAAACATCGCCGAGACGGGATCACTGGTCAGCACACTCAGCATAACATCGCCCTCAATGATTTGCACTAGCTCTGGCTGCTTGCGCAACACCTGCTCCCCATCCGCATTGGTTAACGTCAATTGCAGTCCAGTAATGCAAATCTCAGGCACCAAGCTTCCTGCTGCGGTTGAGCTGCTGTCATCGTCAGTGATGCTGCTGCTGCTGGCTGTGCCTTCTGTCGTGGAGTATATTAGGGATGACAGCTGCTCTCCGGTGGTGCTGTCCGCACTGGTCGTCGGTGGTGCCGCAGTGGTGCTACTGATTGGCTGCGGTTTCGTTATGCGCAGCGGTGCCGTCTTCTTGGTGGGTGTGGAAATTCCAGCTCCATGGCAGTAAGCTATGCAGCTAACCGTGACGAGCAGGTAGACTAACGCTGCCAAGATGCGTATTAATTAAATGTTGATAAGTATATATTTACAATGCGCGTAGCTTACCCCATTTAGTGGACATTTTCTTGCAGCGCTGCAAGCCACTCAAGGCCTTTTCTCTTTCTTTGTTTTAAATATTTAAATTAATTCGAAATTCTCGCTATGTATTCGATTCTCGTTCAATTTTTCGCTGCACTCAACATTTATGGCCAATTAGCTGGATTTTATTATTGCAATCAAAACAAGTTGTCTGTTAAAAACGAAAAAAAAAACACAATATATTTAATTGGGAAAATTAGTGCCGGAAAGCAAAACCAATTTTGGATTCAAATGGTCGCAAATGCGCTTGGCGAATTGTTATGCATTTCGCTTTGCAATCGCACTCTTTGGGAGAGTGTTGCACTTTAATCGCATTAAATATTGTCACACTAACACAGAGATGGACAGAAGACCACACAACCAACCCAACCACCCACACACACACACAGACAAAACTTTGGCACAGTTGAGTTTCCGCCTTTGCACGCTCTTCATTCGTATCTGTGCAAAGTAATGCGGTGGCAAATATTTTAGTTTTCGTTTTGGTTTTAGTTTCAGTTTTTCATATTTCCATTTTATTTAAAGCGGCCAGCGGAAAATGTGGAAAGCAATCCAAGCAAAAGGAAAATCAATAGGTATTTTCTACGGAAATTGTTATGGCCAGCAATGATATTCCATGCAAATTGGCTTGTTAATAGAGACAACTTTTGCTCTTTTTCATTGCATTTCAATAGAATCGATTGCGACTTGACAAACTTTTGTAGATGTGTTTCACTGGAGTTCACAGTTTACATCTGTTTTCAGCTGCTCTGGACTTATTTGACCAAACTATTGAAACTATTATATCACATAAAATATATATAAAAAAAACGAACGCTTCAGTGATTTTGGGGTCAATTAAACGTTTGTCGTTTTATATTTGACCACTCAAAGCGGAGCACAAAAACCATTCACACACGCACACTATATTATATTTATATATTATTTTATTTGCTCAACTGGGTTCTTTGTTATTCGCGGATGGACAATCAATTTGCGTTCCGCCTACCAACGGGTGCAGCACTGCAACTGCAACCTAATGTGGCACGGCATAGAAAATTGTTAACAAACCGAGTCGCGTTGCAATTATGTTGTATTGAGCTTTGGTTCTGTTTCTGTTTTTTATTTTATTTGTTCTGCTTTTTTTTCCACTGGGCTCTCGAGTCTTGATTCGTCAGCCACCCTCGTAATGTTTTGCACCTGTTTTTTTAGTTGTTTTGTTTTGGCCAACTTGGCTTGGGCCAACAACAAGCGCGCGTTGTTATGGTTATTTATGCGCTCAACCTCGGAGCTCTGAGCTCTCACTCGTTTCCATATTTGAGTGAAAAACATTTTAATAATTACAAAAATCAACATTTTATGACGTGTTTGAGTTGTGCTAACCCCTTTCTTGTTGGTCTTGTGGCCTGCCAGCTAAAGTTTGCAGTTCAAACATTGGTCATCACAATTAGGCGGCTGATTGAAGCAGGTTTTGAGTTACACGCACGCACAGCACTCAACACTGACGAGGGGGTTGAACACGATATTGAAGTCTCTGGTATTGCATACTAATTTACTTTTAGTTTTTAGTTTACATAATAATTTATGTAAATTTATGGATGTTAAGAAAAGTACCAATAAACATAATTTTATATTAAATTAAATAATTTATTTCAATTTATTATGAAATAAAATGTTCAGAAATTTAACATCACTAATTTTTTTTAATAAATTAAAAATATTAATTTATATTTAAGAATTTTATTTAAACTATTATTTAAATATAAAAAAAAAATTAACCAAAAATAAAAAAATAAACATGTGAAAAAATATAAATAAATTGATTTATAAGTTTCATAACAATAAAAATGCATGCGTATTTTTTTTCAGAAGAGACAACTGGATGAGAAAACTTAAAATATTTGATCATTTTTACATATATTTTAAAGCGATGCTTTATATGTAAATTTAATTCATGATTAAAGAGCGAAGAATGCACATTTTTTCCTCTCCCTCGAAGAGAATATATATTTTAAATTCATTGCAATTTTTCTCTCTCTGTTCTGCTGCCTAACTAATTGAAAATTAAATAAAAATAAAAATCCGCTTATCTATTTTACTTCAGCATTTTCTCTGTTTTCCTATCTGTCTGCTGTTTTTATTGAATTCATATTCGTTCTAAATAAAATATAATTTATAATTATTATAACTGAGAGAATACAAATGTAAATCAAGCGCTCATGAAGTGATTTAGTATTTCTGTATATATTTGCGCAATATAAATAGTTTTTGCTGCATGGGTTCAGTCCTTGACAAGCAAGTGTTCATGGCAATATGGCCAGCAAAATGGGCTAAAATGCCCCAATGGGACATTGACATCTCTGGGCGCGAGCTTCCGGCTTAGATTGTTTTGCATAACACTTTTAATTAATGTCAACACGAAAATGCAGCTGCAGTCGAGGCGATTCACTTGGTCCCGAGGTCACAGTATCATTGCATAAGTTTAATTTATTTGCTATCCGTTCGAGCGTCCGTCTGTTCATTTATTTGGCTGTATGTCAAAGGCCGACTTTGGGCGCTTTAATTACATTTGAGCGGGCCAAACAGTTGACAGTATTTCGACCAAATGTTCAATTTGTTTATGCAATTTCCAGCAGAGAATTTCAATATGTAACCGAGTTGATAGGGAGAACGCGTACGGTACCTTAGTTAGTCGTTCACTTTACAGTTACAGTCATTCATTCACGCGACCACGACCACGTCCATATATCAACTGTTTTGGCTGCAGAGCTGGCTGCAGAGCTCGCACAGCCGTAAGCCCATAAAAATGCAAGAGCTCAGTGCAAGGGGCTGAGCAGCGACCCGTTTGTTGGGCCTCACTTGCATATAGCCATCTACTCACTCATACTCATACACTCACGCTCATTTACTCATTCACTCAGTCAGTCACTCACTCAGGCCCTCATTGGGCTTGTAATTATGCCTAGCTTTGGTGTCAGCTCTCTTTCTGTGCTTAGCATTACATTCTTTGCAGTCAATATATTATGCAGTTATTAGTGACACCAAAGGCTGGCCGACTCTATATATGGGTCAGTTGTAAGTACCTACTAAGCGGGCATCGGAAATACGCTTTAAAGCTGCCTGACAAAGGAGAGAAACATATGTCAAACACTAGTTAAGCATGGGACGAGTATTTCAACATTCTTAAAGTACATCTAGAAATTGTGAAGATTATGATAATAGTTCTTTTAAATCTTTAAGTATACTATAAATTGTGAAAATTAATAAATAGTAATCAGCGGATCTTAAATTCAACTCTCAAATGCAAAATAATATTTTAAAGACTACTTTCCTATAGAGTTGTTTTTCAGAATGTATGCTTACACATATATATATATATATATTTTTTTTTTTTCTTAAAAATAAATTTAAATGACAAAAACTAATTTATAATATATTTGGAATCATTGACAGAAAAATAAATAGTATTCTAATATTACTTATACTCGCTTTAAACTAAACACTCAATTTCTAAAATATTCCGACATATATGTATATATGTATATGTAAAATAGATTTTTATGATTAAAAAAAATTTAATTAATATTTATTTATTTATTTCTTTTTATTTTTTTATCTAAAATGTAGCAAAATACCTTTATATCACATTTAGAATATCGCTTTTTATTTTTGTTAAAAATATTTTAGACTCCAGCTAAATAAAACCGATTTATTTTTTAAGAGTTTGAAGACTCTAGTTTTCTATAATTAAGTTCAATATTTCAATGAATCTATGTTTATATGTATATATTTCTTTTCTCATAAAAATCTACTTAAATAGATAAAGACTACCGATATTTCTTTTATTTTGTTTGTCTCTTTTTTTTTCAGACAGCAACCTTTATTGTTTTATATATTTTCCTGAGGCAATAAAACAAAGTCACGCATTGAACAAATTTCTTTTAGTAAAAATATCCAAAACGGTTTTTTGTGAATCCAGGCACTTGGCCACTGCTTAGCACTTGACATTTAAAATTTTGTGCGATCCAAATAAAAGTAAACCACAACGCAAGATGATCTCAGGAAAATTCAGTTGGATTGTTTTGTCTTGCTCGTCTTTTGGCATTCGTTCACTGTGTGCCTAGATTACTGACCATCGCCGGCACCCTTGTTGGAGTGTTGATTGGGTAGTTTCACCCTGGATGATTGGAGTGGCGCACGAGCAGTGGCGCTGCCAGAGAATTTCACCTCGATTTCATCCTCACTGTAGGAGGACATTTCGTCAGAGCTGTATTGAAAGTTGTCAATCTCAATCTCATCCATGCTATCAACTGGTGTTTCCATCTCCATGTCGAGGGCATCAGCTGGGGTGGCATTAATTGGAACATGTGGCTTTGTCTTGGGATTGCTGCATGCCTTCTCGAGGGCCAAATTGGTGGAGCCTGAGCTTAGCTTCTCGCTGAGATTCATGCTGCAGATGCCGGTCTGTGAGTTGTATTTCGGCTGCTCCTCCTTCATATCACTCAGCTGCATCTGTGTGCAAAAACGTTGTATTTGCCCCAACACTTCGCGCACACCCAGCTCCGAGGACTTCACGTTGACGCTCTGATCCGATGACGATTGATGCTCCTCCGTCGGCTGCTGGTGTGATGACTTCGAAGTGCTGCGACATGCACAATTATTCTGCTCCTTGACGCATTCGATTGGTCCTTTCTTGAGGTTGCCATAGCCCAACTTCCTGCCCGTCAACTGTTTGCCGGCCTTCATGTTGAAGGTAGCTGCCTGCTTGGCAACTCTTGTGGTCGTCATCGCTGTGGCCTTCGGATTGGACATCGATGGAGCTCCGGCCACCTTTGCAGACAGCTGATTGCCAGCAGTCAGTGTCTGCTGTTGGTAGAACATCTTATCATATTCAGATTTCATGCACAGATACCGAAAATGGCGTGTGTTCTCCTCCCCATAGCGTATTACCTCTGCGTAAGGATGCGTGAGATGTTGGCCCTAAAAGCAAACACGAATAACCTACTGTTGGTGACCTCCGATTGCAGCTTGCCCAGATTATCATTGGTCATCTTTAGCTCGTTCGAAAATCGTTCCATTTTATTAGCAAGGTCGCGGAAATTTCGCGAAATCACCTCCGAAATGGTTGTCTGGAAGAGAAAAGAATAGATTGAAATGAATTGGCTTAGACTGGTCTTAGCCAACAGTGAAGGGACATCTGAGTACTTACGCCAACGGCCTTTCTCACAGTCTGGCGTATCAGCTCGAAGAACTCCTCAGGATCCTCATCCTTCTCCTCCTCCTCCTCCTCCTCGGTGACAACGGGCCTTTGCATGCCGCCGCGCTGACGCAAATGTGCCGGACCACGTTGCTGCTGCTGCTGATGCTGCTGATGTTGCTGCTGTTGTTGTTGCTGCTGTTGCTGTTGCTGTAGTATTTGTTGCTGCTGAAGTTGTAGATGATGTTGCTGCTGATGCTTCATATTCTGATGGGAATGGCCATGATGCATTTGCTGCATATTTGTGTGAATGCTGTTGTTGCTCGGCAAGTGCTGCTGCTGATGTAGCTGATGTTGTAAGGGATGTAGGGGATGCTGGGGATGCTGGGGATGTTGGGGATGCTGCTGATTCGGATTCTGATGCGAATGGACATGGGAGCGGCGAGCATTCATCGAGTTTGAATTGAGCATCTGATCCTTGTCCGATAGCTCAGTGCCATTGGGATCCATCTCACAGTTCTGGCCATAAGTCGTGCGCTGCGTCATCTGCAGCGGCACCGACTTCACATATGAATGGCCATGTGGATGTGGACGAGAATGGCAATTGGCCTTGCTATCGGTGGGCACAAAGTGCACCTTCGCCTGCTGGCCGGCCAGCGGCTGCCGAGCGCTAGGCTTGTTACGCCGATTTGAAATGGAACCGTAGCTGGACATCTGTGTGGATGCCTGCTGGAGCTGCACCGGCATCTGGCCTGGCTTGGGAGGATGTGTCATGACAGCACTGGGCGCAGCACGCATATTGGTGGCATTCAGTGGTACATTGGTAGTGATGTAATAATCGTTGGCAGTTACATAACTGCGCTGGGTGCGAGCGTCCCCCTGGCGCGAGGAATTGACACGCATGGCGGCCGTCTTGGTCATGCCCGGCTGTGGTATGGCCTGCAGTCGGGCCGGCTGCATCGGCTCCAGCTTGGTGCCATATACCTCTTCAATGGGTTTACGTCGGTTGGCGCGCACCATCCCTAACAATTTGCCTATAAATACTTGCAATGGACTTCAAACTTACCGCCAAAAGTTCAAACACAATTTGAAATGCAAAACAAGATCTCCTTGTGGTATTCTCATCAATAATCCCCGTTTTCGGGTCTTCTTAATACACAAAGTTCTTGTTACTTGTAAACTGAAATGTTAATAAATGTATAAAAATTTTTATTGTTTTGCATTTGTATATATCCAACTGACTGCTAAGGTTAAATGATTTGACATATTTAAATGGAACGAATTTTGATGATTCACTCAGAGCCGCCTGAGATTCGAAATTTCACTGAGAATTGTAGAAATGCGAAAGCTTGATTAGTTTGAACTCGATTTGTAATTAAATTATGTTTGAACTGAAAACGAAAATATCCAAATTTATTTAGATAAATATTAAAAACAAATAAATTAAAATTATAAATTCATGAAGTGAAAATAAACAAATTTACTTATATAAATATTAAAAACAAACAAATTAAAATTATAAATTCATGAAATGAAATCAAGATCAACTGCTATAAGCATCAATTGGTTTTGGTTATTCCAATTAAGTCGAATATTTTGGATCTGCGAAATTCTTTCCATTTGCGCTGGTTCATTTGCAAAGCCAATGACATGAGTCGAAGTTCAATGTTTGCTGTCATCCATTTTGCCGGAAATGTTTGTTTGATTTTACCAAATCAAAATGCTAATGAGCTCAGCTGCTTTGGTGCTTGGTGCTTGGTGCTTGATTCTGGGCGCTGATTGCGATGTTTAAAGCGGTTTGCCTGCTCGGTTGGGTCACATGGATTTGGGTAGATAAATATGCGCGGCGTACAAATATGTACAAGAAATTTATCAGATTATTTACCTTTGAACTTTGTGAGTGGATATATCGGCCCGGTGCGGTGTGGCCCGTCAGATGCTGGACGCATTTAGAATTCTTAATGCTTATCTAAGTGGTACACTTTCGACATGATAGCTTTAAGGCAGCCAAATTCGAAACATCATAAAATGCCTTGGGTTACAGACGCCCAAGACCTGAAGTGAGTCTGCAACATTAGATGATGGTAGCGTAATTGGGTCAGCTGACTGTTCTCGGGCGTGCTAGTTGTTGCCTTGAGTTGCTTTGAAATCAAAACCATTCCACATGCGGCACCATTTTGATTCTTTGCTCATTATGCAAATTGCTCATACGACGTGTTCGCTGCTGGGCAACCGCTGGGCGCCGCACTATCACGCATTTCTCTGTCTCTGCATATAATATAGTTGGCAAGCTGTTGCATGCGATACACAAGGACAAGACATACGCACATGCAGACCACCATAAAGGCTTACACTCAGCTCAAGAGAAATACGCACGTGCAATGGACATAAATGAAATCGTACTCATATATATTTGAGTAACTTTTAGATAAGTTCAATTTAATTATTGTCCTTTGAAAGGTATGCATGCTAATGTAGACTTTCATCGGTTCACATACTTACTGCTCCCACTGTCTCTGATCCAGCCACCGAGATATCTATATGTATATGTGTCGAGAGTCGAGTCGTGCCAACAACAGTCAACATTTTGATGACTTATGACTTTCAATGGTCTGTCTGTCTGGTGTGCGGCAGTGGCTCGAATGCAATGTGGTCTTCATGCTGCAGTTGACCACAATGGCTGCTGTCTGCGAGGGATTTGGAATGGACGTTGCCTTGATGTGCAATTGCTCAGCTCCATTGCAACGTTTTGTACCTCATCATCGCACTCATAAGCATCCTCTCTAATGGGTTATTTCCATATGCCAGTTGCAGCTGTGCCCCAGACTAAGCATGTGTGCAGACAATATCCTTGTCAGACCAAATGGTCTACTTATTACAATCAGCTTGAGTTCCCCAAATGGAGAGCTCATTAGATTTACTTGACCAGCTTTGTGGGCAAATTAACTGTTGCTCTCGAGAGTGGGATGGACAAGTGTGACTGGGCTGAGCCGCACGCGCGAGCATTTAAATAGATATTATTCATAAACACTCATAAATAACGTATACTTAATTTTGTGGGACGAAAAGCGCATTAGACAAGCTTAAGGCGCCAAAACTCTCATGATGCATACTTAACATTCCAAGTTTACACCATAAATCTAACAGAATGCGTACAAAATAGCCCAGGCAGTAATTTGTCGCGTGTTAAGTCTTAAGCAAAGAAAATAAATAAGTACATGACGAATATTTGCACACACAATATATATATAAATATATATGTATATGTATTTTCATGTATTTATATATTCTCACTATGAGCTGCCCAATTAGCAAGCGGAGGAGGCACATGCGAGTCTCTCACAGATGCATAAATTTATCAGATGTCGTCAAGATCAACATATATATCATTATGCAACACCTACGCACTCCGACGTTTTACAAACATACATATATATATATATATATATTTCTATTTTCTATTTATTTTCGCATTTTTAAATCAAGCTATGGGGTCTTTTGTTCTTAAATAAAAAAGGAACCAAATTAAAAAAAAAAAAATTAAAAAAATAATTAAAAAAGAAAGTAAGTAAAAAACAAATTTTAAAAAAATAAATACAAAACAAATTTATAAATAAATTTATAAAAAAAGAATGTATATATATATGTATATATAAATAAATAATTTACTTGCATAATGGAAGAATGAAATAAATAAATAAGAAAAAAATAATATTAATAATAAAAAGAATTATTTGCATAAATTCATTTATATATAAAATCGGATTAACAACCTTATAACATTTTAAATATTATAATTAATTATAATGAATTAATTAATTAATGAATTTAAATAAATATACGAAAGTTAATTTATTATTTTAAAACATTTACACAATTATAATAAACATATTTTCTTGAGTTCATATCGAGGGTATGGCAAAACCATATTAATACCTTCAGTTAATGCTTATATTTTACAATTTCTTTAGTATATACTCGCTTGATGTGTGTGGCCGGCAGAAGTATATAAATTTACGCGTTTATATTTGTTTAATTTAAGCGCTTTTTATTGTTGTTCGGCTGTAGTTTAAAGCATTCCCAGTTGACAGGCGAACATGACGAGCGTCGGCATTCGACGCCGCTTCTGAAATTGTTGTCTCATTTCTCTGTCTCAGTGCTCTGTGCATTGTGCTTTATGACTAAATGTGCGTAATAAATAAATACAACAATAATAAATTTACCATCCCAATATTGGCGAATGGAAATAAAAAACGAACACTTGGTTTATTTATGCGTTGCTGCCAAAGTTTTCGAATTGAGTTAAAATGCGATATTCATAAACGCAGCTGTTGCCATTTTGTATGCAATAACAAATTGCTTTGTTCAACTTTGATTGTTGACGATTATTTGTATTTTGATGGCTTTTTGTCATGCATTCACAGTTTAAAACAAAAGCAACAGCAGCTTCTACTCTCCTCGCACTACATATTACACTAGATTTATGGGCTTATGTTTTGAGTTTAAGATGTTGTTCACTGATTTTTCGCCTGATTTGCATGGATTGTCTTTCTTATGCAGCCAATGCTGAATAAAATTAAATGCGTTGGTATTTGGGTCAACATTTTCGCGTCTCTCAAATCAATTAAACTCATAAATATAAATGTGCTTTAATAAAAACAAAAAACATGACGAGCTACAAAATGTTTCAAAAAAATATTTTTCGAACGAATATAAATGTTTACATTTTACTTTTACGATCATTTGCAACATAAAACGTATTTCTAGACTTTTTTAAAGAATATTTTTCTAATTAGCAAATCTATAATTAGAAATTCGAAAATGTTTCTGTCTGTGTTCGAAAATTTGAAATAATTCTAGTTGATCCACGTTTGATGTTTCAATTACGTAGTGTTTCAATTGTTTTTAGCCACAATTTGATAAGAAAGCTTTCGTTGCTCCATGACATGTGTTGCTATGCAAAAAGCTTGCGCATGTTGCTAAGCAGCATTTGTGTTGCACAGCAAATGTTGCTGGCAACATTGACAACTTAATTAAATAGTTGAATTATTACAAATACTAACTGAACACTTGAAGTAGTTAGCGTGGCAACACGCATCCTCATTATCAAGTGCAGTGGCAGCCACTGACGTGCAACATTCAAGTGCAGCGGCAACATATTAACGCGCAACATGTGCGAAAACCAGTTGGGCAACATAAACAAAAAACAGCTGTTCATATTAGTGCCTCAGTTTCGGGCGCCGGCAAAGCTTTCTGAAGTGAAATCAAGCAGCGCTCGTCGACGTCGACGTTGGACAGTGGTTTAATTTCATTGAAAGCAGAAAGGAGTTGAAAATATGAATATTAATAAAATATGAAAATATTAATATACAAATATTACGTTTAAATTTACAATGTGATCAATTTAAATATTAATTAATTTTAATACTGAAAACTGAATATAGCAGAAAAATGTATTGCATAATTTAACAATTAATATTTATAAAATAAAAATATATTAAAAATAAATTCAAATTCGTAAAATAATTAAAAATAAAATATATGCATTATAGTTTGTTAAATTAGAATATTAGCTATTATTTTATAAATAATTTTTAGTAATATTAAATTTCATAAATTGTTTTAAAAATATTTATAAATCAAAACAATTTAACTGATATAAATAATACTATACTGCATTGCACATAAACTATTTTTGACTAAGTGAATTGGCTGCAAATAATTTTCTTACAATAAATTTCTAACTTTCTTCTGCACGGCCACTGTGCCCTGGCGGCGACGGCAGCAACATCAGCAGCAGCAGCAACAGCAGCAGTAACGGCAACAGCAAACAGGAAAATCCGCACGACGATGCCACACACCAGTTCAGTTCAATGCGAAATTGTGAATGAGCCAGACGGCGAATAGCTTGCGTCGAGAAGCGCCAAGACTCTTGCTTGCGGAATATCGCGAAGTTTTATTCGTAATAATACCAAAAATAATGTGCTTGTGTTTTACTAAGTTGAACACTTAAGTTGAGCCACAACCTTTGGCAAGTGGCAGATAAGCAACCAAGCAGCCAACTGTAGTTAGCAATTGGCAATTGGCAATTGGCAGCGGAAGGATAGTGGCTAAAAGCTAATTGACCGCAACAAGATCAAGATTTATGCGCGCGTGCGATTTGTGAAACGTGGCAAAAAAAAAAAATAAATAAAAAACGGTGTCAATTGCAGATCGAGTGTCGCTCTAAAGCGCTTTATAACAACGTTAACAATTAATTGGCCAACTCGCGTGTGCATCTCTCAGAAAAAAAACGTGCAGACAGCGAACAGACAGACTGTGAGCTGCAACTCGTCAAAAAAAACCTCTAAAAATAAGAAGAAGACAAAACAACATCATCTTCCAAGTGGGAACGAGTGAAATTTTAAAAATTGTAGTGCAAATCACAAGGTGCTCGTGCAAATTGGCAGCACTTGTTCAACACTCCCAAGCTCAGGCCCAATTGCAATAGCAAACACAATCCGAAAAACAAATTGCAATTGCAATTGCAATTCATGCCACGGCAAATAGTTAAGTGAGTATTGCGCAATTATAAGCGCCGTGCCTTGGACTCAGATTTGGCTCTTAAGTATCTATTCAATTAAATTTATATATAGATACATATATATTTAGTTGACAGTGATTAATCTTAACATTTGCATTTGAATGCAAATACTGAACGAAAAGTCATTCGATTCATTTCAATTATTGCGACATAGTTATTTCTATATACATATCTGCTTTGCACTTGATGTAATTAATGCGCCTTCAAATTGAATTCTCTACATACAGTTCAAAGTAATTTACCAAATTTTGGCACTCTGCACTCTGCACATATAAATCATCGGTTGGATTGCTCATTGAAATTTCCATATGCATTTCGAGTTTGTGAAAACTTTCATTTGAAATTTATGCGCTTGCTGCCCCCAAAGTGGCGGCATATTGCATTTTTGATCAAATACACATTGTTATTGTAATCAAGAATTTGTGGAATTTCGTAGACAAGTGTGTGGAGACGAGGCACACAAATTAATTGCGAAATGCAATATGCCAATGTATATAAATATCAAATGAGATGAGATTTACGTTATTTTAAACACTCTCTGAATAAATAAACAAATTAATTTAATTTAATCACTTGGACTTCAATTAACTTTTAATTGCAAATGGCAAACATTTATTTATATTTATAAAAATATATATATATATGTATATCAATTACTCATTGAAGCAACTTTTCATTGGCTTAAAAAAAATGGGGAAACACAAAAATTAATTGTCAGTAGTCAGAAAAATGAAAAAGTTTTTAATTTCACTTATTCAGTGTGAGCTGGAAAATGCATTGGGCAATGTCGAAAAATATCCTGAACCGAGAGAAAGCAAATGTTAAATGAATAAACCAGGGCAAAGTTTCTTCAACTTGGTGACAATTTTCAGTTCATTTGGTCAGACGAATTCAAATAGTTTTCCATTTCTCAGCAGAGCTAAAACTGTGCCAAACTGTGGCTTGCACAGTTCACAAACAAAGTCGAGCTCAAACATTCCACATTCCACATCCCACAGGACTGCAGCACTTTCTGAGGCTTTAAAAATGTCTTCGCAATCAATTAAGCATAAGTAATTAATGGATGATGGGCAGCGCTGTTAAATACTGAAAAGTTCAGCGGGAACGATAAGCAATCTATAAATTTGTAGTTCTTAACTGCGCAGAGTCGAAGACAAATTAAGGCTACTCCACACTTTCTAGCCACATGCAGAAAAGGCAGCAAATAGAAAAACCTTATAGCCACCCCAAAATCGGCAAGGTTCAAATGTCAGTTATGGATAGACCGAAACTCTAGCCCCAAGCAAAGAGCTCTGTCACTCGCCCTGGCCTCTATATCATGTGTCCATGTGGGTCAGTTCGGTGTCCAGATTGTGATTGATCTGCGTTTAATGCCATTTTGTTGTTGAACGGAAGCGTAAAAACGGTATGCTCTGAGCGATGACACGCACAAATCTCTGCCAGGGGCATTTTTCTTCTTCTTTTTTTTGGAGAGTTGGTCGACTTAAGAGCAAGTCAGAGACTGTCTGAGGATTGGCGGAGCTGTTATGCGATACACATGCTCGACATATTTATGAAGTTGTTAGCTGGACGCGAGACGATGCGCACATGCAATACGATGCTGGCAGCATATGTGAAGTTTTCCTTTTTTACAGGAGCATTCACTCACACACACACACACACACACACACAGCCAGCTCAAAGACAGAGTTTTGGGTTAGCTAATCATGCGGTTTTTTTGTACAACATTTTGTCAAGGGTCTAAAGCAACGGCTCAGTGTGTGCAAGTATGTGGGCGTGGTCGTGTGTGGCAATGTTGATAGGCAGAGCGCTGATTTACAGCAGCTGTGAAATGCGCATAAATATGTCATCAAGCATGAAGAATCGGGTATTCCCAAAAACGTTTGCGCCTCCATTACATATTATTATGAAATATAACATTTTATAGAGCACAACAGATTCCCAAGAATGAAAGAAAGCGAAATTTTTGAGATGCCTAAAGCATAATAACAAAATGAAAACATTCACTGCAGACAACAAATCAGATAAGTATGTGTGCCGGAACGCTCCACACTATAAAAGAAATAGCATAAGCTCGATAAGCAGCCACTCGAGTTGAAAAATTAAAGCAGGAGTGAGTGAGCCAAGTCAATTCACAGCAGCCATCACAGTTGCCGAGATGTATGCAATGGCAATACCAGCCGCATCACGTATGAACGAGCATAGCCAAACACACACACAGAGACACACACACACACACACACACACACACATAAGCATTCTCATACTCTTATTCTAACTTATAGTAATATGCTTATACGCATAAAGTAATAGAAATACGTGCGTGTAAAATTGCAAATGGTATTTGTATTTAAGCATTTTCCATTTGCTTTGGCATATTTCAATTCTGTGATTTTCAATTTTCAATGCTTGAGCCGTGGGGCTGAAATATTTGCATTCCTGATTATCTTGTTATGTGTGCTCTATGCAATGCTCATAGCCTTAGTAGCTACTTATATCTATATTATGCTACTACTTAAGCTTCTCAAGAAAATATCTTGGCAGTTGTCGACTATTTTATTATATTTTATTGCATAGCATATTTCAATGAAGAGTCATTTCTGAGGCACAATCAAAACTTTTCAAATTCTTATCTAGTTTTGCTGCTGCTCTCGGAAATTACTTTGACAAATTTGACATGTCATTGGCTGCACGACTGACTGACAATAACCGGAAGTAGTCTATTATATAACCCACATCAGTCAACTCACACACAAGCACAAATACACCCTCTGTCAGCTCGTATTGCTATGCAGCTTCCGCTAAATCTTATCTCGGTTCATGGAAATGGGCTCAACTTGAATCTGTCGGTGATTTGTGTCACCTAATTGAATTTTCCGTGCCATCTATTTGTCGATGCTTTAAACTAAGTGTAACTAATATATTTCTTTAAGTTAAATCGCATGAGAAATCGTGTAAAAGTCTGTGTAAAAATATCTTTTGTATGCTTAAATCACTTTTTTTTTATAAATATGATAAAACCAATTTTATAGCATGCCTTCTTGATGCGCTCAAAATATGTCGGTTAAACCGCAGCTCAATTTTCTGAGAATTTTATTTTATTAATTTCAAGAGGTACTTTGGCAACAATGCTGCAAAATTCAAGGCAACTGGCTGCAGGCAGCTGACCAAACAAATTTTTTAAATTTTCAATTAAGTGTTTAAAAATGCATTTACGGGCCTCATGTTCTCCAATATATGCCCAATTTATATATGATAGTAGCGTCAACGGCGACATACATAAAATTGCCGCGACAAAAACTAAATGAAAAATGTCAAAATGGTTGTTAGCGAAATTAGGGCATTTATTTTGTCAAAATATAAAACATGTGTGCGATGAGCGCACAAAACATATTTAAATAATTTTGAAAAAAAAAAAAAAACAAACAAACAAGCCTTAAAGCAGAACTACAAAATGTTTGTATACAATTTAATATTATAGGAATGTAATTGAATATATCTGCATAATATTATCATGAAATTGCTAATAAAATGGATATATCATTTTACATGAATTGAAGTACTACAAATATTCAAATGTATTTTACATATAAATAATAGTAAAAAAAACTTAATTCTTAAAAAAAAAATGTGTTAAAAATTTTGTTTTTTTTATTGTGGTTTACAAGTTGAAAGCAAATTCAATTTTGTGTAGCATATGCACGAAAACAATTTCTTACACAAAAATATTAAAATTGGATGAAACAGATGTCATTTCTATTTAAAAAAGGGTTCCCCGACTATAAAAAACTGGACCCATTTTTATTAAGAACTGGGGCCATTTTTTAACCGCTTTGAATATGAGCAGATATTAAGGTTCAAATATAAATTTAAAAATAAAATTAATAAGAAAATTTGAAATCAAATTTAAAACGAAGTTTAAAACTTAAATAAAACAAAGCTGAATAAATATATAATAAAAGAGATCAAATGTGCAGTGAAATATGATAAATTTAAAACAAACATTTCATAGTTGTAGACAACCAAATTGAAGTTATTTAAATTAAAGATTAAACCAATACCATTCCTTCACATATTGTGAATTTTGAATTCTAAATTGTTATTGTTCGAGTTGTTCTTCAGGTTATTCTTTGCATAATTTGTCAGTGGCTTAGTCAGTGCCTTCCAAGAATTCCAACGCCTTTGCGAAAGTAAAAAAAAAAACTCATTTATTGTGAAAAGTCTCGTTGAACAAAAAATTTGCAAATAAATAAAATAAAACAAAAAAAAAAAAAAAACAATTCCAACAAAAACAAGGCAATAGAAGTGCAAGATGAAAAAAAAAATGGTATGGAAATCAGAAGACACTGTTGGGCAGGAGTAGAGGCAGTTAGGGCGAAGGCTGCTCTGTGCCAGCTGTCAATGATTTGTTTCAACAATTTTGCCTGTCGTGTCGTTAAACGCACATAAATATTGTGATTACCAATGATGTGCCGTCTGTGTGTCTCTGTGTGTGTGTGTGTGTGTATGTGTGGCCGTCCTATTGTCTGACTGTCTGACTGTCTAGCTTACTTTTTTTTTCGTGCCCCATTCCCAACGTAGTTGTTTTTTTGTGCTGTGTGCGGCACTTTTTTAATGATGCCACCGCCACATTAATAGGCGTCTGTCCCAGTGGGCGTTCGCCTCGCTTTGCTGCGGTTCGCACTGCGGTTCGCCCAGCGGCGAGCACATGTCTTTAAGAGGCATCGTTGCACGAGTTATTTAATTTCGCACATTACGCACAATTTATGTGCTCTTAACACGTTCGGTTTATTTATCGAGTGCATTTGATGGCCGGCGGGAGGCGGCCAGTTCAATGTGTACTTAATTTTTATTGGCCACGCAATTATCCATCTGCATAAATCGGCCGTCGGTTGACGTTTCAATAATTTCATTTTTATTATTATTATCTCGCTATTGTTGACGGTAATATCATATCGTTTAACCACTTTCGCAAGCCACGCGGGAACCGCAGGCTGTGCGCGAAATGCAAAAGTAATTTATGTGATTTAAAAATATCACGAATGCATTAACAGCCTCAGATCAGTTCAGTTGCCACTCACAGTTGTCAGCAACGTTAATCATATGTCATGTATGTCTCTGTGTGTGTGTGTGTGTGTGTGTGTGTGTGTGTGTGTGTCTGTGTGTGTGTGCCCACCCACTGGGAACAAAAAATCCACTTGGCTTGCATATTTAACTCGTTTATGCTCGCCACACAACGTGGCGTATGCGTAATGCCACACGTTAAGCACACATTTATACATAAGCATGAGCCATGCATATATAAGATAATATATACTTAGCAAGTAGTAGAGCTCTAGCCAGCAATGCTCGACTACAAAATACTCTAAGCCCCAGTCCAACCAATCTGACTACATTGTAGAGCAATCAAACAAGTTCTCTCTTCCATCCAGTCCACTCTATTGTCAGTTATCAAAGTTGCAAATACATCACTTAAGTATCAGCTGCCAATTCAAACACAATTCAATCGCCATTGTCAAGCTCTGAATTGAATGCATTTGAATGAGTGTGTGCACATTTATTGGGAAAATGCGTGTGCCTGGCGCTGATTGCGATGTGGCTCAGCCAATTGACCGAATGTTAACTTGTGTGTTGCCTAACGAATTGAATGCAATTCTGTGAACATATGGCAATCAGCTAACTTTATCCCACATATTAGTCGTAATCGAATTTGAAATTCAATTTTACAAATTTCGTTACTTTTCTAACAAAGAATACATTTAAATAAAGTATATTAAATAACAAGTATTGGACACAAAAAATATAATTTAATAATAACTACAGTTTGAAGACTTTTCAGTTAAATGCGAAGTGGGAAAGTATTTAATTATTTAAAGTTTGTCTCCTTGCAACGCCACATTCAGCATATTACGCAGATTTCAACAAAACGAATATGCCCAGAACTTACATTTTCAAAGAATCCAGGGTATTTAGAGTAACTAAGCGTTTTTGCCAACAGTGTCAAATACTGTGCCTAGGGGCAGAATCCATTATTTCTTGTCATGTTTTTTTTTCTATCTATCTAAGTGTACATTAAGCTAAGTGCTTACTCAAATTTTTGTCTGAAAAAAATATTTCAATGTAAAAAAAATATATATATATTTTTTATAACAATGTGAAATGATATATCAATTAAAAAGAAATCCTTAAATAACTGTTTGAAGCTGTTTAAACAACTTTAAGAGCTAAGGAGTAAATGGCAATGGAGTAGCTACGAACTGCGACGGCGTTAATGATAATGCTGAACCAACAAAGTAAAGATTGATTACAAGAGTTTGTTCCAAGAATTTAGCTTTTGTTCCTGCTACAACTACCGCGGCATTAAAGTCTAGCGTTGAGGTCATAAAGCGTTTGGCCTGCGTGACCAAAGACACAAATTCAAGTTTAAATGTCCCATAAATCTTGGCGCTCTGCAGCCAGCTGAGCAGATAGCCAGGGCTATAAGCCACAACATATTTCACAATTTTATCGCAGCTGTGATTACAACACTCTCTGTCTTTTTTTTGCCTAATTGGGCCATGTGTGGGACAGGCCAGTCAGATAAACGTGTAATGTATGTTAGCTGGCAGGTTGCCCGAGTTGCCCGAGTTGCCCGAGTTGTCAGTGTAGCCCGTGTCAACTGTATTGGACTTCAACTGTTTACCAGCTGCTCGCTGACAATAATAAGCAATGTCAGCAGGAAAACCAACACAACTCGAACATCGACAACATTGTGTTACAAAAATAAAGCGCAGGGCTCAGTAATGATGAGGCAAATTGCTGTCATGAGGCTCAATATGAGTGAAAACAAAAACAGTGCGCCGCATCATAATTTGCCTTAAATGTGCACAAATGATGTCAGCAGCAGTCAAAAGAAAATCATTCTGACTGCTCATTAACGTTCAACATGCACGAGTTGCATTCACTCAGTCAGTCATGCAGTCATGCATTCATGCAGTCAGTCAATCAGCCATTCAACCACTCACTCACTGAAACATGCTAGACAGCTGGCAGCCCTCGCAGCGCGCAATGCTGTGAGAATTTCGTTTATTCCAAAAGTTTTTAGTTCCAAAATGTGTTTGCAATTATTCTGCTGCTGTTGAGAAACAGTTTAGCCTATGCTATAAATGAACCTAACTATCTGTAATGGGAATGCCTATGCTCACTGTGTAGCTTATTTGAAATTCAATTTTCAATAAAGCCATTACATATAGCCCATTACAAATGGAAATTCGTTGCAAAATCCATGAATATGCATAGTTTTAATCAGGATAACAGACCGATTATATGGGACTCATGTAATGTATCGAAAGCTGCTGAGCTTTTTCGACAGCTCTGAACCCAATATAGACTTGTCTATTCATTTAATAAGCTATTATTTATTTAATGCCAAAAGAATTGAATTTACAAGAGAGCGAAACTAAATGAATATAATTGATATATTTTAGATATTGGACGACAGAAATATTATTAGTTTTAAAATCTATATTAGGTTTTAATATCTGCATTATCTATACAAAAAACTATACTCGATTTCATTATACAATTTTACTTGTTTCATTTATTTTTTTTTTATTATTGTTATTTGTTTCTCTTAAACAACTTTTACATTCATTTGAGATATAACCTATTTTCGTTAGTTGAGGACTTAATTGACAAGAAAGATTAACTGAAATAAAAACCTTAAGCTCGATTTGCCTGATTGATTTGGATTGGCTGTTACGTAAATTATTTTAAAGTTACTTTCGATTTATTTGAGGCGGAGTATTAGCCTAACACAATAAAAAGCGGTCATTGCTTGCAGTGAATCCCTTCTTCTTCTATTCCTGCAGTTATAAAAATTCAAGTCAACTGAAATATGGTTGAGAGTCGAGTGCAGCCAAAGAATTGATTTTATTATCTTTGGGTTTACTCAATAAAGTGATTTGATAACTCATATTGCTTGACTGCTTGTCAGATATACTGAATTATTTATTCTCAGTGTAAATTGAAATCGAGTGCATTTGAATGTAGAAAGCATTGCAGCTCGTCTTTCTTGTTTAAGGCGACAAAAACTTAAATTTACTTCACTTGCGCAGTTTATGAATTTCTGCATTTACAAAAGTATTTATTCATACAAAAAAAAAGGTCAGCATATTTCGCTTGATATATCAATTGAATTAAGTAATTTTCAGGTGAAATGTTTCATTATTTGATTAAAATTTAAAATAAAATGAACATGGATACCATTTCCAGGAATCAGCTATAAAAATAGCTAAAGTTTTTCTTTGCTCTGAATAAACTCTATAAAATAAATACAATTGCAATTGCAATTGTAATTGATTTTTGAATAAATTCATGCATTTCAGTTACAAAACTTAAACATAAATTCCAGAAATTTTACATATATTTATAAAATGATTTCCACGTGACTTTAATGTGATGAAGTTCATTCATTAATCTGTCTTAATTGAATATTAACATCAATATCTTATTTTGGCTATCATTTTTTACAGCAGTATTTTTATATAAAAATTTGTTATTTTTTCTTTTTTGCATGGATAAATATTTTTATTCACATGAGACATTATTGTTTATAAGCTCCATTATTATGCTGAAATTGATGTCACAGAGAGCTAAATTGAATCAGATAGACGTGTCTGTTCCCATAAAAACAAATGTGTCCAAAAATATTCGGAATACCTCTTAAACGCATGCATGCAAACACGACTGCACGTGCGATACTCAATTCTATTTACATCTATTTGATTTTGTCTATGAATAAAGTGGGGCAATCAGAGGTTTGACACGCACACGCACCTGCACTTGCATTTGCCTACACGGCTACAGGTGGAGGTATGCAAACAGATGCGAGTAGCTGTGTAAAGCCCACATGAAAGGAGTAAAATCCTGTGCAATGCCGTCGTCTTCGTCGTGTACGTGTCGGGCATAGGCAACAGCCTGAGCGGAGCTGGCGGCACAGAAAGAAAAGCCAAAGCCGCGCACCACAGGAGTCAGAAGGCAGCACAATTAAGGAGCATCAGCCGCAGATGTAATATGCAGCAGCATCAAATGACGAGATTTCTTCTTGTTATTACTTTATTTATTTTTTTTTTTTTTGCTAATGGCGTTGCTTGATTGTCATTTGCAGCATTGAAGTCCTTTATTGATTCGATTGCTTGAGAAAAGCGAGACAAATTATTTTACACCTGAACGATTTGTGACATGTCTGGAACTTGGCTGAGTTAAAAACGCGCTGTGTGTGCCTGACTAACTCGCCGAGCAACTGATTGACAACAAGTCGGAGAACTGTATAGACTACAACATACCCAGTATTTCCCTTCGGTCAGCTGAAAAGTATGCTACAAAGATTATCACATCATTTAATCCAGAAGACTGTCTTGCTGAGGCGCAAAATTTAGCTTAAGATTGAGATTTATTTTTGAGAAATTTAAAACTCTTAGAAATTTGTAATCTTACAACCATTTCATACATAGTATGATTTCAAGTACAAAACAAAATGAAATAAAATATTATATTAATATTGTATTTAATAGAATTATTATTTCAAACTGAATCTAACACAAAACATTTATTTACAATATTAATATTTATTCACATTTACTTTTAACATTAATATTATATTTATGTTTTTGTAATCTCAAATTGATATTTCATAGAGAAATATAAATTTTCATATTATATACTTAGGTGTAGATACCTTATTATAGCTGTTGTCTGGAGTACAAAATCTTTGCAACTTTGTCTTAGAATTCACGCCTTCTGATTTACATTTTGGTCGTTGGCCGCACCTCAACTCTGTCCCATTCCCCCACCCTCGTCCCGCCCAGTTCTAATTACAGGCCTGCCAAAAAAGCCGCCGACGCGTCGCACAGTTGTTCTATCATGCCCCATGTGGCAATGTATAAACATACATATACATACATACATATATACATATAAGTATACACGTATTTGGCATTGCAGATTGAAGCCAGTGAAATTTCTGATTTTTGCCCATTGACAATTTGCTGGCTGCTGCTACGGCGGCAACGACTGCTGCTGCTGTAGGTGTTGAGAGATCCATTTATCTGCTATTTGCCGATGCTCTATATAGATACGTATATATATATATATATATATATATATATATATATATATATATATATATATATATATATATATATATATCTGTCTTTTCGCTGCAAACTCGATGTTGTCTGTCTCTTGGTTTGTTTGTACTTCTTTTGGCTCTGTGGCATCGCCCACGCTGCGGCCATTTCCTTTCGTGAGTTTTCAATTTCGAATTTGCAACTTTTTTGTATACATATTTATGTAGTATATATATATATATATATATATATTCGTTGACTTGCTGGCCTGCTATCGCAACTTTTGTTTGCGTTTATTAAAATTACTTTTCTGAAATTTACATGGGAAACTGCGTCTGCGACTGTGACTGGGAGAGAGCTAGTGTCGCCGACTGTGCCACTTCCTGGCGCAACACGTGCTACCCTATTCAGCATTTAATTAAATATCTGCCTTATTTTGACTCAAGCCAATCCAATGCACTTTGATTGGGCTGCCCCGCTTTAATTGTTTGCACAGAGCGACAAATGTTGGTGTTAAGTTCGTTGACCAGTCACAGCAACGACAGCACCACCAACGCCAGCCAACGCCAGCCACCTCGAAAATCAACAGCAGCCTCAACAGTTTTTTGATTAATTAACGCACAACGGCCTTTTGGACAGACCCCGAGACTCGGGAATGAGTCTGATTCTTGGTCTGGGCTTGGCAAAGCGACAAACGCGTAAACTGAACACTCGACAAGTGATGCTCATTTAGCTATTTTGTAGCTACACTTAATATGCCAATTTATCAATTTCAGATATAATTTGCACCACACATTTTAATAACAATAAAATTTTAATTGATGTATTGCTATCCATTTGTATAATAAGTTCTGTATAGAAATCTATTTCAATTTAATATTCTCACAAATATTAAAATTTTCTATTACTTACAAATATATATAATTCATTTAACATAAATATTATTTATTATTTTTATTTTAAATTAAATATGTTAATTTTCGTTGTATTTACTATATTAATAATTCATGAAACATAACATTTATAACATGCATTTTATTTAATTTTTTTTTATTTTTTTTAATTAAATAAAATTATAATTTTCTAGGTATTTTTTATATTAAACTTTATATTTGTCTATCTTATAATTTACATTATTAGTTTTCTATATAAACATTAAAATTCATTTATACTATATTAATTAATAAATAACCAAAATAAATTTGTTTTTAATATGTGTTTATACTTGTATATATTTCATTATATAAAAATTACTTTAGTATTTTTTTTTTTTTTTATATTTATATTATTGCTAGAATGCATTTTTCTTTTTTTCACGAAATAAAGCAATTCACATTTTATATAAATATATATTTATATATAAACAACACAACTTTTGTTAGCCTTTTGTTTAGCTTTTTATGTGGGTCACAGCATATATTTAATTCAACTTGGCTGCATTGCGGTTGCGGCATTCGCTATTTGCTGTACTTCTGTCTAATTAAGTCAAGTTCAAAATTCTATTTAAGATGAAAACGCGTCGCTAGCAAACTGTGTGAACCGCATAAATTGTGTATAATATATAAGAAGAGACTCTGTGTTGGCTGTCTGATAGTCAGTTTGTGTATCCAACTGTCTGTCTATGTGTCAACCGATCTAGCTGTCTGTCTATCTGTCTGGGTGGTGGAGTAGCTGCTTTGAGCGAGGGAATTAGTTTCATTTAGAGCAGCCGCTGCTGGCCAGCCAATTTCAATTACAGTTTTGTTGCATATTTTATAAACTTGATTAATTTTTGAGAAATATAATGAAAAATACTCAAGTCACGCGGGAATGCGCGTTGCATGGCAAGATATCGAGTCCGGGAATGAGAATTATTACACTAACAGCTCGTAAATACCCATAAATAATATTAATAACTTTTCCACAACATTTTTCGCCTCTTTGCCACCCCTGGCTAATTAATGCCTGCCCCGGTTACCTTTTGGCGATTAATTTCACGTCGGCTTGGCATAGCTAATGCAGTCGAATATTTGCTAAAGGCAGCATAATTTATTTATAATTGACTAAATGGGCTCGGAGCAATTGGGCGTGGTCGGTCAGGTGGCAGCCACAGCATCCGGCTACGTTCATTCATTCATTCATTCATTCGTTTGTTCGTTGATTCATTTCCATGAATTTAATTATTCCGCATAATTTATGCCTTTGTTTTCGCTAACCCCCCATTCAGGTGCAAATTATTTAAATTTAAGCATTCAATAGAAGGTACTTCAACGTTATGCCAAAGCACTCAAGTGCCAGTAATGCCCAACAGTTTTCCGGATCCTCCGGTTTATGTATTTGAAGACCGCTTCCGTTGGCCTTCGTGCTTGGGTGGACTGATTTGACACAGCCGCTTCTGCTGGTATTTAAAGTGCTCAATTTGAGGCCATTTAATGCGCAAATAATGCAAGCATGCCAACGAATATCTTAAGGCATTATTAAAGTATCAATTTACAAGAGCTTGTCATTCAAATCGGCACGCATATCGCTCATACGCACTGTGCGCACCTCTTGGCCTCGAGCCACACACACACACATGTTGCTCCGGCAGAAATAAGAACACATTAGCTGTTGACATTTTGACAGACAAACGCCGCTAAGCAGGAAAATACAAAAGAAAAAAAAAACGTATTGATCAAGTTCACAGTGTCTGCCAGAGGGCACCCTGTAAATAGAGCTAAAATGTCAATTAAAAAATTTGACTTTTCTTCAAATCAGATATATGTACATACATGAGTAAATACATTTAAGAACTGATGATTATGTTTAATAATTTATATTTTATTATACTAATTTTACGTGATACATATCATATATTTATTATACTTAAATACAATAAATACAATCAATTTATATAGATTTTTGGAATACTTAAAAAGTTCATAAATATTTTAATAATACTATTAAGTGAAAATATTTATTAATTTACTAAATATAATCGGAGAGTTTTATCGCTATTATTATTAATATTATATATATTTTTTATTTATATATATCTAGTTATTTATCATTATTTTATAAATATTAAGCTAATATTAAATTATTCACAAAACACACCGACTGTCACGAATTTCGAAAGACGACTGAATGAGCTCAGCAGCCTAACACTGCCTTTTATAGACGCCAGAACAGATCTCATTCGCTCTTCAGAGTTTGTTCTCACAGCAGAAGAGTTTGGAGCTCTTCCATAGACAAGACAGACGAGCCTATGATCATGGAAACGCTCGGCTACGCTGCTCGCTCGAGTCAATTCGGGTTGCGACAACAATAACAATATACTCTTTCGATCAATTTTCGATGAGCTCAAGGCATCTATAAAAAGCAACAGTGTTAAGTGCGTAGGTGTATTTCTGTGTGGGCGACATTGAACGTGTGTCGAAAATTAATAATAAATTCGCATGGCAGACGCAAGACTTCATCAATTGCGAAACTGTTGTTGTGTGTTGGTCTATTGTTTTTGTGCCGAAAGCTTTAAATACAAGTAAGCCAAAGCTCGTATCGAAACGTCTCCCACGCGTCTGTCTGTCTGTCTGTCTGTCTGTCTAGGCGACACAACATGTCGTATACGCACTTTTCTTGCTTGACATTTCGTCCTTTGGTGCAGTTGCAGAATTAAATGCTTGTCAGCTTAGAGAGCACAAGGACATGTTTGTGTCTGGTTACCAGCTGCCTAAATGACAGCCTACTCAGACACGTGTAAGCTAAACTTTTTCTTTCGTTCAAGTCATAATCATAATGTCTGGCAATTGATAAGAGCGAAAACTTAAACTTTACCGCTAGCAGCGTTCCTTAACTGAATCTCAAGTGGGCAAATGTTTCGATGCGATTTGGCTAACACATTTGCGTATATTTGTCTAACTTTTGCAAAAAGGCCCCATACACACACACACACACACTATGAATGCGTGTGTGTGTGTGAGCTCGTGTTTCTGTGTCAGCTGCCAGACAAGAACGTCCCCTTGCCGGCGTCTGTTGTGGCTTCATTGTTTCCCAAACTGCTTTACAGGTGCTACAAATTTGAATATAAATGCACGAACACCTGTGTGTAGTAAGAAAATAAAATGCCATTCAATGCTGCACGACGCCTTTTTGGCCACTGGGGACACCGGGCGCCGTGAGCACCAGCTTGAAGATGCTAGAGAAAGTTTCATCCGCCAAGTTTTCAATGTCTTTTTCTATTCTATTTCACATTGAAATAACTGAGCAAAATGTGTTTGCCTGAACTAAAGAACAATTGTGAGTGAACAAATTAACTCAAGTTCAGAAACATTCCCAACTATGCTAAGCCAAAAAAAAAAATAAATAAATAAAGATAAATAAATTCGTCTATCTTAATATGACTTTAAATTCAATATACCCTTTTGATGTCGTCTAACAGCGTATTTGAGCATTTCATTTGCTGCTGCCATCGAGACGGCAAAGCAAGCCTTTTCACTGAATGCGTAGCAAAAAAGGCTTTGTTTGAAATTACGTGCGACTATTTTCGTCTGTCATTTAGATTTTAAATTAGTGGCTACTTAAGATGCGCGACAGTCACATTAACGGCCTGTAAGCCAGACTAATTTTGTCTGGCATTTGCCCCGCGACTATTCGACTTTAAACAACTGGAAATATTAAGCAATTGAACAGCAGCGCAATCTTCGGCTAATAAAGGTAAACAAAAAAAAATATATATAATAAAAAAAAAATTAATAAATAAATAAAAATACAATTACATTTGTGTTTGTACAATTTCTCTATATTAAACTGTAAAAACTTGAGGTAATTATCTTAGCTCGTCGTAATTTCATATTTAATTACAAAATATTTACAATTAAATTGCGGAATCATATTAAAACACTGCCTTTCAGTTAAATATCTTTATCGACATTTAACAATTCCGTTTAATTTGGTTATAAATATTTCTTATTTTATATATATATATAAATTATTTTTGATTTTATAATTTGAATTTAATCTTTTAGTTAAATTTCTATTTAAATGGCATTCAGATTTCTCTGCGAAGCAATTAGAAATGAATTTGGTTCATTAAGAAACTTTTCTAGTGACTTTCGCATATTTAAATCATATAAATTCACTTTGGTCTACTCTTTTTTATGGGTTGTTCAATTGCTTCAGGCCATTGTGCTTTGAGATGCAAGTACAGTTCTTGCTTACTGGGGCTTCAAGTGTGACTCATAACTTTTGTCAACCAGATTGAATGCACACATAAAAAAGTTTTCAACTGTTCTGAAAGTCAGTCTGGTCGCAAAGCAAAGAGACAAAGTCAATCTAACAATGCCATCTTTCAGTATGTTTGACTATCAGCTCGTTCAAATATAAGCGCTGTTCACAGTAAAGCAAAACAACAAAAAAATAGCTCTAGCAGTTAAAATGTTTATTTTTGTGCAAGTACTTAGCCTGTCTCCATGGCATACTCGACTGCCAATTATCCTTTATGTGGCATGCACACGTCACGCTCCATAAAATTGAAATGAAATACTAAATTTGTGTCGTTATTGCGCTGATTGCCATGAACTGCAATTGCACATGTGACGCAATATTCTGAAGGGGCTCCCGTCCATAAACATAACGCAAAATGTAGTACTGAGCAGAGGCATAAGCTAAAAAAATATGAGAAGAGAAACAATGCAATAGAAATGGAAAAAAATGGGAGAAAAAAAAAGAGAGAGAGAGAAAGGCAGACACAGCGTGCTGTTGGGTCTGCTGACCCAATAAAGCTTGTGCACTGGGCAGGCTCGTATTTTTGCAGTGAAATCAATTTTTCATTTCGTGGCAGGATGGCGACGCCACGGCGTGCGCTCGAGCTCTCTGACTGGGCGCAGACAACGTAATGGCTTAAATATAATGGCGGTCACAATCAAAAGCGCAAACAAAACAAAACAAAACATAAATATGCAGCAAGTGGCAGTAAAGTCATGTGGCAGAGTAGCAGCTGCTCCTGCTCCTGCTCCTGCTAGCACTGCATTCGAGCCATATGATGCAGAGCCAAGTTGCAGCTAACAAAGGCGAAAGTGTCAGCTTTTAAGCTGTCAGATTGTCAGATTTTCAAATTGTCGGATTGGCGTGGCAAATGCCACAAACTCGACGTACGTTTCCGTTTCTCAATTTCTCTCGATCCCTCGCCCTGTCAAGTGAGAGCCGCTCATTCGCCGCTTGAGGCAGCAAAAACAAGTCCTGCATTAAGTTGAGCCACTGCCACTGCTCCAGCTTTTCTTTTTTTTTTTGGCGAACAGAGCGCGGCTTGATGCCAATGCCAATTGTGGCAAATACAGAAAAAAAATAACGAAAGAAAAATAAATAAGTAAATCCAATGCAAGAAAAGTGTCGCAGCACAAGAATTTGGCTTCTCATTGTCTGAAACTGTCTGCATTTCGGCTGACAGCTTAGTCAAAATACGTCAATCAAAGTGAACCAAAGCGTAGAGCAAAACAAATAAAATCAAATACTCGATAGCGCGTTAGCTTCAGCTCATGTCTAGGCCATGAATAGAAGAAGCTTTGCCGAATATTTCACATATTTTGCATGCAAATTAAATGCGCATTAGCAGCAGCAGCAGCAGCAGCATCTGCAATAGACTTAAACTTAAATGCCAAACTGTTTATGCAAAGTCCAAATGGGTTGAGCCGATTATATTATATTATTTTTAAGGATTTGCTCAATTTACATAGGCATAAAGCAAATTTTTATGCTGAAGTCAAGGCGATCAACGAACCGGTTCGACTTTATTATATTTATGACAATTTAGATTTATCAATTTAATCCATGGCTAGAATAGATCTCTGAGAAGATAAACGAACAAAAACAAAATTTTATTTTTACATAAAGTGGATATAAATTTAAATATTAAATAATTAAATTAATAATTAAATATATAGCAACTACTTTTAATTTAAATAAACTGAAATCATAATCTACTACAAATATTAGTCTTCGTTCAAGATTTAATTGAAATTCCTCTCGAAAAATTTAAAGCAAAACTTAAACAATTATTTATAAGTTTATTTATTATTAAATTTGTAATGAACTTGTTTAACAGCACTCAAGTGAAAACTTTGTGCTGGACTCAAATTTTGTGCCAGCTATACCGTGTTCTCATGGTCTATGTGAATTGTGGATATTCTCTTTCTTTTATCAAAATGTTTCAATAGTATGAATAAGGCTTGGTGGGTCATAAAAATTAAAATTTAAAATGAATTTATAATTTTGTACAACAACTGAATTGCTCTGACCCCTGAGTCATCTATTAGCTCTTAGCTATAATCCGCAATGAGAGCAGGTCATACAAAATAATATATAAGAGATTCCGTGCAAGAAAGTTTATAGCACAATTCATTTCAATTCATTTTTATTTTCAGTAAACCATTGACAAAATACTAAAAATTTATAGTCTATTTCCTTGCTATATATATTTATTTATATTTTTTTATTTTTTATTTATTTTATTTGTTTTTTCAATGACTGCAAGAATATCTCTTGGTCAATCAGCCCCGACAAAAGAAAATTTGTATAGCTTTTAGTTTTCATTGCACACCTGTTCGGTATATACTAGATACCATTTGAGTTTTTTACTAATTATGCACATATTTAAATAAAACTAAATGCATTACTCTTAATGGATTTTGTTCTTAAATATGCTGCACACGAGCTTTACACAAGAGGCAATTGCTGTTGTAAGCAGTTTGTGTGAAATCCTATACATAGAGTCGCTTTGAAAACAGTTTGACTTGCAAAAACCACATTGTTCTCTTTTATTTTTTTTTTTTCATTTTGCTGACGTCGCAAAGTTTGCACCAGACGGAAACGCTGCGTATACGCAATATATCATATTAATATACCTTTAGCGTGGTGCACTTCAAAGCGTTTGCCTTTTAAGTGACATTTTAGTAGCACATTTCTAGTAATTATTTTCTGCAATAAAGCAACCACAAAGGCGCCACGTTACAGCTGCCAGTGGTGCCAGTGGTGCGGGCGGTGGTGCAACGACAAAACAGACGCTGCTCAGCTTATGTTGGCCATGTGCCAAATGAGAAACTATGCGCATGTAAAATGCAATAAAAAGTGATAAATATACAAGCATCGAAAGTGGCGACATGTGGCCACACCTTAAACGCCCCCAGGCAGCAGCACCAGCAGCAACAGCAGCCAATCGGCTAAATTGAAGGTGTCAAAGAGCCACAACACACATACATACACTTGAGCTGTACGTGTGCTAATATATCATTGGGCCAAATAGTTGCGTGCCCGCATTAACATTGTGTGAGCTTTAAATAAAATTTATTTGACAGCTTGAGACACGTTTTCGGCTGGCAACCAGCCAGCCTCTGGCTAATCAGTTGACGTTTTGAAGCGATTTTAATTTTAAGCCGCAGTCAAAGGTCACAGCACACACACAGAGTCAGTGGAAGGCAGACAGTCAGACTGCCAGACAGACAGAGTCACATATGCACAACTTTTAAGGCCACGCAAAAAGTTCAAAAGGTCCTTTTGCCGTGGCCGAGGCACGGGCGTGCGTGCTGCCAGGCCATTGCCATTGTTGGCAACAAGAGCTAATTGTTGAAGTTATTGTTATCGGCCATGAACAATCTAACAATCCGTTTCATGTCCACTGGGGTCAAGACATGCATATCTTTAATTCAATTAGGAACGTGCTGATAATCTGTCTTTGATGCGTGCCATTGCAACTCGCTGAGCAGAAAACTTTCCCAGCGATTGATTTAAATGTATTTATGTGTATATCAAATAGCAAATAATATATATTCAAGTGAATAATTGAGTGGCTTTTAATGGATTTATCTCATCGAAATGTTTTATATTTGTAGTTAATTATAAAGCTCAACGCAGGTCTTGGAATATTGTGCACGCTGTCAGCTTTATCGATGTAGACAAACTAGATGAGAGATAATCTTGACTGTCGCCTCTTGTAGAGCTGAACATTAATTTATATATTTTCTTTTTATATTTGACAATTTTTCTTATTCTTTGAGCTTATTCTATAAACGTTTGTTCATCTTGATAAGTAAATGCAATGAGTGTGCTTAAGACTCTTTTGAATTCCAATGTTATCCAAGCTAGACATGAATATATTACTCGTATAATTAATTTTAATTCTTTTATCATCAATTTTAATTTCTAATTTATTTAATTTCTTTGCACCTATTTAAGACTTTTAAACTCTCTCAAAAAATAAGCCATTTTAATGACAAATTTTATATATTAAAAAGTTTGCCATTAATTTTTTCACTCCTGCCCAGACCTCAACGAAAGTTTAACAGAGAATTAGGCTCAGGCAATTTTTGAAAATTCGTACCCTTATCATTCTCAAGCGCCAAAGTTTGGCACCTACAAAACTCGCATACGGCGCCACATTTATAACAAGGTTCTGTACACGACCTGAGCTGAAATTAATCCAGCTAAACAGGCAAATACACAAAACGTGAACACACGCACACACACACATACACAGGAGGCGGCTGCTGGTGCCCAAATCCAAACCAAGCGAAACGAAACGAAACCAAAAACCAATCCCAATCCCCAGACAAGCGCCATGTCAGCCGTGGGGCAAGTGTTTGGCATAATGCCAACGAGTGCTTAAAGCATTTATTATGCAGCTGTGTGGATTTATGACTGGCTGTTTATACACAAAAGCTTAACAGCTCTTGTGGCATACCAATTGTCATTGCACTTAACGTGCTTAATATGCAATGAGGCTGTATTAATGAATCTTTCAATTTGCATTGCAGCAACAACCGGCGCGATATGGCTCATACCTAAGCTGCGGCACACTCAACCAACAACGAGCGGCATGTTGCATCTGAGGCTTTTCGATAGCTCGTTCTATTATACGCTGGCCTCCGTGTCGTCGGGCATGCTGCCACCCCCTCAGGCGGCCAATGGCAGCCAGTTGACGCTGAATGGCACAACGGTCGCAGCGCCAGTTGTGGAGGCTGCAGTTAATCTGACATATTTTACACCTGCGAACTCACACGTGATGCTGGCGCCGACGCCAACGACCGCCAGTGCCGCCCAGACGACAGCGGCGACAATAGAAACAGCGGCAACAACAGCAACGGCACAAGCAGCAGCAGCAGCAGCAGCAACAACAACAACATCGCCCGGCAGCGATTTCCAAGCAGCCGGCGACAATGCGACGTCGCCATATGCGGGCGAATTGGACAACTTGAATTCGTTCTACTTTTACGAGGTGGGTAGCCAACAACATATATATATATATATATACATTTATATATATAAATATATATTAGAAATATCTGTGAGCTCCAGCTCTTGGCATTGTCTTCTGAGTCAGCTCATCTGTGCATAGCGCAGTCAGCTAATTTATGCATTGAAAACCAGGACAAGCTGCAATAGTGCAGCCCAAAATCATTCTATATAAACTTTTTGTTTCATTCAATTGATTTGGTAAAGCAGCGCTACGAGGGTGGATCGATGAGAAACAGCTAGCATACATGACATACATTTTTAAAATTGAAATAAATATTAAACACATTTAAATTGTTTAAACATCGCCTTTGATTAATAGAATATCAACCGCAAAATATATATAGTCTAATAATTATATTTTGTTTAAAATATGTACAAAATTAACAATATATATATATATTAACAAATTAACGACGTGATTGAGCTCAAAAATATTTTACAATAAAATTAACAAAGTCAACATAATATTTATTTATTAAAAAATTGAACTGTTTAACCTCATTCTTAGGCTGTAAAATACATTTATCAAATAGTGAAGAAGTGAACTACAAGTCTTTAAAAGTCTGTCTTTATATAATTTACCACTTTAAGCAAGTTAATATAACCATATGGGAATGTTTATTGCAGAGTTTGTTTTTTGAGTTTATTTATAATCTTTCTTAATGATATTCACTTATGTATAGTGTGTATACTTCATATGTACTTTTCATGCCACCCTCGCATTTAGAATGCATGTGAATGACTCTGACTACAAACTGCAAAGTTTTTTTATCCGCTTGCCGCTTGAAATCAAACAGAACAGGGCAGAGCAGAAAACTCTTGGCGCTGGCTGGGGTCACAGTCGGCAGCTGTTGCCATGTTTTTTGTTTTGGTACAAATTTGAATTTTGCACAAGTTGAGAAGCGACACGAAGCGCTCTCTGGGACAGAATAACAACGCACAATAATAAGGCAGAATGTTGGCGAATGTCATTTGTTTCGCAGCTGCAAATTAGAAACCAAATCGAGAGAAATGGGGCACAGAGTGGGAGCCGCACTCCCAGTTAATTTGCATGCCAGGCGGCGGCGCGGCTTATCAATTGGGCAATCAATCAGCGGTCGCAAGTCGTGACAACAACTTCGATTAAACTAAACTTCCGTTTTTGCCATGCTGTTACCATAAAAACCCAATCCGAAGGGGAGGCAAACGTCGCCAAGTGTCGCACGCATGCAACGTGTAATGAAATCTCCACACGCGCCATCGTATAAATCACGCCAACGAGCAGCCATTGTTAAAACGGAAATAGCCTTAAACCCAAGACGTTTGCCCCCCACTCCCCAACCAGCAAACGCTGCCAATCGCTCAAAGTGAGTGTGTGTGTGAGTGTGTGAATGTATGTTTGCCATAAATTTGGATCTATTTAAATGAGCAGCACAAAAAGTAAGAAGCCAAATTCTAACACACAGACCCAAAGCCAGCATATGGCCGACAAAGAGTATAGCTAAACCCTCAACCTTGTCCCCCTCCATCTATCTGCTCGGCTAACAATGACAAAGTTGTAAAAAGCAAAGGGAAAAAAAATGGAATCAAAGCAAGGCGTAGACTACAAATGCCAACAGCTTATTGATTTGAGTGCTAGTTTTTATGTGCGGCCATTGAAGTATCCTTATATAGAAAAGGATCGCAAGGGTAAGCATATAATTCATCTTCGTCTCAACTGGACGAAGCATAAGTTTGCCTCTTGCACAGATATTTCATATTTGCGACATATTGACAGTCAAAATGGTTTCGGCGTGTTTTACATACTAGCCAAATATTTTTCTTTTTCTATTGGTTTAGTCAAATCAAGCGAATGGTTTGTCGACTCGTTGATGGGAGTCAATATCGGTTTGCTTAGAGAAACGTTTCTCTTTTATTTGCATCAGCTAAGAATAACAATATTGAAATGTATATATTCCTTAAACTGAACAAGAGACAGCCAAAAAGAAATTTAAAATAAATAATCCCTTTATTAATAAATCTGAGAGATGTCTAGTCATCTCGGCGTTAGAAACTTAGCTCTTTAGCCATGCCCGGCTGCTCAATGAAAGGGTTAAGAAGGGTTTAGCTCATGAGCTAAAATTTGCTTGGTGCCATATTTCAGTTCGGTTTAGTTAGGGCTTCATTGAAATTTGAATAGTTTCAATGTGAACTCGGCTGACCGATGTGACATAAGTGCCTAAATAAAATTATCAAATTAAATAAAGTTATTTGTGAAGCAACAAAAGCAAACGCAAGTATTATAAATACCAAAAGGATTAACTAACTAAAGTTGAAAGACTTACGTATTGTGTATACGACACGTGGACACACTTAATTGTTTTTTGGCATCGTAAGCCTATTACAGTCCATACAGTAATAAATCAAATTATTTATATAATATTTCACTTGAATCAAGATGCTTACATAAATTTTTCGCCAAGTGAGCTTGGCTCAAATCTAAATAGGTTAAGCGTTACATGACCGATACGCTGCAATGTAAATCAAATGTTGATTGAATCAAGCGAATAACCTGAATAGAGTCATAGATGCCATAGATGCCATTAAAGCTCGTCAACATGGAGTCCATGCTCACACATTGGCAAGGCCATGCCCAAAGGACTAATCTTGGCACATTCAGCTGTCGATGGCTCTGACACAGATATGCCAATTACAACTGCATCACACTCTGCACGCGGCGCCCGAAAGGTTAGACAAAGTCAAATATGACAGCTCACGCCAAATCGGCGAGCAGCTAACCAATGCTGACCATGGCCAGCTCGAACGGATTGCAATGTTAGTATCTGCGTATATCCCAGCTCAAACCGAGGGCTTTGCCCATGCTAGCCATGCTATCAGTAGAGCTGTTGGGATGGACAGCAATTTCGTTTCATGTGCAAGCAGCTTTGCCTTGCTCGTTGCTCGTTTTTTCCACATGCTTTCTGGTTACCCCTCAATCACACACACACACACACACACACACTCGCACACTCGCACACTTGCACGATTAGCCAGGAGCAAAAACCAAAAACATTGCGCAATTTTATGTTTGTTTGCTGGCAAAATCGAAGCATATTATGCAGCCGCACACGCAGCAACTCGCTTTGTTTGTGAGCTGAACTCTAGAAATGTTCCTTTAGCTACTTTGGCAGTACATGTCCTGGCTATTTGCAATAGCTGCACACACGCACGCAACTCTAGCTGCTTGGCCGGCCTTTAAAAATTAAATTCCAGCATTTTCGCCTTCTATTTCACGCAGACAAAAGTGCCCGCTGGCCATGGACTGCGAGAGTCTGAGTCTGAGACATGTGTGAGTGGCTCTAATGACCCTGGTAGTCGTTACTCAATATACCTTGGGCCTGCTGAACCTTCTCGACGTCACCCGTCGTCTCAAGGCCTCTTAGCACTTGTTTTTCATAATCCACATTTACTTTATATTATTTTTAGCCCAGCCCCATGCGACGTCATGTTGTCAAGCTTATTATATTATTATTATATATATATATATATATATATATATATATATATATATATATATATATATATATATATATATATATATATATATATATATATATATATATATATATATATATATATATATATGTATTTATAGCCATTGAATAGCTACAACAATAGCGACCTTCGGCTAATGTGGCCACCAAAAGGCAACATTAATTGAAACTTTGTCGGGCATCGCGCACAATAGGAAATACATATATGAGATTTCTGTAAATGTGTGCATGATAATATTCCAAATTGTAAGGCTTTACTTTTAGAATGTTTATAAAAAAAAAAAAAAGCAATTGTAAAAATCAAAAATTGTATTTATATATTTTATTCTATTATCGAAATACAACTTTAGTTGTTTATAGAAAAATAAATTTGTATTTTATATTTTATTTATTTTTATTTTATTTATTTTTATTAGAATAAAATATCTGAAATATTACATTTAATGTTTTATTCATAAATACAAGAGAATACACAGTATCAGCTGTTAAAAATGTTATTTTTATTTCTTTTATTTTTTATCAGAATACTTTTTTAGCTATTCATTAAAAATGTCAAATTAATTAATATTTTTGTATTTTTTTATGAGAACACAATTTAAATGTTTATATAAAACAAATTTAACATTTTTTATTTTTAGTCTTTTTGATTAATTTATCAGAAAACTGTTTCAATGAAAACTAAAAATATTAACAACTTTATTTTTAATTTCTTATCAGAATACATTAACTTTCTTATTTATATTGGTATATCAGAATGATTTATCAACTCAGAAACTTTGCTTGAAATTGTGCTCCAAAAATGCAGATCTCTCTTATATAAATGATATATTTGCATAGATTATATATGTATATTAATACATGCGACTGTTAAAGCTTATCTTATATAGAGTCATTCACCGATCAGACTGACTGCCAGTTAGCGTTAATCTAGCAAGAAAATGCATCTTAAGCTCACTTGTCAAGCATAATTAAGCATGCATAAAAAGCATTGCTGAAAACGCAAATGTAAATTATATATAAGAATTAGACTTGAACGTCTGTATACGAAATATGTATGTGTGAGATATGTATGTGCACGCTTGACATTTATCACGTGTCTCGGCGACGAGGAGAACGTCGATGAGGACGACGACGACGCAGCGTCTGAAGGTTAAACGTTTAGCGGTCACAAAGCGACATCATTAACCAAGGGCTGTGAGTTGGTGGATTGCTGAGCAACTGGGACGTTGGCGTTCCCCCTTTTAACAATTTAATTTGCTACAAGTCGGCACTTGCGGCCGGTGGCAGTGGGCAACGACAGCATGAATTGTGCGTGTGGAGCTCTAAGCGGTTTGCGAGCGTCGATTCTCCACAAGGACAACTGACACCCAGGCGACATGGCAGATGGGCGAGGCTGCGCTTGGATTTGTTTTATTGTGTGTAACATGAGGAATTTTGCCAGCAAATGGACAAATGTGTGAGTGCGGCATGGGCAGGGGCGTGGCAATAATTACACTTGCAATGCTTTAACACGAATTAAAGCATATTTGAAGACGACAGCCAGAGACGTGCATAGTTGGCTTTTAATTGCATTTAGCCCATCTCGCCTTTGTTGACAAAACAAAATCGACACGGGCACATCGGGCAGTGAAGTGGCCCATGTGGATGCTGAAAGCTGACAATGTGGCCCATGGGAGGAACTGGCTAGCAAAAAAAAACATGAGCTAACAACATTATTTGCTCTTAGCCAAGTTAATAAATGAACGCAGCATCAATTCTATCAAGAACGCCACACAACATGCAATGTCAGAGGCCGCAGGGTTCACTCCGCCATAAAATACGTTTTGACAAGACTTTTATCTGGCACGTCGTGTGTGTGTGTGTGAGAGAGAGAGTGAGAGAGAGAGAGAGAGAGAGAGAGAGAGAGAGCGAGACAATTTATAAAGCTTAGGATTTGCTGGCTGTATTCGTGTCCAGCTCAGCTCGTCAATTCAGCGGTCCGCAGTGCGTGCTCTTGATTATTTCTCTATGATTGCATGAGAGCCTTATGAAATATTATTATTATTGTTATACTTACTACATATACATATACATACACAGATATGTTCTCAATGTCAATGCACTTCCGTATGGAGCTGTGCTTTAATGCGTCCATTCGAACTGACTTCAATGTTTATTGCCTTTTCAGCATCGCTGACTTCTGGCAGCTCATTAACTCTGCATTAGCACGAACGTTCATTACATAGTTCAATGCTCATATATAGTATATATAGTATATGGTTCAATGTGCTTGCTCTTCTTGGGCGGCTGTCTCTATCATTTCTATTTGACACTTTTCTCTCTTTCTTCAAAGTTTTCAAGTGTCACTTGGCCCAGAAAATCAATAAATGAAACGACTTTTCCAGCTAATTGCAATAATTTGTGCCTTGATGCCAGTGGCATATCTCAGCTCTCAGCCTAGCTAGGTCCCTCATCACGTAAAGGATATATTGTCGAACTTTACGGCAAACAAACAACAACGACAATATGAAGAAGAAGAAGAACGGCTAAACACAAGTATGAGCAAAAGCGTTAATTTCACATGGATTGGTGAGGACGGCTGGGATCGGAGTAAATGGCTATTAAAGTTAATTGTTGGTTTATTTGTCACGCTTGAACTTTGAACCCGATGTTTATGTTTGGCTAATGTGCACAATTAAAAGGGGTTGCAAACTTTGCCAGCAACCCCTCGATGCTTACTTAAAGCATCAATTGATTGTGTGTAACAAGCTGTGACACAGCTACAAATCTAATATTAAATTAAAGGATGCTGAAATTAATTTTATTTAAGTGCTATGTCAGTTCACTTTACTCAATGAGACAATTAATTAAATTAACAATCGTAATACTTTACTTTGAATTTATATTCATATTTTACTTGAAGATATTTTTAAATTTATGAACTTAATTAAAAATTGGCTGAGCAAAAAAGAAAAAAAAAAATCAATCAATATCGCTTTGAACCGCCAAAGAAGAGAAATCACATTAAGCCGCAAGAGGAAGAAGCCACAGCTCATCACCCGCTTTAACGAGAACGTATTATGTTTCTTTGAGCCAAGGCTGGGGACGTAACGCTCAATGTGGCAGACTCAAAGGCGCAACTTTATATGTTGAACGAAGCAATCAAAAGTTAATGCTACATCTATGCATACATGCATTAACCTAACTAAAAGGCAACAAAATAAAAACTTGTAGTTTGCTTAAGTTTCAAAAAAAAAAAAAAAAATTATATATAAATATTTGAAGCTCTGGCTCAAAGAAATTCTTTTCCGTCGGAAAATAAAACGTTAGCGATGCTTGTTGAGCACTTGATTGAGGATTAAAGGGAAAAGCAAATGGAAATCAGTTTCTAAATCAATTTTCAGCAATACGAGAGGCAGGCAGACGCTTAATAGCTCTAAATGGCGTTAAAGGCGATCTATAAAAAAGAAAACACATAAAAATCAAAGAAGTAAACAAATTAAAGCAAAATCCGAAATAGCGTAATATGATTTTATTGTCTAGCAATAAAAGCTCTTGTGCAATCGGCAAATAAACTTTTGTCCAACTTTTCAGTTTGGAGTAAATCATGCGGCCCTTAGCTATAAATAATCAGGACTCTGCCTACGAGCACTCAGCTAAGCGCTGGCCACGCCCCAGTCGTGTCTGCACATAATTTGTGGAATAAAATACTCGAACATGGCCAAATTGAAACAAAATTAAATTGCTATAAATCAAGTTGGTGTTAATAGCGTTTCAGTGATAGCCATTAAGTAGGCGTCACCATGGGCTGCCATGGAGCTGCTGAGCTGCTGAGCAGCTGAGCAGCAAATAAACAGGACGAAGGACGCACGCAGACTTTAACAAGCATATGTGAGAATATGTCAGGATGTTTGTTTGCCTTGGGACTGGGAATTTTTCTCTCTGCCTCTTCTTCCTCTTTTTCATTGTATGTGTTTTCTTTTTAACGCCTAATTGATTTGTATTTTGCATGCTTGCCTGGAAGCAACTGCAGACAGCTGAGAGGCTGCCAGGCTGCCAGGCTGAAGCAAATCCTGACGGAATGTGAGAAGGGAAGTGAGATAGAGCATCGCATTCACAATTGTTTTGGCAGCTCGCTGCTGTTATTGTAATCATTGTGGAGGACCGCTCAATGAAGCGCAACCACTGCCTGAAGGCGTATCTGATGTCCTGTCTGTTGATAAATGTGTGATTCGTATCCAATCATTATTGATATTTGTATTTAGTTAGGGGAACTGTTCTTAAAATAACATCAATGAGCGAAACTGGTTCAACGACTATGCCTGAATACACAGACAGCAAAAATCGAAATGATAGACATCTTGCCACTTGTTTACATTCCATGAAAAGGGATCTAAAACTTAGTTAGATAGAAAGAAAAAAAAGACAATAACAACAAAAATAAGAATTATACAATTCGAATTTTAGACTATAATATATGTATTTAATTCCGCATCAAAGCATAGTTTTTTAATATAATCAAAATAAGTATTAGATAAAAAAAAATATATATATTAGACAACTTGACTCCATTATAAAAGACGAAATTCTGCTATTATTAATATTTTATATAGACAGCAAAGTACAAATATGTGTTTACAAAATAATCAGCTTAGATATATACATGATCGAACTTAGACAAAAAAAATATAAATAAGGAAATTGAGCAATTGAAATTTCTCTTTATGAAGAAATACAGAAAGAAGTCAAGGAATTCATTTATAACTAATATTCTAAAGATATATAATAAATTTGCCAGTTTCGTACACGACAAAGGAGAAACGTTTAATTGGCCGCAAATAAATATTTAAACATCATACTAAATAATGAGCTGAGAACCAGATCAGGTCAAGCAGTGGAAGACCACACAGGTTCGCTGGCCCAAGAAGTCCATCGAGCTTCTATTGGAGCTGCTGCCGAGGCGAATGCCGACTACAAGACGTCGAGTCGCCGATCATCTAGTCACATTCACACTGGGCCCGCAAAAAAGAAACTACAGCGCCAGAAGGAAAATATTTTGCTTAAACTTAACAAAAAATTTGTTCTGGAACGGGGGCAATGGCGGTGGGTATATCAAGAGCCACCAGTCGTCCAGGCTAGTGCTTAACATCTAAAACAACAAAGACAAAACCCGTCATTTTTGCTTTCCATCAATTCCTGTTAGTCCAAACGACCTTCGCCAATGTCAAACACCCGCACACACATAAAATGGATTTCAGCCAAAGGCGCTATCGCATGTAATAATTGTGCACATTTCCTTTGTGATATTTGTATTATTTGTAATCATTTCGGAAGTTGTCCTAATGAAAGACGCAAGGCGACATTTGCGCTTTGTGCTCAAAGCGGACACAAGCAAGAAGCTCTGGCGATAAGAGTTCACATAGAACAATGAAGCGAAGTGCGATTTAACATCCTGCTGAACAAACTCACACATGAACCGACACCAACCCAGCACCACACACCCACCACACATCCAAAACACACAGACATGCACACATCAAAGTAGCACTCACTTGACAGTTGTAGAAATGAAATGAAACACGAAATTAAATTTCATTTCATAAGCTACAAATGACACTCACTGCATGTGGCAGGAAGCAACAGTCAAAACAAAAATTATGTAGCACGATAAACTGTGCGGATAGCTGCGAAACGGCAATGACAATTTGCATTCATAAGCAGCAGCAGCGGCAGGCAGTCAACAATAAATTTTGCATAGACCAAGTCGATTACAGTTTTACAGCCATTCAGTGCGGCCACGCAACGTATGAGTAACATGCGCAAGCACAAGTAAGGCTGCACGAAACGGCGCTACAAGTTTTCCCGGAAACGGAAGCGCACGAGCGCGCACATACTGCCACACTTATTCACACACCCACACCCACACACACATACACATTCACACATGCACACAGAGATAATCCATGACGCAGTCGCCTACTGTTTTTGTCTAGGTGCATGCAGCTGTAAGAAACTTACAAACAGACAACAGAAGGTCGCTGAAGGAAACGCTAACGAAAACAGAAACAAAAACAAAAACAAAAACATACTAGTCCGGGGTAGTTGAAGAAAAAAGCTGCAGACACGACCCAGGGGCACTTAAAAAATCGTAAAAAAAAAAAAACACAAAACAACAAAAACGAAAAAAAAAAATGAAGAAAAGTGGCTGTAGAACGCGAGCGCTAGTTGTACATTATGCAAATGGCCAAAGCGTTGAAGTCCGCGCCTAAGGACCTCCAGCACAGATAATTGCAGCAGAATTTGGAGTGCACTAAAAATAAGTATTACCGAATTGCAGGCAAAGTGGCATAAAAAAGAGCAGCTCGAACCTGAGCACAACATTCAACCCACTTGGGCGGCTTTTGTGCAAGCGCGTAATCCGCTTAATGAGAAAATGCAGAGGCGACAATGAACAGTGAATTTTTACTCTGTAAATACTTGAGCCACAAGCTAAGAGCTTCAACCCGACTACGAACTTCAAGTGCGAGCCGAGTAAGCACACAAAAAAAAAAAAAAATGAATCAAATACAACCCCGTCAGCAGCACACTGAGCCCGGAGTAGCAGTCCGAGTGCCTTGGAACTGGGTCAGCGTCAACAGTTGACAGCGCACCAAAGTATGCAATGAATTGCGGGCGCTTTAAATGAAATTAAATGAAATGACTTCAACAAATTTCATGATGATGAATTGTGTTTTTATTATGCGGCACTTGGGAATTAATGAAGCCAGCAAACAAAATTTAAATATAGAATATAGCATTTACTCCACGCAATATGTGATTGCCACATATATCAACTGATAAATATTTATTATGTGCTGTTTAAATAAATAAACAAAAAATGAATTCATTAAATTTATCAGATTAACTGCATGTGCGCAACAATATTAAATTTTATTTATATTTGTTTAAAAAATAAAATTAACATTTTAACAGCATTTGATAATCAAGTTAGCGAAACAACTATAAACTCAACACCTTCAATTATACGATATAAAATAAATAAAATATCTCTTTAGTAAGTCAATTAAATCTCTTATTTTTTATTTATTTTTTATTTATATTTATTTACTTCCCTGCAGTAATTTAATTAGATTTTCTTCGTTTTGGATTACAAAGTCAGAGATGAAATCTCACTGCAAGGAAATTCAAAAATAAGTTCATAACTACTTTAAACCTGTTTATGATGATGCCTTCTGTTTAATATAGCTTTGCATAAATCTATATTTTACCGAGATAAACGCTTTAAGCCCGGCTACACTTTGCTTTCAGAACTTTGTAGTCAAAGTTTGCAGTGTTATCGCCTGCATCTGACTCAATCTTGGACTGTTGTCAATTAATTTGCAGCATCTTAATTACGGGAGAAGTTTGCATTCTTTGATGTTTATCATTTCCAGCATGACCAGCTCGTAGTCAACTGCCTGGAAATTTAATTTATTATTACGAAATTCATAAAATCTGCATCTGTTTGTGAGTTGAATGCTGTCGAATAGTTTATTTGTCTTCACACCTATTCGAGAGCCATCAAAAGCCACATCAAAGTGACGGAAACACATACCCAAATAAATGCTGCAAAGAACGAAATGAAATAAAATGCAGCAAACGAAACAAGTCGAGTGGACTGTATACATCATTATACAATTCGTAGAAACCAGAACAAACATTCCCCTTATTTAGGAGACTGAATACTCTCATTGCTATTGCCATTTCCAGTTGCTAATGGGACGGGAATGAGATCTCCGTATGCTGTTGCTAACGAGTAACGGGAAAATCTGTCAGCCAACTTCTGCTCATCTTAAACTTTATTAATATCGAATGTACATATACATATATATACATATATATATATATATAGCCAACTTATGCATCAGTGGTGCGTTCTGTACTTGTTATTTTCGCTCTGCGTTTTCCAGCTGCTTTCAACATTGCATTTGTCATTTGCCACATAATATACTTTAATGGCAATGTTGCTAGTTGCGCAAAGAAATAGAAACTTAAAAGTAAAATGCTGCTAGCGCGTGTAAAAGTCGCGTACGCCTCGATGCTCTCTACGTGCGCAATGTCACACACACATACATACATAAATAAATACATACACACATACATACATACACTCACAGAAGCAGACACAATGTCGCTTCGTGTATGTGTATGTGTGAGTGCATAAATGATTAAGTGCGTGCTTACATTTGGTTTGCACTGCACGTACTGTCCATGCATTTTTGCCTTTGACACAAAGCACTTTATAATGCCCGCCCACAGAATCAAACACTCATACACACATACACACACACACACACACACACACACACATTGCACATTAAGACATTTACTATTGCATTTGATTCCCATTTTATACATGAAAACCTGTTTTCAATCAACCGCTTGCATTGTAATTACAGAACTTGCTTCACTTTGTGGTTTCTGTATCAATTGACAGCAACGTAATATTGACATATATGTGGTATTCAATAAAGTGCTGTGATTTATCACTTCGATAGCTTTTGATATTAATTGACTTTGGCATCTCAGAATTATTGAGTGAGAGAACTCATTATCATTAATTTGTATGCTAGTTTAAAGGCAAACTATCGAAGAGAATAAAGTTAAAAAGCAATAACTATATTAAATTAGAACATATACAAAGGAAAACAATTTATTGTAAGAGTGAAAAAAAAACTATAATTTAATTTTTCAATATAGCTCGCAAATAAGTCTTTCACTCATACTCTAACAAGCAACTCAGAGAGCAACCGATTGCGTTTCATCTGTAACGAGCTCGTTCCCGATCGGCTCGCCACATGAAACATAAAGTTTCTTGTGTATGTATTGGTGTGTATACGAAAATTGTGTTCGCCAGTAATAGTCGAGTGATGTACATTAAAAGAGAGTCACACGAATAGTTCAGCTCAAGGCGCTCAACAGAATGCAGAAACGAAAAGAACCGAATGCCCGAATGCTCAGAGCGAGAACAAGTGAGAATGATTCATTTCGTTTAATATTGCAATTAGATCGTAAAAAATCAAGCAATCAGCTGTTATTTGCAAACTATATTCATATGATATCAAAATTATAAAAAAAAAAATATAATTAAAAAAAGTCTACCAATATGACAATAAATTATATATTATTAATTAATTAATTATAAATTAAAAGCAAAAAAAATTATATAAAAAAGAAACAAGAATTAAATAGAACTATAAATAAATATTTGTACATTTAAAAATAGAAAATATATAAAAGACAAATAAAAACAAATAAACTTAGTCATCTTAGTTTTGACAAGCTACTAAAAAAAAAAAATAAATAATAAAAAATAAAAAAAAATACATTTTATTTTAATTAATTAAAAATTTTAAATATTTCTTTGTGCAACTTCACAAAATAGACTGTTTCTGAAATTCCTTTGATTTCATTTTACATTCTATTTACAACCATCAGTACGTTACTTCAGACTTATAAACTTTCAATACTACAAAATTGTACGAAGAGAAACTTCAAAGAGCATAATTTACACCAGCCAAAAAATTAAAGTTTCAATTTTTACATCATGCTGAAATTCCAAATTAAAGATTCAGTTCTCTGGCTGCGTTACAAATTTAATTAGTGCAAAGTTCGTAACTTAGTCATTATTGGGTGGTACCCCAACAAGATAATGACTTATAATAATCTGTTTCAAGTACCTAAAGGAAGTCAAGTTTTTTTTTTTTTTTACTTTTTGTGTTTTGAGTAAAACTATCAGGGCCGAGAACATGGCCAACACGTAGGCAATCCCTCAGCGGCAACAGAACCGCAGCAATTTGCATAACACGAACGGGCCACACACTTTTCATTTACACACCAAATTACTTGTTCTGACAGCCCGGCTAGAGCAGCAGGAGGCAGCCAGAGCAGGAGGCAGGGCCAGCGTGCCAACATTTGCGAATGGTTAGCTTTAAATAGAATCAAAGTCAGCTGCCAAGTGGCGTCCATTGCAGCTACTGGGCGCATGCCGTGGCTGAGCGTTCGTAAACTGTAAAACCAACAAAATCAGAAGTAACAACTCGGGCGTCTAGTTTTAGTTGCGACCAGGGCCACTTGACTGCCGACTCAACTAAGAGGAATGCATTGCCGTCGTCCTGCCGATTCGTTTGCTATCTGTTTTTCCAACTTACCAACTTGTCCGAGCTGTTTCCTTATAAAGCTGCTGCATTTCCGCTAGCTAGTTCGTATTTTCCGCTTTTGTTGCCTTATATACGTGTTTGCCTACGTAAGTGTGTGTTTGTGTGCGAGAGTCTTTGTATTTGTTTCCTTTTTTGTGTATCTTGTGTGTTGGCTTTTTGTTGCCGTTGCCATTGCCGTTGCCGTTGCGTCCTTTGACAACTGCCAGTCGAGGAATTTCAAATTAAGAAAAACTTTATTTTGCTACGAATGGGTGTGCTTGAACGCTGTTGCCTCTGGCTAGCTAAAGTAAAATCAGTGTCCTTTAGTTAATCACAAGGTGCTACTATGCCAGCCAGACAGTAATTAAATTTGTTAGTTGACAAAGCCAAAATACCGGCGACAAGTCTTAAGGAATGCGAACACTTCAATACACTTTATTATGGTTGGTTTTGGCAGCACCCGAAGCAAAAATGTTTCACACTTAAAACTGCTTACGCTGAACTTTTTTGTTAGTTGCGCAAAGTTGGCTAAGAGAGTTTTGGCTGCAGGAAGTTTACCAGTCACTGAAATAAGATACGCTGGCGCTGGCGTCTAATGATATTTGGGTTATCAAGGCACAAAACTTTCACAACGAAACTTAAAGGGTAGCACAATAAAATATTCTGCTTTATGAGACTCTGTTGTAGTAAGCATAATTGGGAACAATTCGCAAATATGCACAGACTCAGGTGGGTAAAGAATTTATGTAATTGCTTTAATATAGAAATATCTATTGGTAAAAGAAATCTGTATCTATCAAAGTGCTTTACATTATTTTCAGCCATACGAGACTCATAAGTTTCGAGCTACAAAATAATAAATATATATATATCGAATTCTATTGCTTTTATACGCAATTGCTAGCAAACCACTCAAACAGTTTGCATTGAAATAAATTTTGACTAATGCCATCTGCCACTTAAGACACAAACGACTTCTGAGTCTGTGGCAACTCAAGCAACTGCTGACCACACACATCAAACGATTAGGGGCAGAAACTAAATATGTAGCCCAGTTCAGTTCATTTGCCAGGGATATAAACATATATGTATATAAATATATTTATATTTAATATATAACATACGCTGCTTATGTGTTAATTAGCACTGGATAGCCACTGTGAAACCCAACTCAAAGTCAAAAGACAAGCAGAAAATATTCAAATTTATGCTTCACTTGACTTCTGGCCGAGTTGCCCAAACATGACTATCATGATCAGGCTCCGAGTATCCTACATATATATGCTGTTGTTATTTATGTAAATTACTGGAGTACACATACTCGTAACTCTGGGCGAAAGTCACACACACACACATAAACACACGCCCACTCTATTCTGCTGGCCTTTTTGGTTGTAATTTGTTTTGCATAGTTCGAGACGCGTGTCTCTATTTATTGTTTACTCGACGTCTGCTCTACGCATGAAATAAAACCATATCAACTGCGCCTTTGTTTTGCCAGTGTCTGGCCAATCCGGTAAATGTGCGTTCGTGTGCGTAAGTTATGTTTATTTAGCAGCTATTTTTGGCAAATTTAATTTGGCTTCTTGGTGTTATTTAAGGCACAGTTCTCTCCATAAACATGTTGAGGTTCCACTGTGCTATGTTCCCTAAATTTATTTATGCTCATTCCAGTGAAGTGGCAGCATTTAGCAATGATGCCTTATGTCCTTCATTTCACTTGCAGCTTCTTAAAGAAATATATATATATAGATATACATATATATATTCTTCTTCTTTTTTCCTTTTGTATCCCACTTAGATTTATGCTCGGCTCATTTGATTAATATCTTGCGGTTGGGGTTGGGGAATTTACGACTCTCTGCAATAAAATTCAAATTTTTTTTGCTTACGAATTCATTGATGTGTTTTTGCGGTCAGCTTGGAAAAGCTGGTCAGGGCTATAGGGTGAATAAATTTTAAAAATCTGTTTTCTGTTACGAATACTCAAAACTTTAATTAAGTTTCAGTTTCAATGCAAATAAATTGTAAATTGTAAATAAAATATTTTTTTTTTAATTTTTTTATGTTTCTTATTCAATGCAAAGTAATTGTGAATGCAAATATTTAGTTACTTCAAAAAACTTATTCTATTTAAACTTATTTATTTGTAAATAAAAATATGTATTTTTTAGCAATTTAATTTATTTTAACTACAAATATTAATTAAAAATATATTAAAAATATGTTAAAATTTATATTATTTATATGTGTTGTCATTTGAAATAATTAAATCAAATTGAAATTAAATACCACTGTGAAGAGCATCAGGTAGACGTGGAGCTATGAGAGCAGGAGAACTCTTCCTATGATCGCTCTCCCTATGAACACTCTCCATGAGCTTCCTCTCCTAAGCACTTCTGTTGAGGTTCCTCAGTTGTTTTTATTTTGAACTCTATTTAGACCGGAGTTTTATAAAACAATATTATTATTTTATTTCATATGCTCGATACTTTGAATTTCAAATTTAATTTTAAATACAAATATTTATTTATTTTTAATAATATATTTAGTTAACATTAATATAATTATCAATACAAATATTGCATTATTTTTAACTATTTCTATTATTGTTGGTATTTTCCACATTCAAGTTGAATTTCCGCCAAATTACATCATATAATCCGCTTTCGACGGCATTTCACGAGTCAACAATTCACAGAGCTTCCCTTTATTTGGATAATATATATATATATATATGTATGTAAATATTGACAGCACTTGCGGTGCCATTTTTGGCTTTATATTATCATTGGCCACAAAATCGCATAGACCCAACTGTTCTGGCAGCCACAGCAGCTGTGACCAGCAAACTAACCAAAATTATGTTAGCCAAATTTTGGTCATTTTTCACTTTTGCCAGCTCGGCCCAACTCTCTAGCTATTTGCCCGCTCGTGACCGTTTCGCACTCGGCTGTCAAAAGTGCCGCTCAACAGTTTGTCAAGTAAACAAACACAGCACACAACTGGCATCTCGCTCGCACGCACAGTTAATATGTGATTGTTGGCCAGCGAGGGGGAGAGGTAGAACGCTTTATTAATTTCAATTTGTGTCAACATCAACGCCAAATATGCGCAGCCAGTGAGCCAAACGAAATGATTTAAGCCAGCTGATGACAAAATGTACGCCATTAGGCGAATTAAAGCGCACTTTTTCGGCTGCTGTGGCTCACATCAGTCATATGGCCAGACCCCATCGACTCTTCCCTCTCTGGGCTTTGGGGCGGCTGGCTTTTGTGGCTTTGGTTCGAGCATAGTTCATAAAACTCAACGACTGGCCATTGTTGTCCGTATAGCAGCCATTAAAATCATGATTGATGCGCACGGCTTGACCCAAATGCATGTTTTTATGCCTGCTTAACAGATACGCTTACATTGCGGAATCATCCCATATTTGTTAGTATCAATGTGTGTTTGTGTGTGTGTGTGTGTGTATGGACAATATGCGACTACTTAAATATTAAACAGCATTCAACACCAAAGCACGCCTCGGGTTCATTGAACTTTGCTGTGAGCCAAGAAGCTGCCACGACGCTCGTTGCCATGGCAGCGACATTATTTTGCTTATTATCTGACCGTTCTAGCCAGCTTGGCACGCTGCGTATACGTAATATTCCATTTAATTTCACTTTGTGTCACGCCATTCCGCACTCGAGTACAGCGTAATCGGTATTAATGAAAAGTGCAATAAAAATAAACATTGAAAACAGCCAGGCGAAAGTAATGGGAAATAACTTGAAAAAGTTGAAGTGGATCCTGCATAGATATCAATGAGAGGCACTCACTCTGCGACTGCACAACTTGAAAACTTATTCATTTAATGGCTGTGCGAAATTCGTAAGCCGTTTAAGAGTATTTTCCCGCTTTTTGAGCACTTTACTTTTTGGTAGAGAACATATATATATATATATAATTTCATGGTACAGTAAGCCAACAACAGGTGAAAAGTTTATTTCAAATATTTCATATGAAAGGCCAAAGACTTGAGTATACAATGCTAGACACTTGAAATTTAAAAAATATTCTTTATAAAATTTATATTTATTTTTTATATATCTCTGTGGGTTGTGGAATGTCAAAAACATTTTAATTTCTATTTAAAAAAAAAAATAAATTAATTAAATAGGTAAATAAAAAAAATAAAAAAAAGTTTATATTCAAAAGGATTTTTTGTGGTCGATAATGTTCAAGTTTCTCATTTGTTTTTGTTTTAGCTTTACCGCACTTACTCACAGTTATATAAAATGTATTTCGGTTTATTTAATTATTGAGAAATTCCTTCCTATTGAATTTTAGTAATTCAATATTATGTAAATAAATTTCTAGAAAATAAATTCTTTATTTTTTTATGTAATATTTAATGAATTACACAACATTCACCGAGTCCTAAAGACATTGTATAGCTTAGAGAAAATCAACATCAGAGGCCAACTAGCTTTGATTGAAGTCAACTTCAAATACAGCTTAGCTTATATGTTTCAGGTGAATATGAAAAACTTTAGACATCTTGTGCATGTCATTTGCTTTGTGGTTGATGGTATTTGGTGTTGAAGTCTTGGCTATTTTGTTTTATTTTTCATTCGCCTCAGCCTTCAATTAATTTGTTAGCTGTTTTTGAAATGTTAACGGCTATAAAGTACAATTCCAGCTGGGCTACAGAGCTCGCCACATTTCTTCATAGTCAACTGCAAACATTTACCATTTTCATGCCATTTACAATCCTTGTGGACTTGCGGGCTACAGCAGCTGATTTATAAGCATAGCCACAGCCACAGCAACTGCAGTGGCAACCACAGCAGTTGTGCAGAGCTTTAGCGTTTTATTGTTGTAATTGCTTTGCAGTGGAATGAAATTAATTTGCCATTGGCTGTGCGGTGTGGCCAAGCATTTATCTAGCCACTGCACTTGGCGATTCGCAGCTGCTAAAATTTGTCAAAGCAACTTAAGCCACGCAAAGCCGCCGCCCAAAAGCCGCACAAAGCGCACTTTAAGTTACTCGCGAAGGCCAGCCAAAAGGGGAGAGCAAAACCAACATGCAGCATGCCACAGCAGCAGCAACAGCAACAGCAGCAACAACGGACTCAAGTGGCTGCCATTGTTATGGCTGGCACACTTAATAATCAGACATAATAGTTGGGGCGCCAGACAACGATGCGCAACAGGTGCCTGGTGGCTGGTGGCAGGTGGCAGCTATTGTTGGCATTGCAGCTTGCAACTTGGCCCGTTGGCTCTTTATGTGAAATTGGCCTTTAATAAGGACTTGTGGTCGTTGCTGTGGCCTTATCGGCTGGCTGTTAAGGCGCTTTGCCTTTAGGCTTAGCCCAAACCTACTTTGGCTCTAAATTAAATTTCGCACTTTTATTGCAGCCAACAAAAAAGCAATTTCCTTGAGGTGCAAAGCGAAATTGAAAAGGGCATAATGACTTGCTGCCAACAAAAAAAAAAAAAAAAAAGGGAACTAAGGCGAGAAAAAAAAACAACAAATAAAAAAGGGAATACACACACACACACACACACAACCAAAGTATCTGGTCATTAAAAAAGGCTTACGACGTGCCATTTATTACATTTTTTATAACGCTCGCAGCATGGCATAGAAGAAGCAAAAAAAAAAAAAAAAGAGAAGAACTTGAGCAAAAAATATTACAAAAATACAAATTTACAAATAAGTTTCGGAAAACAATTTCCACACAAAAATTTCCAAAAGGAAATCATATTTTCAAATATAATAAAAAGGTTTATTACTTCTGCGATTTTATTACTTGCCATTAAAGTAAGTGAAAGATAATCATAAAGCATTCAATCTGTGCTAATAATATAGCCTTTGTATTTTTTAACAATATTTTGTTATCTAAAAAATAGCATTGATGTCTATCAATTATTTTCAATTCACCTATCAACCACCTCTTTATACAAAATAGCCCATGCGAAAGGAAAAGGAAACCAAATCCTGGAACACACGCAGTTTTTCACTCTATACATATATATATATATATATATATATATATATATATATATATATATATATATATATATATATATATATATATATATATATATATATATTCAGAATGTATAAACTCGCCGCAAATAACCAAAATTCTTAGCACGGCGCAAATATTTTGCCAACAGTTGCCGCCAACAAAAAATGTGAATAAAATGTGTAAAAAAAAAGAAAAAAGAAGAGGGCTATAATAAAAGAGCTGAACGTACGTTAAATGGCGAAAGTTTCAAATAACTTTCTTTTCCTGGTTTTTTATTTTTATTTGATGCTCTAGCTTATGTAGAAAATTGTCAAAGTCATGCGAGAGAATTCCGAGGAAGCAACCAAAGCACTTTAGGCCACAAAGCCAAAGGCTTTAATAAAAATGATCCAGTCATCGATGCTGAGCTCGACAGAAAGCAGAAAGGATACTCGAGTCTCCCTCTAGTGCCAGAAGCTCTTACTTTCGCTTACTTTAAACAAACATTTTGTTGGCAAAATTTTGAAAAATAAGCACGAAGGCGCCAACTAATGAAAAACAAAGCAGACAGCAGGCATCCATATACCTCTGTATTAAATAAGAAATAAGTAAAAATAGCCGCAGTGTCTGGCCGTGTCTGCTCATTTGTCGTATTCGCTGATTTATGCGGCAATTTGCGCAACATGATCAAATGCTGGCCGAGCAGCAGGCAGAAGGCGACTCGACTCGGAAACCCACTGTGCCAGGAATTTATAAATACAAAAGAAACGAAAAGCAAGCAAGCTAAATTAAGCTTTTTAAGGGAGGAGGCAACAAAAAAGTTGGAGCATAAGTTCAGGCGTCTCCAGTCTGCTTGGCTGGCAGCAAAAAGCAAACGTCAAAACTGTCAAGTTCTCTGTTGCCAAATTTACTTTTTGGTGTTTGCAAGACCTTACTGTATATAGTTAAGGCAGGTAGTTACGACCTTGTTTTTGAGGTGCTGTAAACCGTTGTAAACAGGATTACATGGTAGTTGATACTAAACAAAAAGGAGGGCGGTGCCTATTACCAATTGATATGGGTTCTTATGCTCATATTAATATATCTTAGTCTAACATGTTTTGCCTTCTTCAAAATGATAACAAAGTGATTTAGTGATTTACAAGGTTGCCTTAGCAATCGTGTGCCTAAACAAGGCCAAGAACAGGCATTTGGCTTCTGCTTCAATTTCCTGTTAAAAGTATACAGCAAAAACCTAATTACCTCACCTACCGCCGACCGCCGACCGCCGCCAAATACCGAGCACCGAACACAATACCCAAGCAATTGAAAGCAACAACTTTTTGGTGTTTGCCTTCTATCATTACGACGGGCAATGTGTGTTTTCCATCTACTATTGTTGTTGTTGTTGTTGTTGTTGTTGTTGTTGACGTGTCTGGTTGGCTCCGAGAGTAAACTTCCGCTGGCACTTCCTGCCATAGAGGCGCAGACGCCTACATTGGCCCCGACTCGACTCGACTCGGAACGACTCGCCTGGAATTGCCACGCCTCAGTTGGAGTCTATCATTTTTATGGCTATTTAAAGAGCCATAAACAAAGACGCGTGTGTGGTTTTATGTGACTCTGTGTCCATGTATATACATATATATCCATCTATATGTATATATATATATATATATATATATATATATATGAGTGTTTGTGTCAACTGGAATTGCCTTGATATTAAATTGAGTTTTATGCGTGATTTCCGCTCTTAACACTTTGTTGACAATGAATTTTATGGTCGGTTAGTAAAATGTTTTAAAAATAAGTTACATATTTACTCAATCTGTCTATCTCTCTCTCTCACCTCTCTCTCTCTCTCTCTCTCTCTCTCTCTCTCTCTGCATCTGTAGACGGAACAATTTGCTGTACTGTGGATACTCTTTACAATTATTGTGCTAGGTAATTCGGCTGTTTTATTCGTGATGTTCATCAATAAGAATCGCAAATCGCGCATGAATTACTTCATTAAGCAGCTGGCGCTGGCAGGTGAGTGTAAACACTTTCTTGATTGCATATGCCAAGAATGTGAATAATAAATAAATAAAAATCAATCAATTTGCATTTTTGCCTTATAGATCTGTGCGTTGGGCTGCTCAATGTGCTGACCGATATTATTTGGCGCATCACCATCTCGTGGCGGGCCGGAAATGTGGCCTGTAAGGTCATCCGTTTCTCGCAGGTGTGTGTCACCTATTCCTCCACTTATGTGCTCGTGGCCATGAGCATTGACAGATACGATGCAATAACACATCCCATGAACTTTTCAAAGTCGTGTAAGTTCTCTCGTTCATAGAAACTTTTTTAATTGGAAAATCTTTTGGCACTTGGGCCTAACACAAAAAAAAAAACATATGTGTGTATGTGTGTGTATTTTACCTTTTGCAGGGAAACGCGCGCGTCACTTGGTCGCAGGTGCTTGGGTAGTCTCCGCACTCTTCTCGCTACCCATACTTTTTCTCTATGAGGAGAAGCTGATACAGGGCCATCCGCAGTGCTGGATTGAGTTGGGCTCACCGATGGCCTGGCAGATTTATATGTGTCTGGTCTCGGCCACGCTGTTTGCGGTGCCCGCCTTGATTATATCCGCCTGCTATGCGATTATTGTGAAGACCATTTGGGCCAAAGGCTCCATCTTCGTGCCCACAGGTAGGTGGACTCAATCATGGCTATTCCCTCTTGCTCATGCGTAGCTTTTTACTAGACCGTGCCGGTTTCGGAGGGGCGGCAACACGACGCGCCAGCTCCCGTGGCATCATACCACGCGCCAAGGTCAAAACCGTGAAGATGACGCTGACGATAGTGTTCGTGTTTATCATATGCTGGTCGCCGTACATTATATTCGATCTGCTGCAAGTCTTTGGGCAAATACCGCACTCGCAGACCAACATTGCCATAGCCACATTCATTCAGAGCCTCGCACCACTCAATTCGGCAGCAAATCCACTTATCTACTGCCTGTTCTCTTCGCAGGTCTTCCGCACGCTCAGGTAAGTGCCAGCATGAACCCAATTATTTGCCTCTATTCAAGAGCACCAACTCAACTACCTAACCACCCACCCACTCTTTAGCCGCTTTCCGCCCTTCAAGTGGTTGACTTGCTGCTGCAAATCGTATCGCAACAACTCACAGCAGAACCGTTGCCACACGGTGGGTCGGCGTCTGCACAACAGTTGCGATTCCATGCGCACGCTGACCACATCTCTGACGGTATCCAGGCGCTCCACCAACAAGACGAACGCCCGGGTCATCATCTGCGAACGGCCCAACAAGGTTATCACCGTGGCAGCCATGTCGGAGGTATGATAGCTGGCGCACTCAACCCGCAAGTGTTCAACGCTTGCGGTCCGTGGACCTACATCCTTCAGCGATGCCGAGTTCCTGTAAGTGAATGGCCAGCCGCACCGCCCCGCCCCCATTTGCAGGCCCAACGAGGCTTAGACAATAAGTGCGATAGTTGTGTATGCATAGCGCGAGCCCAAATCGACTATTGAATATATATATATACAGATATATGTATGTATGTATGCATGTCAATATATGCTACGAATTTCAATGTGCGTATTCCCCATTACAGTTTATCTTAAGTATTTATGCAACTAGCTCGTAACTATTACCGTATCGTAAATTTAAACTCAATTTTAGCTGAATTACGATTTGGCATCACAAAGCGTTCGGGCGTGGATTTTATTTTACAATTTATACGGAAACCTCTCTCGTTTTCACCCCAAAGGCCAAGTGATGTTATTTTAGAAAAACAAAAATAAAAATAAAACACTCCTACTCGTATTCTATTCGTCAGACTGATGTTATTTATTTACACGAAATTTAAGTAATTGCATTTCTTTTCTGTCCAACTAGAGATTAGGCCAATTAAGTATTTATATATATACAAATACATATACAGATACATATACCTACACCTATATATATATATATATATACTTCCTATCTAATTGTCTCTCTATGTACCAATGTTCAATCTGTAAATATAATTAAATATTTCTTAGAACTTAAGTGTGCACAACTTGCCCAAGCATTAAAAAAAAAAATAAATAAAAATCTACAGATACTTAACAAAAACTTAAGAATTAATAGAGCATAACGTTTTAGTCAATTTGGTCTAAGCTAATATTTATTTCATAATTATGTGTATCAACTGGCAAAGCGTAAAGAATAAAAGCCAATATAATATAAAATTAAAAAAAAAAATACAAAAATACAAAATAGAAAAATCTGCGGGCTCGAAATTTAATTCATTTTGGCATGCGCCACAAATTTCATTCTTAGGTCTCCATGCAACAGCGCACAATGGGTCCAAGGACGACGAGACAAGGACCAATTGTAGAACACAGAGAACAGGCTGCCACAATTGGGACAGCTGAGGACATGTCGGGACAGCTCATTCTCATTCTCACTCTCAGTCTCTCTCATTTTCAGTTCATTTATAATTGTTGTAATGTCTGCGGCTCTTGACGTCAATGGCCAAAAGTCAACGTGAATGCCATAAATTAATCGTATGCCTGCATCAAATATGAAAACATATTTTATTATGCTCCGATTGCGTAAATGGCCATAACTTTATTTGACTTCGTTGGTCTATAAATAGCAGCAATGATATAATCGCGCCCAGCGAAACTAACTAATGAATGCCGATAATAGAGCCAGTTACTAAATTACGAACATCAAATGCAGTCTGCTTTTTCTTTTTATTTTGTACAATACGCTTCATTAGAAGCGTGGCTACGCGTAAACCATTTGCAATGAGACTTTCATAATTTACTTAGCAAGTTTTAATTGAAATACCATTAGAGCGGCAGTCAGCTGGACGAAAACAAAAAAGATAAATAAGTGTAAAACTTATATATATACATCAGAGAAAGCAAACTCTCTCTCCCTCTCTTTAAAAGTTTTTAAACTGCATTAATAATTCATGTGTATCGCTACAGCAGATATATAGCATTAGTTGATTGTCATAGGGAGACATTTCTTTAAAGAGCAAACGAGCAACAGTTTAGCTCGTAATCCACTGTTAACCATTTCTCGATGCCATTCACTTACTCTCTGAGAAAAGACTCAAAGAGCAATCGATTCGTTCGTTCGCGATCGGCTTACCGATTTCCGTTTCGCCAAACACATAATTAACGAACTGAAGTATGCGTGTGTACATGTGTATATGTGTTTCTCACTTAGAGTAAGTGATGTTCGTTGAAAGAGCGCCATACGAATAGTTCAACTCGAGGCGCTCAGCAGAAAACTAATACGAAAAGAACCGAAGTCTCTTGCGCAGACCGAGATCATGTGAGTATATATGTATATTTATTTCGGTTTATCTCGCGAACAGAGCGTGAATAATAAAATAGTCAACTGTTATTTGCTAGCTATATTGTAATCCCTTAGCAGTTAGCTGACATCATAGAACGAAATCTTGATTACTTGTTGAACTGCCTGAATACTGCATATGGGAAATAGATTCATATCAAGTATAATTATTGACATTGGTTAGAGAATTATAATAAGATGTGTCTTTAAATATGATAAGAGCAATAGTTTAATAATTTCAAATATTTAAGACAAAAAACAGTTATCAGTTTGGTAATCCTAGAGACACTCGCCTTCTAGTCGAATAGCCTTGCCTCAACAGAAATACCCTGACATGATATGACACATTTTGGCTTTTCCTTCAAAATCATCAGACTCTAACACATTAAAAAAATAATTTCGAAATTCATATATACAGTGTTGTTGAATCCATCCGTCGCTTGTGTAATAGTCAAAATCGCAGTAAAGTACCATATTTTTAGGACCTGTCCCATAAATTTATGTGCAGCTACTTTCATCTCGAGAGCTATGTTTCCCAACTATTGCTTTACCAAAGTGCCCAATGACTATGGCTATGACCTCGTGTATATGCCAAAGAACGCCTATAACGGCAATTGCCACCAATCGGGTCGTTTCGACCCGCGTCCGTTGCGGCATCGCGACAAGGTCAGAAATGATGAGTTCGGTTCGCAGCAGACTCTACAGGAGCACAATGAAAGACTGCGTAGGTTGCACGGTCTGAAAGCTCCGCCACGATCAGCCGGTCGCACTGTGGAATTTTGCCTGCCTCCGATGGATCAGCAGCTGTACAAAGATAGAGCAAATGCTGGCTGCATGAAGGCAGATGATCGGGAATACATCAAAAAGTTGCACCAGGAGAAACTACAGAAACATGTGCTCCAACAGGATGCTCCACCCGCGAGGAATTTACCTGATTTGAGAAGTGGAATGTCAGAAACATGCTCCGACTTTTTTAACATCCTCTATGATAATGTAATAGATGCGGTGCATGGTGCCGTCGAGAATATGGTGACCAAACACTTTGCCCACATCCTCTCCAGAATGGATCAGATTTCCTCAGATTTAACGCAACAAGAGACGCTAATGAAGCAGCATAATAGTGATGTAATGGGGAGTAAGTGAATGCGAATTTCATATAGATATATATCCGATATTCATTATAGTGAACCTCCAGAAATTGTTGATCAGAATGAGGCAAGCCTCAACCAGTTCAAGTTTGTTGCCCAGATGCTCATCGACAACCAGACTTTATTCTATCGTGCGCTCAACAACCAGCGCCAATCAAAAAAACCTTGCAAAGATGACCTGACGGAGGCTAGCAAATGTTACAGTGTCGACTGTGCTCAGCGCCTGTTAGACGAATATGATCAGAGGGAGGAGTGTGAAACAGCACCGAAGGCGAGTCCCTCTCAACATAGACCACAGCATCAGCTTTGGGAACAACAAGACTTACGACCCTTACCCCAACAGTCCACATGCAAGAATTGCCATCACAAGTCCTCAAGGTCTGGCACGGGCAAGGGCATTTCGACCACCAGCATGCCCGACTTGCATCGCTCGGCGTTATTCCCTTCGTCTAGGACTCCCAGCTGTAAGAACAGTAAGCATTTCAATCAACGTTCGATCACGCCAACTCTGTGGACGCCGTTGGGCACTGGAGCACGTGGCAGCCAAGCGACGTCGTCGATCACAACTGGATCCAGTCGCAAATGCCGCTGCCAGGTCAACTCAGCCGCCACCACTCAGGCCGCAAGCCCAGTTGGCTCGAGACGAAAGGTACGAGGTATCGGCAAATCATTGCAAAATTTGTATGATGAAAGATCCCAGAAGTAATTAATCGTTAAGTGCTGATTTAGGCCCGAGCGCCAACCCGCGATAGCTGCCAACTGTGTCTCATGAGATTTTATGCTTCCATGCACACAGTTGTCAGCCATATTTGGTTGGCACAGTACCTAAATTGTTTATAAACTACAACAAATTATACAGATTTTACAAATTTAATGTAGTTAAAGTTTTTACAATACTAAAAGTGGATTAATAAAGAAAAAGTAAGAGAGCTCAAGTCGAGATAGCTCGACATATTAATATTTTTTTAATTAATTAAATTTTTTAATTGCGTTTACGTTTAATAATAATGAGGTAAATTGGTGTATGTTAATATTTATAAAACTTTTGGAAGCCAGGTATTGAGCAGCTCAAAAATATGGAAAAGCAATCTTTCGATTGAAAGTCATCTTAAATTTGATCTGAAAATTGGCTATATATTAAAGAAAACTTTAATCGGAGCTTTCAACAATAGTCGGTCTGCTTTTAAGCTGCACAGTTTCATAATGCCTTTTCTTGAGCAGATGTCGCTGTAGAAATGGGGCCAATAGTAGAGGGTCCACAGAGTTCACATCCTGACGTCCGAAATATAAGAAGGTTGCCAAGTTTGAGAAAATAATATTCAGCAAGGCACCAGTCATGGTGTAAAGCAAGAATGATATGTGGTATATGGATGAGCCGCTGTGTGGTTCACTGCAATCCAAAAATATATAAAATATAAAATACAAAATATAAAATATAAAATATAAAAAATATAAAATATAAAATATAAAATATAAAATATAAAATATAAAATATAAAATATAAAATATAAAATATAAAATATAAAATATAAAATATAAAATATAAAATATAAAATATAAAATATAAAATATAAAATATAAAATATAAAATATAAAATATAAAATATAAAATATAAAATATAAAATATAAAATATAAAATATAAAATATAATATATAAAATATAAAATATAAAATATAAAATATAAAATATAAAATATAAAATATAAAATATAAAATATAAAATATAAAATATAAAATATAAAATATAAAATATAAAATATAAAATATAAAATATAAAATATAAAATATAAAATATAAAATATAAAATATAAAATATAAAATGTAAAATATAAAATATAAAATATAAAATATAAAATATAAAATATAAAATATAAAATATAAAATATAAAATATAAAATATAAAATATAAAATATAAAATATAAAATATAAAATATAAAATATAAAATATAAAATATAAAATATAAAATATAAAATATAAAATATAAAATATAAAATATAAAATATAAAATATAAAATATAAAATATAAAATATAAAATATAAAATATAAAATATAAAATATAAAATATAAAATATAAAATATAAAATATAAAATATAAAATATAAAATATAAAATATAAAATATAAAATATAAAATATAAAATATAAAATATAAAATATAAAATATAAAATATAAAATATAAAATATAAAATATAAAATATAAAATATAAAATATAAAATATAAAATATAAAATATAAAATATAAAATATAAAATATAAAATATAAAATATAAAATATAAAATATAAAATATAAAATATAAAATATAAAATATAAAATATAAAATATAAAATATAAAATATAAAATATAAAATATAAAATATAAAATATAAAATATAAAATATAAAATATAAAATATAAAATATAAAATATAAAATATAAAATATAAAATATAAAATATAAAATATAAAATATAAAATATAAAATATAAAATATAAAATATAAAATATAAAATATAAAATATAAAATATAAAATATAAAATATAAAATATAAAATATAAAATATAAAATATAAAATATAAAATATAAAATATAAAATATAAAAAATATAAAATATAAAATATAAAATATAAAATATAAAATATAAAATATAAAATATAAAATATAAAATATAAAATATAAAATATAAAATATAAAATATAAAATATAAAATATAAAATATAAAATATAAAATATAAAATATAAAATATAAAATATAAAATATAAAATATAAAATATAAAATATAAAATATAAAATATAAAATATAAAATATAAAATATAAAATATAAAATATAAAATATAAAATATAAAATATAAAATATAAAATATAAAATATAAAATATAAAATATAAAATATAAAATATAAAATATAAAATATAAAATATAAAATATAAAATATAAAATATAAAATATAAAATATAAAATATAAAATATAAAATATAAAATATAAAATATAAAATATAAAATATAAACTATATACATGTCAAAAGAACTCTTTATGTCTCACACTTACTATTCGGCTGTTGAGTTCAGATAACGATCCATTTCAAATTCATAGGTGCAATTTTCCACAGAAACTGGAAGCTTTGTATGACGAAAGGAACCTGTAACATTTTCTATTTGTGCATTGACCACAATCCAAGCCATGATTGCAAACGAAACGATGCTGCTCATGAACATGCTCTGCAAATGTGTCAAACACAAATAGATATACTCTTGATTCTGGTTAGTATGGCATCCACTTACCTTCTCTCCCACCCAGGGCATTAGCATGCCCACGGTAAAGATGCCCAGCATAGGGCCGTAGAGGCTGGACTGCAGCGAGGCTGACAACTGGAGCACCATGCCCAGATGCTCCACCACATAGACCATAAATATGGAACTTATGCCAAACACGACCACAACCAGACGCATAGTCAGGGCGGTAGTTCGCTCCGTCAGAGGCTTGTTGCTCATTCTCATGCGGGGCTTCACAAAGTCTTCGAGTATAACGGCTGCCAAGGAGTTGAGTAGCGTTGAGAGCGAGCTGAGCGCGGCGCTGAACACGGCAGACACAAAGAGACCCGGCAGGCCAGGCACGACGCCCAACACTCGCATAACCAGCAACGGCACAAGCTGATCGCGACGTCTGGCCAGCTGTAGATAGAAGAGAGAGAAGAGAAAGAAGAGTAGAAGAGGTTCTTCAAACAGTTATGTATCGGACTCACTCCAGTGGTCATCGGATCGCAGTCATAATACATGGCATAGCACACCAGACCCACATAGACGCAGCCCATGTAGAGTAGGGTCAAGCCAATGCTAAAGGTGAACAGCGTCTGCTTGATGTGCTTTAAGGAGGGCAACGACATAAAGCGCTGAATTGTCGGCTGATTGATCGAAGTGCTCTGCAGCTTAAAAAAAGTGCCGCCTACGAAAACCGAAAAGATGCTCATGCGCACTGTGGGATCTATACTCCATCTATAGAACAAATAAATTTATATCTAAAACTGTCTCTAGATTCATGCCAATTTTCCCTCTACTCACTCAGGCGTATTCAAACGACCCCCCTCCAAGTTGCGTTGCCAAATGACACCAAATCCGCCCAGGTCGATGGTACCCTTGATCATAATGACCACCAGGGAGCCATACATGATCACACTCTGCACGGTATCTGTCCAAACAACGCCCTTGATGCCGCCGACCGTCGTATAGAAGGTGCAAATGATTATCACAATGGGTGTGATGGTATGCACGCCAATTCCACTGACCTGGTTGAAGGTCAATGCTGGCACATACACGGCAATGGGCAGCCAAACAATCTGAAAAGATAAAAGATACATCATCTGTATAGTATTTGTGTAGCTCCTTTAAACATTCACTTACCGCCTTGAGCAAAAAGAGCGAGGCCCCAAATAAACGAATTCGCCTGCTAAAACGTCTCTCAAAGTACTGAAAGAGTGAGTGTGTATAAGTATTTTTGTATATTCATTGATAGCCAACTGGAAATGCTCCGGGCAGCTGAAAACAATCAAAATTCAAATAAGCAATAGAGCAGGTCTTAAGGCTAATGCAAAACTACAAAGTTCACGGCTGTTTCGAAAATATTTATTGATCATTAAAATCTACTTTGGACTCTGCTCCACTTTCTCGTCCAGTTTGAGCTGTGTTAAGGATGCATGCAGCTCCAGCTGCTTAGTTGCCTCATCATCGCTGGCCACACTCTCATATGCGCCATACCAATAATTCTGCAAAATGGGCGTAACCAACTCCTTGTCCACCAGGCGAACATCCTGCTTGCCAAAGTAAAGCGTGGCCAGCAGCGAACAGAGCATCGTACCCACAGAGCCTATCAGTGTGTACCACAAAAACGAGAGCTCATGCAAGCTGTGACTCTTGCCCTCAGAGGGAGTTCTATAAACAAAAAGTGAGATGTTAAGAATATTACTTATTTAACCTGCAGAACGACGTGACATACGCGCTAGCCGTTGCATTCCATTTGGAGTGCAGCTCGAAGCTGTAGTCGCAATCCTCCACAGATATGGGTTTCGTGGGCGAAGTCATTTGACCGGTGGCCATGGCAATCTGTGCCCGCACAACGATATAAGCTGTGAAGCTAGTGGCCATCGAAATGCCAGTTAGCAAACTCTGCAATGGAAGCATAAGCGTGGACGTAATTGGTTAGGTCATCCAGAGGCTAAAGCCCAATCAAACCTCAGTGCGAACGAACGGCAAGAGCATGCCAACGGAAAAGGCGCCGAGCAATGGGCCACAGGTGATGGCAGCCACGGTTGACGATAGCTGCATGACCATGCCCAATTTCTGTACAATGGGCACACTTGCCATTGAGATGAGGCCAAACACAACCACCACGCCCCTCAACACATAGGCAGTCTGGCGCTCAGTTAGCGGGTGGCTGCGGTATGGTTCGATAAAGTCCGTCAGCACCACCGCCGACAGAGAATTGAGTGAGGTTGAGAGCGAGCTAAGTGCGGCACTAAACACGCCTGCGACAAAGAGACCCACAATTCCGGGAACCATGCCAGCGCTTTGCATCACATACAAAGGTATCACCTGATCCTTGGCGCGTGCCAGCTGCAAATGGAAATGAAAGGCGATGGTTAATTCAAAGTATGACAGCATAAAATTCTCTTATTAATAATAAAAGTAAATAAATAATAATAAAACTCACACCCGTGGTTATTGGATCACAATGATAGTAGGCGGCAAAGGCGAGTAGGCCCAGATAGATGCACATGAGCATGACAAGCATGAAGCCTATGAGGGACAATAAAAGTGCCTGCTTAACAGCCCGCACATTGGGTAAGGTCATAAAACGCTGAACTGTCATCTGGTTAATACAATTGGCCTGCAGCTTAAAGAAGGATCCGCCAATAAGCAAGGCTAAAACTCCCATACGAACCGTGGGATCTAATGTTATGCTGGCAAGCGATAAACAAAAAATACACTTAAAGGGGAATACAAATCTTATTTACAGTCAATAACTTACTCGGGTGCCACCAATCGATCGAATTGACGATTGCGTTCGAGCACCACCGACAAGCCACCCAAGTCCACAGTGCCCTTGATTATAACAAAGCCCGTGGCGCCAATCATGACAGCGCCTTGTATAACATCTGTCCAAACTACGCCCTTAATGCCGCCCTATTAAATATGTAGATAGAGTTGGAATTCAATTGAATTTAGATAGTTTCTAAAACTTACTATGCTCGTATAGACAATGCATATTATGCTGGTCAATGGCACGACCATGTGGACACTCATGCCAGATACTAATAAAAATACGCAAAGAAGAAGAAATATATTTATATTAAAGCTAATATCAATGTATATGTAAAACTACTTAGATTAAATTGGCATTAAAGGTAGCAGAACACTTATTTGATAAAATATACAATTTAATAATTATTTAAAATAAAACACACACACACACAAAATGAATAATATTAAAAAAAAAAGTTATTGCTTAAATATATTTAATTCAATTTAAAAAATATATATTAATTTATAATAGCTCAATCTTATAGTTCATGGTAAATATAATCTATTCCATACTTGGCTCATAAATACACTCAGTTCATATTATATATATATATATACATCGCAGCTAAAAAAAAAAAAAACTCACCTTGATTTAATGTAAGAGCAGGTACATAAATGCATATTGGCTGCCAAAGTACCTGTGAAAAATACATAAAATAATTATAATAATGGCTATCATTGCTGTGGGATAATTGAATCGATATACTCACGTTCATCAGCACAAATAAACATGATCCAAAGATGCGAACACGTCGATCAAAACGTCTCTCAAAGTACTGCATTGCAAGGCAAGGACAAAAAAATTAAATAATAACAAAATAATTGATAAAAGACATGATATTGCTATAAAAAAGGTAACTAAGTAATTGGAACACAATTTTAACAGAGACGAAATAAAAAACTTTGTGGAAAATGGATACATAACTTTATTAGCAACAATTGAAATTGAAATTTTTAAAATTCCTTTTTCGAATTTATTTAAATTCCTCTCCTGTGGCATCAGCTTGAGCTTTGCGCCTAAACAACTCCTCGAGATCTACTGCCTGATATTGTTTCTTGGGCAGAAAGCGACGCATGCAAGGCGTGATTAAGGCCGGATCCATTTCAGATACATCCTGCCAGCCGAAAATGAGGCTAGCCAGCAGGGCGACCACAGTGCATATAAATCCACCCAGCGCAGTGTACCAAAAGAATGACAAATGATATATATTACGATCTGTTGAAGGACTGGAAGCAAAAATAATTAAATGCAAGTCAGAAAGCTCTAAGCAAATATAATTAAAAGCAAGTCAGAAAGTCTTTTGCTCTTATATTATCGTCTGCAATCGACTCGTTCAAGTAAATGGACAGAGGGACATGGACGACTCAGCTCGCTCTGAGCAGAAATCTATATACCTGATGGAGACTGTCTCGCCTCCTTCTTTCTTTATAATAATATATGTATTTGTGACAAATTTCCGAACATTTTCATACTTACCTGTATTCATGCAGCTTGCTCCAGACAGTCGCATTGTCATAGGCGTAATCACAGCCCGATACTGAGACTGGCATCTTTGGATACCGAATCTCGCCCTGTATTAACGCTAGCTGAGCCTTGATGCAGATCCACGCCACGACAACAAACGACACCAGACTTCCGGTTAAGACACTCTGAAAAATACAACTGCTTTGGTAGACTTTTTGTAGAATGGAATTGAGAAGAAGCCAACTTTAGCATTCACCCAGGGCAGGCATACGCCCATGGCATAGATCCCCAAAAGCGGACCCATGGATACAGCCGAGGTGGTGGTCGCCAGCTGCAATACCATGCCCAGCTTATCCACCACATTAACCAGACCCATGCAGCACAAGCCAAAGAAGACGACAATGGCGCGCAGCAAAAAAGCAGTTTGACGTTCCGTCAATGGCTTCTTGAGCAACGGACGCACCACATCCTGCGAGATCACGCATGCCATCGAGTTGAGTCCCGTAGACAGCGAACTCAATGCGGCACTAAAGACGCCAGCTACAAACAGTCCCGGCAGGCCAGGCCACGAGCCCAAGGTGCGCATCATAAGCAGCGAAGGCAACTGATCGCTGGCCTTGGCAAGCTGCAGAGAGACCATACAAGTATAAGAGAGAATATAAGTATAAGAGTAGAATTGTAAATATATGTAAGTATATCAAATACAGCAATATACTCACCCCGGTGCTAATGGGATCACAATCCTGATAGACGGCATAGGTCACCAAGCCCATATAGCTGCAGCAGCTCAGCAGGAATATGAGGAGTATAGAATAAAGGAGCATGCACTGCTTGGCATGCTTATAGCTGGGCAGTGAGAGAAAGCGTTGAATAGACACCTGATTGACATCCGACGATTGTATTTTGTGCAGAGTGCCGCCCACTATAACAGACAACATTGACAGCCGCACGGTGGGATCCCAGGTCCATCTGTAAATAATCAAAGTACTCAAAGAATTTATCTGGCATTTAACTAAGTTCAATAATTACTCTGGTGCATTGAAACGTCCACTGTCCTGATTTCTCTGCAGCACCACGCCCAGGCCGCCCACATCGTAGGTGCCCTTAATGCACACGGCCAAAATGGATCCATACATGACAAAGCTCTGGATGACATCTGTCCAAATAACCGCCTTGAGACCGCCCTGAAATTACGAGACTTTGTGTGTGAGCTCTTGCTAAACCAGGACGTATTTTAATTAAATCTTACCACACACGTGTAGAAAGTGCAAATAATGCAAACAATGGGCGTGATGACATGGATGCTCGTGCCAGTCACTAAAATTGTTTAACTTTAGCTTCAAAGCCAGAGACCGAGTGGAAACTCACCTTGATTGTAGGTGATGGCAGGCACATACAAGGCCACAGGTATCCACAGCATCTGTATTAGATATTTTTATTGAATTTCAATATGAACTTCGATCTATCGTAATAATGCTTACCGTGCCGATGACAAACAGCAGAGAGCCAAAGTTTCGAATGCTGCCGCCATAGCGCAGCTTGAAGTACTAGAATTTATATGTTCATTAACTGATGAGGAAACCTTAAAACTTATATATGATAAATAAATGCAAAAGCAAATCATATATTTACAAGATTTTTAGTAACATTTCAGTGCGAATGATGCATGTTAGTGACATTCCTAAAACCAAAGAAATAAAATACATACAACAAATATTTATATATTTAAATCACATTAAGAGATTAATCTACTAGTGTCTCGTAAAAGTTGCAGTCAAACACGGCGTATACTTTTATAAACTTTTATTGCACGTCTTAAGGCATAGACATATGTTAAATTATTTAGGCCGACTTTGATGCGGCCTCATTTAGCTCCACGCTGGTATATTTGTTTTTATAGAAACGACGCAGGCAAGGCGCCAGCAGATCCACATCCACATCCTCCAGCTCCACACGTCCAAAGACGAGGCTCGAAAGAAGGCCCACCAGAATGCCCACAAGTGATGAGAATAGTGTGTAGTTCATAAAGGACGTATGATAGATTTGCTGGAAAAAGCTGAGCGAACTTAAAAAAAAAAAAAGAGAAAAAGAAATTTTTAATTTGAAAAACTAAGTCAAACTTTAGCCATAACTCACGCTGGCTCTGCGGCAGTAAAAGTGTCATTTGCGGACGACATGCCCGGCACATCATACTGATAGGTGCAGCCCTCGACGGTCACCGGCTTGGTCTCGTAATGCAGCTCACCCGAAAGAGCGGCCAGCTGCGCGTTTACGCACAGCCAGGTCATGAAGATGAACGAACAGAAAGCGCCAGTCAGAGCACTCTGCAGAGCAAGAGTATAGAAGCTATACATAATACATATCTACCAACATCTGTAAACTAAATGCAATACAAACTTTGGAGTTCAGGCGCGGGCAGAGCATGCCCATCACAAAGAGCGCGAACAATGGACCCTGTGTTACCGAGCTCAGTATCATGAACAACTGCATCACATGTGTGCCCATGCGCTCCACCCCGAACACCAGGAGCGTGCTCAGAGTACCAATCGTAACTGTGCAGAGGCGCATTGTGAGCGCCGTTTGGCGCTCTGTCAGTGGCTTCTTGCAGAGCGGCTTGATGTAATCCTCCAGCAAGACGGCTGCCATTGAGTTGAGCGCTGTGGACAACGAGCTGAGCGATGCACTAAACACGCCGGCCACAAACATTCCGCAGACGCCCGGATAGGCGCCCAGCGTATCCATGACAAGCAACGGCACCAGCTGATCCTTTGCCTTAGCTAACTGCCAATCGATCACGTTAGACTCAGCATTCCCAGAGCAACAAAACTCAGACATACCTTCGTAGTCAGCGGATCACAGTCGTGGTAAGTGGCGAACAGCAGCAGGCCATTATATAAGGTCAGCGACGTTAGGATGATCACACCGAAACCAAACAACAATATGCTCTGCCCCATGGCCTTCATACTGGGCAGCGATAGCAGGCGTTGTGTGATGATCTGATTGCAGCCGATATTATAGGTTGAATGGGCTGTGTAGCCAAGGAACAAGGCGAAGACGGACATGCGCACCTTCGGATCGAATGTCCATCTATTTCATACAGACGAAGATATTTCAGTTAACTCTAAATTGATTTTGAAATTATTGAATCAAATGTGAGCCACATTGATGTTCACCTACTCGGGCCATTCGAGGCGTTCAGTTTCCAGATTCCTTTGGATGACCGCGCCCAGACCGCCCGCATTTATGGTGCCCTTGATGACAACAATAATTACGGCGCCCACCATAATTATGGTTTGGATAACATCCGTCCAGACGACAGCCTTCAAGCCGCCCACAGTGGTGTAAAATATGCAAATAATACATACCGCTGGCGTAATTATATGAACATTTACGCCAGTCACTGTGAACGGAAAAGGCAACAATTGAAACAAACTGGAATTGATCTGATTGAAAACGTACCCTGATTAAAGGCCAGCGCTGGCACATAGATGACGATAGGCAGCCAGATTAGCTAGACGCAGTAGTAGATGATAATTGGTTATAATTCTGTGTCGATGGATGGTCGATCGTCTATTGTTTGGGACTTACTGTGGTTATGCTAAAGAGCACCGAGGCAACTACACGAGTTGTTTTGCTGAAGCGCAGCTCGAAGTACTGTAAGCATTTATTTGATTTGGTATTTTGCTTGCTTCTATCGACACAGACAGTCCCAAAGTTCACGTTTACAAACACATAAAACGAATACACTACACCACACAAAGCAACGCAACGCAACGCAACGCAACGCATACATAATCGAATATTACGCATACGCCATGTAGCCGATATCACAGATAGCCCTTGGAGCCACCACCACATGTCCGTCTACAGGCCGGCAACAAAGCAATTGGATGTTGAGCACAGCAACGAGTCTCTGTGCTCCTATTTGCAATTTGCTGGCAAACACACATAAATATTTCACTTGACACAACAGCAACAATGCCAAGAACAATGCTCTGACTCTTCAGAAAGACTCGGCAAATAGTTTGCTCACACATTTGTTTTCGACAACAGTCAGAGTTTTGTTCAACAAAATGCCATTGATGTTGTCTAGTTTGATTTTAACAACGGCAATTGCTTAAGTATAAATTTATGTATAGCATATTTTTTACTAATAAAATATAAAGTATACTCAACAAAATAATCTTCAGCATGCCGAAGTCTCAACACCTTAGAAAACAATGATGTTTTTCCAAATTTTAAACAGAACATTAATTTTGTATCAATGCATGCACAGTATATAAACGTTTTTTGAAGAACTTTAAACAGTTACATAAATAAATAAATTTTTTGTACAATTGGAGATTATCAAATATGTCTAAATATATCATATAGCATGCAACTTACCTCATATGTGGAAGTCAATTGTAGATTGCAGAAAACGGGCAGAAAGATATACCATGATATAACTCCAGATATGGCCAGGGTAACAAGTATGAATGCATATTGTGTTCCATACACATAAATCTCTGTAGATGTGCCCAGCAATGATATGCCCGAAACGAAACTACAAAAATAATAATACAAATAAAATTTTAATAAATAAATATAAATACAAATAAAAAAATAAAAATAAAATAAAAATGAAACCGCAAATATTGTTAATTCTGTCTTAGCATCTATAACGTGAATTCATGGACAAGTATAAAAAGCCTATAAGAAATATTTCATTTTCATTTTCAAATTCCACAAATCATATCAAATCATTAAAGTAAAAAGTATTGTATGAAGGCACAACATTCTTGATCGTAAAAAAAAGAAAGTTGAAGACTTACAAATGAAGATGAAGCGAAACGTCTGTTACTGGAATAATATGAAAAACTTTTCAAATCTCTGCCGTATACATATATATGTATATATCACAAAGCATAATTTCAATCTGACGATTAATGTACACAACAAACATCATTTTAGTACAGCCCCAAGATATGTGCATTGCCCCAAAGCTATGGCCGTGACAGCAGAAAACTTTCTCACAGCCAAAATACCATTAAAAGTTGATAACAAGTGGCATTGAAGTATGCAGATGCAGTGGGTACAGAGCCCACTATAATGCGAATTGAATAAGAAACGAAGTACGAAGATTTAAAAAAAAAAATAAAATATAAAACCATAATGGAACAGCCCGTTCAAATGGAGCTAGCGACCGGGCAAAAGCTGGCGAATAATTGTAATTCCAGGCACGTTGCCAGAATTTGTTGCAAAAAGCAAACGACGGCACACAAAATGAAGGACAACAATAAAAGGCGCACAAAACAATTGTCGTCGGGGCAAATGACCAAAATCTGTAGAGGAGAAACATGGGCAGAGCAGAGCAAAGTATTGGGAACTCAGCGCCTCGTGCCATTACTCCAGCAAAATAAATGTATTTTCTGCTTCTGCAGTCATTAATGCGGTGACAATACGCCCAGGACAAAGGCAATGCGCCGCTGAAAGGTGCTTGGCCAAACGTGCTAAATGGAATGGGCCCAAAGCGTGGCCAACACAACACAACAAGGTCGGTAGCCAAAACAAAAAGTAATTTGGCAAATTATTTGAGTTTGCGGCTGCCGTAAGTTTAAATAACTTCAATCAGGCTTAGTTCGTTTAACGATGAGTGGCTGCCCAACCACGCAGCGAGCTGTCAAATTGTATGTTTAGCAAAAAAGTTATGCAAGTTCCCACCGCCATATCGAAGAGCATTATCTAAATAATAATCAGGCGTAATAAACTTGACCCTGACACTCTATATTGTATTATATTTTTGGATTTATTCGCGCTCACTTTTCACTCTTATTCAGGGGGGTAAAGCTTGAACAGAATTTCTTTTGTTTGCACTGACAAACATTTCGCTAGACGACGCGTCATTGGGCTGTCAGTTAATATACGATTTTTCTTTTTTTTTTGCTCAGATTTCGCATACGCACGGTTAGTCGCGGCTACCTTGCAGCAAATCAAGTGAAATTAGGCACATATTTTTGATTGCTTTCCGAGAAAAAGGTGAATTTCGTTTGGCTAAGCATTGTGCAAAGATCAATCTGTATAATCAATGTCAGCAAATTTTTGATTACTAAGTTGGGTATTTGAATTTTTGATGAAATTTTTCTCAGACAGATTAATTTACCTTTATCTAATTTATATATATGTTAATACAATAAATACTCAACAAAAACTTAATGAAATAAAAAAGTACATTATGTAGAAATAAATAAAATAGAAATAAACAAGTTCATATCTTTGCAAAAATTTAAATTATAATTAAATATTTTATATTTTAAAAATATTGCACTATTAAATAAAAAGAGTGAAAGTCATAGTTAAATTTACAAATATTAATTTATTTTTATTTTATATTTAATGTAGAATTAATTAATGTAGAATTGCATTAAACTCAAATAATTTTGAAATAATTGAAATTATCATCAATATATGTATCATATTATAAATATATATAATACCAATATATATATATACCAATATATATACTAATTTTCAAATTTAAACATTAAACTATGAATTATATATTTAATGCAACTTGTTTCACTAACTTAGCATTTCTAATTTTTTTAATTCACCAACTCATTTAACTTGACAATTAAACTTCTAAGCAAATTAATGTACTTTCCTTATCGGTATGACATAAATAGAAACTGTGACCGAAACAGACAGACAGACAGAGAGAAAAATAATGGCCAGGTTCGTGTACAATTCAATTTAAGCTAGCAATGCAAAAATGCTTGGGTCCAGAGCCAGAGCCCAGTCAGAACCCAGCCAGAGCCCAGCCACACAGAGCAATCCCATTAGGCACTGCACGCTCCAATCGAAGCAATTAAACAGGCCTCGTATATCCAACGTCATGCCCAAAGGGCCGGCGTCCTAGCCGCATTTACATACTGTTGCTATTTGCTATAACTCACCTAGCGACCAGGGATAGCGAAACCGGAAACACTTTCATTTTGCGTCCACCCACCAAGTAATCCAAGGCCTCTGAGCCGCGTCTCTCCTCCATGCCAGCGTTGCCGGCGCCATCTTTTTCATCGGTGGGCACTTGGCCTTTTTGCTGTTTCTTCTTCTTCTCGATGAAACCAAAGTAGAAGCCAATTACAGCGCAGACCACCAGCATGGCTATGAAAACCAAATAATCAACAATGCCAAAATGTTGCAGTGCGCTGCTTAAATCGTTCACGCTGGGCTTCTCCGTCATGCTGGAGGCTGATGCTGTTGCTGTTGTTGTTGCTGTTGTTGTTGTTGTCGTTGTTGTTGATGACAATGTTGTGGCAATTGTTCTTTCTATGGTGTCAGTGGTGGCTGTGGCGATGGCGGCAGTGCTGATGCTGGAGCTGGCTAAGCCCGACACGCTTGTTGTTGCCATTGACGTTGTGCTGCTAATTATGGATTGGACTGTCTGAACAATCGCATTGACCACTGTCAGCGGCGTATTAACAGCCTCAACCGCATCCATTATTATTTCCTCCCTTTCAATGGTCGTTGACATAATTCAGTAGACCACAAGTTGGTTTTATGTGTTTATTTTCATTGACTTCCTGTCGTGTTGCCTTAGCTCACTTTTTGCTTAAATGTGTTCAGCTTTGATTACTTTTGTATTAGTTTACAGACACACACACACACACACATATATATACACACAGACACGTACAGGCTTCGACACTTGTTGCAGCCTTCTTCGATTTTTCATTAAGCTTCTGCCACAAGCTTGTGTATCCTGGTAGCTTTGTCACTGGTAACTTTGCTACAACTTGATTACGGACTGGGTTGAAAGATAAAAAACTATTTTATATAAAATGTAGAAAGTGCATTTTCTAAAATAGACAAATTATATAAGTTTCTGCTCAATATACATTAGTCTAATTTAATTTTAACACGATCGTTAATTAGGATATCATCTGGATATACACTTTACTCGAATCTCACTGCAGAATCCTTTTGGAATGAGTATAAAAAGACAAGTCACACCGAAAGCTCACACAAGCTGCCCGCACGAATCGCAACGAAAAACTGAATATAGAGAACACACTCGAACTGAACACTGAACATCGTTCATGGCTCTGGTCATCAGTTTTAGTTATAAAAGATGAACTTATAAATCATGTAAATCTTGTCTGTGTGTCGAGGTCTTTATCAACAGATTAAGCGAACGAATATATTGGCTAGATTAAAACACACCCCCACTTGCCTATGGACGGACGTGTCGCGGGTAACGCTTTGTCCGCCATTAGATGAGTCCAAGCTATACGAGATAAACTTAGATAAAAGTGTGATTCTTAATAGCTTTTGCCTGAGTTTTTTTCCTATCATCAGGTAGTCGCCAGGTAGGCATTATGTTGACACTCTTTATAACACCTTGATAACTCTTCTTCTAACTTCTCTGGCTTTTGGCAGGCGTTACTGGATATGTTTTCATTCTACTACATATGTGTATATAATTTTTAACAATTTTATAATCATTGTTTAACAAATCGCACATATGTATATACATATAATAATAATATTAAATTGTTTTTTTTTTTTTTTTTATTTTTTGTGATTCTATTAAATGATTTTTATTTAATTATTATTTTGATTTTCAATATTTTTAAATAGTTTTCGAGTAGTAAATATGTAATGTGTTATGCAGTGTAATTGCCCACACTGCAGATTTGCCACTGCAGAAATTATAAATGACAATTTGTTTTGTGCGCCCGGAAAGGCCATAAACGAGGAGCTGTGAACGCATGGCATATGCGTGATAATAGCGCCCAAATTTGTAAACATCTGCAGTATATGCAGTATACACAACAGTAAAGGAATTATAGAAAATAAAAAAAACTAGCTCACACATTTTACATACTCAGCGAAAGAGCCCAAGTGCAATAGCTCAAATATCAACGAGTCTCTGCCACAGCTATTTACATACATCAACAACAATTGCTGCGTCGCTATCACGCGCAAAGCATTCAAAGCGCAATTTTTATTGAGTTCAACTAATGCACATTAATGTCTATATACAAAGCAACGATGCATGTGGAGTGTGCATGAATTTATGTTGTATATAAAGTACGGAAGTAAACCGTATAAAACTCTCTATTTAAATCGAATGTTTATGTTGGCTAATTGCATTTCGAAATCACATGTAAATCGAAGCCCGAAACATTGTACAGCGATTATAGGAATTCGTTCTGCAACTAAACTCTATTAGTCGTAATTGCTTGTGGTTTTGGTAATTGATTGTGCAAATTCAATTTGCAAGCCCATCAAGTGTGCTACAAGGCGTATGCGCAATATATGAAGGTGCTTGCATAGCGAAATATTTCAAGAGAAACACAAATACAATTCTAATCAACTTTTGCGCGTTGCATAAAACTTTATAGCAAACAGGCAAACAACAAAAGCTTCAAATTAATTTCATAAATCTCAATCTAAAAGCCAAGCATATTTAGTCCTTAGGTGCTAAGCCACAACGAAAACCAACAGAAATGATTCACGCGGCAGCCAAAAGGTTTCACAAAATTAAAATTTTATTTAATAAGGGATAATATTTAAAGCGAGAAGCAAAAAACATAGGCCACATAATTAATAGAGCGAAAAACTCCGCATATATATTTATATACATGTTTTTCCTTTTTAATTTGTCTAGAAATCGCAGTTAGTTGGACTTTATGACAAATACTGAAAACAATCAACGCCAGCTTTACTTTAATGCGTGGGCGAAATTCTCTCTGAGTCTGCACCCTCGCGGGATTTTGGTTCATGTGTATTTGGCAAAAGTAAAGTAAAAAAAAAAGTAATTCTATACTTTACGGGAAACATCCGAGTATTTTCTTATATTTTTTTAGTCACTGACTTGACTTTAGCATCAGTTTGCTGTGTCACTCCATCTATACCCAGTACCTTCATAGAGATTGGCGGGGATATAACTTCAAGTCAAAGTAAAACACAATTTCGATTAATTGTTTACAATATGTCAATTAAGATTGTTTTCACAATGACAAGATCTAATGAAAAGCCTTCCCATATTTTTACATAATTATAAATTTTTTTCGTGCTCACGCGTATATCTGATTTATCCGTGCTAGCCTCCTTTACAAAAACTAAAAGCTTACTAACGTGCCCGCTAGCCCTGTGCACTCTACTCGTACGCTTGAAAGAGTTTTGTTTTTATTTTCCTTTTGTATTGCACACATTTGAGCCAATTTAACGCTTCCGTGTGTTTTTTGCTAGCCACGCCCGCTGGCTGCACGCTTCTCGTGCTGCCGTAAGAGCGAAATGTGCTCTGGCAGAGTTTTATTTACTTTTAGCTCTCAACTACACACGAAGTGAACAAAAAGTGTGCAAAAACCTCTCCTGTGACTTGTTAACTGCACACTGTTGCAGAAAACTCTTGTGATGTAATGCAGTTTATGCATTTATCATAGAAATTAATTGAACGCAGTGAAGTGCAAATTTCGTAGGGTTATCAATACACGATTCAATCAAACAAAACTGCAAAATGACTTAATCATTTATTGCAAATAATTTACGATTGTTTTGAAAATAAAAAAAAGTCTAATCTTGTAAACAATCCCAAATTTATTAATTTAAAATTCATTCTTCTTTAAGCAAGGAAAATTTGTACATTTTATTGCATTTTTTTAAGTTGTTATATTAATTCAGCAATTTAATATAAATAAAACATATATTTTTTAAAATACAACATTAAATCAAAAGTTCAATTTGTTGCAAATAATTTATTATTTTATGTCTATTATCATCATTATTTTTATTAATATTATATAAAACAACCAATTGAATGTTTTCTTTTTTATTTAAAATATAACCAAATATCAATATTTCTTAATTAAAAAAATATATTAAAATATATAATTAACTAGTGATTATTTCTGAATGTATATATTATATATTATATTATATATTACAAAAATGAGAGCAAAACTTTACATTTAATTATTATTTAATTAATAATTTAGCAATTTGATGCCAATAAAAGTACAAATGCGACTATCAATTAATCATATATTATTCAATGTGCAATGGCGATCTCAATTAACTTGTACATCAAAGTTAATTAATCAAATCAAAGTCAGGCTAAGCACTCACTTTTGACCCATTTCAGCCAAGTAACGTCCTTGAACTTGGCTGCAAAGGCCAATGCCAGATTTATTTCACGATGTAGAAATTTATTTTATATGTCCGTAAGGACTTGATTTGAATTGGTCTGCTGTTAATAGCACACATATTTACGTCTATATATACATATATTCAAGTTCATAAGCAGAAAGTTGGCTTGTCCCTTTGAGAATTGAAGAATAGCCCGTCAAATGAGTTAATATGTATGGGGCAAAAGTTTATTAGAAATGTTTGTAATATGTAACTTGTGTCTATGGGTCATCATATTTACATTGAAAGTTGCTCAATTTAAAAATATTTTAGCTTGCAGACATATTATGGAAACAAATTGACAAAGTTTACCATATTTTTCTCGAGTAGAGAGTTCGCACTCGCACCTAGAGAGTTCATGAGGTCAACAATTCTCAAAGAATTATTTAAATATATTTAAACGTAAGCAATGAGCACGAAGTAAATAATTTGGCAATAATGACTATTATATTATCCACTAAAATATTCTCTCAAACGTGTTTCTAATTTTTCTAATTTTTTCTCTATATAGATTTTACTAATCGCAAGATTGATAGCTACAGCTTACGTCAGACCTCCCCGAAATTGTGGATTCGTTATTAAAGATAACGACTACTCTTATAAAACAATAAAGCAAACTTTAAATATAAATTTTAAAGTTAAAGATTAATTTATTTACTTAAACGTACAACCTAATCTATACAATCACATTTGATCGAATTTTTTCATTATCTCAATAACTGGCTCATTCAAATATTTGCGCACTTCCAAGTTGAGGGCAAAGTCCCCGTGATCCCACAAAGGATCCGCCATATGGTGAAGCTCCATATTTGGCAGCCGGTCAGACAGAGCGAGAACATCCTCCACAGCAGCCATATTATCATTATCGGAATACCATAGATGGACCTCAGAGCTGATGTTCTCCACTGGATAGTCTGGCGGCTGCTCCGATTTGTATATTTCCATATTCTTCTGAGGTCCGTAATCATACAGACGGAAATGTCCCGACTGCTGCTCCTGGAGATAGTGCAGCATTTGATTGGTGGAGCAGCCGGCCGGATGAGTGGCCATGCCCTCCGGCATAGCAGTCTATTCAATAAATAGGGATTCGATTTACTTTAGATCTAGAAGATGCTTAATTTTTCTTACCATATTCACACGGCTGCCAGCATACAGATTTTGCACAAGATTTTCACAAACTGGCCTAAGTTCATTATCGGGCTCACACAGGTTGGAGAACAGACTCAACAGGAAATTGTTGCTCGGGATAAATTCTTGATCCGAAAAGAAAAGCGAGTACTCATTCCGATGGCCGAGATAGGGACCCACTGTGCGCACCAAGCTATTTTCCATGTGTGTCATAATGGCAATGGGCGCAAACATGTGAGCTGTCTTGATCTTGTCATTGTACTCGGGTCGCAGGGACATCAGTGCGAAGAAGACAGTTGTACCCTGGGAGTGGCCCACATAGTGAATGGCCTTCTGTCCCTGTCCATTCGTCTTCAAGGCGTAATCGATCATGGCTGCAATATCAAAGTAACCGATCTCGTGCCAGCTAAAGCGCCAGAAGTAGGGATGCTGTGGGGAGCGAGATGTGTGGTTTCTTGAATAGGTATTGCCTCGCCCATTTCCCAGCCAGACATCAAAGCCGGCATCAGCCAGCAGGTAAGGCAAGCTATCGTTCGGACCCTGGAGTATCCATGCATCCGAGCAACTTGTCAGTCCGTGTTGAATTAGTACAACGGGTCGGAACTTGTTCTGGTTCTGCAACTTGTGAGAATACGGTATGCGAAATACTCCCACAATGTACCCATCCTCGGTAACAATATGGTGATGTTCCGCCGGATAGCCATGTGCAGCAATGCGGTCACGCTGAAAGAAGCGCCAGTATATAAAGCACAATCAAGGATGAAAGGATTCCAAAGACTCACCGTTGTGCGTCGATGTTTTAAACTAATATGGGCATCCGGATTGTCATACAGCTTATAGAAATCGATTTTGGGTGGTGCTGCATTTAGAGCTGCGCACTTTATTGCAACCACTAAACCGAGCAATATGAAAGTTAACTTAAGCAAATAGTTCTGCATTGTGAAATGTCCGAACTACGACTGTGGCGAGTCAAGCAGTTGAGTATGTTTTTAATATGAAATATCATCAAGTGGTCTCAGATTAAACCGAAGACTCTTAAGATTGGAAGAGTGCAGAAAATAAACAACAATTTCCTTGCAATAAAATACTGATTAATCAATTTACTCGAGCTTCACATATTTCAAATATTTTGCAATACCGAGATCTAACTATTAATTAAAGATCAATATACCAAAGTCATTTTATATATAGCATATACAAGTGGCTGCACTTGAGTAGCTCCATTTATTGTGTAGTAAAGCATTGTAATTATCATTAATTGGCAATTCCAGAAAATAAATGAATTATTCGTGGAAATAACTGCCTATCTAATTGACGTAGTTTAGCTTATCATTAATCCCATTTATTAACTATAAATATAGAACTGATTAAAAGCCCACACATGGCGATTGAGCATTATCGAAGTTTGTACTTCGATAATATTAATAAAAATATTAATAGATATATTAACAGTTTATAAATTTATTTGTAAATCAAATATGTGAGATAATTGCTTAATTAAAAATGTAAAAAGGGATTGTTTAAAGAGATTGTTTAATGTCGCTTTAAGATGAATGCAAATATTTCAAACTAAGCACACACAAATACATAGTCTTATACTATTAAGCTCTTACAACAGCATAAGCTGATACACTGAATTCTTATACTCTCAGACAGGGTTTATTAATCTTGAGCTCTACTTATACTTTATACATTTGCATTGAATTGCTTTGTACTCTTATACTCTTTTACTCTTGTACTCGTTCTCTCTCTAGACTGTCCACTCTCTATAAACACATACTACTAGTATTACTACTACTCATTCATACACTCTTATACTATAATTCTTTTACTAATGCTTATACTTTAATACTGTATACTCCTTGCTTTCTCTACTCATGCGCTTATAGCCTTATACTTGTACTCTTATACACTATAACTAATTTATGCTCATGCATTTTCCTGTTCCATTTCTCCTGTTCAAAAATTCTCATTAATTCCTCAGTTAATCGGCACAAATGGACTATTCGTATACAAGAAAAATTACAATTTAATTTTTAGAACTTTCAAATTTCTTCATAATCTCAATGACTGGCTCATTAATAACTTTTCGAAGATCTATGTTCAACGCAAAGTCGTCGTGATCCCACAATGGGTCATCCACAAGGTGCAGCTTCTTATTGGGCAGGCGATCAGCCAGAATTAAGACATCCTCCACAGCAGCCATTATATCATTTTGTGCGTACCATAGATGAACATTTGATGTAATATTCTCGACTGGATAGTCTGGTGGCTCCACTGATCCATACATTTCTTCATTCTTTTCGGAACCATAGTCGTACTGGCAAAAACGTCCTGACTGATGCTCTTGCATGTAATGCAATATTTGATTGAAGGAGCATCCCGCTGGCTGATGGCCAATACCTTCTGTCATGGCAGTCTATTAATTGAAATCATCTGAAATAAATTCCTTAATAATGCTCAGTCTTACTCACATTATTCCAGCGCGTACTATTGTAATACGATTTAATAAGATACACACAAACTGGCCGAAAAATTTCGCGAGGTCCACATAAATTGGAGAAGATACTCAAAATGTATTGGTTGTATGGTAAAAACTCCGTGTTCGCGAAGGTCCTTGTGAATATATTCTGATGTCCCAAATAGGGAGATAAATTACGAACTAACTTATATTCCATATTGGACATCCACGCAATGGGGGCAAACATGTGCGCTGTCTTGATCTTCTCATTGTATTCGGGACGCAGAGACATCAATGTAAAAAACACAGTCGTTCCCTGAGAGTGGCCAACATAGTGGATTGCTTTGTGGCCCTGTCCGTTTGTCACTAAGGAGTAGTCGATAGTGGCTGCAATATCGTAGTACCCAATTTCATGCCAACTGAAATTCCAGAAATCAGGCTCCTCTGTGTTTAATGAAATATGATTTCTTGAGTACGTATTCCCTCGACTATTGCCGATCCACACATCGAAGCCCGAGTCAGCCAACAGGTAAGGCAATGCATGATTTGGACCATTTAAAAACCAAACATCAGATCCTCCCATTAGGCCATGCTCAATGAGCACGATGGGTCGGACCTTTTTCTGGTTCTGCAGCTTGTGGGAATAAGGTATGCGAAACACGCCCAAAACGTAGCCATCCTCGGTGACAATACGATGCTGCTCTACCGGATAGCCGTGATTAGATATGAGATCCTTCTACTTAATATGTTGTTAGGAATTTCAAAATGGATGGCTAAGAACAGGCACATACCGTCGTGGCCACCTCTTCGACACCAGCGGCATTCTGTGCAGCGTTATATATACTTTTGTAAACGATGTGCGCTTTAGGAACATAAAGAGCAGCAGACTTTAAGCCAACAACTAATACAGCCAATAAAACTACCGCCGAGAAAAAGTAGTCTTGCATTATGTAACGCGTCAACTACATCTGTGGTTAGCCAATCATTTGACGTCCAACTTTGTTTGATTGGCTCTGTTAAACTTATCATCAAGGGATCTTCGATGACCCGGAAAATCTGCATATGAAAATGATTAATAAACTTATCAATATGTCCCCTTTACCCCGGAAACATATTACACTAATTGATAAACTAAATGGAAGAAAATTAGAAAATGTTCTTTACTTAAAACGTTATTAAATAATGTCATTATTGCTCTAGACATAGATCTATTTTTATTGAAATTTCCACATCTATTTACTCAGTTTATAACTAAACACATTATACATTCGTAGCTAGTACTTGCCCACATGACGATAGCCCATTAAGCATGGATTGCAACCTTGCACTTAATTTAGAATAAAACAGCGTTAATTTTGTTAAACTCAAAGCCAGAATGGCAATTTTAAAACGCTCGATTTTTGACATTTAAAACGCAAGCTACTCATAAATTTCATATAATCAATTCAAATAACTATGAAAAAATAGATTTGATAAAACGTAGTTTTGTGCTTAGTGAGTAAAAATACTAAATTAAAAATTGAAAAATTAGAATTAAAAATTGTGCAGAAAAAATACTGCGAGTGTCGCAAAGCTCACGGAAACTTTTAAAACTCGAATTAACCAACAAATGGGCAGTCAAATGAAACGTTTTACAATTTGACAATTGCAATTTTAACGGGTTTACTAAAACACCGAACGTATAAATTAAATAAAACATTAAACTTAACTATAGCTAATCCTCCCCAGGGGGCAATGGTTGATTTAAATCACCTAAGACGGGCGCGGGCACTGGCTGTGGTGCAGGTACTGGCTGTGGTGCAGCAGATGGCAGTGACGTCAAAACGGGCACGGTTGAAATAATGTTCATTTCTGAGGTATCAACCAGCTCCTTCTTGATATTGTCAGGATTTATGTAGCCACCGCTTTCGTCCTGCAAAAAATACAAATCGAACACTTAAATACCTGATTATTAATACTAATTAATATTAGACTAACCGTTACAAAAACATCTACAGATTTGCCGGTAATAATATCCAGTATCTGTTGAGTAATGCCGCTCATTGGCTCGTCTTGTATGCTCTCCGCGTATTCAAGCAATGGAGGTCTGAGGTCCGGGCACTGCTGCAATGCATCCGCCAATTGTGGTGGCGGAAGCTGCAGCAATACGGACAGAGATTGCGGCTTCAATCGTTGTACAGTCTTAATAAAGCCCTCCCATATGACCTTCTGACGCCACACTTGCTTCAGTATTAGACGCTGAAGCAGATTCAGTACAAAGTTTGAGAGACGCGGCCACAGCGTTAGGCTCTGTATAGTCGTGCGCATCATGAGCGTAGGCACAGGCATCAGCTCGACCAATTGCTGCAGCACGGCCATCAGCACTTCCTGCGTATACACCTCACGCTCGGCTAGACACAGTGAAGTGGCCTTCACTATTGACTTCAGATCACACACACTTGTATCTATTGTGTGCAGAGCTACAAGCAAATCCGTGGGTGAAACTGCCATCTGCTGATGAGCAAACTCAGCACCAATACCAAGCAAACGATTAAAGACCTCTTTAACAACGGCCTGATTGAGCTTAATCAGTTTGGGCAGCACAGTGATTATCTCAGAGCGTGAAAGACCACTTAAAATGGGTATTAACACGCGCACATCTTTAAGTTTGTTTTGGTAAATATCCCGTACGCGGTGAACCAGCTCGGGATGCGGAGTGGGCACGCGTTCAGTAAATATGTAAATAATACGTATGACTAGCGTTTCCAAACCCTTTGGACAGTCCTCCACCAGCTTGAGTAACACTGGAGACTCTACGCCCAGCTTCTTAATGGGATCATCCAAGCTACGTAATATAGTGCGCTTTAATTCTGCCGAAGTCTCCATATACACTTGACAAATCTTTTCCAAATAAACTAAAAGTGATTGAGTTACGTTTTGTTGATCATAGACTTGTCTGATGATGCTTACCTTCTGGATTGTAGGGCAACAATGTGAGGGCCAGGACAAGACACACTTTGGCAGTATCTTCCTTCCAAGCCTCCTCCGGCATCGGCCTGCCATAATCTGCCGAAAATATTGCATTTGGTGGTGTCTTTGCAACCACAAATTGTAACCACTCCAACGCAAACTCATCAATGCGTGCTGGAACAATCTTGTGCACATGATAAATGGTAATCAAGTGGCCTAACGCACGCTCTCGTAGATCAGCGCGTTCGTGAACGGCATAGCTGAGGAGTATGCGTACGAAACGATTTTTGCGCGGAGGTCTTAGCACCGTCAGATCCTTGACTATCTCCAAACCGTGCGGCATAAATTCTTCAAGTAAGCATAGCTTTACAAGCTGCATAATGGCCTCCTCGGGTAGTATGGGAGCCTCTAGAAAAAGGCGACGAAGCAAAATGATTCTCTCTTTGTACTCACAGCGCTCATTAATGCCAGAAATAAGCTTATTCAATAGCTCATTGTAGGCGTGATCTGGACGATTCTCTGTCTTTACATAGGTATGACGGGTAAAGCCCTGCAGCAGAGAGTATTCCTCAAACAGCCACGAAAAAGCAAGATCTACGCGTTGCTTGATATCAGCTAGTATGAATTCCATGATGCCATAGCGCACATTATCCGGAAACGTGGCCGCGATAACGGTCACTAATTTACGTCGCTTAGCTGCCACGCCACCCATAATGCACTGCCGCTCAGAGTTCAGAATTCGAATGATGGCATCCAAGAGAAACTTCTCTTTAGTGTTGCGTGCCAGGGGCTTTGTAATCTCCTGCAACTTGAGCGTCTTCGCGCGCTCCTTCATTCGCTCAATGACCGTCTGTTCGCCTTTAGAGCGTTCCATGGTCTCGCGTAACTTCTTTGTTGCTTCTTCTTTGCGCTGCAGCTCCTGTTCACTCAACTTGCTGTGTGTATCTTCCACATCCATGGCAGCCATAGTAGGTTCTACATCGGGTATGGCAATACTAGACTGACTCTTTGGCCGCATGGGCGGTTCTTTGCTGAACGCAGCCGAACCGGGTCCCAAGCGCATCTCCGTCAGCTGCTGGCCCAATAGATGAGAAATGTTGCTTACCTGTTGCGGCAGTGAGAGCTGCTTAATAGGCGTATATTCCGCTAAGAATTTTGGGGTTGCCGCTTCCGGCAGCGCTGGTAAAAATTCAATAACGAGATTCACAACCGTTTCGGTAGAGCGTAAATACTCTGCCAAAAACTTTTCATTCACTCGCGTACTCTTTTGACGCTGCCTCTCCAACTCTTCCTCATCTAGTTCCATTTCACGCGGTTGGTGCAGCTGTCGCTCCTGATCGACCAGACGCGCTTTTTTAGCCAAACTCTGTGCCGCATTTTCCAGTATTCGCTTCTGTCTGCGCGCCATCTCTTGCTTATCCATTTTGGGAAGCAATTTTTGTATCTCACTGGCAGTAGCTCCCAAATCCATCAATATATTACGTATCGTTCCAGAAAATTCGAATGAGCCGCGGAGTTTGAGTAGCATTTGGAGCTGCAGGCGCAAGCTTTTTCTTACCGAACTCACTTGCGAGTCAGTCAGTGTGGGCGGCAGATTGTTGTTGAGCTGTCGAAAAGCCTCCACAACAGAGCCCATGAAAATGGGTCGCATTTTGGCAACAGTGCACAGACTACTCGTGCAGGCTATCAAATTAACCGACGAGATGTGTGTGGTTCCATGGAACTGCAGCATAATATCAAAGATGTTTGTACCTTCGTCTTGCAACTTTTGACGTCTGATAAGTTTGCACTGCTCCGGCACATCGGCTAATGAGAAGTCGCCCTCTCGTTTCATGCTGTCCTCGTCTGCATAACTTTGGAGTATAATGACGCCCTCTAGAAATTTGATGGCATTCGTGCGTATACCATCGTTTTCATTGTCAATCATATCTAGAATTTGAGCCTTTATCAAACTTAAGACGTTCCATGCCTGCTCAGCGCTGTCGCTGGGATCGGTCAATTTGCACAGATATTGAAGACCATTTTTATATATACTGCCACAGGCCTGAATAACACGTTTAATGACTTGAGCTGAAGTGTCTCGCAGCATCATTGATATCACATTAATCACATAAGGCAAAAGCTCGACTTTAACCTTACTGTAAATGAAATAGATTATTATTTGTATAATTACACTGATGACGATGTACCCACCATATCTGTTCAATAAAAGAGACCACTTGCTTGCGCACCTCTTGGTTCTGATCGTGTGCCAGTGAGAGCACCGGCTCTAAGAATTCCTCTGCCAGCTCCAAACACGAACTAAGAACTATTTCCTGCACTTTAACCAGCAGCTCACATTTTAACGTAGCATTTGCTGTTACGAATTCATTGCACCATTCTACAACCTAAAAAGAAAAATAAGCAAAGTTTCAAATAACAAGGCGCATCAAATTCAACATGAGAAATCTACTAACCTTTGCACGCGCTGTTGCCGTTTTTTCGTCTGTAAAAAGATTTGCTGTTTCTGAAACAAACTGGCTGCGCCCAATTATACTGTCCATATTTTAATAATTATATTAAGTAAAATGTGCAATTTTCTACAATTTGGAAATGCCGCAAATACAAGCTGACAGAGCTCCCAGATTCCGATAGCTCTAGCGATGTGCTATGGTATTAACGATTAAATTTCTAGCCAAAATAATATCGTTATTATCTTTTCAGCCTGGCCAGAACAACCAAATCTGAAATAAAACTGCGTTGCCTCTCAGAGTTTTAAGCAATTAAATGTATGAAAGCACAATACAATACTTTCAATATCAATTCATATTTAAATCTTATTTTGATCTCGTTGCAAAATAACATGATTGCATGATGGCTCGTGTGACGTCATATTCATATTCTTAACATGTTATCTTCTTAGCTATATACTCGTGTCCAATATTGCATGCAAAACATCGTAATAACGATACATCGGGCAATAATTATCGATAGCATCGATGCATCGATTTACTCACATTTTTTGGGTGTTTTAAAAGCGTGAAAAAACGCCTAAACAAGCCAAAACGACCGCACATCAGGACCAATAAGCGCAGTTAGTTAATTCTTTTAGCTGCTGCACTAAAAGACATTAACAGTCGAAGGCACAAACGGCAACAAAGAAGGTTCAGCAATACGGTGTGTTATTGAACAACGGCTGAAGAGTCATAGATACAACAAGAGAAGGGTGGTAGCGGAGAGTACGTGCTTGTGTGTATGTGTGTGTCTGAGTGTGTGGGTAGAAGTTGCGGCTGTGGAGCAGCGGCGGCGGCAGCGGCGACGACAGCGGCAGGTTTAGTTGAAGCAGAGCAAATAAAGAGCCACGATTCCAAGTAAATAGTGAGTTTAAATCTAAAACAAAAACAACAAGAGAATTTGTAGAAGCAACAGCAACAGCGGCTCAACTGCTTTTGTAAGCAACACTCGACGACCGCGCCCTAATGTCAAATAGCCAAGCAAATGCCGGCAGTAGCGGTAGCGTCGTGGATGAAACGAACCCAAATGCAATTAATCCCACACCGGGCACCACCACAATTGCCAGCAGCATCAATCTGACAACCGCATCGACAACGGCGGCTCAGAGCTCCACTGGACAGCCGGCGTCTGTTCTTGCAGCTGGTGGTGGAGGTGGAACCACACCTCATATAGTGGGTGCCTCCAGCACAACAACAGCAACGGTATCAACAGCGGGCGATGGTGGTGTCAACAACTTGGCTGTGGACTCATCACCTCGTGAATCGGGCGATGATTCGGAGGATGAGAGCGAAATCTTGGAGGAGTCACCATGCGGACGCTGGCTAAAGCGACGTGAAGAGGTTGATCAACGCGATGTGCCCGGCATCGACTGTGTGCATCTAGCCATGGACACCGAGGAGGGTGTCGAGGTCGTTTGGAATGAGGTGCAATATGCGCAGCTGCAGGAGCTCAAAACGCAAGAGGACAAGATGCGTCAAGTATTTGACAATTTGCTGCAGCTTGACCATCAGAATATTGTGAAATTCCATCGCTACTGGACGGACACGCTACAAGCGGAACGACCGCGCGTCATCTTCATTACGGAATACATGTCGTCCGGCTCGTTAAAACAGTTCCTCAAGCGCACCAAGCGCAATGCCAAGCGGTTGCCGCTTGAATCATGGCGCCGCTGGTGCACACAGATCCTGTCCGCGCTCAGTTATTTGCATTCCTGCTCGCCGCCCATCATTCATGGCAATCTAACCTGTGATAGCATTTTCATACAGCACAATGGCCTGGTCAAGATCGGCTCTGTGGTACCAGATGCGGTCCATTACAGCGTTCGCCGTCAGCATCTCGACCAGCTGCCAGAACGGGAGCGCGAGCGAGGTGCCCACTACTTCCATGCACCCGAATATGGTGCCGCCGAGCAGCTGACCGCCGCCGTCGATATCTATGCTTTTGGTATGTGCGCCCTGGAAATGGCCGCGCTGGAGATACAGCCACAGTCCAGTAACAGCGAGTCGACTGCCATCAACGAGGAAACCATACTGCGCACAATCAACAGCTTGGACAATGATCTGCAGCGTGATCTGATACTGAAGTGTCTCAACCCAAACCCACAAGATCGACCAAGTGCCAGCGATTTACTATTTCATCCACTGCTTTTTGAGGTGAGTGCACGACAAATATATTATTATGCATACATATATCATATGCCAACAGTTCCCAGACTCATAGGTCTGTCATGAATAGAGTTTATTTTTAAATATAATAAAAAGGAGATTTGTACTTACTTGAGATTCACTCATCCCTAAAACACTCTTATTTTGGAATTATCGATGGGATTCTTTTATTTAGAATCAGTTCTCTATCGTACATGGTTTATCATAATCAGAAGCTTTTGTCTTAGGTATGAAATGACAAGGTCTTTAAGTCTGACGTAAATGAATTGATTACTATTTTGAATGCTTTGCACTCCATAATTATTCAATAACAATTAGATTATTCAAATTTTCAAATTTTTTATCATGCACAAAATATTTAGAATGAAAGAACTAATTATATTCTACTTTCGAATACCATTTTATTAGAGAAACGAGTAAAGCACTCCAAGCTAATATAAACTCAACAAATAGAGAATAACTCATACAGTTAGGCTTTCTCCACTAAAGTACTTTTCCCCCTATTCGACTTTTGTTCAAATTTTTGTTTGTTTTGAACTAGTTGTTAACGTCTTTCTCAGACAGAATTGTATAAATTTGGGATCTCCCTAACAGGTGCATGCACTAAAACTTTTGGCCGCCCACTGTTTGGTCTTCTCGCCCGCCAATCGAACCATGTTCTCAGAGACAGCCTTCGACGGACTGATGCAGCGCTACAATCACCCAGATGTGATAATGGCCCAACTGAAAATGTCTGGCAATGAGAAACAATTTCGACTGTCGAATGTGCCCGGGGCGGACAAGCTGGAAAAGTTTGTCGAGGATGTTAAATATGGTGTCTATCCGCTGATCACGTACAGCGGCAAGAAGCCGCCACATTTTCGTTCACGTGCCGCGTCCCCGGAACGCGCCGACTCAGTCAAGTCGGAGACGCCGGAACCTGTGGATACCGAATCACGCCGGATCGTGAACATGATGTGCAGCGTGAAGAAGCTGAAGGAGGATAGCAACGATATACTGATGACGATTCTGTTGCGCATGGATGACAAAATGAATCGGCAGCTGACGTGTCAGGTAAACGAGGAGGACACGGCAGCGGATCTGACCAGCGAACTGGTGCGCCTGGGCTTTGTTCATCTAGATGATCAGGACAAGATTCAGGCACTACTCGAAGAGACGCTACGTGCGGGTGTGCTCAGTGATGGCGCTGGCGCAGAGAGCTCTGGAGCCGGTGTTACCACTAGGGCAACGATGGCCGCACTGGAGCAGCTGGAACGGAACTGGTCCATTTCGGATGCAGACAAAACGATGACGTCTAGCATGTCCGTAAACACCTCACCCAGCGCGGCCGTCATGTATGTGCCACAGGACCAGGCAGACGCGGAGGGTACGCCGATCCATAACAGCAGCAACAGTCACAGCAATTGAAGATGATGATGAAGGTATTCGGGCAAAGCCGGCGGGGTGCGCATTGTTTTTATTATTGGAATGAATAATTACACACTACGATTTTATTGCTACTATTATTTTTGTTATTTTTATATATATGCATACACGTATGTATTTATATATATATGCATCTATATATATGTATATCACCTTGCATGTGCTTATGTATGTGCATATATGTATTTAAGCGATGTTGTACAAGGCTTCCAGGCAAGAGATTTTCGATGTGTATCCTTCACCGACTCCAAACACACACATATATGAACGAAACACTGTTTGTGTAAAAACCCACACACATATATACACAAGCAACTTCTATAACTCGTAAGCCAGAGACGAGCTTATAAAATCGAAGCATTCGCTTAGCACGACTTTCGAAGATACCGAATCGAATTCGGCATTCTCGAATATAACGCTAGAAAATCTAAATCTAAAACGAAATAAAATAAAAGCAACAAATATTCGACCTATTTCAAAAATAGCATTTAGGCACTCAAAAAGCATATGTATATGATTTTTATTGATAACATATATACATTTCTGATAGTTAACGAGCAAGATGAGCGAACAAAAATGTCCCCAAAGGCAGTTAATGTATTTCAACGTATTACAAATATTAGAATACAAAAGAAAAGAAAAGACCACGAAAAAGCAAAACACTGACGAATCGTAGCATAAAGCAGCCACAACTATAACAACAACAGCAAATACACAACAGACATAGCGACACTATTATTAAATAAATAAATAATTAAATAAATAAATAAAGAAAGCAAAAACTGACAACAGAAAAATTGATTGAATGCATTTGTACGTTTATTCTTACTATCATATCAAACCAGATTGATAATCTATGGATCCCATTTTAGGCACACGGCGTTTCGAGGAGCTCCGCTTCATTGGACTCCTTCTGAGGAGTGCTCAGCTTGATGCGTTTGCACTCCCGACCTTCTTCGGGTTCATCGTCTGTAAAAGCTTCAGACACTTCGTCAGGTTCGCTCAGCTCCTGCTGCTGCTTTGATACTTGGCGCACTTCCAACAGTTTGTCGTACGATTCCAACAACTTATTGCCCTCATATAAGACAAAATTCAGACTGGCTCGCTGATAGTAATCAGGCATCAGTTCCAGATTGTTAATGACCGTGTCCAACATGTGCGACTTCTCGCACCAGATGCCGGGTGCATCGTTTCTAATCGGATTGATATGTACATGCAGATGGTAGAACGACGGTTGGTAATGGAAGTACATTCGAAGCTGGTTGGGATTCAGGCCGTAACGCTCAAGTATTGCCTGCTTGGCCGACTGGCGCAAATTGCGCAACAAGGGCAAGTGGCTCGCATTGAGATCACGTAACGATTTAATATCACGCTTGCGCACTATGCCCAGTAAATACAAGGTCTCCACATTGCGTCCGTCCCACTTGAGATCAGGAAGAAGAATAAAGCCATTCTCCGGATGCTTATCCTCAAATACAATACGCTCAGTTTCCTGTTTGTGCTCTAGAATATTGTACACCCAGTCCAAAGAGAATTGGCTCGAGTTAATGTACGGTAACGTAAGGGATTCATAGAGATCTGGGGTTTCATTTATTATATACTTCTGGCATATGGAATATTTCTCAATATGTTTCTCAGTGGCTGGATAAATCACGGTACTCTTGACGGCTATGAAAAGAGTATTGTTAAGCGTTAGAGTTAGGCAAAACAATTGCAATAACTTACTACACAGCTCTTGGGTGGGCACACACTGAAAACTTGCGTAAATATTATTTATGAAATCGGTGCGCACTTGCAGATCCGTGCTAAAGTAACTCGGCTTGGGATTCGACTCGGACTCCTGATCAGGCGGCACGTCAGTAGCCACGTCGCTCTCACGATAAGCTGAATAGATAAACAGGCATTTAACATTTGTAAAGTCACGCTCGAATTACTAACCATTTTTCTCGAAAACAATAATTGCAGAATCAGTTTTGGATATATCCGGGAAAGTTCCAAGTAACGTTATACTCTTGCATTTGCTATTGTTGTTAAGTATGCGTTTGAGGTGGAACTTTGTTAAATCATAAGTTGGTGACTTAATCTCACTGCTTACATTCAGATTTGTACTAGATTCAACTTGTTCAGGCATTTTTATATGTTTATTTTTTCCGGTTGTATTGTTTCGGCGGCAATTTAGTTAAGTGTTGGTAAACAACGCTATGTTTATACGATTACCACTTGAGTATACATATTTCATTGAGTACACAATTAGTTATATTGCAATTACTAATTAAGGTAATGTGCTTAATTTCTATTCCAATTTTTTTGCCTATGTCTATCAAATATTTTCCAAATGATTAACATCGTCATGGTGCACTTACTATTTACTACGAAGCACTAATCGTACAACACGCACATAAATTAACGTTAACGTTAACTTAACATAATTGCTCCACACAGAATCGCAGTTCAACAATCGACAACAGTTGTTGTATATTAAGAATATCATAGACTTATCGACTTCGTCACATCGCTGTCGATACGTTTCCCACTCATCTCTGTCGCATTTAGCAGCCGACGCGCTTGCACAAAAGAAAAGAAGAGAAAAGTAATTTCTTACCTTTTTGCTGAAAGTATTGTTGCAAAAAGTGTAAGGGCATATGCAATTTTTATAAACCAATTTAAAGTGCTATTTCAAGTTTTGCATTCTTAACCAGACCACTTACTTGCGGCCCAAGATCGCAAACCCTGCAAACTTTTGCCGACTTTGCGCACACGCTTTTACCGCCGCCGCTTTGTTGTTTTGGCGCCTGAATTTTGCGACGCGCACAAAAATTTGCGTGAAATTATAATTTAGCTGCGTGCGTCAAAATGGTGGATCGCAGCGATAATGGTAAATAAATTAGATAACGAATTTGTTTAAAATATGAGTTAAAACTAACATTTCGGTTTATAAGCAGCGGAATCCTTTGACGATGCCGTCGAGGAACGTGTGATCAACGAAGAGTACAAGATATGGAAAAAGAACACTCCATTTCTATATGATTTGGTGATGACGCACGCTCTGGAATGGCCCTCTCTGACGGCCCAATGGCTGCCCGATGTGACCAAACAGGATGGCAAGGATTATTCTGTGCATCGCCTCATATTGGGCACACACACCTCGGATGAACAAAATCATTTACTGATTGCCAGCGTCCAGCTGCCCAGCGAAGATGCCCAATTTGATGGCTCCCACTACGACAATGAGAAGGGCGAATTTGGCGGCTTTGGTTCCGTGTGCGGGAAAATCGAAATTGAAATCAAAATCAATCACGAAGGCGAAGTGAACCGGGCCCGATACATGCCCCAAAATGCTTGTGTTATTGCAACGAAAACTCCATCGAGTGATGTTCTAGTCTTTGACTACACAAAGCATCCAAGCAAACCTGAACCCTCCGGCGAATGCCAACCGGATCTACGTTTACGTGGACATCAAAAGGAAGGCTACGGTCTCTCCTGGAATCCAAATTTGAACGGTGAGCACAAGTATTGAATTATGGATAAATAGTTACAGATTAGATTAGGAAATAATATAAATAATAAAATAATATATAAATAAAAATAGTTTTAGTCACAATGAATTCATTTTCTTCTTAATTTTAGGCTACTTGCTCTCGGCTTCTGATGATCATACCATTTGCTTGTGGGATATAAATGCCACGCCCAAGGAGCATCGCGTGATAGATGCGAAAAATATATTCACGGGTCATACGGCCGTCGTTGAGGATGTGGCTTGGCATTTGCTGCACGAATCGCTGTTTGGCTCGGTGGCCGATGATCAGAAGCTTATGATTTGGGATACGCGCAACAACAACACATCGAAGCCGTCGCACACTGTGGATGCACATACGGCAGAGGTAAATTGCTTAAGCTTTAATCCGTACTCTGAGTTTATATTGGCCACTGGCTCAGCGGATAAAACGGTCGCCTTGTGGGATCTGCGCAATCTGAAGCTGAAACTACATTCCTTCGAGTCGCACAAGGATGAGATCTTTCAGGTGCAATGGTCGCCCCATAATGAGACCATTTTGGCTTCGTCTGGTACCGATCGGCGCCTACACGTGTGGGATTTGTCGAAAATCGGTGAGGAGCAGAGCTCTGAGGATGCCGAAGATGGGCCACCAGAGCTGCTATTTATACACGGCGGACATACAGCCAAAATCAGCGATTTCTCGTGGAACCCGAATGAGCCATGGATCATTTGCTCCGTGTCGGAGGATAATATCATGCAAGTGTGGCAAATGGCCGAGAATGTGTACAATGATGAAGAGCCCGAAATACCCGCCTCCGATCTTGAAACCAATACTGCTTAAGGCGCGCAACAACATCTGTTTTTGGAATGTTTTCTCAACCACCCATAAGAAATATATGTAAAATTGTTTTCTTGGCTCTAAGCACTAAGCCAGCTTACCTGGCCGCGTGTATTCATTTTAATTTATATATTACATACTTTAATAATTAATTAAGTTCACATTTTGTCTACAAAACAAATCTTGCATTAAAACAATCTGAAGACCAACAAATCAATCAACAGTGTATTTGAATAGTTTGCCAAACGCCTCAATGTCCACACGTAAGGCACGAACATCTCCTTGGTGTCGCCTCGACATGATCTTTCCACTTATCACCTGATCCTTCTGCACCATTTGTGGCTCCTCCATGAAAAAGACCGTCTGTTTCCAGTGTGTAGGAGTCGCAACTGGCGAAGTGCTGAACATGATTTGATTGTCCAGATCAAAGAACGTGTCGAAGTAACCGACAAAGGCGCCCAGCTTGCCCGTTTGAGTGCACTTCAAATGGAATTCATGTGTGAAATTTGAATAGTTCTGATCAACGGTCATCATATCAAAGCTGGCTATTTCTTCGCTCTCGGTTAGTATGTACTCTGGATTCACAACCTCAATGAGCGGCTCCTCTATGCTGCGCTTGCGCAAATCACTCATATCCACTCCATAGACATCCGACCAGAACTCGACGTGCTGATCATGCAGCGTCTCATTTATGCCCAGCAAATGGAGAGTGCAACGATTGGGCAGAATATTCCCGCTGGGATTCAGATGATTCTCGCGTGCATAAATAATCGTGTCCAACATGCCCTCGTAGAGCAAGAAATAGCCCATCCATTCCGATATAATGACATCGTATTTGGCTTCCGGCAGTTCTGTGTCTTCCAATCGACCCTTTACAAGCTTCACATTCTTCACATTGTTTTTTCTGTTTAACGGGAAGCAATAGAAATGACAACTCTACATTAATTTAAATAATAATAATAAAATTGATGAAATCAATCGTTAAATAACTAATGTTAATTTTAAATATATCCTTTCAATCATTCAACGTTTAACTTACCTGACTATATCCATAGCCGTATAAACAATCTCTGAATTGTCAATGCCAATAACGCTTTTGGCGCCAGCTTGAGATGCGAATATGGAAAGGATGCCCGTGCCACAGCCCACATCCAAAACTGACTTTCCACTCAAGTATTTCTGATTTTCCATTAGGGCTGAACGGTAGCTGCTAGTGCGCACCTATTTAAAAACAATAAAGAAAATTTTTTTGAAATAATTAACTTTTAGTTACACATAGTAGTTATAATAGTCTACCGTATCGCTCAGCATTTCGTGATGGATGCCAAAGTGTGAATAGCTATTGAAATATTCTTTATCCAGCGTCAGAGAATTCCGCACTACTCCATTCTTGGTTGCAGCGGTTTCCTTTCCGTCACTGTGCACCTTCTGTAGCAGATCTCTGTAGTCGTTGCGCATGCGTTCCATATCCTCGCTGGCTTGTTGCAATAATTTCCCTTGTTCGGCAATCCGTTGAAGCAGCTCAGGCACGCTAGCAACTGGCTGTGGAACATCAGTTGTGATAGTATCGTAGTCATAGCATAGCCATGACTCGTACTGAAAGGGCTTTAGATACTTTTCATCATTCCATTCTGGTTGTTCCGTTAATAGCAACTGCTCTGCAGTTATTCGACTTCCACGTATGTAATTTATTAACTTAATGAATGCATACTGATCCATTTGGAATTTCTGCTTAAACTTCGACAAATTCACTTTGTGCTGTCTATTTAAATGCTCGATCGCAGGATCGATACTGGGAAAAACTTGAGTGCAAAACAAGCAAGTTGTCGGTTCTTCCTCACCTTCGTCTTCAATATCTTCATCATCCTCTATGTCTTCGAATGCTTCCTCATCAGAGCTGGACTCATTAACTATTATTAGAAATACATTTCTTAACAGTTTATTCCTGATATATTTTTATATTACTTTACCTTTATTTTCTGTGTTATTCATATTAAGTAAATAATGACTAAATGATCAATAACACCAAATATTTTGAAGGAGTTTTAGATAGCAGCACGTGCGGAAAGAAACAATGTTACCACACCCCGGCAAATGCTATAAAACTATCGATAACTAATGTTCTTTTCGCATCCCTGCACTTGCATAACCCTGTTTGTGGTTGCAATAACATGTTTCAGGTGCGTAGTTGAATTTAGTTTCATTTATTACTTAAAATTTATACTTTTGTTTCAATTCTCCTTACTTAGGTATTTAGAAGCTTGCGTTTGACGCAGCCTGTGCGCTTTGCATCAGCACTAAGAAGCACAGCAACAAATCCGCCATCGAGCTCAGCTGATGCCTCTCCTGCTGTCAATATAGGCGAAACCGATAAGCTATACAGTAAATTGGAGATCGAGCTGCGGGGCATTGATCCGGCTGTTCTGAAAAGTTACACCTGGTTTGCCACAACCGCTGCCGAGCAGTTGGGCATTGAGCTTGGCAAATGGTAAGTAAGGCTTTAGATATATGATATAATTAACATTTTTGATTTAATGCTCTATTTTAAACACTTGCAGCTGGAGCCCCCGCAAGGCACACCATGAACGTATGACACTGCTTAAGTCGGTCCACATCTATAAAAAACATCGCGTGCAATATGAGATAAGAACTCATTTTCGATACATGAACTTCCACAAGCTGACCGGTTCGACGCTGGACACATTTCTGGAGTACATCGAACGTAATTTGCCCGAAGGCGTGGCGCTACAAGCAGCCAAGACAGAGCTGCAGCAGCTTCCCGCACACCTGCAACAGCCGCCAGAACAAGTTTAACTTTAGCTTAAACATTTACACAAATTAGCTATAAGTGTTGCACATTGATTTACGTACATATTTAACTATTACACATTTGATAACAGCCATTGAAGCGATTAACAACAGTAGCGTGGAGATTATTCCTCAATGGTTAAAAACAAATAAAGTGTTTTAATCAAAAATAGTAGCCTATTGATAAGGATAAAGTTGTTATTGGGTTTTCACGGTTCAGGCCCCACCAGTAGTTTTACCGATAAGGCGTGGTCTTAATACCAATATTCCAATCAAATCGAACACAAATATTCTCTATGTAAAAAATATAATTATTTGAGAGAATATTCTATATACTTTAAATAAATCAGTACAGTTTGTAGAATTAATTCAAAGCGAAAAACATTTATAATGAAATGCCAATGATAGAATATGGAACAGAATGGAAATATATTATATTACATTTTTAACTTTTTATAGATAGATAGTTTTATATATATATATATATATATATATAATATAAGATCATTTTTGCAACACTTAATCTATAATAAGTTAGAATATGGCCTATGCGATACGCTGAGCACCATTCAATATAAAATGAAGCGTATTGTATTTTGTTATTTGCTATACAGCCAAGCCAATGTACAATGATGATAGGGAATATCACGAATTTGTATTAATCGTATCTTGACAGTCATAACGGGATCTAAAAATTTGACAAAACCAGAATACTTTTGGCCAAGCACTTCAGTTGCGTGCTTTAGCCCTAAGCAAACGAATCTTCAAAATGCAATCGGGTCACATATTGCGCCTGCTTTTGGTTACTGCCTCGCTCTATGGCTGTCTCTCGCCTGTTGAGTGTATCTACGAGGGTGCAATAATGGAATTCCTAGAGGAGTTGCGTATGCGCATGTGTCACCCTATACCCAATTTGGGTTTGCCTGCATTGGATCCACTAGAGCTAGGTCCTGCCGAGACAGCTGTGAATAACCAATACCTTATCGAGTGAGTGCCAGCTAATTATATTATATTAGAGATATATTTATATTTAATGCTTGCAGCTTTACGGGTTCGATTGACGACTTTCAACTGAAAGGACTTTCAGATTTCGTTATAAATACACTGAAAATTAATGCAGTTCCCGGTTTACGTAGCACAATTAATGTCACCTTGCCGCACACCTACTTCAAGTCTCTTTACACTGCCAAGGGATCATTGGCGTATATTCTAAATTTGGCTGGCGATGGCAATGCAGAGTAAGTAATAAATAAATAAAAATAAATAAAAATACATTTTGTAATCTATAAATTTTATACTTCAGAGCATCAGTGAAGGATTTTTCGCTTCTAATTTCATGGAAACTGAAGCTGTCGTCTTCATTATCCATTACAGATTTGCAAATTGAAATGCTTTTGGGAGACTTAAAAGTAAATTTTGAAAATTTATTGGAGGAGGAGCGAATTGATATTTTTCTACATGATTTAATTAATGAAATGGGTGTCGAGTTATTGGATGATGTATGGAAATATGAGCAGCCTAAAGTAATTACAAAAGTCGAAGCGGTACGTTACTCAGTTTATATATATATATATATATATATATATATATATATATATATATATATATAATATATGAATAACAAAAAATTATTTACACAAAATACATTACAGTTAATCAATAGTAAACTCCCGGCAATTATACAAAGTATTATTGGTGGCGGTGGTGGAGGCTCTGAAAGACCACCCATTTTTGAAGGCGTCGAACCAGATTGTAAACTAAATAAGGCTGATTAATATGCATACTGAATTTAGCAATAAAAATATATATACATATATATAAACTTCAAGGGTGTTCCACTCTTTTTATTGGTTATAAATCTCTTGACGCATACATATGTGCACACCGCAACGATAAGTTGTGCGATAAAATGTATATATTTAAAACATATGCACTAATATGTTGATAAAATGCACAAACACCTATAAAAAACACTTATTATTCTAATCCTATCAGTATCAGCAAAGTATTGCAGATAAGCTGAATGCCATTAGCTACTTAACAGCTTCGAAGTGGGGTCTTGATATTGCCATTTATTAATTTATTGCTATATCGTGTCCTAAAATTTATTTTTGAATTATTTAAATTTTGGCGCGTTTGTTATCAGCTTGGCAGCGCCAACCTAGTAAGTAGGGCTGCGGTATTGGATGTTTTCGATTAATGCTGAGCGTCACTAGAGCAGCACTGTTTTTAGCCAGCCTTGCCACATCATGAAAGTGAACATAGAATTTTCCAGAGCAGAGCAAGGCGCTTATAAGTAAGGGCACAATCGTACGCCATCATTATTCCTAATACAAGTGCCAGTTTGATCGAACGTTTGAGTGTCGGTTCGGCAGAAAGAAATTTAAGTGGGACAAAGTGAAGTAGCAATTACACGGTTATTACATATATTTAGTACATTTAAACTGAAAAATACATAAAGGTAAGTTTTATAATCAGAATTTTACATTTTTTCATTGTCATTGAAGTAGTACAAAGCACTAATTCGGCACGTGTTCATTGCCGCGTGTTTGACCTGAAAAAAATTCCATTGATTTACATGTGCTTTACGAAAAAAAAAATCAATAATTTGACGTTAAGTGCAATGGTGCAAGTCGTTTTGGGGTCATTTAAAAAACAGCTTTGTCACTAAATTATATGTATAAATAATTATGGCTGCAAGTGACTGAACTTTAGTATGCGAACAAAAATACTTAAACAAAATGTAATATATCACGTATATTAACGTACATATGTACATACATATTGCGTCATTCAATTTTTCTGCTGCATTTGGAACTTCCAATAAATAATTAAAGCCTTACGTTTATTGAACATTGCCTATATACATATACATGTTAATGGCTTCTCGAAATTTTCGTGATTTGTCTAGAATGTGTTGCTGGAATATTCCATTGAAAAAATTGCCGCATCACATATGTACATACATACATAATATATTCCATTCGCCTACCTACTTATTATGAGTCATATCATTCGGCCACTGACGTATGAGTTTATATTTATAATTTAAAAATATTTCGTTAAAAATGAGAAACAATTAATGGCTGAAGTGTTTCGATTTAAGCTATTTTTATTTTATCCATTTAAAATGCGTTGCTAACCGGCATTTCAAACTATACTGATGTATGCGATATTGGAATAAAACATGTTCAAATGTATATATGAAAATTAGCGCGCGCGTGCTTGTATACTATTGCCGTCTCATTCATGCGTACAATACAAGGTTCAAAATTATCGGTCTGGCAGCGGCGTGGTTCTATATACATGTAGATGCATACATACAAATACATATGGGTATGTGTGTTTGTGGTTTATAGTATTCCAGAATTTTCGCCATTGTGTCCATGTGGTACTTCCATCCCTTGGTGAAATTTAGCAGCTGCAGTTGCAGCTGAAATTATACTCTATTGTTACAGTATGTTGATTGGGCATTTGCACGTAATGAATTCTACATACACCTGGATGTACATAAGTGTCTAGGCCATATACATTAGTCATTTGTTCGCGTTTCACCATTTTTGGTTTTTGCTATGAGATTAGCTACAACCTGTTTCCGTTTCATGATAAATTGTATATAAAAGGACTGAAAATGACCAGAACATTAACTTTCGCTTTGTGAAGGACAGAGTTGTAGCCTTTGTTTCCAATAAACCAACTGAATAGCTTGTTAATTAAAATAAAAATAATTTAAATGAATATATGCATTTCCGTTCAATTATATAAATATTAATTTATAGTCATAAAATAAGTGACAAACTTATAAGTTCCAAAGTTCTCAATCGAATGATTAATCGATTGTTTTTTAATTTGCAAGGCAATCGTATTTGTCAGTTGAAATGTCACTAACGAAGTAAATTGTTTAGGGTCGTTGACACTAGAACAAATAAAAACAATATATACTTGTAAAAAAATCTTCTAAAACTTAGACATTTTCTTTATTATTTACAGATGTCTAAAGCTCCAGCTGTTGGTATTGATTTGGGCACAACCTACTCTTGCGTGGGTGTGTTCCAGCATGGCAAGGTTGAGATCATTGCCAACGATCAGGGTAATCGTACCACCCCATCTTATGTTGCCTTCACGGAGACGGAGCGTTTGATTGGTGACGCCGCCAAGAACCAGGTGGCCATGAACCCAACCCAAACGATCTTCGATGCTAAGCGTCTGATTGGTCGCAAATTCGATGATGCTGCCGTGCAGTCTGATATGAAGCACTGGCCTTTTGAGGTCGTTAGTGTTGATGGCAAGCCCAAGATTGAGGTTACGTACAAGGATGAGAAGAAGACCTTCTTCCCCGAGGAGATCTCCTCCATGGTGTTGACCAAAATGAAGGAGACCGCGGAGGCGTACCTGGGCAAGACGGTTACTAATGCCGTCATCACTGTGCCTGCCTACTTCAATGACTCACAGCGTCAGGCAACCAAGGATGCTGGCACCATCGCCGGTTTGAATGTGTTGCGTATTATCAATGAGCCAACTGCCGCGGCCATCGCTTATGGCCTGGACAAGAAGGCTGTTGGAGAGCGCAATGTATTGATTTTCGATTTGGGCGGTGGTACTTTCGATGTCTCCATTCTGTCGATCGATGACGGCATCTTCGAGGTCAAATCTACGGCTGGTGATACCCATCTGGGTGGTGAGGATTTCGACAATCGTCTAGTCACTCACTTTGTGCAGGAGTTCAAGCGCAAGCACAAGAAGGATCTGACCACCAACAAGCGTGCTCTGCGTCGTTTGCGCACTGCCTGCGAGCGTGCAAAGCGCACCCTTTCCTCCTCCACCCAGGCGAGCATTGAGATTGATTCGCTGTTTGAGGGCACCGATTTCTACACCTCGATCACGCGCGCTCGTTTTGAGGAGCTGAACGCTGATCTGTTCCGCAGCACTATGGACCCTGTGGAGAAGGCACTGCGCGATGCTAAGTTGGACAAGTCGGCCATTCACGATATTGTACTGGTCGGTGGCTCCACCCGTATCCCCAAGGTACAGCGCTTGTTGCAGGATCTGTTCAACGGCAAGGAACTGAACAAATCCATCAATCCCGATGAGGCTGTTGCCTACGGTGCTGCCGTCCAGGCTGCTATCTTGCACGGCGACAAGTCACAAGAAGTGCAGGATTTGTTGCTGCTCGATGTTACTCCCCTGTCCTTGGGTATCGAAACCGCTGGAGGTGTGATGAGCGTGTTGATTAAGCGCAACACAACCATCCCCACTAAGCAGACCCAGACCTTCACCACCTATTCGGACAACCAGCCCGGTGTGTTGATTCAGGTCTACGAAGGTGAGCGTGCCATGACCAAGGATAACAATCTGTTGGGCAAGTTCGAGCTTTCGGGCATCCCACCTGCACCACGCGGCGTGCCTCAGATTGAGGTGACCTTCGACATTGATGCCAACGGCATTCTGAATGTCACCGCCCTGGAGCGTTCGACCAACAAGGAGAACAAGATTACGATCACCAACGACAAGGGTCGTCTGTCCAAGGAGGACATTGAACGCATGGTCAACGAGGCTGAGAAGTACCGCAACGAGGACGAGAAGCAGAAGGAGACCATCTCTGCCAAGAACGGTCTGGAGTCATATTGCTTCAATATGAAGGCCACTTTGGATGAGGAGAATCTGAAGAGCAAGATTTCCGACTCTGATCGCACCACCATCTTGGATAAGTGCAACGAGACCATCAAGTGGCTGGATGCCAATCAGCTGGCCGACAAGGAGGAATACGAGCACCGCCAGAAGGAGTTGGAGGGTGTCTGCAACCCAATCATCACCAAGCTGTACCAGAGCGCTGGTGGTGCTCCAGGAGGCATGCCCGGCATGCCTGGTGGTATGCCCGGAGCGGGTGCTGCCCCTGGCGCTGCTGGAGCCGGCGGTGCTGGCCCCACCATCGAGGAGGTCGATTAAAGAATTCACCAACCATAACCACAAACCAAACAATAAATCAATTTATACATTTTACACAACTTGGATTCTAAATTAGAAAACACCCAAAAACAAGAAAATCAACAAGAACAAACGACAATTGCTCTTGAAAACTATATTATAATACAACTGCAACATTTAAAATATATATATAAAACAAAAAAACCCCAAACACCACTACATACATAGGATAATATATATATATGTTATAATATTATCATAATAAATCGATCGATCATCCAAATAATATTTGCTTCTACTTGAATAAAATAAATTAATTTTGAGATTTGCAAAAAAAAAGTTTGGGAAATTGGGGTTGGAAATGCCTGACATGGGCTAAGTGCGTACACTTTCTAATCTTTGGAATTTACAAATGGTTAAAATTTGCAAAAATGGAAAAGCCACGAAACTAATTTAAAACAGTTAAAATTTGTAGAAATGGGGATTTTATTCATTTCTAGTGTAGCATAACTTTGGTCTTCATGGTATTTTTCCACAATCTCAGCTGCACACTCAAAGAACGTTCAATGGGAGAGTGGGTAAAAAACTAATACATAAGCACTCAATAGCTGTGACTTAGGTTGAGTGAGTGAATGACTTTGTATCAGCAATAAAAGCGAGTGAGGGTGATGTTCTAGCGGACCAGAGCTGAAACTGGTTAGTCGCAGTGCATTGAAGTGCTCTAATTGTTTTTTGGGTGAAATATTCAATAATGATAAGACAGCAAATTCATGCAAGTAATTTTTAAAATATAGAATTACACACAAACGAGTCTGTATATGTATATTTATCTGTTAATGTGTGTATAAATATCTATCTCCAAACTTTTGAACATTCATATTTTTGGATATACATATGTATGTACTCTTGTTATTTTGTTTTGATTAAATAAAATGTTTATTCTTTAGCTCTCTTACAAACACCTCTCACTCACTGTCCCTTTTTGTCTATCCCTCTTTATTCCCTTCACTTTTAAACTAGCTTAATTAATTTGTAATGAATGTCTATTGAGCTTGTGCTCAGTTTAAAGTTTAATAATTTAACCTATATAAATATTTCGGAACTATTCAACTCAATTTATTTGTATATTAATTTTGCAATTTGATGTGATCAATATAAAGTGGTTGCAGTTTTTCGCAGAGCTGTAATAATCATAATAAATAATTTATTTAACTTATATAATCGATGAGCCGCTCTTGAGTGCCTAATCGACCCAAGCAAAGTTGCCATCCTTGTCTAGCTTGGCGACTCGGCTAATCACCGGCAGCTCACTGTTGTTGGGCTTATAGGTGCCCTGATCCTGGTTCCAGTTGTCCTCCTTAATTTGCACCGATCTCACTCTGCGTCCAAAAACATTGGCCGGCTGCTGTTGCTCATTTATGCCAGGCTTCATGCTGAGCGTTAAGTCGGCTTCCAATTGGTGCTGCTCGAGAGTTTTCTGGTGGGGCGTGCCCAGCTTCTTTTCCTTTCCGCTTACCTGGTCCAGGTACGATTGCCACTGCTGCAGCTTGTCTTCGGCAGCGCGCAGTTGCTCGATGCTGCGCTCATGGCCAGGATTTAAGCCGATTGGTTGAATGCCCACAATCTCGTTCAGGTCGATCTTAATGGGCGCCAAAGCGGAAATGGCGCGTGATAATCCGATCTGCGTGTGACGTATACGATGCTCAGTGAGATCGGCGCCCAGCAGCTCCTCGTGCGGGTCCATTCGTATGGGAATTACTTTATTGATCACAAAGAGCAGCAAGAAAGTCGAGCAGATGCCCCAGCAGGCCAAGCAAAGGGCAGACAACATTTGGATGCCCAGCAAATACCAGCCGCCGCCCTTGAACAGTCCACTGCGTCCCTTGGTTGTATCCATGGGCAATGGATTATCGGCGAACAGCCCGACGGCAATGACTCCCCAAATGCCACAGATCCCATGTACCGAGCTCGCACCAACCGGATCATCTACGCCCAGTCGATCAAACAGCGGCATACTGATCACACACAGCAACGAGCCCAGTCCTCCAATGAGTAGCGCCTCCCAGGCGCGATAGAGAAAGCAACCAGCCGTAATGGAGACCAGGGAGCCCAGAATGCCATTAATCAGATCCATGATATCTAAGCGGCCATCGTGACGCCAGAACGAATATCTGCATTTGAAATGATTTATAGATTTCTCGAAAAATCTTTGTGCTCGATCCTTACTTACACCGAACTGACAAATCCGCCGCCAAAGGATCCCATCATGGTCATCACGGCGGCACGTGCTGCATACTGCCATTTGGCACCGCTGACGCCATATGTGCTGCCCGAGTTGAAGGCCAGCCAGCCCCACCAGAGCACAAAGAGACCCATGCACGCATTTACTGGATTACCCAGTGGCAGTGGATCAATGCCCTCCGCGTAGCGACCTAGACGAGGCCCTAACATGGCAGCCGAAGCAAACGATGCAGCGCCTCCAATCAAATGCACTGGACCACTGCCCGCAATGTCTACAGCGCCCAGATTATTGAGGAATCCATGCTCACCCCACACCCAGCCAGCGGGTATGCAGTAGACCACAGTGTTCAGGAACGAGAACACACAGTAGGCCTTGAAATTGCAGCTGTGAAGTGCAAGGAATATCATAATTTATAATTTTATATCAAATCATATAAAAATCATATATTATCATCTATTATCGTTTTTTTTGTAACTCATATCAAATAGTATGATAATAATAATATAAAAATATATTATAGTACATTGATCAGATATTATATCAAATGATGTGATATTTTATTATATCGTTTTATCAAATTGTCTTATAGATATAATGAAGCCAACAAAATATAATGCAAATATATCAACTATGAATCAGGCAACTTTATATGGGTCCTGTAGATTTTTGTGAATTTCTATTTTCTATTCTATTTATCTTTTCCCAGTTTGGGTTTAGTTTTATTATTTTAATTACAGATTAAAACTCAACATGTCCAAGACTTTCAAAAACGAAGAATCAGACAAAATTTTACGCAAATTACAAATATTAATGAAATAGAATAGATTTAAAAAATATAATAAAAGGAATGTTTCAGCAACAATTTATTTGCTTACCGCTCGGCCATGGCGCCGCTAACAATAGTCGTTGCTGTTGTTGCAAACGATAGTTGAAAGAGGAAGGCGGCAAAGATCTGACCCATTAGCTCGTCCCCAACGGGCGGATCAAGCAAAAAGTCTCCGATGGCCATGAAGGGATTGGAGAAAGGGCCACGTCCAAAGCTCATGCCGTAGCCAAAGAGCCAGTAGGTGAAGCCACCCAGGACGATATCAATCACGTTCTTCATCATGATGTTTACCTCGTTCTTGATGGAAACACAGCCAGATTCGAGCATCCCGAACCCCGTTTGCATCGTAAAGATGATGAAGGACGAGGTTAGCACCCAATTGGTATCCTCGATCGACAGATCATAGAGTCCCGGTATCACATAGCTACTATTACGAATCACGCCCTTCAGCGCAACCATCTGCGACGCTGTCACATTCTGCAACTTCATTTTATTATTTTCCTCCTCTTATTAGCTATTTTAGTTCCAATCTTTCACGTCCAGTGCTTAGGTGAGTTGCTCTAGTAGTGAACACTACAAAATTGTTTTCATTTTCAATGCGAATACTCACAAATCACATTCATTTGATTTGAATGCAAGCTAATCGCAGCACCCAACCAAAAGGCTAAATTATTTAGCTTCATTTTGTGTGCGTGTTGTTTTCGAGCGAGCGAGCTAATTATACCCTGTGCTAAGTGCCAAAGTTCTACTAGGGTATTCAATACTTTTAAATATAGCTTTTTCAATCAAAATCGGCAAAAATATATCAGAGCAATATATACTGATAAAAATATCTATCTATGCTTTAGTTAATTTAATATATTTTTAAAAAAATGTTCTTTTGTTTTTTTTTTTTAATAAATAAACATATTTGGTTTTTAAAATTTTATTTTACGTATATAAAATAATACAAAATTTAAACATATGTATATAAAAATATACACAAATAAATAATACTATACATACATAATAAAAAATATATGATTTATTATTATTAACTTATATTTAAAAACAATTATTATTATATATTTATTAATTTGTACACATATACTTTTCTTTTATGTAAATTCTATTCATACAAAAAAATTAAATTAGAAACAAATTATTTGTATATGTATATATTTTATCCTTGGAGGACTTAGGTAAATTAAATGTCTTTTTAAAACGTGGTTCCACTACTAAACTTTAAACTTGAATTGCGATTAAGATAATGTTCTTGTCGCTGTTTCCGATGACGGCGTTGTTGTTGTAGTCATTGCATGACTTCAAACACTTTGCAAAAATAATGAGCACATTTTGTATAAAATTCAATTAGAAATTTTGTCATTTTAGTTTATTTTCACTTTGTAGTCATGAAAGGCAACTTACTTAAATTTGAAATAATTTAAAAGATAACGTCATATGACTCTCAATATGTTGCAGAGCACATCAAAGAGCGACAGTTAAATTTGAGATATTACATGTTATTGAATACTATGAGCACTGTAATATTTTTGTCTTTATTAGCTTTTTTTTAATTTTTTAGATTTAATTGTCAGTTACAATCGAATGTTAAATATCATCATCCAAAATCATAAGCTAAAGCATACTTTGAGCTGCATTAAGATACGTTAACGTAACTTGATTTTGCGCCATTTTATGCTCCATTTGCGTTAACGTAAGTTTATAACGTTACTTCCTTTAACTTTACGTCGTATTTAGTATTTTTAGTATTTACGGAAACTTTGAAGCTCAATTTTGATATTTCGACGTTACCACAAACGGTCACTCAGATCAATTTTAGCACTAGTTGGTATTGCTCGAACGTTCGTTAAAACCGTTGAAAATATCAAATAAAACTGTGTATCTTATAACAATTGAAAGTTAATTGTGCAGTTGTGAGTGCATATTAACGGCAGAAAAATGTATTTTTTGGCAGTGCTTGCGTTCATTGGAAATGCCAAAGGTAAAAGTATTTAGCAAAACTGAAAAACTTTATACACACACACATCTATAGAGCCATATCCTTGCTATACTAAAGAGAGTAAAACAGTGAAAATTTTAGATAAAGTTTCTTGCATGAGCTTAGGCTTTATGGTTGCAATGTAATTGATTTAAATGTAAATTATAATGAAAACTTAAAAAAATATGTTTTATTTTTTTCATTCTAAAATCAATTTCAATTTCTGTTCTCTATCTACAATAACTGTAATATGGTCCATGGCCACAGCAGAGTTTCACAATTTATGGGACACGGGGCACACATACACATACAAGCACACACACATACACATATACACCAGCGCTGCTCTCATTTTCTCAGTGAGGCAGCAACTCCTGCGAAAAGGGGGCATAACGCCTTAGCACTGGGCGCTCTGAAGGAAGTGGCGTGCAAAATTGTGCGTTGTGCTGCCCATTCCGCTCTTACTTACTGCCTCTCACTCCCTGGCGCTCTCTCTCGCTCTTATTTGCTCTCTGCTCTGTCTGTATGTATGTGTGGGTGGTTCTTCGGTGTGCTGTTCGTTTTTGCATGTATGTATACTTTTTGCATGTGTTTGGGTGTGTGCCAGTGGGCTTGGATTGGATGTGTGTATGTGTGTGTGTATGTCTGTTGCAAAAATTTCCCTTAGAAACTCGACCGAGAGTCAGCAATTCTTTTTCGTTGAGCGGGGGCGTAAAGCGCGCTGTTTGCCATTTTCGTTCGTGTTTCCTGCCTAGCCGTTCGCAATCGTGTTTTGTCGTTCGTGTCGACTCTGTCGACTGTGTTAGTGCATGTTATTGCAGCCCCTTTTCCACTTTCCTGCTGCCAGAGGACGATTGCTGGATATATTTGTTTTTAATTTGAATTTCCTTTTGCTGTTTAGCATTTAAATTATGTTGAAAATGTAATGCGTTTGCATTTAATTTCATTCAAGTGATAAATGTTATGGCCATCATGTACATGCACACTCATGCCTGCATAAGTATATATATGTGTGTGTATATATGTATCTATAGATATATCTAGGTATCTGGGAGTCTATGGGAGAGAGGCTAAGGGGGTACAGCACCTGCTGCATTTTCATTATGCCAGTGCATATGTATGCGTTTATGCGTGTGTGAGTGTTGAGAGAGTGCTGGGCGAAAAACGGTAACTGCTAAATCAGCAGCAAAGCGAAACTTGGTCAAGTGTGTCAAAATAAAGAATCGTACAGTTGTTCGAAAACTTATATGTACATACATACATAACTATGTTTGTAGGTAAATACATATACATATATATTTGTTCAATATTTTAGCAATTGATTTCATTTCAACCTATATTTATTAATATATGTTATATAAATATAAATATTAATATATATTAATAATATTTGAAAATCTATTATTATTAAGGAACTTTTTGTTTTTAACTTATAAGTTAATTACTATTTTTATTTATATGTTACACCTAAAGAAATTTTAATCCTAATTAATTGTTTTTATTATTATTTTGTATATATTTTTGTTCTTATTCTAATTTTTCTTTTAAAACCCACAAGTTTGTGAAAATAATAAAGCCAACATATTTTTAGAGTTTTCCATTTTCTAGTTCATTATTTGTTTAAACATTACGTTTATAAATATACTCATGTTTTAAATAAAAATGTTGAACTAGTTTAAGAATATTTATATTTCATTTATGTATATTATATATATATAATTTTTATTTAATGTTTAAAATTACAATACTAAAAATATATTTTCTGATCCTTGATACATTAGATAGCAACGCTGTGAGCTCCAGCCTCATCCAAGGCGGTCATTGCCGCGATTACAATGGCAAATTGTATGAGACTGGCATGCATTATATGCCCGGGCCGGACTCCTGTCGCCTGTGCATTTGCGACAGTGGCTTACCCAAGGCGTGTAAGATGGTGCTATGCGAAGCGTTCAGTAAGTGCAAGTCCTTTCAAACTGTTGGTAGCGGCAACAATTGCTGCGAGGTCATCTGCCTCGATGATCAGTTCAGCGATGGCAGCACCGACTTTGGCATTTGACTGGTGGCCAGTGGCATTACGGCCACGCTGTCCTTATCCTTGTTGTTCTTCCTGGTCAATCGATTGAGACAGCGTAAGATGCGAGCACGTGAAAATCGCCAGAATGCGGAGGATCAGCGCAGTATTGTGGGCAGCATTGGGTGAGTTTCCACAGAGTTTACTTTTCCTTATTAGCTTATTTATATACAAAATCCCTTACAGTTACATTGCCGGCAATATGGGTTACATGGAGGGTAATCTTAGTGCTATCGACTATTCTTATGGCGCCGCTACCACGCATTATCCACTGTGGAAACCACCTAGTGGTTATTTTCCGCGCGGCGAGGCACCACCACCGTATGAGGAAGCAGTCGCAATATCCCAGGCAGAAGCATTGAGTGCTCAGTGCACCGTAACTCTGCCAAGCCATGTGCAGCGCCAGGCTGTGGCCAGTGTGAGCCAGCAACAGCAATTGCAACAACAGCAGCAACTACAGCAGCAGCACCTTCAACAACATACGCTGCAGCTGCATACTCAGCCACAACAACATGCACATCCCCATGCCTACGCCCAACAGCTGATGCCCGTTGCTGCAACTCATCCGCATGCACATCAATTGAGTGCTGCGGCCGCTGCTGCAGCTGCCGCACAATCCAATCAGTACACGCAGAGCACTACAAATTTGATCAATATAAACATCAACAGTGGCGGCGTTACCACAATTGCTACGGGCGAGAATCACCAACCACCTTACAGCTTGCAAAATGAGCAACAGCAACAGCAACAGCAACAGCAACAACAGCAGCAACAACAGCAGCAACAGCAACAACAACTCCAGCAACAGCAGCAGCAGCAACAACTCCAACAGCAACAGCAGCAGCACAGTCTAGAGCAGCAGCACCAGCAGCAACTGCAACAGCTCTCTGCACCGACTCCAAGTAATGCGATCTGTGTGCAAACCATGCCCACTCCCAAGCCCAATGTCAACAGCGAGTGCAGCTATAAGAATTGCCATCTTAATATAAGCGCCAGTGTCACGACCGCTGCAGCCACTGCTGCTGGCAGCACTTCCAGCTCGCTGGCCTATGCTGCAGCACGTCGCACGCCACGTGGCTCACAGGAACTGCTGCAACAGCATCCGCAGCAGCAGCAGCAATATCTGACTGTGGCTGATGTGGAAATTAATGCGAGCGCCAGTGCAGCTAGCTATCATTCATTGCCCGCCACGAACGACATGCTGGTCACGCCCACACACCACCTGGCACAGCAGCAGCATCAGCAGCAACATCATCAGCAATTGCAGCACCAACAGCAGCAATTGCTCGCCGCAGCCTTGTCCACAACGGCCATAGACATGCTGCCAGCCATGGATATAGCGACGATAACAACTCCATCGACATGTAGCAGCGGCACAGCTGATTCGGTTAGCCAAACGCTGCCCTTACCCCTTCCGCTGCATGCTGCACTCAAGTCACAGCAGCAGCAACAGCAGCAGCAGCAGCAGCAGCAACAGCAGCAACAACAGCAGCAACAGCAGCAACAGCAGCAGCAACAGCAGCAGCAGCAGCAGCAACAACAACAACAGCAGCTGCAAGGCAGCAAGACGCCCTCTAGCTCGCGTCGCTATCATCGCACCATACCGCGCTACTTTGCTGTTGCCGATCCGCTTCAGGTGGTCAGTGTCAAACCAAAGTCCAGCATTAGCACCAGTTCCAGTTCGAGCACGGATAAGACGAGTAAGAAGCCCATGTGCCAATGCCCCATACAGCATGTTCCCATGTCCTACATGGGCAGCAATGCCAATGCCAATGCCAATGCATTCCTTAGCGGCGCCGGCAAACTATTCGCATCCAATGGGAGTAATGCCTGCGCCCTTTCTCCGAGCTCAAGCACACGACACGCCGCCACCCTAGCTTACGGTCAGCGCGCCAAGTCTACAACTAATCTGCAGCTGCAGCAACAGCACGGACAGGATCTGCTAAGCAACCGTAATGCGTGCGCTTATGACACAAAGATTGCTACCATCTCGAAGCAGGTGGGCGACGAGCTCCAGATGCAGCCACATTCTTCGCACAGCAATGTGTCAGGCATAATACCGCCGCCGCCGTTGCAGCATCATGATGATGTCAGCGCTCCACCCATTGTGCTAGGTCGCGTACAGAAGCGTTCCAGCAGCTCGAGCAGCGCTGCCGAACGAGCCCGCAGCAGCAGTGGTGGACGCAGTGCATCCAGCAGTGGAGCAGCAGCTGCTGCCCAATCCGGCGTCGATATGCTCTCCAGCGCCTATTTAAATCGAAAGGTGAGTTCGAAATGTAAGTAATCCCATTGTGAATACTGAACTCGATGGATTCCACACTGGAATGTACACATATGTATAAGAAATTTGATCACAAATTAAAAAAACATGTACATACATGTGCACACATATGCAACGGGGCAAATGAAACCAAGAAAATTGAAAATTTAATAATACAAGAATCCTAAATAAAGGGCTAACAGCTTAATTGTTTATTTGGCTATTAATAAAAATCAAATTTTTTAAATTAAAAAAAAAAACATATTTTTCTTGTTTTGGTTCGGTTAAGTTATTTAAATGTCTGTTTTAATATGAGAAACTTTATATTTGTATACTTTTTATATTATTTTTTATATTTCATATTTCTAGTTTCTTATTTATTTTTGAAACTTAAATTATTTAATATTTCATCCCACCACCAAATGAAAATTCGTTTTCGGGGTATTATATTGTAGTTTTCTAAAATGAATATAACTGACATAATGTATATATTCTTAGTTATAACGTCGACCTGAGTCTGATCTGTCCACATTCCTCTGCCCGTCCGTCTGACCACAGACTTATATTTTTAAATATTTATTTATGTATACTAAATGGACTGCGAGCTTATAATTAAAATTTTTATGCAATATAAATACTTTCTAATTATCTAGCTAATAAAGTAATTGCTTTCAACTTAAAAATTATTTTACTTTTCATGCGGTTTCATTCTCCGTAAAAATAAACATACATAAAAGCAGTTGACTTTTTGCTAATCTCGTTAGCAATCCTTACAGGTTGATGCATACTTAAGTTTGACACAGAAACAGCAGCAACATTTCTATAACCAGCAAGAACAGCAGCAGCAACAACAGCACAACAACGATCAAAGTAATCCAACTTTACCACCGAAACTCAACAAGAGTCTAACGAATTTAAAAACAGTAACAACCACTGCCAGCAGCAGCTGCAGTACGAACAGCAACAGTGGCAACACCATCAATAGCAACAGCAACAATAGTAGCAGTAGCAGCAGCAGCAACAGTAGCAGTGGAGGCAATAACAACAATGCTGTGGCCACCATTTACACACTCAGCAAGTCGACGGGCAGCAGCGTACATCAGCGGAAGGAGCAGGCGCCAACATTGACGCTGCCACCGAACAGCCCCTCATCCAGTTGCGGGGAGAAATCTAGCGGCAAAATCAACTCGAGCACATTTTATCCACTGGCCAACAATCATGTCACCTACACGCTGCCCAAGCACATCAGCGGCAAGATCTCTCTGAACAGCACCATCAACAGCGTGGTCAGCAAGGTGCCCTCCGTGATCAGCATTCCCCCACTCGAGAACAACAATGAAAAGGCGTCAGCGAGCAGCAAGAGCACCACACTGCCCAAAATACTGCGCGTCAAGCGTGACGGTGAACGAAACACTGCATCGACCTCTGCAACAGCAACATCAACAACAGTAACAGCAACAGCAGCTGCAGCAGCAGCAGCAACAACTACCAATAATAAAACTATTGCCAATTGCCAAATGCCCAGCTATCCGCAGCTGGTGGCTAAGGTGCAGAGTGGGCGCAGTGGCACGCCCAGCAAACAGCTGCCTGTGTGCACCACATCGAAGAACTGTTTGAATCCTAGCGAGCATTTCCTGCCCAACGATACTAGTCTGGACGATGACTATCTAAGCGAATGCGAGAACTGCAAAATCGCACAGAGTGCCAAATATTATCTAGACGCTGAGATGAGCGGTGGTGGTGTGGCCGGCGGTTTAACACCACAGGAAACCATGACGCTACAGCGCAAATCACTAGAGGAAACCAAAGAGGAGCCGCACGACAGTTACTACCGCAGCTCGCACACGCTGCCCAGCAATGCCAAAAAACATGGGTATGAATTCACAATAATATAGAAATTCATATATGAATCGAATTATTTACATATATTTTGTATATAGTGTCAGCAAAAACAATAATCGCGAGGCGTGGCAATTCTCTACAATCCCCGCGGCTAGTTCATCGGATGAGGACGTCAACGAATGAGATTTGAGCCATTTTCTTTAAGATGCCACACTGACATCCAAATGCCAACAAGTAAAGTGCATCCTAAAGAAAATGCAGGCTTCTACTTCTTCATCCAATTTATAACCCAAATGGCAAATACTAATTAAATAACTAATAGATAAAAACCTGATTACAAATTCGAAATATATTTGTAAAAAATTGTGTGCTAAATTTAGGTGTATTCTTATATTATATGTACTTGCAAATTGCTCAACGAAAACAATATTATATATAAATATAGATACATTAATATATATATATATATATATATATATATATATATATTTTTATGTAGCTATGATAACCAACATTGGCATGTAAAATTTGCTTAATTCTGCACAGATATATGTATATTTGTAACTATATAAGTACTAAATTGTATCATAATAGAGTTGCAAAATATTATTCAAATGGTTAGAAAAAATTTCAAAATTGTTAAAGATTATAAAATGTAAGGAGGAAAAACAAAAAAACAGAACAATTATAATATACTGCAACAAACTAAGTAGAAAGACTTTATGAAAAAAGTTTAAATTACAATTTTTCGATTTATATTATAATCGATCTAAATAAACATATATAGTATGTATTGCTTGTTTTATATGTGTATATATGTATGTAGAGCAGATATTGATTAGAAAGAAAACAAACTCCAATTTGCCAATAACTGTCAATAAATTATATTATGTATGTACAATATATATATATGTATATATATATATATAAACATGCTCTGTATGTTCTATGTAAGCTGACCAAAATTGCGAGTCGTATCCCCAGATTAAGCCAAGGCTCGCAGACAGAAATGTAATAATAAGCATTCATGAATACTCTCACACGCACACTCACTCATTCAAATAAAATGTAAATGTTAACTATCTAAGCGAGCTGAAGCTGAATGACTAATTTGAGAAAGGTGTTTAAAATGTATGTATGTTGTATGTTAAGTATACGCATGGATATCCAACAGCACTTTGAGGTGTTCAATGTTTGTAAGTAAAAGTAAGTAAAACGTAAAAAAAATGAAAGAATAAAATATAAACATAGATTGATTTCTTGCTTAGGATATAATGAATTGTACTTGTTATATGTATGAACTAAATATTGTTCTTCTAATTGTGTTCTACAATTATATTGAATATTATTTACTAAAAACGTCTATTAATAATACGACACAGACTTATGACAAATATTCAAAACAAACAAGCAAAAACAAAAAATTGTACACGAAATGGACAATGGAGTCCAGCATTTTTATCTTGTAAGAAACGCATACATATTCAAATATAATGAAAAAGTATGGTATTTATAATTTGATTTTTGAAGCAACGCACCAGGCTATAGTTTAGGCTCAGAGCTGTGGCTTGGCTTGTTTATGAATAGATAAAAAGTTGGGTTTTTTTTTAATATTATAAAAATAATTAAATGAAGTGTTTTGGAGTTAGCCCAATCTTCAGGTAGTTAAGGCCATAGAAATTATAGCATCAAACAAAGTACGACTATTATTTAAATTACATTATCTTAAAATTATTGTCTATTTCTTTAATGTAATTTTTTGTATCAGTTTTAATTAAAGTTACGTTATTTATAAACGAGCTTAGATCTCAATAGTTATATGAAATTCGCGACTTATAGAGTGGAAATTCTACAAAATTTTAATTATGACAAAATACCGCTCAAACTCTTATATATGAATTCTCACAATGAGTTATTTATAAATGTGTTCAATGAAACTAATGAAACAAATGAAATGAAAATCTGTTGTCAAATACTTAAGCGTATTTGAAGAAAGTATTTTAATAATTACAAATTAATCAATCTCAATAGTCTTAAAATAAACAACGTTTTCAGCAATTAAATAACAAACACAACGTATGTATGTGAATCGCGACTAAGTACGAATTTTTATTAATTAAGCTAAATAATATCGAAATAATTTCAGTAAACCAACACGAAAAAAAAATAAAAACAAATTCAAATAAACATACCATACATAGTAGATTACAATTACATTAGTCTGCGCTAGGTAAATGAATCAAGTGCGATACATAATTTAAAAAATACATTAAAAAAGAAATGTTTCAAAATATGTAATTTACCAAATACTAAGAATAAATCATGTTTCAAAAACGATAATGTGAAAATTGTAATAATATGCTTACAAAAATAAATGGATCTATAATGAAAATTGCATTAATTGTTGCTATATAAAACAACGTTGTTGAATATAAAACATTTTTAATTTAGAAGTAATTCTCTTAGATCTTCGCCTCTCTCCATTCCCAGATATGTAAAACAGCCATAAATTGTAGTTAGAATTATAAGAAATGCATACCATTTTTTACTTGTTTTTTTTTTTTTTTAGTTTTTGTATTTAAATCATAAAAACAATTTTACGATGTATCAGATTTGTTTTGTTTTATATAATATGTATATGGTATAACCTATTAGTTTCTTGTAATGCTTGGATTTGCTATACATGCATAACATTTCTCAGCAATAATCGTTTATATACATACAAAATTCAATAATTTAAGGTATGTATGCATCAATTTTCAGTAGTTCTTTTGCTTTAATTTCGTATTTGTTGTTTTTGTTTGTTTTTGCTATCAACGGACGTGAAGAAGGAGGAGGACGACGACGCTAGATTTATAGATGAAGAGACGGTGTAGCAAAATTAGCGAATTAGCCAAACGACAGAATCATTTGTGATCTCTCACACACACACGCACTTGAAACGCTTAAATTGAATATGGAGCGGGTCTGGTTGCTGATCATGTCTGTCCGTTTACTTCTTCGTTGGCTGACTATCCAATACGGGTGTAATTGTTTTGCCACCGAAGATCTGACCCCAGCCAATCAAACTACAAGCAAAATATAAATATTTCATTAAAATAACATGAGTGATATTCTCTTCTTTTTATTTCACTCACCGCCAATGGTTTTCCACACGTCTACTGAGCGCAATCTTCTCGCCCTTCTCCGTGCAAACGGGCGTTGTGAGCACAATCTTGGCCAGATCCCCCTTAGTAGCGGAGATGCGACCGCCGGTGCTGAGCGATCCAATGTTGACCAGCAAGATTTCATTGCGCTGCAGCTTTTCGACACGTGCACCCTTCTTGTCGCCGTCGGTGCGCACGCCGAGCAGTCGACGCAGAAGGTAATATGAAATTTCCAGCTCTATGTAAATGTCCGGCAAATTACCTACGGCGCCGAGCACCTGACCGACAAGTCGGTCGGCACGGCACAATGTGGGATCAATTTTAGTGCCCACACCGATCAAACCACCGGGCACCGCATACTGCAGCTCATTTTGTTCAGCAAACAGCGAAACGATGCGCGAGAAGATTGGACGGCAAGTGATATTGCCATCGCTATCCTTTGTGACAACACCGGGACGCACCTCAATTTCTTGTCCAACCTTTAGTACACCGCTCAATATCGAGCCACCGGCCACGCCGCCTTTGAGATCCTGCACTTCACAGCCAGGTTTGTTCACATCAAAGGATCGTATAACAATTAAACGGGGCGGCGCCTTAAAGTCACGCTGCGGCACGGGAATCTTGTTAACAATATACTCGCAGAGCACATCAATGTTGTACTTCAGCTGGGCCGAAATTGGAATAATCGGTGCACCCTCGGCAACGGTGCCCTGAACAAACTTTGTGATCTCCTCATATTGCTCCTTGGCTTGACTTTCCTTAACCAAATCAATTTTATTTTGCAATATCAAAATCTGTTTCAATTTCATAATTTCAATGGCAGCCAAATGCTCAGAGGTTTGTGGCTGTGGACACGACTCGTTACCTTGAAACAAAATGAAAACATGAGCAAATGTGTAACAGTTATAATTGTAATGCCTTACCAGCGATAAGCAGCAATGCAGCATCCATAACAGCGGCGCCGTTCAACATCGTTGCCATAAGAATGTCGTGACCGGGACAATCAACAAAGCTCACATGACGCACCAGTCTAAAGCGGCCGGAGCAGGCAAGACGCGCACATGGCATGCTGTCATCCTTACTAGATCCATCCGATACAAAGCTGGCCGGACGCGGGCACTTGGGATTATCGCACTTGTAGATTTTTGCATTGGCATATCCTGTGAACAAAGGATGCAAAATAAAAAGTGAATATAGTTAGCAAAAACACAATCTACTTAACTACTTATAAAAATAAGAAATATTGTTTACTTATATGAATTTCAATGAATATCTGTTATTTTCTGTGTCTCTACAGAGATTTTAAGATTATGAAATATTTAAATGTTATTACAATGTTTTTGGTGTTTATTTCAGCGATATTTTATTTAATATTTATAGTACGATTAAAAATTAAGACTTATTTTAATGAGCATTAACAATTATAAAATGCATAAAATATATAAGCAAAGTGCCAGAAAAAAAATTAAATTCTAGTGCATAATTTGCACATGTAATTAACAAAAATTAAAATTTTAAAAATAAGTATATTATAAAACAGTTTTAAAAATATGTGTGCGAAGTTTCAGAAATATACGATTAACAATAAATATTTTTAAACAGACAACTTAAAAGTGTTTTGTCAATTGTTTTTCAAGTGGCGTCGTCAATGAACTGTGGAATAACTTTGTATTCTTATAGTTAATATGTATATATGAAAATGTGTATGTTTTGTAATTAACAGTAATTTGTTCCAAATCGGAAAATGTGGCATCTAGAATAGCACTTTGCGACAATTCGGTGCACCACATCGACATTCGACGCGCGCAGCCGTCGATAGGTTCTCATAGGGCGCAGCCTCGTTGTCAGCGCGTATATAATCAAAGCTCAGCTCCTCGCCCGCCTTGATATATCGCGTCGTGAAGAATACTAGATGGGGCAACGCCATGTTTAAGTGCTCAATCCAGCACGGGAATACGGCCAAATTGGGATCACAGGAGTGATTGATGAAGTGCGAGACGTTGCCATAATTGGCCGCATCGATGGTGAACTCGCTCTCTGCGGCTGTATTGTAGTCCAGATCAAATAGATACGTACGTCCCTTGTCGTCATAGATCTTGCCACGCTCATTGGCTTCGTCGCTAGAAATAATCTCTCCCACATATTCGCAAACAAATTCGCCTTTGCGTAGCGAATTCGGTGTGCGAACGCCCCAGCCACGCCCGTTACTAGTCTTGAAGAGTTCCAGCGGATGCTTGCGTCCAAACTGAACTAGGCGATTTGTGCAACTGACGTCGCAGCTACAACGGCTATTACATTCAAATATGGCGCTGCCCTGTGGCAGGCGTAAGCGACGTGTCGTACGCTCATAGGCATACAGCTCGCCTGCGAGCCGGGCACAACAGCGACTTGTGGCACAACATTCGCTCTTGCCATCGCCCTCGTCATTTTTGCAATTACATCCAAAGACTGCCTCCTCGAGGCGTGGCACTGCATCGCTCAATATGTTCTTCTGTATATATATGAAATTTGCATCAATGCTATCCAAATCGACATTGTTTTCTACTCTTATGGGCGGTGCTGGCTGCTCGACACTGTTCATACGCTTCTCGAACTGTGCCAGCTCCTGGAGCTGCTTGCGGCGCGCATAATGACAACGTTGAAGCTGGAAACGCCGCAGAGCGCGATCTTCAATGCGCTGGCGTTCACGCTGACTGCGACTACCCGCCGCCCGGTATTGCGCCAGCAATATTAAATCCAAATTTAATGGCAACGACTCGTAATTATCCAAGTCCTTTTTTATATTAATACTGCTCATGTCAAGTGGTGAGGCTGTGGCTAGTTCTGCCTCCAGTTTGTTTATGATTTTTGTGATAAAAGGTTCATATAATTGTTTCTGACGATCCACGAAATCGTCAAGCTGAACGCAGTCGGCCAAGTTCGCAAAAGTCTCCCAAGTATTTTCGCTACTATCATAGCCCAGCCATTTCACATAGAAAATGGGCTCGTAGTGCATCACCTCGACACGTTCAATGGCCTCCACAAAGTACTCGCCCTTTGGCTTTTTGGTTCGTTTCAAGGACGGCGATGATGAGTGCTCCTCAGAAAGGTCGATAGAGCTACGGCATCGCTTCAATATGTTTTCTGTTGAATTGTGCGTGACCACGGGTAATGCATCCTGTTCATCGGAGCCGACTACGCTGCCATACCCGCTGCTGTGACTGGGACTCAGTGAGATTTGGCTGATGCTTCGCCTGGTTCGAGTGCACGGCGCAATTACATTTTCCTTCTGGATGCTTTTGCTAGCTTGCCGACGTCTCTTGATGAGATGTTTCAGCTGTTTGCGCTGTTTTAGTTCGTAGGCATCGCGCTGCTGTTTGGATTTCAAAAGTTTTTGGATTTTCATTTCGCTTAAACGTTCTGCAAATGATTTTGGTTTTGATACGGATTTTTTATTTTAATTATTTATTTTGTTTTATTTTCATGTTTATTTTTATATATATATATTTTTTTTTTATTTTATTTATTTTATTTTTTGTTTAACGAGCGTCGTTTTGGGCAAACGAAAAACGAAGAAAAAGAAGAAGAAAAAGATGGACTGAATTAATTACAATTGCTGGATTAATCGAAAACAATGAAATTAAATTTGGCAAAGCTCTAAGAAACTAACAAACTATAGATAAATTTAAAGTTTATACCAGGTACAAGAAAAGAAATAATTAAAAAATTATTTATTTTTAATTTTTTTCATTTAATTTTTTTTTTTTTTTTTACCAATTGTGACTGTTAATCCAAAGCTAATCCAAACTACAAAGGCGACGACACAGTGCGTGTGTTGTATTTATTTGTTGTTGGGGGACTAATCCAGCAATTCAAGTCATATTTCAAATATCACATTTATCAATCATTTACAGAACGCTCATAACATTGATCCAAAAAGTCACAACACTTAAAACTATAAATTATACGCGATATATGTGAAAAGATAAGGCAAATATAAGCAAAAAAAAATTAGAACTTAGAATATATATAAATTAATTTGGTTTTCATTTGAAATATGCATACTTCGAAGTTCAATATATTATAAGCCAAATATTTTATTTCGTACATTTTTAAACAATTTTAAAATGCATTATTTATCTATTTATATACATGTTATATTAATAGATTAATTTGCATATAATTTAGAATCCAAATATTTATAAAATATACTTTTTCACATTATGTAAAATTATAATTAAATTCACAATTTTCAATTTTCTTTTACGGAAATGAAAATTGAAATCAATTTTAACAATTTGCGCGTTGTGCCGTCGTCAACATTAGTTGGGTTTATGTTTAGTAATTTAGTTAATAGAGGAAGGAAAGTTTAAGTTTTATGAAGCATAAAACGGAATAATTTTTGCCTAATGCGATAATCCTAATGTTACTTATTAATTCATAATTACTGTGAAATCTAGACTGAAATGACACGCTTAAAAAACTTTATATTTTTAATTTTTTCAATTTCGTAAATACAAATTTACATATTTAAAATTAATGAAAACTATAATTTTTAAATTATTATACAAATTTACTGTTTTCATATATTTTGGTATTTTTTAAGATTGAGCTTTCTTTAATTGAATTTGAATAGCAAATGTCATTCCAGTATAATTATTCGAGCATATAAGAGATGGAACTTTATCACTTACCGAGCTTTATTGTAATATTTCGTTCCAATTCATTTTTAAAGCGCACAGTTTGCACCCCGGAGATGGCTTTGACAACCGTGGATTTTCCGTGCGCTACATGACCGATTGTGCCAATATTAATGGTAGCCTGGCGAGAGATCACCTCCGGAGATAGTGGTGTCAGATTGCTTATTTCCTGCAAATATAATGCGAATAATAAATTAGTTGTAGTAAATAATACACTAAACCATTGAACTTTCACAACACGCCCTAAACCGCCTTACAAACAGGCACACACACGTACACTTATGCATGTGTATACACAAACACAATATACATATACACTCGCATTTATGTGTCATGAGTGTGCGTAGAAAAAGCCGTACATTTTGAGGTTAGATTCAACTGTATATTGCATCAGATATTGTAGCAACAGTTGAGCCGCATATCTCAATAGCATTTAGCTAAGTTTAGCATATTCACCAAGCATATTGCAAGCATATGCCAACCAACTCACAAGCCAAAAAAAAACCCATACCAATGCTGGCTAATCGTAGCAGCCAACGCCACGTGCTGCATTCTTTTGAGGTCGACTGCACACACCGACAAAGCGCAACAAAGGCGATTTATGTAAAGAGACTATTAAACATAATTATGTTTGATCAAAACTATTTTTAATTAGTCTTAGCATCAATGAGTACACTTTTTCATATATAAATGGCCGCGGTCCGCTATTGTTTTTAGACAGAGCGTCTAAACGAACGGACGCGTACATTCGAATAGGAGGTTGATATTTTCGGCGTATATTCCTCCACACTCACCAAATTGCTAAGGTCCTGCTTTTGCAAATTTGTGTTCGCGTTGACTTGAGCTTCAGCCGTGGCCATGTTTTTAATAATTTAAAAAACGCTTTCTATATAAAATTAAAAAATGAATGGGCCAGCTCGTTTACACCTCGACATTAAATATTGTCCGCGCGTGTTGTAAAGGGCCGAAAATGCCTTGTAATCTTTTAAGTGTTGTTAATGGTCAGACACTACAGAAGTATTTTGGAGCCGGAACTAGAACTAGATCCATTACTATTTTAAGCCTATTTATAATTTTCTTAAATAAATATTATTGACATTGAAATCAACGCTATTATTGTTTGTCAAAAAGTTGATTAATTAGAACAATATGATGCAATTATATTTACTTTTTGGAACATATGCTTCTATTTGTCGATATTTTATTGTTGAAGAATCTAGATGCGACCCTGATGCGGCGCATATTTATGATTCAAATGTTCGGCCACACTTGGAGAATAATTCGCAAACCGGGAGGACGGCGCGTATTAGTGTATTGAATCAACTTCTGCTCAACTGTACTAGATAAACTAATAGCTTTTTACAGCATTATCGTCAATTTAAGTTTTAGTCTCCACTTTGCCGCTCTATTTAAATCAAAGCCTGCAGTATGTCGAGCGTGCCAAAGCGACAAAAGTTGGATGCTGCCGATGGAAATACATCTAGCGGTGTTAATGAGGAAGAGTCGGAAGCGCTAGAACTAATCGATGCCTGTCAAAACGAGATCGACGCGCTTAACGAAAAAGCCAGTGAAGAAATACTAAAAGTGGAGCAAAAATACAACAAACTTCGCAAACCTTGCTACGAAAAGCGCAGCGAACTTGTTAAGCGAATTCCCAACTTTTGGGTAACTTCTGTAAGTCTGACTGTATGCGTAGTATTAATCTAGACAATCTCTAAATGTGTCATGATTTGCATGTTTAGCATAAGTAAATGTTAATTTCACTGTTGAATCCCATATCCCAAGTACAAAATGCGTGTACAGCATTGTAAAGACAATAAGGCAACATTAATTGATTTTGTGTCTCTACTACATGTGCATGAAAAATTTCTCTATTCGAGGAAGTTTTTTCGTTTGTTCTTTTTCATTTTGGTCTTCTATTCATGTGTGTGCGCGTGCATGTGAGTACCAATGTATCGATAAATGTCTGCGTTGAAGCCGAACATTTCTTACCCTCTAAATTAAATTAATCGTTTTGAACAATTATTCTTTAACTGCTTGCTGTTTAGATCCATAAACAAGTTAATTACAGTATAATTTATTACCCAAGTATATGTTGTCCACTCTATTTAGAGTTTGTTTTAGCTTTATATTCTTAACTATTTTTATATGGGTAGCGAAACTAATTTAAATTTCATTTCATTATAATTTGTTAAGTTTATCAACCACCCGCAAGTATCTGGCATCCTGGATGAAGAAGAGGAAGAGTGTCTACATGCGCTGAACAAACTGGAGGTTGAGGAATTCGAAGATATAAAATCAGGATACCGCATAAATTTCCATTTCGATGAAAATCCATATTTCGAAAACAAGATTCTCACGAAAGAATTTCATTTAAATTCCGCGGGTATGTGTTATTCAAATATTAGTATTTCAATTATATATAAAAATCTCTTATTATTTAAGCTGCCTCCGAAAATGGTGAATGGCCCCTGTCTACTAGCACGCCCATTCAATGGAAGGAGGGAAAGAATTTACTTAAACAGTTGCTAACGAAACCTTATGCCAATAAAAGGAAACGGAATTCTGATTACAAGACATTCTTCGATTGGTTTTCGGACAATGCTGACCCTGTCAACGACGAGATTGCTGAACTGATAAAGGATGATCTTTGGCCAAATCCACTACAGTATTATCTCGTACCTGATATTGAGGTGGAACCCGAGGATGAAGATGATAATGAAGACAACGAAGAAGAAGCATACGATGATGAGGATGGCGAGGATGAAGGCGAAGAAGAATTGGAAGATGATGGTGAGCTATGACACTGATAGTTTTGTTTAAAAATTACCTATCATAATTTTATTATTTCAGATGACAAATAATCCTTCAATCAATACTATATATGAAATTTGTCTTTTTCCAATTGATTTCCCAATGTGCTAACCACTTATAACTATTATTTTATGTATGGATATGTCGGATCGGAATTATATAGGCGTAAAGATTATTTAAAATGTTACGTGAGCATTGCAAATACCATTTTAGACAGTTATACAGTTACTTATTAAGCAAAAAACCCATATACAAAACAGCAGTTTTTTAAAATACAAATAAAGACGTGAATCTAAAAACGGTTGTTTTTTGTTTATGTTAACGATTCGGCGATGACAAAACTATCGTTATCGAGATGGTAATGGGAAAATGGGAGACCGTGACAACTCTAACATTGCACAGTCGAATCAACCCTGTACGCCGCAGCTGCGAGTTTTAGGTGAAAAAGTATTTGCAAGGAATAAGCAATGGCCTCTATTAACAAATTATCACTTTTGGTAGGTTTTATATAAAACATGTAAAATGTACTTTTTTACGTGTACTGCAACGGTAAAATATTTGTAAACAATGGAAGCCAGTAATGGCATTAAAACGAAATCAATTATCTAACTCGGATTTCTTGGTTATGTAATTTGCAATTTTAACCAATAATCTAAGTTTGAATGCGATTTTAAGAGCAGATGTATTTTAATGTGAATTGGTTAAATTGCAGACCCGAACACTCAGCTCCGCTGCTGCCCAGCAAGTAGTCAAACCACCAATCCAATTGTTCGGTTTGGAAGGCCGTTATGCCACCGCTCTGTATTCGGCGGCCACCAAATTGAGCCAATTGGATCAGGTGGAAAAGGATTTGAACGCACTCCAAGCCACCATTAAGGCCGATAAGAAGCTGCGCGAACAGGTCACCAGCCCCATCATCAATAAGAAGGTAATGGCCACTGCTTTGAAAGATGCTGCCGCAAAGCTGAAGTTTGCACCAGCAACAGCTAATTTGTTGGGTCTCTTGGCTGATAACGGACGCTTGAAGAAGCTGGACACAGTTATCAATGCCTTCAAGACCATCATGGCTGCTCATCGAGGTGAGGTTGTCTGCGAAGTTGTATCCGCCAAGCCTCTGGATGCCGGACAAAACAAGCAATTGGAGGGAGCCCTGAAGGTACGAATATTATAATTTAATCTGTAGTCAAACTAAATTGTTTTCGTTTAAAGTCTTTCCTGAAGCCCAACCAGTCGCTGAAGATCACCTCTCGCGTGGATCCCAGCATTATTGGTGGATTGATCGTGTCCATTGGCGACAAATATGTAGACATGAGCATTGCCACCAAAGTGAAACTCTACACAGACGTCATTCAGTCAGCCGCTTAAGCTTAAAGAGTGTTCAGTGTTCGGCGTTTAATTGCGAATAAATCTGTTGAGGATAACTTAAAACGTTTCCAGCTATTGTTAGACATGTATATTTATTAATTAGTTCAATCCAATAGATAATTATTATTCATACTGTATAGGATACTCTGACTATTCTGGCTGCACATTATTTGGACACCTTAATCCTTTTCTGTTGGAACTGATTACGTGTTCAGATTTGACTCTTGAAGATATTAACTGTTTCTGGCACGGACGTTGAATTTGGCTACAGTTGGCCGACTCGTTCTGGTCTATGATGCCAAAATCGGCATATAAGTCATTCATCTTCTGCTGTAACGTTATATACCATTCGTTTTGACGACAGATCATGGTCTCCAGTTCAGAGATGCGCTGTTGTTGCTGTTTGATAATTCCGCCCATCTGCAGGCGCATCTGGCATTCATAATCTAAACAGCTGCACGGCGCTACATTCAAAGTATGTAGCTTTTGTGGAGATGCCTCGCATTTGCACAGATGATCTTGGTGGCGACCCAGCAATAAGACCTCCGTGCAATTGCACAGGCTATTAATATCTCCGCATTGCAGATTAGTTTTCGGTATATTTTCGTTGGGCAGGGACGGTACAGCCACTCCACCAACCTCCTCAACGTCAGGCAGACCACAATCCTTATAGCTGGATTCGCTCACGAAGATTTCGTCATCTAAGGCATCTTCCGGCTGACCACTGTTCGTCGATTTGGACAGCGTTGCACCAGACAGGAGCAGCACCTGAAGCGAAGGCCGACTCAACTGTGGCGTTATCCAATTCTGCTCCTTGTATTGCTCCTTAATGAGTGAAGCCTCCTTCTGAGTGCGTTCTACGAATTCTGGTATGTGCTCAATGCAGACACAGCAGCCTTTCTCAATACTCTCCACAGACGTATCGAAGGCTCCCATACTCTTCTGCCAAATCTGAGCTTCGCTCTCATTTTTGGGATAATGGTAGGCGGAATCGACGGAATCATTGGCAAACTCCTTGCCGCAGACTACACAGCGACGGCTCATTAAGACGGTCAAATTTTAACTCAAAATTTTTTTAAATATTAGAGACTTTAAATATTTTGTGCTGTAGCTTCCTAAATGTCATGATAGTTAGGTGAGATTGGTTGTTTGTATAATTTTATGTATGTTTATATGAGATTTGTGATAGTGCTATCGGGTGGGTGTCGGGCGTCAGTTCTGTGTTGCCCCGCACTTTAATAATTTGTCTTATAGTTGGCCATTGAGCTGAGAACTCGTACTCTGGGCGGCACCCTCTCAAAGGGCGGCCAAGTGAAATGTATTGACTTGCCCGCATTGGCGCGCTCCTTTTCGATATTTGTTTTGGCCAGCAATTCACCCAGCTTTGCCTGAATAGACTTTTGCAGTTGCTGCTGCTGGGCCACCAGCGATTCGAGCTCATCCAACTGTGTTGCCCCTTTCTTATCGATTGTATCTGAATTTCGATTTTCTTGCTGTTGAGTGGGATGTGCTGAGGGAGATTTTGTTCTTGCACCTGCAGCCGAAGCAGTCTCGGCACATGGACATTTCTTCTCCGGCGCTGTGCCCAGCAGCAGTACGTCCGTTGAATCAGCCGCTTCATTCTTGCCATTCTCTGCCGGCTGCCGGCAAACCGAATAATTTGGCTCATCGATGTCTGGAAAGAATGCTCTTTCGCCCGTCATGTCCGACTCGAGGACACAAATTTGCGAAATGTCAGAGGACTGTTTGCGCAGAGTCTTATCATTGTAATACGATGGCACATTAGAGCCGCCCATTATTAAAACATTGACCGGAGGTCGTCGACCAGTATCCATTAAGGAGCACGGTCTGCACGATGCATTGCCCATGCCTAAATTTCTTGCATTCATTTGACTAAAATTTCCACAAATCTTTGGCGTCGAGCCACGATCGCACATACGTGATCTCTCGCTCGGATTTGGTTGGTTTATGTTTTGATTCGAACCTCTCAACAGTCCAGGACACTTTTGCTGCTGCTCCATTTGTTGTTGTTTTGGGCACACCTGCTTTAAGGGACATCCAAATGAGCTTGAATTCAAGTCGAGCTGTGATTTTCTACACAACTTATCAGCAAAGTTCTCTTGTTGTTTTGCCATAGCACCTTTTAAAGAAGAGCATCGATTGGACTCGGCTTTACCCGTTTTCTTATTTGAGGCTCCCTTTGATGGTATGTGATTTCTAATCGTGTTTGCATTTCTGTGTGCCGCTAGTTTCTTCGAGCGAAAGTTTAAGTCGCTGCCAGAAGTCGATCTGAAGCCCAATTGGTCGTACAGCTGTTCACTCAGTGGCTCATCATCATAACTTTGATAATAATTTTGTGACTTACAAAAATTATCCGTTTGAGCACAATCCGTGTGAGGAGTTTCGAACCTTTGGTCTGTAAAATAATGTATGGCATTGGCATCGGTGAAAGTCACAGAACGTTCTTCATCATGATATGGAGATTGTATCACAGTCGCCTTCTTCCGATGGACATGCTTATTACAAACACAACAACTATGCATCAATGTCTCTACTGGCACAAAGGTTGCAAGCATATTTTGCCATTTGAGCGCTTCCTGCAAATTATGTGGATAGGTGAAAGCAGATGTTGGCTGTTCTCCACAAATTATACAACGACGTTCCATTACAAGGCACAAAAGACAGAATTTTTTCTGAGCGGGTGGCAAAATATTCAATTTAGATTTTATAGTCGTGGGTCATTTGATTATCAAACATTTAAAAACAAAAGCAGAAAGCATTTAAGAACGCAAATCTCTTCAAGATAATATAGCTGTCTATGAATATTATATATTTGTATAAAATTTTGTCATTAATTGTTTAAAAGCCTTGCACATTAATTAATTCAATATTATATACTTTAATAACATTTTTATAATAATGCTCTTCTTGATCAGTCGTTAATTTAAATATTATAACTGTGCCAACTTGCTAAAATGTTAAATTCAAACAGCGATATGCTATATGGATAGCGAATGGAAAATCTATCGATAACTATATAAAAAAGACAACATCAACGATATTGTTGACGAACGACATTCGTCATTGTACCGTTCTGTTTTGTAGTCCGTTGAACGTCTATGGATGCAGTAGGTTGTTTTATTTTACAAATTCGCGACGTATTGGCAACGAACTCAAGATATCATCGAGTCGTTCCAATTTTAGTTTATTTGTTTGCTGATGACTGCGTAAGCTACAGCCAAAATAATGAGTTTAGCAGACACAAATAACGCCAACTGGCAAGCCGACGATCGTGGCGATATGGAAAAGATCTTGGCCATGTTAGTGCTAGGACTTGGCAGCGTTCTGTCCGGCATGCTGCCAGCCATAATATCAGAACGTAACCGTCTGCGTTTTCCATTGACAACCTCGCTGCTGCTTTGCTTCGGTGCAGGTATTCTGCTTGCTACGGCGTTGGTGCATATTTTGCCAGAGGTAAACTTCACTGAGTGCAATTTGATAACTGTTTCTACATTCATTGGTGTGTATCTTTGTGTTTTGCTATTGCTTAGGTACGCGAGCAAATGCAATCGAAATTCGCAGAAGTTGCGATGTGCGGCGGGTTCTTCATCATTTATTTTATAGACGAGTTTATACACTATTTCTTTGGCGAGGCCATTCAGCATACGCATTCAGCGAGCCCTCCAAGCTCCAGCAATGCTTATGGAGCAATTGATGAGCGAGCGCCGTTAATAAGCGCCAGTACAATGCACCATCATCAACATGGGGAAAAGTATGATAACATATGTGATAATTATTCACTTGATCGATTGATTAAATATATTGATTGCCTTTGCTTACAGCGGTCATGATCACGATAATATATATGACCCCGTTCCCGGATGTGACGATGTCAGTGTTGCGGATGCAAATGCGCGAATCTGTCATACCAGCCATACGGAGCCATGTGCCCAGTCCATGTCCGGGACACTGGGACTGTTTGTGGCGCTCTCTTTGCATTCGGCCATCGAAGGATTGGCTATCGGTGTACAAAACTCAACCACTAAGGTATGAGAGATTGCCTTGACATCATTCAGTTTATGCTGCTCGTCAGATAATCATGGCATTGCTGACTAAATATTTATTTTGATAAGCGAACTACATGCATAGTTGTAAATATTTCGTACTTTGTCTATTTGCTTCTATTCTAGGTGCTCTTTCTGCTGGGCGCCGTTGCGTGTCACAAATTCGTGATGGGCTTCTGTCTGGGCCTGGAATTTCGCTCAAATCCACGCACTACCTTTCGCTCACAACTCATTGCCATCTCGGTGTTTGCTCTGGGTGCCGTGTGCGGCATCGGTCTGGGTATGCTGATCGTTGACATACCCTCCACCTGGTCGAAAACCGCATTGCCCATCATACAGGCACTGGCTGGTGGCACTCTCTTTTATGTGACTGTATGCGAGGTGATTCCGCGCGAAAAGGCGCGCTGGCATTCGAACTCGAATCGTCGCTGGGCGGGATTTGCGCAATTCGCAACAGTCGTTGCTGGCTTTGCGACCATGTGCATAATTAATTATTATCTGGCTGGTACGTCATTCCGAAATAATCAGTTCTACTAGCTTTTACGCATCAAATATTTATTTACATTTACATTTCTATTCTATTTCCAGACGACTGAGAATCTCAATGGGTACTGCCTTGTTTTATGTTTTTTTATCTTGTATTTGTATCAGAATTTTTTAATGGAAAATGTAATTGTTGTTACTTAATGTAAAATTTATTATTAAGTGTCTCAGCCAGTTGAAATGTTTTGTACAACATAAAAGTGTGCGATTTTATACAATATAACTTTTTTTTAACAATCTTAAGAGTCTGTGATTTTTGCTTAGCTGAAAATAAATAAAAGACAAATTTTCTTTATATCTACAATTATATTTCTTATTTCTGTCGCCAAAATTTTTGTTTTTTTTTTTATCAACCTTAAATGTAGTAAATAAAAAAAAGGTTTCAAATGGTTTTTTGATTTGTATTTCTAGGTATTTATATATATCAATCATAAAACATGTGCTAAGCGATTTCGTGTAATTCAATACATATTTGCTTCGCCTTTATAATTTTGTTTTAAGCCACTTAAAACAACATCTATATAAATACACATATGTATGTAATATTTTCAAGATATATATAGACGAATTATATATGTTGACGTATAAATATATTTATATTTGTATATGTGTATAATTGAAGTTGAATTGTTGGTGGTAAAACGCAGCAAAAATTAATTACTTCGTACTTGGATTGGTTTGTCTATCAAATACGCAAATTTGATTTTTTTTAATGTTTTTATGTGCTTCATATGCGTAAAATATATTATATATTTTGTTTTTGTATTTTTTATTTTCTATTTCTATAAATTGCGGGTGCAATTACAAATATGTCTCAAATGGAAGAACCATTGAAACAGTTAATTTACAATCGAAACCAAAATTTTCTTTTGCCATAGCTTTTCATTGATCATGATAAACACATATATATATATATATATAGACTACAATTTCCATGCTGAATCCATTTTATTCAGCTGTTTGAATTTTAGCACTGGCATCGGAAAATGAACTTAAAACATAAATAAATCTAGTAATTAGAGTTGCTCCTTCGTCGCAGCAGTTACCCCATTCTCGTCTTCGTTATCATCATCATCATCATCCGCCCACTCATTCATGAGACTCTTCAATTTCTCTTGTGTACCCGCTGTTAGCGCCTCATCTTTACCATCGGTTGCAACTGCATCGCTAGTGTTCGGTTTGTCTTCGGTGACAGAAGTTGTCTCTTCCACTGTTGATTCTTCAGCTTTTTTCTCATTATTATTTTCTATTGATTCATCTACAGCCTCAACAGCTTTGGTTGCTTCCGCTTGGAGTGTCTGATCTGATCCATCTACTTCAGCTAGCTGTGTAGGCGACACTTCGGTCAATTCATGTTGTTCGCCAGTCCCTGCTTCGGGATCCGTATCGACATCGCCACCAGGCGCTCCCGCTTCAGCAATCAATTCATCGATCAACACTTTCCGAATATTTTCGGTTTCCAAATTGACATCATCGATGCCAGAGGCAGCGCCTGCATCAGCAGGGTGTTCTGCAGCTCTTTCATTATTGATATCATCGGATTCGGCTTCAGCTTCGGCCTGGGCGTCGATTGATGTTGGCGGATCCTCCTTAATAAATTCCTCCTCAGGTTCACGTTCCTTCTTAACGTCATCTTCTTCCTTAATTGGCTTCTGCAACTCATCTGCTGCTACTGTTTCCGCTGCATCTGGTTCGACTTGACTTATTTCAGTTGTGCTGCTGGTGGTGGCAGCTACCGTCTCTTTAGCAACGGCTTCTGTTTCACCACCACCCTTATGCAAGCTTTCCAGCGCCAAGTCGATGTCATCTTCCGGCTCTGGTTCTTCTTCAGTTGCTTCTGCGGATGCCTCAGCACCTGTTGATGCCGCTTCCTGCTTCTCAGTATTCCTTTCTGTCTGTACAATAGCTGTTAGATCTGATGTCGCGGGCTTTTCATCTACGTCGTCCTCATCCTCATTCTCATCCTCGGTCCATTCGCCCGTGAGCTCTTTAAGCTTTTCACTAATGTCATCGCGACCCTTGTCTGCCTTTGGCTGTTGTAAAAAAAATTGCTATTTAAACCTGGCCATTACATAATATTGCTTCACTTACTTCTTTGCTGTTCTGATCTGATTCCATGTCGTGCTTTGATATTAAATTCTCTGCCCATTCCAGATTATCCATTGACTCTTTGCTCTCATCGGCCGCTTCGCTCTTTTTGCTGCTACTCTCAACAGATCCGGTGGCGGCTAGTTCACTATAAATTTGACTGTCATCATATTCCTCTTCGGTGCCTGTCAACGATTTTGCATCGCTCTCTTGCTTCGCATCCGCTTCTGGCTCACTAAGCACCATGACAACACCCCCACTGGGTGCGCCTGCCTGTTGCTGATTCAGCTGTGATAATATCTCCTTACGTTGTTCTTCAGTCAGCTCGACCTCGTTGCCATCGGCGCCAACAAACTTGACTTCCTGATCTGGGGTTGGCGACTGCATGAGTTGTTCATCCTCTGTTACGTTTCCCTCATCGGGCTCTTCGCGGGTCTGTTGCTGAACAATGGCACTGGTCGCTGGCAAGCTGATGTCGGATAAAATGCGCACCTTTTGCTCCTGCATTGGTTCCTCTTCCACCTCCTCCTCCTCCTGTTCATCTTCCAACTGGCCGTCTTCGTCCTGCGAGCCGAGATACTCCTCATCGGTTTCATCAATGATGCCATCCTCCAGTGCCTGTGCCTTGTGATAGTTCTTCATATGCCTATATAGCTGCAGCTCCTGCGCAAACACCTTGCAACAATAAATGCATTGTTGCTTATTCTCATCCGTGTGTGCTTCGTTGATGTGCTGCTCCAGCTCATTCTTGGTCAAGTAGGTTTGGTTGCACAGCACGCACTCCGCGAAATTATAGAGCAGCGATTTAATCTGATGCTCTGTGTACATGTGGAAATGCAATTCCCGGTTGTTCGCCGAGCGCCAGCCACAATGCTCGCATAGCGCCGGATCTATTGTCTCCTTATGGGTATTGATCAAATGGCGACGGAAACCACGATACGATGGAATGCTTATTGGCCGTCCATTAACCCCACAACGGAGACACAACCACGGACCTGCAAGCAAAGATAATTCAATAAAAATAAATACAAATACTAATATATAATAATAATAGTAATATTTATAAATTGTGCAAACCGAACATAATCTTAACCCATTTATTAATAAAAGACTAATTCAGAAAATAAAATGTTACAGCCATAGTTCCCTCCAAATAGTCTTAAAGCTCATCTACAATCTCCTCTGGCACTACTCCAACCTACCTACATTGCTACCTCTATCTGAGTGGATTATTGTCATATTTATCTGTTCGTATTCACCCTACACATTATAATTATTCAAGTTATCTTTAAGTCTCGTCTTGTCAATCCCCTTTTTTAAGTAAATAAATAAATAAGAACTGATATCTGATGCGCTTACCTGTAGTGTTCTCGGCGCCCTGTGCAATTAACGCATGCATCGTCTTGCTATCAATGCGCCGCTTTTGCCCAGTCGACGATGTTGCAGCGGGCGTAGTGGAAGTCGCCGTTGCCGATGCTACTGGCTGTGGTGCTGCCTCGACTGCTGTTGGCTGTGGCGCCGCCAATTTCTGTGTGGACTTTTGCTGCTGCTGTGTGGTTATCATAGGTTTATCTGGCTTGAATGACACGTGCAGCTTCTTGTGTGGCGATGTGGGGCCGGCTGGTGATCCCATGGGTGCTGGAGATGCCCTTTTAACAGCCGTAGCTGATTTGTCAACCGGACTGTTGGGCAATATTTTCAGCTTTATATTTTTGTGGCCCTTGACAATGTGCGGATACTGGCGAAGCACCTCAGCTATTATTTTAGTATGATTCAACTTGGTGTTAGACGAATCTTTGACAATAATCGTGGGCGTTTGGCTGGGGGAATCCTGTTTCAGTATAATGGTTGTTGTTCCATGCTCCATCTGCGTTTGCGTTCCGCCGGACTGTTGCTGAGTTTGCTGCTGTTGTTGCTGCTGCTTAGATGTCGATGGTTGTGGAGGCATATCATCGTCATCATCGTCGCCAGTGTGCACATCATCGTAAAGCATACTGCTGTCATATTCTGGATCACCATGGTCACCATATTCGGCGGCGATTTGTTTGCGCATGCGCTGCTGCTCAGCAAATTCTTTGACCTCCTCAAGACTGGGTTTTTTTGACGGCGGCGACAATAGGCTCGTTTGTGCCGGTCTCTTATTGTTGTTATAGCCTTTGCGTAGCTGTTCAAACGGCGAAGTGGGCTCTTGCTTGACATAGGTGCTCGTGGATGTTGTATCTCCATATTGTGTACGATTGCTGATGCCGCCTGAGCGCAAGATTGCGGGTGTATTTACAGCACGTGGCTGTTGCACATTCGTACGTCCTACATTGCTGTTGCTCGGACTGGAACTCATGCGATTTGGTGGTGTTGATATAGACACACGTTGCTGGGTGGATGTGCTGGCATTACTGCTGGGTACCATAGGACGACGTCGTATACCCTTCGGACTGGGTGGCTATTGATAGAAAAGAAATAGTTATTTCATAATTGATCAAAATTCAAAATTCAAAATTCTTACTCTTTGCTGCCGATTCACATTTTCCATGGTGCGCCGATGTGCCTCCAATAGCTTCAGCAACACGGTCATATTCATCTCTTTGGCAGTGCGCAACAGTTTGCCATACATTTTCAACTCAAACTCGAGTGTGCCCGTGTACATGAAATTTACGATGGGTACCACGACATCGGCTTGAAATTCGGTTGGCATTATAAGTGCGTCGTCTATTATGTCGCACGTCTGCTCCAGCACATTAAAATAATCGGTACAAGCGCTTAAAACGAGGCGATGCACTTTCAACTGCGAATTGTCTCGAAATTGTAGCGTTAAATCGCAATAATCCGTTTTATTGAAGAAATTCTGGAGCTTCTGCAAGAAGAAGACGCCCCAGTTGTCTACTTTCACGGACTTCACTTCACCCATTTTGTTGGAAAATTTTTATAATTAAAAATGCTATAGTTTTCAATACGCGGCCTCCCCGTCGCGATGTCTTCAGTTGTCGCTGTTTGGCTTTCCTAGCGTGCGGCTGGCGCAACTGTACTCCGGTGGGGGCAGGAAAATTCAATTTTGGACACGATTGCAGCAGAGCGTAGTCACATCAGATGCAAAAATTATAAGAATTTTTCAATTAGTCAAAGAAATTATTATTTTCATATAATTTTCTGTACAACTAAAACGAACATCACGGGCGTCGATTGATTTTCAACAAACATATTAACTGCCTGTGGCGCGGCAATGCAGCTCCGATATGTTTTGTATTCGTGTGTGTGTATGTGTAAATGCTAGGGATGAGCGCGTGTAAATTTATCACGAATGTAAAAATCTTGGGATCTTATATTGAATATTTAAAATAATAAAATATTTTATTATTTTAAAATGTTTTTAATTTTGCATCATAATGAATAAGAAATACCAGCCGTTCAATTCAGGATAACACAATTATCATTAATATGCATTGAATGTATTCGCCCGCGGAAGTCACGCTCTCAACCCTAGTATGTATGCCACATATATATGATTGTAATGTATATATGAAATGCAATGCACCTTCGCCTACTTTGCACAATCCCTACACAAAATGCTTCAATTATATATAAAATGCATTAATATTCTCTTACAGTAGTTAAAAGTAGCGATTGGCAAATTGGCGCTATATTCTGTTTATTTTTCACATACAAAACGTTTATTTGCAGACACAATCGTTATCGTTAAACTCTACTATATCGTCATTATGCAAATTGTACTTTGGAATATATGTACATGAATTCTGCTTATATTTTTAAATCTTTAAAACATTATTTACGCATCAACATACATTTATTTTATATTGCACACTGATTTTACCGGACAAATTTTTAATTTTCCCCGTGAAACAAAAAAGATGGCGTCAGAGTGACCTTACTGAAAATCCGCGTTTTTTCTGTACGCCACCGCTACTCAAACGATAATGTCGTATAAATCGATAAAACATCCGTCTTAACCCAGAATATAAAATTGTTTGCACCAGTTTCTTTTTATTCTTAAAATTTTCAAGCTGATAAAATAAACCATGGTAATCTAAACATCAGCAATAAATTAGGTATAAAATATAAGATTATTAATAAAAAATAAAAAAAATTAACCACCTACATTCACCATGCGGCTAATTTATCGAAATCGATAAGAAACGGTTGCTGGCAAAGCAGCAAAAAAGAAATTGTATATAAATATAAATTCACATTAAATAAAACGAAGCAAAATGAGTTCTCGGCATAGGGGGAAATTCAAGCGTGGAGCTGGCGCAAGCTCATATCGCAACGTCAAGTCAAGTCACAATTGTGAACGGAGCTTCGCCCAACAGGCCAACGAACTAGCCAATTCGAATGCCACAGACAGCTCAGAATCTGAATCCAATTCATCGGATGACAACTTGGACGGGCTTGGACATGCGCCGGAATTCGCCGTATCCATGTGGGACCTCAATCACTGTGATCCGAAAAAGTGTTCGGGCAGAAAACTAGCACGTCTTGGACTTATTTCAAATCTGCGCTTGGGTCAAAAGTTTCCCGGGCTCGTCCTTTCGCCTGTCGGTCAACTATGTGTCAGTCCACAGGATCGCGAGATTGTGGCTACTTCTGGAGTCGCAGTCATTGACTGTTCCTGGGCGAAGCTAGACGAGACACCCTTCAACAGAATGCGCAGTCCTCACCCCCGCCTGCTGCCGTTTTTGGTGGCCGCCAATCCCATAAACTATGGAAAGCCCTGCAAGCTGAGCTGTGTCGAGGCTATCGCAGCGACCCTCTATATCTGCGGCTTTACAGAAGAGTCGCGCTGGTTTATGGGCAAATTCTCCTGGGGTCATGCCTTCCTTGAGTTAAATGAAAAGCTCCTCAATGCATATGCAGCATGTAAAGGAAGCGATGAAATATTAAAGGTGCAACAAGAATACCTGGAAGAGGAGCAAAAGGAGCGCGACAAACCCAGAGATCTAAAAGAGTTCTATCCCACAAGCAGCAGCAGTAGCGAAAGCTCAGATCAAGACGAAGAATAAATCAAATCAATTTGTATATTATTTTTACAAGAGGTCGAAGACGATTTATTTGTTTATACAAATTCTACATGGGTGATTTACTTGATATATATTACAAGCCAGTTGTGAGAAGCAACGCTCTAATTCAAATGAGGAACAAATTAAAGAGAGCTACTTAAGTTGTTTACCTAGCTACATATCATCTACTGAGCATTGCGCACATATTCCGGATCGACATTAATGAAGTTCGACATGTTGAAGTACATGGCGCTATTCTTCACCAGAAACTTTAGAAAATCATGCAAATGCGCCAGTAAGGTTTGCATAGCTGATTGATCCAAGGCCGAGTAGCTCAGCATCGAGCCAAGTCGTACAAAAAGGCGCAGCAGATGAAAGGAGCCATAGAGCTCCGACAGCGGTGTATCCGGATTCTTCTGCATGATGTCCGCGTACTGGGTGCGCTCGAACTTGTACAACAGCTGGGAACCAAGCATCACATTGAAATACTCGATAATCCCATCGAGCACATCGTTAATAGCCACCTCTTTGCTGGCACTGGTCGACTTCACCGACTTCTTGTGTGCCAAATACTGATCTGCGATCTGCTGCACTGTCACCTTGGCCGGCAGTTCCAGTAGCTTATGCTCTCGCACTATCGCATACCAGTCATCGGTCAGATAGTGCTTCAGCTCGTCGGGAATCTTTATCTTAACTTCTAGCTTTGCCGTGTAGGTCTCCTCACTCTCCACACACGGTGCATCAGCAATCGCTGTTGTTGTGGTTGCTGCTGGAGTTGTCGTTGTTGTTGTTGTTGGCGTTGTCGTTGCTGCTGCAGCTGTTGTTGACGGTTGTGTTGTGGCTGCATCTATTCCATTGCCACTCACGGATGAACGTGGTTCGCTGTTGCTATTTTGGGAACCCATTCGTTTGGCTTTTGGCGGAGGCGGCGCTGTCGGCGTAGCGACCTCTTCTTCTGTATTATCGGCACCGACTGCATCGTCCTTTTTGTCAGCACTCGGTGTGCTGGGACGCGCTGCAGCTGTAGCGGATTGTGTGGACTTGCGATTACTTCGACTATTTGTGGTCGTGATGGAGGTATTGCTGTTTGTGGTTGCGCTACTGCTGCTGCTATTGCTGCCATCATTTTTGGTCTTCGATTGTGCGGCAACGATAGGAGTGCTGGTTGTGGCGCTGCTGGCGCCCGTTGATGGCTGAGATTGGCTGCTGTCCTTGGAGGGTGTCGATGCACGGGATTCATTGCCCATATGCTCCATTTTTTTGGCCTTTGCACTGCCTGGGACATATTTCACTGTTTAGCATAAAGTTATAATTCAAGTAACCTGCATATTCATACCTTTTTTATTGTCCTTCTTAGAGCGTTCAACGTACAGTCGTGCGAGTTCCTTTTGGCGCTTTACGTTATCGTCATTGTATTTAAGCACACGACTCTCTGGCACCCACTCGTCCCAACTGCGAATTGTAAAGAAGTGGAGTTGAATAGCACTTTGTAACACTTCGTAGTTTAAGCATATTTACTTTTTGCTCCAGCCCGCATAATGTATATAATATTCAACCGGCGAACTTTCCGGTTTTGTTTTGAGTACTTTGGCTTCATAGATAAGCGGCCCGTGAAAACAAAGCACACGTTCCCCTGGAAAATAAGTTAATAGAAACAAACACTGAGCTGTATGTCACTATAGTATGTTGCCTTACCGTCAGCAAATAATGTAGTGGAATCAGATGGCGTCCAGTTGTCCATTTTTACGGGTTTAACTTCTCCCATTGTTTTTATTGAAAATATATGCCAAAGCGTCGCAGCTGATTCGATCAGGTTAGCAGCCCCAAATATGTACCCACACATATGCATCACCGATAATTTAGGGGTGCAAAATTAATCGATAATTTAGTCCACTGTTATGAATGCATTAATTTATTTACAATATTTACTGAACACTAAGGCATAAATCACAATATATATGTTTTGTATTTAATGCTTTGCTGCAGACGATGAAGTAGGTGTCGCCAATCCTTCCTCTTCCCATGGACGCGGACCGCGCTTGTTTGACCAATTGTCAATATCTATGTCTTTTACCTTATCATATTCAGTTTCAAGAGTCACTTCTTGGCGTTTTTTCATAGTCACACCGTATTTCTTCATTTCTTCGGGCGTTACTGGTTGTATCTTAGCATACTGATATCTGTAAATAAACGAAAATATGTTTAGTACATGTGATTTCATAATGAGATTAACTTTATTCTGCTCGCCTTAGATTCGAAAATTGCTGCAGTCCAAAAGAACCGGCTACCATCATAATTAGAAAGGGCACTCCATATTTGAATGACTTTCGTTTGGTGTAATTATTCAGTTTTTGTGTAAATGACATATTTATGTTATTGTTATGAAATTACAACACAAGATCTAACCAGGGCTGACGATAGGTTTCATATTTGTGTACGTTCTCTTATCGATATCAACATATCGATTGCATTACGATAAATGTGGCGGACGTAAGTTTTGATTTGACTTATAAAATCGTACACCTTCATTAAAAGTTCTGAGCTGCATAAAAAAATGTTCAGCTGTTGCTGTTATTTAAAAATAGCTAAATTCAAATATTCGTACGTCCTTGACGTCAATTGCCAAATTGTGTAGCTACAATTTTAGCTACCTAGCTACTAGAAATTTTCGAACACCCAATTGTTTTCCGGCTAACAATAAATTAGATGTTTGTTGCTGTTCTTTATTTACATACGATTTGGCGTTAAGTTCAAGGTCTACAATTGTTTCTGCACGTATACGTATTCAGCAACTAATTGACACTAACGTGACGGTGCTCTAAGAGCGCCAAAAAGTTTCTCACATGTACACCACGACATTTGATATGGAACGAACAGCTCTGTCTGTGGTTCACCTTGGCCGTTATGCAGCCGACCGACCATGCAAGGCAAGGCAAGTGGCTCGATGTAAATATTTCCTTTTAGTGCCAAAGTCGAACCAGTTCACAAGGAGCTTAGACATCAACGTTGACGTCGATGTCGACATCGACACGGCGACAATTGAGTCATCAATCGATGACCGACCACCCGCCCGTCTTGGCTCACCACTGCAATCGGTCTAAGCTGATCTGCGATTATTTTCTCATTTTCCGCTTGCAACTTGTTGTTGCAGTTGTATGTGGCAAGTCGTCTAAGCCGAAGTTTAAAGTTTCCATAATTTCTGTTCAATTTTCACCAAATATGGTTGCAATTTTGTTAACAAGATTTAGAATTGCAGCACAAATACAAACTTGTGTACACATAAATATATCTATATACATACATACATTTTTTGTAGAACAATATTGGAATTATTAAAAAACCCGTTGTATTTATACGCATTACATATGTTATCCATTTGGCCTTGATTTTGTTTATCGTATTTAGCAAGTTGTTTAAACATTTTTGCCATTACAATGTTATCGTCAATTCAAACACACACACATATATATACACTTTTTTTTTTGCATTTACATATGTACATATCTATGCTGTCCATTTGCTGTGCTTTTTAGCAATTGCCAAAAATTTTGAATGAAAACAGTTACGTCATCATGTGGGTGTTGCTCGGCTTTAAATAGATTTTTTTCTATGTCCACATTGCTGAGCAGAATTTCTCCAAAAGTTGAAAAAAAATGCTTCTGATTAAATAAATATACATTTATACACATATAAATTTCATAAAATAAATCTGTAGAAAGCAATTACTATGGGAATCTTTTACATAAGATTAGTATATGTAATATAAGTATATATAATGTAATAAAAAATTATACTATATATATTATATATAACTATAGGGTTTGATGAAAAAAAGTTTAGTTTTTGTTGACAAAAATGCGTCACATGTTTTTTTATCTAAATAATTATTAAATTGGTTCTAAATAATTTTTAATTTAATAATAATGCGTTGTTGTTTTTTATAATACTTTATTTAATTTTACCATTATTTATTTTATTTTATTTTTTTTTTCTTCATCCAATTATTTGTATTAAATGTATATTGAGAAAACATATTTTTGAGCTATGAATAATAAGGTCGAAGCTCAAAGAATTAAAGATGATTTATATTGATAATTGATAAAAACAAAAACTCTCCTTTCAAATGTTTAGCTAAGTTATTCCAGTGAAATTTTTAAATATTAAATTTGCAATCATATGTCAATAAATTTTTGACAATTATTCAGTCATACTAAATGATATTTAAATAATAATAATAATAATAATAATAATAATAATAATAATAATAATAATAATAATAATGTATTTAAATATTAATAATAATTGAATTTTATATTATGTTGCTATTATAGATATTGTTATTTAGAATTTTATATAAAGATATATTGAAAAAAAAAATAATAATAATGTGTTCGTCATACTTCTGAAATAGGCTGGAAACTGAAATACGAAATTAGTTTAAACAATAATATATGTAAATATAATTATCGTAAAAGAGAAATTGTTGAGCAAAAGGTATAATAATCTTTAACAATTTAATTAATGAATTGTGCGTGTTCAAAAGTAAAATATTTTATCTTTAAATACAGATAGATATACGCTTTAAACCATAAATTAGTATTTATCACGTTCTGCACTAGATTGTGACTCAGACATGTCGTATTGCAATTGTTTTAATTGTCTTGGTTTAAAAAAATAAATAAATTAAAATAAAATACATATATTTATATATATATATATATATATATATATATATATATATATATATATATATATATATATATATATATATATATATATATATATATATGTATGTAATATTTTCCATGCAGATGGAAACAAATTCCAATTAAAAAGCAAAAAGCAACAAATATTTTTTGAGAATTCTATAAAAAAGACGCAAAAATATATGTATGTATAAGTATAAGAAAATGTGAAGCAAGATTTTTTGGCATATCAATAACTGAAATTTAAAAATAGCTAAAAAAAAAACACACTCACACATATGCACACAGAGAAAAATACAGGCATATTAAGCTTAAAATATAATGGGAAATTTTAAAATTCTTTGCGCCTACAAAGGAACAGGTGAAAGAGAATGAGAAAGAGAGAAAGAGAGAGAGAGAGAATGAGAGATTTGAATGAGCGCCACAATTTCATTGTTGTTGCTGCTGCTGCTTCTTTTTTTTTGTATTCTTCGGTTTCTTGTGCTTATGCAGAAAAAACGCGCTCGTAAATTGAGCGCCATTCGTCTGTGGCCATCGAGAATGCAGTTCCAAACAAAAATTTGAGCATGCCACGATTTGTGTTGAGCATGCAAAACGCATGCTAGCAGCAGCTGAGAGAGCAAGCGAGAAAGAGAGCGAACGAGAGCGCTGCCTCGTTACCTCGCTGTCGTGCCCAAAATATATTTCTGCTCGCTCACTCACACAAACACACAGAACCGCTGCGCACGCACACAGACGCAAACAGCTTGAAATCGAAAAACGGCGGGCATCGAACGTCAGTATATTGAATAAATATTTTCAGTTGAACATCACAATCCGTTCAAGTCGCGGATAACTCCGAATATAAGTTTTGTAAGTAAAAGGAATAAACAAGAAAATCTACAGAAATAGTTGAATCAAAATACTTAATTATTTTTAAACAAATCAACATTTAATTAACCAATATTAATTGTGCTGAAGCTAATTTTTAAGTTAAAACCAAACAAGTGCCAAGAAGTTTTATTTAAAAATTAAAAAAAAAGGACATTCTCGAAAAGTATATTGCATAATCGAACGTAAAATACAAATTATAAAAAATTCAACTAATCAGAGTGCCGTGGATAACCGCAACTATTTTTCAAAGTATTTCAAATATCTAAGAAAAATATATATGTATACAAAATTGAGGTTAAGCAACTTTGAACTAATGCAAAAAAAAAAATTTATGATGACAAAAAAAATGTGAAGAAAAAGCCAATGTCTTTGTCTTAACCACAACTTGAGCTCTAGAATTTCAACTAAACACATTGCATATAAATATATATACATACATATATTTTATATGGTAATATATATGTAAATATGTTCAATGGGTTAATAGAAACGTGCTTAGATTAGTTAAATTTAAAAAATGTTGAGGCAGGACCGACGAAAACATAAAGTATAGCATAATTTCTAGATATTTTTTCTAGCTTAAAACAATTTTCTTTTATGGCAATAATAATTTTTTATTATTTTAAATTCAGTTTCTACAAAAAATACACAAATATTTCAAAATATTGCAAAAGCGCAAGCTCTTTACCAAACTTTGGTCTGCCCTGTAATTTGATACAGAACTAAAGTGGCCGACGTTCGAATCTATCTAAAGACTGGCGTAGGCGAATTGCTTTCGTATGTTCCTGAAAAGCTTTTCACTCCGTTTATACTAAGTAATATCCATTCGCATAGCTATTAGGAAATATTCAACAGATGCCAGGTTATTTTTAGAATAAATAATTATGAGATAGCGAGCGAGAGAGAAAGATTGAGAGAGAAGGCGAAAGAGAGTGTACGAGAGGTTGAGTGTGATCTAGAAAGCTTTTATGAGCTTTCACAGCTGCCAGGCTAATTCAAATTAATGTGTGTGTGTATGTGTAATAGAGTACATTTTAAAATATTTATATACGTATATCTGTATATGTATATATATGCATATATACATAAACATGCTTTAAAAATAGCAAAGCATGCAAATTGTATGTATATCTGTTTTTTGGATGGATTATTTGGAAATTTAAAAAATTTTGAAAATTTTGAATGTGTATTATTTTTGTTAGAACACAACCGATTCGGTGCCAGTTAAGGTGTGTATGTATTTATATACTATATAGAATATAAAACAAATTTGAAATTTATATAGTTTTTTATCATAATATGTATATAGAAAATTATGTATTTTTTGGTATGTAATGGAAAAAAAGGAAGTTTATAGTTGTGTAATGATTAATAAAAGCTTAAAAACTCGATTTTCTATTTGGAACTGATTTTGTGATGATTTTCAAACTCAAACTGATTCGTGAAATTTTAAATGAACTAGTTAGAATAACATGATTTTCTTTGCACAAATATGGTATGCATAAAAACTTAAATACATACATATATAAAATGCATTGCTTTCTAGGTCTATTTATTCATAATTAATCATATTCTATTCAAATTAATATATTGGTTCATTTGCAAAGGCTCACCTACCTACATTTTATTAATATTTCTATGCAGGTGAATATAAAAAAATTAAAAAAAAAACAATAATTTTAAAAAATGCAAAGAGTTACAAAAATGTATGTTTGAAAATATATTATATTTTTTATATACTATTGTAAATTATTTTTATATATGAATATACCAATTTGCTGTCTTTGGGGAGTTAGCGAGATGAATAAAATATGGTCATTAAAATACTATATACATAATTCTAATTGTTACAAAGAGTCACATAAAATTATCTTTTTTTTTTTTTTGCAAATGAACTGATTACAGGGTATTGAACGTGTTGAAGTTTTTAAGACTTAAGCCTCGCAGTATTTTGGTAAATTAGAAGTTTCTATATAGGTCTACATAGGCTCTCTTTTGTAGATGTATGTCATTATCATTATGTATGCCTCCCAAGTTATAAATTTCCAAAGTGATTTTCTGCTGAACAAACAAACATAATTCATTGTGTCACCTCGTTCGATGTGCGACATATATAACTACTTATAAAAAAATAAATAAGAAAAACCCCATACCTTCTGTCCGACTGAATGGGATATATATAAACGTATATAAGTATATCTATATGCATATAAATTTCTGCCTCGATTGCATTTTCAATTGCTTTTGTTTTTGTTTGCTTGCTTAAAAGCGTGAAACCTGCCTTCGCTTAGCCGGGCGAATCTCTTTCAGGAGCTGCAATGTAAACAAAAATGTTAAAAATAAACTCAGATATACGCAGTATTATAAGTAATACAAGCACCCAAAACTGGGCACTGACTCAATTAGTTTGGCATTCCAGCCATGACAAATTGAAATGTTGGTCAAGTATTGTGCGCAGGGCTAACCCAGAGCTCCTCACAGCTGAATCCACAATCCACGTTCTCTCTCTCTCTCTCCTCCATTCCCTCACCCTCTTTCTCAGGTGTGTGAGTCAGACTGTTAGGCATTTTATTCCTCACCTTATCAACGTGACACTTAATCGCATTCTCCACCTGAGAATCGCAGAGCTCAAATGAATCGATGGGAGGTTCGAAACACATATAGAGAACAGAATTAGTTACTCATCTTATTTGTAAAATTCGTCAAGTGAATAAGAATACAATTTATATATGTCAGTTAAGTTATTAATAATAAATAGTAAAACTAAAAGAGTGAACTCGACTGGATATCGAAGTATTTTTAGAATTCACAGTATTTGTATTTACAAATTTAGCTTAACTTTGATTTATGTGTATTAGTTCATTTTAATAGAAATATTTTATAGCAACTAAATTGTTTTTATTAATTATTACAATTGCAAACCCATTTCTTAAATAGTTTTATCAATAACGTTGCTTATTGAGCATTTGCATTTATATCGTCAAAACATAATTTAATGTCCATTTCCTTTTCCGCTCAAAGGAATTTCCGGCGATTGAAATTGAGCCAATTTGTGTAAATTTTTTAATTTATTTAAAATGTAAATTAAATTTGTTTTTTTTTTTCAAAATTTTAAATGTCTTACCAAATCACATAATTATTTTAGTTTTCCTTTATTTTTCGAATAAAATCAATATTTATGACAAATTCATAGTGTTAATTTTTGTAAGTTCACTTGATGAATTTAAAGGTCAACCAATCGAATCTTCCACTTTGTACATACTTAATCTGCTTAATCCTAACTTATCTGAGCAACAGCTTTAAGCTTCGTTGTTTCTTCCAATAATCGATTCGTCGTAGTCAGCTTCAATTCCAATTGTTTCAGTTCACGAATTGGATTTTAATATTTCGCTGGCGTCTTTCAATTTCTCATCACTTAAATCATTTAACGCGCTGATCAGCACGTTCTTCAACGATTTGTTGTCCCCAAAATGAGATTTCGAACAAAGCGCAAGAGAATGGGAATTCTGTTTGGGATGAATTTGCTATATAAAGCGGCTCCTCCTCCAATTAGCTATGCCGGTCACAGGCGGCGAAGCTGGAAGCATAGCAAAGTAGAGAGCTACCAAAAATTGTGTCAATTTCTTTCAGCTTATTTGTTTTTATTTTGTTTTTTTAATGAAAAGAATACAAAACTAGAGATGTGCAAAAAATAAATAAAATTTAAACAATCATAGTCGCATTAATAGGTGCACTAGCAGACTTTAAATTGATTTTGTAGTTTTTTACTGGTTTGACAAAAAATTAATAAAAAATATTAATAAAAATAAATTAATTAAAATAATAGTTTAAATATAATTGTTATTGAAATTTTAATAAATTGAAATATAAGTAAATAAAAATGCAAAATATATTCGCTTCGTTATAAACTCTAACAAAGTTAATAAAAATATTCTATACTTACACTTGAAGAGGTGTTGAAAAATAAATATTGAACAAACATATATACATATATGTATGTACGTATATTTGCTTTGCTTAAATCAAATAATCATAAGATAATTTGTTAATTTACTTTCTCAAATCTTATGTGGCGCCGATTATCACATAAAATATAATTACTTTATTGCTTTGATATTCATTTTCATTTCAATTGAGACTTTTATTTTCCATTTCAGTTTCTTTCGAGTGCAGTAAAAACAAATAAAAGCCAGCCACCATGGATGCCATCAAGAAGAAGATGCAAGCGATGAAAGTCGACAAGGATGGAGCATTGGAACGCGCTCTCGTTTGCGAGCAGGAGGCACGCGATGCCAACACCCGCGCTGAGAAGGTAAGCCAACCGCACCCAACCGTGCAACGCATGTTGCATGCCCCAAGATGGCTAAAATGTAGCTGAAACATAAACAAAACTATTTATTGCTAACAATGCAGAAAACAACAATAATTAATGACTGTTAAATTGTTAACACCTGAATATTTAATTACCTGTTGCCCAGCCCTCTCAATATTAATCGATCTCTTCTCTTATTATCAACCGTAGGCCGAGGAAGAGGCTCGCCAGCTACAAAAGAAGATCCAGACCGTTGAAAACGAATTGGATCAGACCCAAGAAGCTCTGACCCTGGTCACTGGCAAGCTGGAAGAGAAGAACAAGGCTCTGCAGAATGTGAGTCCAAATTCAGATCAATTCTATATATATTCCATTTAAATGTAGCTTATTCTTAAGTTAGAAGTATTAAATGAGGGAATATTATTGAATGAGACAAATAAGAACAGTGTGCGAAACATCAAGTTAATAAGTATAGGCATGATTTTTGACTGATTATATCTAGCTGTATACTAAAAGTATATTTCATTTATATATGATATATACATGGATATTTTATTACATTTAAATTGTAAAAATTTTCAATATTTCAGCAAATTTAAATGTAATATATTTATTATTATAATTACATATGTTTCGCCTCTATCTATTTTTTTAATTTAAGAAAAAGTCCAAATTTTGCTTTCTTTACTTATCAGTTTATTTTAACTCAAACATTTTTCTAGCAAAATTAAAAACAAAAAAAAAATTTTAATCTACAAAAATTTAGGTAGTTCTTTAGAAAATTAAATAAAAATGTTTTTTAATCAAAATATTCATTGAATTAAAAAATCAAATATTTTTATTAAAAATATATTTATTAAAAAATTATAATAGAATTAAAAAATCCGTTTAAATATAATTAGCTAAAAATTCCAATTTAAATACAGACAACTATATTTTTAAGAGCAACTCTTTCAATTTCAACATATATTATCTAATAATATAGGAAAGTAGGTCAGATGCAGAATTTTAGAATACTTCTTAAGAATTTTTAAGTAATACTAAAGATTTATTATACGTATATTCTGAATCAACATTGTGAATTAGTCAGACAAAAGCAAGAAATACACTTGAAATCAATACTAGAATAAGACTTTTATGACTACATATATATATATAACGTATAATGTATACATATATATCTCTCTAAACGCTTTGGTGACAGCGAAAATGGGGCTCTGGCATGGATTTTGTGCCATCTGTTTGGCATTAGAAATTACACGGGTGTTTTACGTGTTGATTTTCATAAATGTTTGGGGAAATGTTTTGTATGCTTCTGTTCTTAGATTCCATAAAAACTTTAAAGTTTTCAAACAGAAATAAAAGAAATGAAAATTCCAACAGAAAAAAAAAAAACATCGAAGTTGATTTGCTGTTGGCAACGCCTTTGCTGCGCGCTATTTTTAAATTTGTTTAAATAGTCTTTGCTGGGTGCGAAAGAGACGCAGCGACTGTTCAGCATGTGCGTTTAAGTGTGTATGTGTGTGTATCAAATAACGCAAAAGCAAAACCAAAATGCGATGTTTTTGGTTTTGTTGTGTTTTCTTTGGTTTTGCCAAAATATTTGCTTAAGCAAATTTGTTTTTTTTTTCTACAATGAAAATTTCGAAATAGCTGACGCGCAGTATTTAGCACATTTTTCTTGGCCTGTTCGGTTGCGTTTTCAATTAGAAAATGAATAAAAATTTTCATTTGATTTGATTTGGCTTTTTTGATTTTGGTACGAAAGTATTTCAAGGACATTCGCTATTTCTGCCAATTGGCAGTATTTCAAAAAAGAGAAATAAAATATGTTTAGTGTTCACAGGTAACCAAGAAAGCAAAACGAATTCTTATCAAACAACATAATTCAAAACTTATGACAAAATACTCTGGCTCATTATCATTATCAATATATTATTTTGATGGTATTGTTGCTTGCCGCACACTCTTCCACTTAAATATATAATGATCAGATACAAACGACTTTGCTGAGTAATATGCGCAAATATGATAAAGGAAAGAAGAGAAGAGAATGAATGGCAATTAAATCAAACGGAACACACAAATGAAATTAACAGAAAATGAAAATGGAAATGAGCACAGAGCGAGCAATCACTCCCGCTCTCTCACTCTCAGAGAGTGTGCGAGTGGGCGGTGCGGGGCTGGCAGTGTCAGTGCCTTGCGCTCCTTTACACCCGCATAGCGCACGCATTGCACGCACTAATACAGATGCAGGCGAGCATAATGCTGACTCACTCGCACATGTGCCGCACTGACTGTCGCTGCCGCTTGGCAGGGGGCGCTGCCACCACCACCACCACCATCGCCACAACAACAACAAGAGCAGCAATGGAAAGACAGTGAGCGAGTTAGTGAGAAAGACAGAGAGAGAGAGAGAGAGAGAGTGCGGCATATAGAGCGAGCGCACGCCGCGATGAGCGAGCGCATGGTCACAAAAATGATCGCACAACACTTTCAAGTACAACGCCAAAGCAAGCAGCAAGAAGCAACTGCCGGAGGGGCCGAACAACTAGCAGCCGAACCGAGCCGCCCGCACGCCGCATAGATAATTACAATAAATTCGATAATAATAATTATTCAATTAAATTAATAAAACAAAAATCTAAAACTTTTCTAATTACTTTAGCAACAAGTGGAACACTATTTTTATTTAATTGAATTTAAATAAAATTTTAGTGATTTTCAATTACATAAATTAATTTACAAAAACAATAACAACGGCGATTGCAAAAATAAAAAACGTGTTGCGGAAGTTGGCCAAATACGCAAATTTTCCCTTGCTCAGTTTTTAACGCGCGACTGAAAATTGAGAAAAACGAGAAAAGAGAAATAGAGAGAGGAGATATAGATAGAAAACGCGTATTAAATCATCAGTAAAAATAGATAAAAGACTCAAAGCTAACGGTACTATGATCACAGCTGTTTGAACAACAACAAAAAGCGCAAAACAACACGCATCAAATCACACAACAACAACAAAATCAAAAGCCGCAACTTATAATTAATATGTACGAGAAAACATTAACAATAGGAACTGCAAAAGTTAATAATGCATATGAGTGGCAAAAAGTGAAATACGGCAAAAATCAAACAGCACCGACAGCGGCAGCGGCGGTGGCATCGGCGTCGGTTGCTAAATCAAAACAAAAGAAGCAGAAGCAAAAAATATCTTTAATAAATAATGCAAAAAATGCAACAGAAACACAAATAAATCAAACAAATTTGAACCCAAACAAGTCGGCAACAACCAATACAACAACAAAAGCTGTAACGTATTTGAAGCCGGTAACGCAGACGCCGCTTATTAAAAAATACGTTGGTAACGCGGCTCGTCGTCAAACGCTTGCGCACCAAATAAAGCGTGCACACCGCCATCTATTGACGAGCGGCGGCAACGATAATCAACCGGCAAAGCAACAAAAGCGTAATAAAAAAAATACATGTACATTTAAAGACAAGCAAACGTTTAGTATAGAATGAAAAGAATTTTCCGTTTATTTCGGACAACTATGCTTTACATTCTATGCAAAATGAGAACAAGTGCACAAGGCAAATGATGTAAATTATCTTTTAAAGCTTTGCCTTGTGCACTTGTCTGGTCACACTTTTCTCAACTATCGATATTGGTAAATGCAAATCAGCTGATTTGCACGATATTTTTCACAAAACTGTCGATATCGATATATAGTAATATCAACAATTCCATATAAAGCAGGTAGTAGCGCAGCTGCTGCAGGACAGCAGACAAAAACAACAAAACAGCAGCAGCAGCAACAGCAACGCAACAGACGCATAATTAATGCAAATAAACAGTCCCAAAGCCACAAAAGTGAACATAAACACAAGCAGAAAAAGCAAACATATAGCAAGCGTGGCAATAACGTCTCAGACGGCTACAAATCGGAGCTCTCCTCACGTTGGGGCTCCATCGAGGAGCAACTGAATGTACTCGACAAATTGCTCTACTACGATGACAAGGCGGAGCTCTATCTAGCTGAACTCTACAATAAGTATCAGCAGTTGCAGCAGCGATCGCAATCGGAATCAGATCTATCGGACGACTGGAGTTGGACAGATTCCGATTCGGACATGTCACAGGGCAACAGCATCGATGACGATGCGCTGTCCAGCACCAGCGGTGCGGGCAGCCACAGCACCCTCAATTCTAATTCCAATGTCTCGTCACTTGTGCCGTCATCGCTCAAGCGTCGCGGCCACCAACATCATCCACGCTTCTCCGGCACAAGGCGTCCCAATGTACCCAATGTGCAGGAAATCCTGGCCGCCCTCTATCGCGGCGACTCCAAGGGCGTGCTCTCCAATCTGCGTGGCGAAACGACTCAGCCACAGATGGAAGAGCAGCCCCTTGCTAATCGCACCACGCTCAGCCTGCCTCTGAGTGAATCCGTGACGAATTCTCTGGGTAGCAACAGTCCCACGCCAACCGATGAAAGCAGCATGCTGGACGAGACAATCCCAGCAGCGACGCCAGCATCTGCGACAGAACCAGATACTCTCACTACAGCCAGTGGCAAGAAAAAAAAGAAGCGCGACAAAGGAGATAAAGAGAAATCAGAACGCAAAAAAAAATCTTCATCAGCATCCGGCGGCAAGCGTGAGAGAAGCAAACGTCAAGGTGGCGGCGGCGGCATAATGGATGTGAGCAGCGACAGCATTGCAACGGATCTCAGTGCGGGAGCCATTGATGAGGGAATTGTGCTGAACCCCGAGGATGAGGACACTCAGGCCCAGGAATGGGCAAAGCTGCGTTGCACCAGCGAAGCGGCAGAGATTGTAGCGGAGCGGGAGGCGCGACGTAATAAAGGACGTTGCGCGGATTATCCGGGCTTGGCCTTTGGACGCTCCATCTTCAGCTCCGACACCATGATGAAGTTCAACATTATTCGGAACGAGCTGCACAACATTATGAATACGCAACTGAAGCGGGTAATTAGCTGTGTGGGCTTGCTCAAATCATGATACACAGATTTTACTCCATTTAATTGCACTAATCATATTTATATCTCTTTTTCTCTCTCTCTCTTCAAGCCGCCTTTGTTGTCGCCCCCTTCCAGAAAGCGTTACTAAAAAAAAAAAAACAAAGCTATGCAGAAAGTTTGGTTAGGTTCAGAGCGAATTCTGTCTATTCTTCTATCTATGTATGAATGTTCCAAATTTGTTCTTTTTTATTCTCTATTTCGCACACGTACGCATATACATATATTCATGTGTATGAATTTGTGTGCATTGCAAAGCGATTACGTCGCCGTCTTCGTTTTGCTTTCTTCAATGCTCGCCGAATTGTTTCTGCGTTTAACCCTTCACTGGCCCGCCAAGTCGCTTGTCATTGCAATTGTTCGCAAGTTGTGTGAAATCTTGACCCCATTTACGCATACATATGCTGCCTATTATACGGGTTAATCGTTCACCGAATGTCGTGAAGGTTTTTCTTTATATTCACACACATAAATAAACAAATACGCACATTTGCTTTCTTATTGCTCAACGCAAAAATATTTCAACTGTTTATCCAGCTAAAACAGATACATTCCTACTTAATTGCAACTAATTGTTTAATTAGTTACGAAATCGCGCTCTCTCAGCATTTGGCACATTGTTTTAACGCTTAACGGTAAACTTGGCGAGCACCTGTTGCACTCGCTCTCGCAGTGTGGGCGTCACTCTCACTTGTTCTACCGCTCCCAAAAAGGTAGCAGATAACAAAACAGACCAAATGTTACAACTGCTACAATTATCTGTGCTTATGTACACCCGCACACACACACACACACGCACATGAAATTCATTTAGTTGTAGAACTCCATAAAAAGAAACAGTTGAGTTACAGCAGCCAAAACAAAAATACAAACATTAATCGAGTACGTTTTGTGGCCAAAAATGTATTTCTTTTCAAACTTGGCTCGATAATTATTATTTATATTAAAGTAAATGTATTCTCAGTTTTCTACGTGTTCTCATAACTGCTGCTAAACGCTAATGACCTTCGTTCTATATGAGTGTGTGTGTATTTTTACCCCACTTTGGTTGTATGTGTTCATTTATGTGGCACTGACGTTTACTTTTAATTTCTTTTCAATGCCGCACACTGGCCAAAAATGGGCAAGCATGCTTATTTTAATTGAAATTGACCATTGGCAATCATCGTTTGTATTATCAACAATTATGTCATTTGCTAAATACAAATCGTTTCTCCACTTGTTGCTCGCGCGCGCTATGTGTGCCTATCGGTATCGATATCGATATCGAGGACCACATGCGAACGCACAGCAACAGAAACAACTATAACCTGCTACGAAGCCTACTCGATGTCGCAGCAACGACTGATTAGTCATTTGTGCCGCTCCTGCTTGCGTGTTGATAAGCCTGATAGAGCACCGGCATTATATGCTGTATTATACAATTATCTTGTTTGTTGGCAGGGGTAGGTGGTGAGTGCTGAGTGGGGAGGACACATACACACTCAATCACACATACACGCACACATACTATTTTTGATGACAGGTCGCTTACTCATTTTCACTGGCATATGGGCAATTGACCAGTCGTCGTTTTTGCTCGCAATTTTGCATAATATTAATTGTATTGGAGAAATAAGGCAAAAATCTCAAATATTTCTTCACTAATTAATGCAAACAACAACAAACATGTAGACTGAATTTTTAGCGGCTTTAACAGGTTTTCCAGCGGGAAAGCCGCATATACACACTGGTTAGCGCACTCGCACTCACACACATGTAGATATGAGCGACACGACACGACACATAGGCGAGGCACTGCCAGACTGGAAAGTCGCACACACACATACAGCAGTTGTCTCTTTCGCACAACGTATAAACCACCACCGCCGCTTTGTAGACATGAGCATGCAAAGTGTTTCAGCGGTTCATTTCCAGTTACGTACTCACAAATGCCAGTCGCAGAATCGCGTCGTTTTATCGTCTCCGTGTCGCCGTGTGTGTGTAGTTTCTGTGCAGCTTACTTCAATTAAATATTAATAATATTATTATTTTAATATATAAAGTTATAATTCAACTATAAATGTGTATCAAGTGTGCTCGAATTTAATCGGCCCTTCACACAAAAATCCAAAAAGAAAAAATACGACAGGCAGCAGCAGCAGCAACGAAGCAAACCTGTAAAAGAAGAAGAGAAAAGCAGTAGAAGAGAAAGAAGAAAAAAAGAAAGAAAAAAACCGGTGGTTAGCGCATACTCTTGTCTGTGTCGTCGCTTCGTTCGCTCGTTCATTCTATTACGTGCGTGTGTTGGTGTTTCACAGTTTATAAATTAAATATATTCTGGTGCTGCCATATCGAAAGAAATTTGTATTTAAGAAATACAAAATAATAAGGCAAAAGTCAATACAAGTGTGCTTCAGTGTCAACTGTCAATCGCCAAGAAACCGGCCCAAACCTCATCTGCCACTGCCTACCAACGCAAAGTCCAATTGTAAACACTTACCACAAACACCCACAAGTCAAAAAGACAAGCACAAAAATGACGACCAGCATTCCACAAGGTACACTTTTGGATGTACTCAAGAAGAAAATGCGCCAGACCAAAGAAGAAATGGAAAAGTATAAAGATGAATGCGAGGAATTTCACAAGCGCCTACAACTCGAAGTTGTTCGACGTGAAGAAGTAAGCAATCGGCAATTCAGATAAAAAAAAAATTATATAGATCAGTTTGCTGCTACTACTTTTGGTATAAACATTTTGCACCAGAGCTGAGCTATCGCTCACAAGATTAGTCCATCGCAAGCATTTCTTCGTTCTGAGCGTAGTGCCAACGTTTCCAATGCAAATACATGCTCTCTCACACTGATACATAGATACTGTGCCTGACATACAAACACAAATACAAATGCAAGTTCACTGACAGACTGTCACAGACAAATACACGCTCTTATTCTTTACCCGCTCTTGTGCTGCTCTTTCAGCTACTCTCTCGATCGTAATTTCTCTCTCTCTCTCTCTCTTTCTCTCCCTGTCTATCTTGCCACAATTTGTGTTGTTTTGTTCCTCCATCGGTTTTCTGTCTTTTTTTAATGGACTATCTTTTGTTATGAGTTTAATATTGTTAAATATATATATCGTTATAATGAATTAATATATATCACAGAATGCGCTTCTGTTTAATTTGAACACAATTAATATTTCGAACGTTCTAAACTATTGTGATTTAAGTGTGACCGAAATTCATTCACCTTTCAAAATCTCTACAGGCACGCACAGCATTACATTAGCATATCAGAAGAAAGAGCAACGTATTGAGTGAAAACTTAAAAATAAAGAAAAAAAGAATTGAAACCGGCTTCTCTATTCAGTCCAAAGCCATATCGTTTAGTTAGCGGTGTTCTAAATTCGATCAAATATGATTTTAAGCCATGGCCAACAATAAGTGGCTTCTTAAAGTGCATGTGTGTGTGTTTTTTTTTTTTGGCGCGTGCTAAATGTACGCTTAATTCTATTCTAATTAGTCGATTGCGCAAGCAGGCCCTATATATGTACATATATACATGGATTACGTATATACATGTGTATATTTTATGTATGTATATTTGTCTGTGTGAATTCACAATTTGTAACGTAGCAATGACACCATTGTTGACGTCATTTCTTCTGAAGAAGTTTTCAGTTTTGTCTCATAGTCCTTCGATCGTATATTAAAAATTCCTAAAACTGTAACGGCACTCCCCAAAATCGAAATTTGTTTTCATTTTAACATTCCCATTCCCATTCCCATTTTGTTTGTCATCTATGCCCCGTTAGTTGCTAGTTTTTGCGCTCATTTTTCCACGCTTTTGTCAAGTGATTGACGTTTAGTTCAGCCCCTTCGCCTGTCTGTTAGTTGCACAAAAGCTAAAACAAAAAACATAATGTGCTTTGTTGTTTCAATTTTTTTTAGACAATGCTTTCAATGTCATTTGCGTGGCCCCAGCAGCATTCAGCTCTCTCCCTCTCCCCCTTGACGCATTCTCTTCCTTTTGCTGTTGTTACGAAATTGAGCACTGATAATTCAATGTCTCATTGTGACAAATTGGTTTTGATTTGTTGCTCTCTCCCAGTCCCTCTCTGTCTTTCTCTTCTATTACATTTCGTAATTTCGTCGGACAGTGTGAGATGTAACGCACAGACAGACAGTCATGTATGACAGTAGCTAAATGCTATAAAACTCTAGTATATTTTATGCTTCACAGATCGCTACTTTTACGCTTTACAAGTTGGAAGTGGTCTGCTTAAAGTTTTTATAGCTTATTTTCGGGTTCATAATTAAAAATGCATCATATACAACATTTAAACACACCCTACGCACTCGAACGTAGCCGCCGCTCGTCTCTTCTCTTATTGTTGTTGGTGTTGTTTTTTTTTTTTTTGGTTTCGTTGCCACAGCAATTCGAGTCAAATAAAAAATTCAAGGTGTGTGTGACTAAGCCGTCAACAATTTTTATTTTATTTTTTGTTTAATTTCTCTGCTATGCAGCTTTTGCATACTCATGGCTTTTATTATTTGTTTTTTATTTTTCTTGGTTCGTTTTGCCGGCAATTTTTTGCCTTACCTCACCCCGAAACTTGTTCTGTTTAGCTTTGCATTTCTTTTCGAGGCGTTTAATCTCCAATACGTTTTGTTAATGAGTTCAAAGCAAAGACCAAAAAATTTGCTTAGGTCCATCTCTGTCGCACACACTTAACGTACGCGACTCCCGCTATTTTTAAACGAAACGAAACTCAAGCTGAGTATTTTTTTGGCATTTTTTTTTTTGTTGCTGTTGCTTCATCAACGGTTTTGTTGTGTGACTTTCGTATGTGTTTGGAAAGCTGTGCTGTTTGCCCCTATACGATTTTTTATCGTTAAATTTACGCTACACACATGCCTCTTTTTATGTGTATATGTGTGCTTTGTATGCTGCCTGTCTATCGACTGTTTGGACGATGACGTAAGCTAAAGCGGCGGCGCGGTTGGTTTTGGTTCCAATTCATAATCACACGATACTTTTACGACGCGCGTCCGCAGCGTTCTAAGCGTCACACATACAACTAAATGCTGTGTACGTGTGTCCGAGTGTATGCTTGTATTTGTATTTGTGTATTGCAGTGTACTGCAAAGCAAAATTGGCAATGTAATCATCCCGCGCCGACTGGACCTGGACTACCTTGTCCAATTGTGGCTGCTTTTGGTCAGAGCCGTTTTTAACCATTTTTGGGCGTGTGCGGTGTGCTGAGCTAAGCTGCACAAACATTTAATTCAACATTTGACTACCCATCTCTCTTTCGCTCTCCCTCTCTCTCGTTTACTGTAAAAGGCAATCAAATGCGACGGCGTCAATGTCAAATATTTTCCGTTCTTTAATGGGCATATGTTTAATGTTTCGTTTTCTGTATTTGGAAAATTCTGTTTTGTGGGAAAAACTCGAAAACTGGCCGGTAAAGATTGCAATTAAAGTTTTTGGCAAGGTTGTTTTTCAAAGTCGCTGACGTCATGTCTCGATTAGCTGTTGCCTATTTTTCTGAGCTGGCAACTTGAGACAAGTGTAATCGATATATGGATCCCCCTAATTATTGACCGAAACATAAACTTTGACAGGCTTCGTGCTGTTGAACTGTTATCGATAGCACACGCAAGTAAACATTTTATTGCTAGGTTTGGGCGTTAACACCGGCGACCTTGTTAAATGCTAAGGCTGACGCTGACGGTTACTCTGACGAATGGGGCGACAAAAAGGTGGAAAAAAAACAAAGCAGAATATATCTATAATTTCAGATGGAACAAATGCTGCGGTCGCAAACAGTTTAATTTAGTCAATTGGAATATTAAATATTTATTAAAAATCGAGCATTTAATTATTGCTACAAGAGAGCGCTGAAAATAGGAAGGGATTATGTATATTTAATTTATACCAAAAGTAGTAAAACTTATAACATGGTTATTTCAGTGTATTTCTTGCATTAGCTTGTAAGACCTTAAGTTAGAATAATATTATTTGTAAGCATTTGTACGTTTGCTATATTATCTTGTTCGTTCGAACATCGAATATTTGTTTTATAGGCCGAATCCGAGGTTGCCGCATTGAACCGTCGCATTCAACTGCTCGAAGAAGACTTGGAACGCTCTGAGGAGCGTTTGGGTTCCGCCACAGCCAAGCTGTCGGAAGCCTCTCAGGCCGCCGATGAGAGCGAACGGTTAGTACAACAATTTTCTGTTCTATTTAAACACTTTTCTTAATATTATTGTCAAATTGTATACTTTAATAATAAGTCTACAGCATATATAAGCAACTTAAGTATCCAGCTGAAGCTCTCTTATCTATGGTATATTTATATTTAAAATGCTTACAATTGCTTTTGAAATTTAGGATACGAAAAGCGCTTGAAAATCGCACAAATATGGAAGATGACAAAGTAGCTCTATTGGAGAACCAATTAGCGCAAGCAAAATTAATTGCAGAAGAAGCTGATAAGAAATATGAAGAGGTATAGTTATCTATTGCTTTGAACTCAACTTTGAACAGAAACTAGGGAATTAGGGTTAATAGGGTTATCTTCTCGTTGTTTTCTTTTCTATTCGTTTTAATTTTTGTCTTCGTTTTGAGGTTAGGTGCGTCGAAATTACCGTTACTAATTAGGTTATGGGTTATATACTGCGCTCTCTTAAAAACTCCAAACTATCTACATATATATGAAATAATTATAGGGTATATATATTAAGAACGCTTAACCACTTGTAAACAGCATTTAGTTCTTAAGCCCTACGTCGACCGCAGCCAACAAAGATCAACGACATCACACTGGATCCATTGGAATATGTATATTGTAATATATATATATATATATATTTATAGAGCTCTACGTATATACACATTGTTATTTAGTTATGGCATGTGTCTAGCTTATGGTAGTATCTTAGTAACTCGCTGTTTAAATATCTATGTTTACAACAAAATCTGTTTGTATGTGAAAGAAGAAGCTAAAACAATGCCTTGTGCTTTGAAGCTGTGTAGAGAATATAGAAAGAAAATCGCTTGAACTGTAAAATACATTTAATATTTTAATATGTATAATATTTCACAAAAAAACACATAAAGTAATTGCATAAAACAAAAACCCTACTCAAGATATGAAAGTCTCCAGAATAGCTCAACTGTTGCGTTATTCTAAAGTTAAATAAACAAATTTTTTAATGGGTATATTTTGAACTACACAAGCATTGTTTCAGCTATTCGTTAGTAAATGTAATTTTTTTTTTTTTAATTAACTTAACTGTAAAACTCAACAAGCAACAACAAATTCTTGTTTCTTTTTGCAAAATTCTCTAAATCTTGATCTGTACTATGGAACTCCACTAAAACAAAAAAAAAAAAAAAAAAACCGAATCAAAACTTAATCTTTCAACATAATTTATGTTCGAAATTGTGTCTACCTGTGTGTACCACTGCACATCCATGTGTTTGTCATACTCTACAACAATTTGACAACAACAACAACAACTATACACTTTCTACACCGATGTGGATGCGATGACGTCGAATGATTCATAATATTTTGGGGCTGTACGCAACGACAAATCATCGATATAACAACTTGGTCACTGTCTTCTATGGGCACGGTCGCAACGTGGTCATCCTAAAATTGATCCATATCTATATATATATGACTATATATGTAGTGCACGCAAGATTCTTGAGAATCGCGCCCTTGCCGATGAAGAACGCATGGACGCTCTTGAGAATCAGCTGAAGGAAGCGCGTTTCCTTGCTGAGGAGGCTGACAAGAAATACGATGAGGTGCAGCTAAATACCAATTTAATTAATTTAAGCAATAATAACAACAACAGTAACAGTAACAGTAAACCATGTCACCCAAATCAAAGCACAACCAACAACAACAATAACAATGCAAATATTACTGCTGCTGCTGTTGGTGAAACTTCAACTTTATCCTCCACAATTTCACACAGCGAACACAACAATAATGCCCACAAAACTAATGATACTTGATCCGTCCTTTGATTTCTTTGCCAAACAAATTAAGTTTTCTTCTATTTCGATATTTGGCCTCTATTGAGCCTGTAATGGAATTTGGCACAGGAATCAGCCGATGGCAAATATTTATTGGTGCTGATATTGTAAAATTTGTGCTAAGATCAATGCTAATGCTAATGATGATGATAATAATTGATGATGATGATGATGATGATAAAAGTGCAGCTATAGCAATAAAAATAAATGCTGGCATGCCGCTGCCTTAGCCGCCCGTTAAATGATATACTTATATAAATATATATACACATAAATATATTATATAATGTATTTCAAAAAGAATTAACGACTGTTTTAGTTGATCAATTTTATTTATGTATATATATAAATATGTATGCTGAATATAATTTTCTTTTGGAATATAACGTCTGAACAAAAGTCTATTGTGAAAAAAATATGTATATGAAAAGGATAGGTAAATGTTTGAACGATTCAAAAAAAAAAAAAAAAAAAAAAATAATATATATATATATATAAATAAAAGAAAATAAAAAATATTGTTAATGTACTCAAAACTGTGCTGAAAAGCGATAAAATAACAAGAATTGATATCTATATCTGCATATATAAATCATATCCAAACTTAAAGGAAACGAGGAGCAAATCTTATATTATTGGCCCTTGAAAAACTTTTAACTCTATATAAATACTTTTTCAATTGTATATCTTGTATGTAAAAATTTAGTTGGGTTTATTTTGGAATTATCTATGTAAAAATTGATAAACAAATGCAAATTGTAAAATGCAAATGTGTAAAGCGTAAGCAGATTCTAAAGAAAAACTAGTTCACAGCTAAAGCATATAAAGCTAATATGTAACACTTATTAAATTTAAATTGAATTATAACATTTTTGCAATAAAGTTAACATCAATCTAAATATCTTATATATTATATATGAATATATTTAATTCTGAAGAGCTGGAGTTGTGTAGAAATTTTGATGGATTTTCTCTTGAAGTTGTTGTACATTATATAGAGCTTAGAGTTAGGAACAGGCGTTGAACTACTATACTGAGTATAGTTAATTTTATCTACAATATAAGGATACTAAGAAGGATGTTCCAATCGTGCAGCAAAAGACGATAATTATTATATATTTTATTAAATAGAAAAGTTAGGAGCTGGAGTACATCTCTTCAATGATAATATAAATGTATGTATTATTATGATGTCGTACTGTAAGTTTTTGCATATGATTGATACCTTATATGGAAATTGCGTTCGATAGCTAATTGATAATTCGCTGATTTTCCTAAACTTTTCCACACACTCAGTCTATTGTCAAATCATAATCTTATGATTTTGGCAATATAATGTCTGTGCATCTAATAAATATACATACAGTCACAACATGGATTGGCTCAACAGGCCTTTGGCTTCACGCGATTGGGCATAAGCCAAGCTACATTAATTTATTGTGTTAGCACATACGCTTTTAACTTGCTGCTTACGTGTTTCGTACGTCAATCGAATTGGCTACATAAAGCAGGCTAAATTGATAAACTGAAAAAAGACGATAAGCAACCGTCGACCGGCTGGTTGCTGACTATCTATCAATCCATACATACATTGTGTTTCGCAGAAACTGTGAAACGGAAAGCAAAGGAAACTAAGAAAACGTTGACTGATAAGCGAAACGGGAAACTTCGTATGAAACTTATACCATCATGCCCTGTTAATTTGTATATTTAGCGCTCTTCGCCTCATGACATAAGCAGTTGGAAAAAAGCGAAAGAAAAAAGTGTTGCCAAACGCTTCGATGATGAATCAAAAATTCAGTTGACCCAAGAGAGTCACTCATTCCGTATGTGTGTGAGTGTGTGTGTAAAGCACACACTCTAACACATGTAAACCTGCCACGTCACATGTATGTGTGTGTGTAAGTAAAGCCCCCGCTCTTCGTGTGGCTATGACTCACACATACTTTGGCTGGCCATGCGAATGCGTATGTGTTTGACCTCTTTATGCTTGAGAGGGGGAAGAGATGCAAACTTAGGTACTTCGATGCCGATGCGTGTTGCATTTCGGTTGCTGAATATTTTTAATGAAACGTTCACAATGCATTCGCTTTAAATAATTTTGAGCGTACACAGGAAATTCAGATTTGGTCAGTCTATAATTGACATCCATAGAAGTAGAAGCGCTGCTCGCATATCAAAATTCACAGAGGGCCCACCAGCTGCGACTTCTGTCTGCCAAATTGGCAAACTCAATTTCCTCAACAGACTTAATTTTTTGGCGAAACATATTCCATTTATTATCGCTATTTTTAATTTGTAATCTAAATTTTAGTTTCTTAGTCACAAATTTTAATTGCCATGCCAAAAATGTCGGAAACCTTTTTCGTTTCCGTTCTGTAACTGACGAGAATTTTGAGAGAACTATCAGATTTCTTGATATCCAAATGTAAAGAAATTGAATTTGATTTCCGTTGACAGTATCAATGTAAAAGGAATAATCTGTATATAGGTAGATAGACAATAGTTAAATTCTTTTGCTCCCACAATGTACAACTCAAGTAAAGAGAAAAAGAAAACAATTACAGCTGTTTTTATTGATATAATATAAAAATATATATTTTATGTTAATAAATTTGAGTACATTATCAATTAAAATTTTTTGAGAAGCAATGATAATAGCACAAATTATCAGTCAACAAATTAAACTACAACAAAACAGAAAATACACAATAAAAATATAATAAACAAATCACAACATATTAACATTTTGTTTAATACTAATAAAAAAGAGAAAAAAGAAAATCATAAAATGTAAATTTCATCAATCCAATTGTTAGTACTAATCAAATTATTGTTAGCTAAATTGACATGAAATTTAACTCATTTTCTATGTTCTTTGTGTGTATTTGATGAAACGATGACGATTGTAAAATTATGTACAAATATCAACAATATAAACAATACACACACCACCATATATAAATATGATAACATAAAAGGTTGCCCGTAAATTGGCCATGGTTGAAGCTGATTTGGAGCGTGCCGAAGAACGTGCCGAACAGGGTGAAAAGTACGTTGAAAAGACATTTGTTTGAATTACGAGTTAAATGTTGCGCCAAAAAGCTTTGAAAACTATCTTTGTTGTGCCTAAAAAAAACAATTGATACAGTGTGGCCATAGTTATGTAAGATTGTTTTTTGCAGCGCTGTTAACTAACAGTTGTTACCTATGTTAAAAGCAGATACCAAACGCAACCTAACCTAATTCTTTTGCATAGTTTATAGTTGTTTTTTGTTTGTTTTTGATTTATTTTGATCAATATTTTTTTTTAGCTAGCTAGCTTGGCATTATATCTATATATAATTTGAAATCGGCAAAAAATGTGAATATTTCGATCAAAATTAACGAATGTTTCTTCTGTATGTGTGTGTATTTAACGCGCATGTTTCTCTTAGTTGATGTAGAAGCATATCACTTCATGCTCTATCTTTCATTTTGCACAACATATTCACATTTTCGGCCCAAATGCAATTGCAATAAACATTAATTGAACTAATTTGAAAAAAACCCTTTTCTCTGTGTGGCAATGCTTAACCACAAAATGCGTTTCGTGTTGCTATGTCTGTGTTCTGTTTAATAAACCCGCCTGCCTGTTAATGCCTGCTCACCTGCTGCCCGCCTGATTACCTGATCGCCCTCATCTGTGAAGGTGGCCAGAAAATTAGTGCTCATGGAACAGGATCTGGAACGTTCCGAGGAAAAAGTTGAGCTTAGCGAAAGGTTTGTCTTGCTTTATCTGTCTTTAAATACTAACTGCACTCTCAATCGCCAGCCAAAAAATATTAACTCAAAATATTGAATCTGAAAAAAAAAAAAAAAATAATAGACAAATTTAGCTCTATGGCAAACCAACAGATTTCAACTAAAAATACAAATTTAAGAAAAGTGAAATCGTTTCAGTGAAATTGTTGTTGGCCCCAACAACAATTGCTGTTATTATTATGTTTTATTTATTTAAAAAACTTCGCTATGCCGAGAGACCTTCGTCTGGTTTGGCCAGTCATGATTTAGTTTCTTTCTTTCTGTCTTTTTATTTTTTCCTACTTTTTTTTAACACTTCTGTCGCCTCCAGTGCCAGAGTTTTGAAAGTAAAGTGTCAACTTTTTTCAGTTTTTTTTGTTTTTTTAATTTTTGGCGTTGGCGATAAAAAAAAATTGCGAACAAAACTTAATTTAATTACCGCATGAGACGCGCTTTTTGTTTTTGGATATTTTTCCCCCATCGAAAATCCAATTGAAGATAATTTGTGTAAATCTTTGAAACTAATTTGTGTTTTATTTTCTGATGTATAGCAAAATTGTGGAGCTTGAGGAGGAGCTGCGCGTTGTGGGCAACAACTTGAAGTCCCTTGAGGTCTCTGAGGAGAAGGTCAGTATGAAATATTACAAATCAGTCGAGATGATTTTCCAAGATCGAAGCAATCTATTTTTGTTCATCAATCAAACATATTTATATATTATTTTTACAATATTAAATATGTAAATCCCACACCCCCATAAACAACAACAACAACAACAACAATAAATAGGCCAACCAACGTGAGGAAGAGTACAAGAACCAAATCAAGACCCTGAACACTCGTCTAAAGGAGGTAGATACAACAAAGCAAACAATTATAAATAACTTTCAAGCGAAAGTTGCAAAAGGAGTTTCCCAGATCTATGGAATTTCAATCAAAACCAACCAGCGATATCCTTGTTATATATATATGATTGTTGTTGTTTATGTTTTCTTTTTCTATATAATTTGAGCGCACAGGACCGCTCAAAGGCTTTTGAAAAGCAACAACACTGGCCACGCGTGCATTCATATAAAATGTCTACCGACAAATCGTGCAATTTGCCTTTTAATATGCCCTTCAAAAATGTTTGTTTTGATTTATGTACTAATTCTGATTTTATTTTCTACTTTTACTTTCATATATTTGTTAACACGCTCCGCTTTAATATGTTGCTGACACAATGTCGAAATACGAATAATTATTTTTGATAATATATTGTGAATGATATATCAACAAAAATGATTTGCGCACCGGAATTTTTATCAACACCCCCCAATGGCTTAAAACTTGCTGCCCACCCTTCCTTGCCACGCCTCTGCCACTCTGCATGTATCAATAATTTGCTAAAAAAAAAAATTTTTTTGCAATTTTTGTTTGCCTAACCCATAAAACAATTTAATTTCCACCAATTCAACCAACGACCACAAAATATATTAAAAAATAGGCAACACAAAAAGAGGAAACCTTTGAAACGCAAATCAAGGTTTTGGATCATTCCTTGAAAGAGGTATATGACTATTTATATAATATAGAGATATATAATTTAAAAAAATATTTGTAAGAGGTTTGTGGTCTCTGGTGTTGGTAAATACATTATTCTTTTCCTATAATAAACAAAAATAAAAAAGAAAATATTAAATTGCACAAATCGTTATTCTCAATTTTAAATTAACTGTACATAGTCGTCACATTTGATATTTTCTTTTAAAAAACAAAATACATACAAACATAAAATAACCAAAACTAAAATATAAAAGCAAGAACAAACGCAATTGCCCAAACGTCTGGGAGAGAATACAACAAATCAAATAATAAAAAAAAGAAAAAAAAAAAAAACTATAGCTGTAGAAGCTATATCCAAAATGTATATCAATAGAGTGCATCATGGCAAGTATTTCCCTTTATAGGACGTGTGTGTGTACATTACTTGAAAATTGAAAAGAACTTTTTGTGCATTGCAATGCAAATGATCCAAAAACTTTCTGATGTTTTACAACACTGTTACGTTATGGATAACTACTGCTTGGTAGTGGCAACTGTACCCAAAAAAAAAAAAAGATTTAAAATTGAATTAATTTTATAATATTCGGTAGATATTTTATTGTCAAAGCACTTGCACACATTACAAACACACACATGCACACACAAACACACACTTCGCACATAATGATGATGATGATGATGATGATGATGATGATGATGATGATGATGATGATGATAATGATTATGTTGTATATGTCCTAAGCACTGTTATTGATATACCAAAAATTTGTTGTATATTTCTCGACGTCTAGGCACGCGAAAATCATAAAATATTTGAACAGGAGCTCATTCAATTCAAATTAAATGTAGACACTGTAAGTCGCCGCAGAGTAAATAGTTTTTTTTTAAATCATTTAAATTTTGCTGATGTTGAAAAGCGAAAGAAAACGAAATAATTTTAACAGCATTTCGAATTGGCGCCAATTTTAAATTTTTCCTTAAATGCAGTGACTGCGTAGCGTCGTACAGCGATTGTTGTAGTTGAATTAAATTAAATTATCTACACTCCCGTAAAATGATTGTTTAATTTGTCAAATTTAGGTTTTTGTCTAAACCAAACAACCCTAAATAAATATAAATATACATATTTAAAAAAAAAGTGTAAGCATATGGATTAAGTGATCAAAGTTGCGTTATCTTAATTGTTATGCTGTTTATTTTGAATGTTTTATTTTAAGATTTTTTTGTTTATTTATAACATCACAAATACATAAATATTTACACACAATTTTAATGTAATCAATAATCAATGATATAAATTAATATTCATTTATTCATATAAATTATAATATACTTACCCCGCTGGTTTTGGTAGCAAATTGTTTGGGAAGCTTCTTTTAAGTATAATAATTTTGAAAATTGCAAATTCTATTGAAACGTTGTGTGCTTTACAACACTGGAGTTTGAATTGAATTTGTATGTTAACCAATATGAATAATGCTTGAATAAGTTCACATTGGTTAATTGTAGACGCTGTATTTAATTAACATAAAAAGTGTACTTCATCACTAATATACCTGTATTATTTCCCGTTCTGTTTATCAACACTTCAAGGCTGAGGCACGCGCTGAATTCGCTGAACGTTCCGTTCAGAAATTGCAGAAGGAAGTCGACAGGCTCGAAGGTATGTCTGTTAAAGAATATTTTCTTCTAACTCTAAGACTTTGAAATTCAAAAGTTGAGAATTCTAGCAAATTTCACTTAGTTCAATTGATTATTATTATATTCAATATTTTTATTTGTAGCAGTATTTTAAATACACAAATTGTAGACTTTTTATAGAGAATAATATTTTTATTTAAAAAATATACATATATATATTTTTAAGTAGGTGAAAAATTAATTTCCTTATTCCAAAACTCAATTTCCTTATGTTAGTCCAGATTTACAATTACTTTTTTATTTTAATTTTTATTTACATTTTTTATTTTGATACCTATTAATCTAACTTTTTTAATGTTTATATTTTTCATATGATTTTGTTCGTTGTTGTGCTTAACCGAAAAAAAAAAAAACAAAACAAAACAAACAAAAATCAATTTCAACTTGTGTGCCGCTTGTACGCTCCCCGCCTGCTGAACCGCCAACGCCCTAATGTTTATTGTTATTTTTATATGCATGCCACGTATTGCTGTGCTCTCTTTTGTTCCTCATTTGTTATTATTGAAACAAAAAAGACGACTTGTTGAACGAACGCGCCAAGAACAAACTGCTGCAGGAGGAGATGGAAGCCACTTTACATGACATACAGAACATGTAAACAAATAATTTGCAGCTTGTGTAAATGAACTAAACTGCCTGCTTTGACGTCAATACAGAAAACTGGCGCTTTCCATATTATTATAATAGGAAACACAAATACACATACACACACAATGCCACCCACCCACACACACATACACACACACGCATATTAAGGCACACAGGACAATGCCAAGTGTCTTCCATGCCGTTAAATTTTTGATAAACTTTTAAATGAAAACGTTAATAATTTTAAGCGGTAAACTCAAAGAAAAGCAGACAAGAAAGAAAAAAAGAACTCATCAATTAACAGACAAAAATAAAAAAGAAAAAGTTCAAAAACTAAAACAGAAGAATAACTTCTGAATCTATTAAGAGCATTCCAAATTTTCTACCAATTTTGTTCATTCATATTTTCAAGCAGTGCAAGCAGTTGACCATTCGCATGGGTACGTTGCGCTGCGAATGGCGGGCACTTGCACGCAGTCAGTTGGAATGGCAAAAATAAAAAATAAAAAGACAATAATACAAAATGGCGGCACCTTTAAATATTCGATGCCTTACAAAACTGTTGCAATATTTTGTTTAAATTTTTTTCTTTCTACTTGCTTTTGCTAGCCCTCTTATTATTTGTATTCGTATTTTTGTCGCCAGCTAAACTACTGTATTAATATTATGCTAATATTTACATTGTTTATACAATTTAAACAAATCGTGTTTGCAAAACGTTGTGTAATATTTGCTTACTTATAAGTTGTCACGCCTATTATTTAGACACAAATTCAAAGCAAATACCGAAATAAAAAAAAAAAAAAAAAAAAAAAAGACAAAACACTATAAAAATGACACACACTCCATTCCAATTGCAAGCATTCATAATTAGACAGCTATTGTTAACTTTCTATATTTTATTTTAAATGTTAAATTAAAAACTCCCTTATTTCTATGCGCTATCTTTGCTAAAAATGTGTTCTTGCCCCAACAAAAGAGCAAGCTAAAAAGAAAATGCACCTAACATAAAATGGCATTAAATGAAACATCAAAAACGAAATGAAAAACAATTGATTTATTTACGATTTACATAAATTAATTATTTATATTTTTAATATATAAATACATATATATTACATACTATGCAAATACAATACCATGCTGCTGCAATCGCACAAATAAAGTATTTTTCAAAAAGAACAATTTTTTTGGTAAATGAAATGAGGCAAAACACGACAGACGAACATTTTTGTTGTATTGACTAACCCAGATGGAATGAAGTGTTTCGGCCAATTGTTGTCCTCGTTCTTGTGAAGATTGTGTTCCCACACTGAATAGAATTGGCTTCTTGGATTCCAGAGTTAACTAGCCATAACCGGAGCTGCTAAATATTTGCACTAATCAAAATATTTTTTCAATTCTAATAACACTGACTAACCAAAATGAACCGACCAACTAAATTACCAAACCACCGCCACCAGACGAGATGATCAACGAGAAAGAGCACTATGCAATCATTAACGATAGCTTGGACTTTACGTTTGTCGAGCTAATGGGCATGCCACCGTTCTATAATGACCGCTACCCTAAGCCACCAACGCCCGAGTTAACCGAAGAGGAGATCGCAGCCATTGCGGCGCAGCGGGAGGCAGAGGCTGCTGCTAAGGCAGCCAAGCTCGCTGCCGAAGAAGCTGCCGAGGGGGCTGGCGAAGGGCAGGGCGCGGCGACCGAGGCTGCTGCAGCCGATGGAACGGTTGACGCCGAAGCAGCAGCAGCTGCCGTCGTTGAGGAGCCAGTGAGAGTGCCCACACCACCACCGCCGCCGCCATTCGATTACAATATTGATCTGCCGCCAGAGGGCGCTGAAGTGCCATATGTAAAGAATTTCGAAGTGGGCGATGCTCCCCCAGCAGCTCCTGCAGACGCAGCAGCAGTTGAGGGTGTTCCTGTAGAAGGCGTTCCTATAGAGGGTGTGCCTGTTGAGGGCGCACCTGCTGAAACAGCTGCTGCAGAGGTAGCTCCCCCTGCTGAAGCAGCTCCGGCTGAAGCACCTGCTGTTGAAGCTCCTGCTGCTGAGGCTCCTGCTGAGGCTCCTGCTGCTGAGGCTCCTGCTGCTGAAGCACCGCCTGCTTAAATCAAATCGAATATGATTTCATTTGATAAACTAGTTAAAAATTGATAATAATAGATCAAAGAGGATCTCGTTATGGCTAAAACTAATTATGGATTGTGTTTTCCTTCTCGTCAAATGCACGATCATTAACCTGATTCACGAGCGAACCCGCCTGCCCCAACATCCTCCAGACTTACCCACTAACTTGCTGCTTAGCAAAACATTTAATATTTTTTTTCTTAGCTTCGTTTATGCTTCCTTTTCACATTTGCTATCTCCGCGCCTCTCTTTCTCTCTCTCTATCTATTGCTTTATCTCACACCCGACTGCTTGTGTTGCTTGCTTTGTGCCATCGCGTTCGCATGCCAAACATCTCAGACGACCTAATCGTTGAAAAAGAGCGCTACTGCCTCATCGGCGACAGTCTCGACGAGGCGTTCCTGGACCTGATCAAGGGCTTAGAGCCATTCTGGACGCCGCGTAATCCGAAACCACCCACACCCAAGCTGCCGACGCCCACGCCCGAAGAGCTGGCTGCCATGGAGGAGGCCAGAGCTGCGGCCGAGGCGGAAGCCGCCGCTGCTGCAGCTGCGGCAGCGGCTGAGGCTGGTGTGGTGGGTGCCGAGGGAGTTGTTGTCACAGAGGATGGTGTGCCGGTGGCAAAGGAGCCAACACCACCACCGAAGGAACCCACTCCACCACCACCACCACCACCACCATTCGAATACTCGATCGACTTGCCGCCAGAGGGCGCTGAAGTGCCGTTCGTCAAGAACTATGAGCCACCACCACCCGGCTCTGAGCCAGAGCCCGTCCCAGAGGGTGAAGCCGCAGCACCACCGGCTGAGGGAGCTGCTCCACCAGCTGAGGGCGCTGCACCAGCGGCTGAAGGTGCAGCTCCTCCGGCTGAAGGTGCTGCTCCACCTGCCGAGGGTGCAGCTCCACCAGCTGACGCTGCTGCTGCACCACCAGCTGAAGCAGCTGCACCTGCAGCCGAAGCAGCTGCTGCCCCACCGGCAGAAGAGGCTGCGCCGCCACCAGCGGCTGAAGCTGCAGCGCCAGCCGCCGAGGCTGCTGCACCAGCAGCTGAAGCCGAAGCGCCACCAGCCTAAGTCAACGAAAGTCGTTATCGTTATCGTTATCTTTAGCGATAGCGATATCGATAAATGCCCCTCAATCAGCTGCTCAAGACATACAACCGCTACAAACTGCTGCCCTGCTTTTATTTATTTATTATTTGATGCACAACAACAACTGTTATTTATATTAATTAAAGCAATCTAATCGAAGCAAAGCAAAAACAAAAGAAAACACGCTGCTTGGCTGAGTTTTGTTTTAAGCCCTTGTTGTTTGCCTGTTGCATTTTATTTTTGATTTTGAATTTAACAGCTAGCGACGCACTGCATTACCGACCACAAACGCTGCCGCTGACAAGCAGTGCAATTGCCGTCACTTTTTATTTAATTTTATTTAAAGAGGTAATTATATTAAGTTGATTTTATTTATTGTCCAGATATGATTATAGTGTCAGTTGAAATGTTTTATGTAAAGGTTTTTTTTCTGTGTTTTGTGAAAGGTCTATCAGTATTTATTTATGTATTTAATTTAATTATATTTTGATTTTTATTAATTTGATTTTGTATTTTCTTTACTCTTCTGCGTTCGTTTATGATTTGACAACAATAAACAGACGACCTTGTCCTGGAGAAGGAGCGTTACAAGGATATCGGCGACGATCTCGATACCGCCTTTGTCGAGCTCATCCTCAAGGAATAAGCGCTGCTCCATTGCCCGCCTCCAAAGAGCTGCACCAAAATCTATCTACACATATTTATCTGCACATTTATGGTTTATGTATTTCGTAGCATACTCGTAGGCGTTCTGTAAACATGTCTTGCCTGTGTAGTTAAAGTAAATGTATTTAGATTTTGTTAAAAGCCTTCATTAAATTATATGTGACAATCGCATTGTGTATTTGTTTAACTCAATTTGATTTATTTATTATTTGTATTCACAATCTATGCAATAAACTAAAAAAGTATATAAAAATGATTACGACTTTTTTTATCATTATTTTTATTACTATTGTTCGCCTGTTGCATTCATAGATGAGGTGAGCAAAGGTAAGGAGAAGTACAAAACCATTGCCCAGGAACTGGAATACGCCGACCTCAACAACTATTAAGCTAGTGGGATGGGATTTACCAATTTGAGTTCAATGGAGCGTTTCGACATCCAGCTGCAAAAGCGTTCTACTTAAGCATTCCCACATTAATAATAAACCAAATTTTTAGCAATAAAATATATGTATATCTATATATAAATATGAATATATTTAAATTGGATGTTTGTATGAAATAGCTTGACTCAACAGAAAATACTGCCTGTAATGAATTGCAAATCAGATGAAGTTTATCCTGAGCCACAGATCATTTATTTATATTTCTCAATATCTCTGAAGCCCACCAGTCAATAGCTTATACTATATGTAATACCTTAGCTTCATATAATGCACACACATTCAATTTTTTCAATCCAAAATTCAGTCAATTTTTTAATGGATTTAATGGAGTTTATGCTTGCAAGCTACTAGTTGGCAAATGTATCTAAAAATTAGTTGAAAATTTCTATGGCCTTTGCAAATAAATTTAAATGTAAAAGAAAAAAAGAAAAACCAAAAACAATATTAATAAATTATACACATTCATAGCTTTTGTAATTGTGAAACATACAAATTCAATATGTACAAGTATTTTTAAAAAAATCTTAAAATTGATTTTTCAGTTATTAAGCGTTTATATTTTTATGACAAATAAATAAGAAAAAAAAATTCTTTTGCATAAAAAAACGAAAACAAATGTGTTTTATTTTAATATTTCTGGAAAGGTGGTCGCAACAATTTTATTCTGCTGAGTTTAATCCAATTTAGAAGAACCCTATTCGAATATATATATATATATATATATATATATATATATATATATATATATATATATATATATATATATATATATATATATATATACTTGAATATTCATTAGATGCATACCAAATGAATAACGGGATTTATGCCTTTTGTATTTAATTAGCTATGAGAGATTGCCTAGAAATAATCTGTACTGTCATAGCCATACTATGTGAATGATATGATTATGAATGATACATATGAATGCAAAATTGTGTATTTTGAAATTCTATAACCCATCAAATATTTATGGTAAACATTTAAAAATATATTTAAATATATATATATATATATATATATATATATATATATATATATATATATATATATATATATATATATATATATATATATATAATAAGGGAGGTGGAAGTATTTGCTATTTGTACTCTTTTTTCGTTCAGGCACAGGACAAATCTCAATTTCATAAAATATAAATATTTTATTCCAGCTCATGCAATTTGGTTGCTCCAGCATATTGACTTTTCAATTACATTAATAAAATATTTTCATAATTTTTGTTTTTATGTACAATAGCAATTTTCTATTCTATATTTATATATTATATTTTTTTGTTCTATTATATTTTTTGCTTGGAGCTCTTTGACTATAAATTTTGGTTTTCAAATTATTTAAATTAAATTTTCGTCGTGCCACGTCACAAATATACGTATGTATATATATCAAAATCTTATAAACATGTATGTATATAGACCAAAATCGGTTTGCACCGTATGAAAAAAGAAAATTGAAAAAAATTTCTTAATATTTATTTAATCAAAATAGATTCTCATCTTGTTAGCCGTGTCCTACTCGGGCATGTTTCGTACATTTATGTGCTATTTATAGTCCCACTTTGGATGGATACAGATACAGATACACACACAAGACAAATAACGTAAAAAAAAACAAAATAAAAAAAAATATTTACTCACGTATATATATTTTCAATTAAGAAAAGAAAAAAAGAAAAGGAAACGCATAATTTTCACGCCTGTCTGTGAGACATCATATGCCTTGAATGCAGTAAAAGAAAATGCGAGCATAGTCAAATACAGAGAGAAAGAGAGAGAGAGAGGGAAAGAGAGAGCTCGCTCTTTGTGAGATCTTTGCATGTACATACATATACACGGACACATTAGGCTAACTATATTTACGTGTATTTGGGGAAATTTCGAGGGAAATTTCAAATGGCCCATGAAAAGTTGCGAAAGCGCTATTCTTTTTATTTTTTTTTTTTAATGGGAAATTTTACGAAATTAAAAATTATTCAATACTGCGTGCCACAGTATGAGTGTGTGTGTGCCTCGCTTTATTTCTTGGGGTCGCTTTCTCGGCACCGCGACTTGGTCAGCATCAGTGTTCTCGGGGTTTCGACAGCGTATAGTGTGTTTGAAACGCTAAGGTTAGTTGCGGCTGCTGCCAGGATTTTTGCATTGGGAATATACAAAATATCTATATAAATATATATTGGAAAACAGTATAATATAATTTTAAACAAATCTACGTAATTATTAAAAAAAAAAAAAAATTAAACATCAAAAAACCGATAAACTTAAAAAAGTGAAAACTGCAGTCGAAATGCATATTTAAAATTGCTTTCTGCATAACCAAAACTTAAAAAAATTGTACATATATGAATATATGATATACAAAAAATTCTGTTAATAAATGTGCATATGTATGTGACTATAAATAAAATATAAAAATAATAAGCCTAAAGAAATATTAAACATTCTAAAAGTGCCAAATATAAGTTACAAAATTAAAGAAAATCTAAATTTATTGCTCTTCATTTTGAACTGCTCTTTATTATGCGAATTATGTAGTATAACAAATTTATGATATGAACGTTGTGAGAAAATTCGCTTATAAGGAATTTTGTAACTAAATCTGACAAAAATGTCCGCCTCTGTATGTGTGCGTGTGTGTGAGTGTGTATGAGTGAACAATTTGCACACACACGCTCAAATTCGAAAAGCACACACAGATACATACAAGCACACATATATACACGCACATACATATGCACATACGCACAATTTTCACACACAGAACAGAATAGAAAAGCTGCCGATTTCTATTATTCTATAAAATTAACTGCAGACAGACACCTGCCTGCCGCACATGCACAGATACATAGATACAGATACAGATACATAGATACTGAGCAGCAACTTTAAAGATTTTATTTTTAACTCTACTTGAAACTTAGACGAGAAAGCTTTTTTCTCTAAAGCTTTCATGATCTCACGAACGAACAGTTTGCTAATGGTAATTTATCCTTGAGTTTTTTTTTTTTGGCCATTTGTCAGAAATGCTCGGAAATTATTAGAGAGCAGATGTCGAGAAATAGCTATGAATATATCATATATATAATTATATTATATAGTATACATATATATGGTAAATGTGTGGAACCCACACAACATTTTTCTTGAATAGAAATACGTATTTTCCGTTTTAAATATATATGAATAAGACTGAAGGCCATAGGTCCAATAACATATATAAAATGTATATTCAATTAAAAATAGGAATAAATTATATTGATTTAATTTCCTTATCAAACTTAAATGTCTAGTACTTCTCTGATCATTTCATTTAAAATTGTGTAGAGTGCTAAAGTCATTTGTCTGGCTCTTATTTAAAGCCTTCAGAGATCTCCTGTATCTGGGATTAACCCCCTACAACTACAACATCAATGACTTTGCCCCACTTATCAAGAGATACACAGCGAAACAGACATAACAAATCTTACGTATAGGTGAACGCCTACACTAATTCTAAAAGAAATGAGCTGAAAATGTTCAAATTGCAATCAACGTGTATATATATATATATACATATGTATAGATATATACATAGACATTGCCTGTGTTCATTTTGAAAGACTCTAGAATTACAGACCAGGCCGAAATGTCCAAAAAGCGCCAGCAGCATTCTATATGTACATACATATATTGGACTGGATATATTCACATGCAAAAGCATATCAGATTTATTTTTAAACTCTTTGAAAATCGCTAAAAAAAAAAGAATCGACCACAAGTGAGTGGGAAAGAGAGAGCAATATAAATCGTTCAGTTTTCTTTTGTGGGCGTCGAAAAATTCGTTAGCTTTCATATGTTTTCGGCAAAATCAAATTCTGTTTACATTTCAGTTTAATATGTGAATATGTTTGTGTATATATATATATATATATATATATATATATATATATATGTTACCTGTATATTATATACACCATAGATATATAATTATAGACATGTACTAGTTATAGCCTCACACATTGCATTGGTTAAAGTAAACATTTTGTTTTCTTTTTCTGAAGTGCATTTCTATGAGCTGCTAAAAAAGTTCTGAAAGCAATTGAAAAATTGAAAGAAAGAGCGGAGAAGAATTTTTAAATGACATATAAAGATATAAAGAATATTTAAAAATATATATAAAATAAGATATATATTATTATATTATATTATATTATATATAACAAACTAAAGAATGTTTATAAACTTCTTGAAATTTTTAATATAATAATACTAATAAATTATATAAAATATAAATTATATAAAAATATAAATATATATAAAATATAATATGTATACTTAACACTTTTTATTTAATAATTACATTTTGGATTTTATTTGTATATGTTATAAAAATAAAAAAAATATATAAATTTAATTCAAAACTTATATTTAAACAAATTTTAAAAAATATGTAATTGAACTAGTAATATAAAAAATATCTTTTCATTTTGCATGAATTTTCCTTTTACAGTGCCTTTTTCCAGTTTTCTTCCCTCCTAAGCGAATAACAAAAACACAAACACCATGGACGCCATCAAGAAGAAGATGCAAGCGATGAAGCTTGAGAAGGATAATGCCATTGACAAGGCAGATACCTGTGAGAATCAAGCTAAGGATGCCAACTCCCGCGCCGACAAACTCAATGAGGAGGTGCGCGATTTGGAGAAGAAATTTGTTCAGGTTGAGGTCGATTTGGTCACCGCCAAGGAGCAGCTGGAGAAGGCCAACACCGAATTGGAGGAGAAGGAGAAACTGTTGACCGCCACGGAATCCGAGGTAGCCACCTTGAACCGTAAGGTGCAACAGATTGAGGAGGATTTGGAGAAATCTGAGGAGCGCTCAACCACCGCACAACAGAAGCTGTTGGAGGCCACACAATCGGCCGATGAGAACAACCGTATGTGCAAAGTATTGGAGAACCGTTCCCAGCAGGATGAGGAGCGTATGGATCAGTTGACCAACCAATTGAAGGAAGCCCGCATGCTCGCTGAGGATGCTGATACCAAGTCCGATGAGGTCTCCCGCAAGCTGGCCTTCGTTGAAGACGAGCTCGAAGTGGCTGAGGACCGTGTCCGCTCCGGTGAATCCAAGATCATGGAGCTGGAGGAAGAACTGAAGGTTCATACAATACATCAATTCCCCTTCCTTCAGATATTATAGAACACTGTATTTTCAATTCAGGTTGTCGGCAACTCTCTGAAATCTCTGGAAGTGTCTGAGGAGAAGGCCAACCAGCGCGTTGAGGAATTCAAGCGCGAGATGAAGACCTTGTCCATCAAGTTGAAGGAAGCCGAACAGCGCGCCGAACAGGCTGAGAAGCAAGTCAAGCGCCTGCAGAAGGAGGTCGACAGGCTAGAAGGTATGTTAATCTTAAGCCAAACTATAATTTTCGACTATATCTACTCGAAACTAAATCGGTGCGCAAATGAGATTCGAGTGCACCTACCAAATACGATATACGAAATACGATATACCATATATGATATACGATATATAATTATCGCATTCAAGTTCTAAAAACTCAAATGCAACTTCAACTAATGCGAACAGTCTATATATCATGTATAATAATGTACATATGTTGATTGTTGGTTATCCACAATAATACACGCTGCTTTTATTAATTGTACATATGTAATATAATTATAAAATAAACAACAAATGCTTTTTGCAGACCGTCTCTTCCATGAGAAAGAAAAATACAAAGCAATCTGCGACGATTTGGACCAGACATTTGCTGAACTTACTGGATATTAAAAACCCAACAAGAAAAAACCAATTGCCAAATAGTTCCCATAATGACATACACACACATACACACACACGCACACTGACATATGCCCACACATTCATACACTCAGACAGACACAAGCAAGTGTATTCCCTTTTCATTATTTGCATCAATCATATTCCCTACTTTTGGACACTGTGCAAATCAGTCACAATTTACACTGTAAATAATTTGTATAGTCTTGTGGTTGCTCTCCAACATACCACCACCCAGCCCCAAAGCTACTATTACACTGTAAAAAAAAAAAAAAAAGAAACAGTTCCACTCTCTATATGCCAACTGTAGTTATTTATGCTTTCGAAACAACAGGTGATTTCCATTATCTTATATATATATATATCGAAAAAAAAAACAAACAAATAATTAATTTCTGTTTAGTGCAAAGTTATTTTCTTTTGTTTACTGTGGCATGTTCAATTGTCTTGCCTACCCAGACACAAAAACAAGCCCAACTTTCGTCTATACTATATCTGTGCAGCTTCTGCGCTGCTCATTTCTCATTATTTAGGCTGCAGTTCGATTGGCTTTTGCCAAGGCTCTACTCGACAGACGTTGAAAACACATTCATGTAGTTCAGTTTTGGGTCATCAAAGGCTCGATCATTCCCCACTTAGAAATTCATGTTTCCAATGCCCAACTCTAAGAACCTGACTCAGACACAATACGCATTTGTTTTTATGTAAATTAAAAATACTAACTAAAAAAAAAAAAGAAATATATATATATATTGTATAAACGCTTGTAAACGGCGCAAAACTAAAATGATATATTAACCACGCACACTTATTTCTCACAGTGTATTTCAGCCAACTGCCGGCAGGGCGGCTCAAGATTTCTGTTACTTGTGTTTAAATAAATGTTGCACTCTCTGTTTACTCATATCCAATATAATATTCCGTGCCACATATTAATATCTCGTTTATATTATTCGTTTCACAGACGAGCTGGGCATCAACAAGGACAGGTACAAGTCTCTGGCCGACGAGATGGACTCCACATTCGCCGAATTGGCTGGCTATTAAGCGTGGCCTCTGCTCCGGACGATAGTAGAGCAAGAAGAAGAAGAAGAAGAAGAGGAACTTAACTAAATGTTAACGATTATCATCTCAATATCATTTTGCAAATCAAAACTGAAACAAAATCAATATACCAAGAACAACATCCATTGTGTATATCTTTAAACCAAATCTATTTCTAAATAAATAAATAACAACAACAACAACATCAACGACAACAACAGCAACAACAACATGCACAAATATCTGAATTCAAGAATAATTTTTTGTATTTTTAAAGTCATGTTTTAAAAATATTAAGAACTCGAGCAGTAACTAACACCAAAAAGCTAGAAGCAAGAGAGATAAATAAATTATTATATATATACAGAGAATGAGAGAAAGAGAGAGCGAAGCGAGCAAGAGAGAGATCTAATATGTATCTATGCTGTTAAGAATCATGAATGGTTGAAAATTTAAATTTTATAATATATTAAAAAAAAAACCAGAAAATACGAAAAAAAAATTATATAAAAAATTTATAAAAAAAAACCAAAAAAATTATATGTTGATGTTTGCTTTGATGAGAATTTACTACTTATTTTCTTTGCATGGAACATAACGCTTAAATCTTTTTTTGTGGGACTAAGAATTTTCGTTTAAAGTAATCTTAATGGGAAAGTTTATTTTTAATTTCTGAAATTTACACAGAAACTAGGGGCCCAAGCGCATGGCCTGGAAGGTCAATGCCAGAGAAAGTTTAATAAATTATGAAGTATTTCTTTTGAATTGATGTATCATAGATCATCACAGATGCATATTTCTCGTAAACTTAAGGATTTGAAGTCGATTGTCAACTATGATGGTAAAACCACAGATTTTACTTGAAATTTAGAGTGAATTGCCATCTTTTGTATATTTGTGCGTATATTTTGAGAAACGGTTGGCCCAGCTCTTCATATTATTTTGAAAAATGCAAAACACGTTGGGAAAACCCCTTCATACCAAATAAATGAATTAAAAAACACGAAATGCGTCATCGAACCGGACCAAAGTCGAGAAGAGACCTTCGTTGCAACATGCTTAAACTGATGGCTAATAAGCAGTCAAAATAAGTCGCAATGAAAGTCAATTTGAGATTGTTAAACAACTCATGGCAACCGATCAATAATAATTTCATATGCCTCTCGAGAGCACTTGCACGCATGTGGGCAGAGCGAGAAACATGCTCCACAACTCACGGATGCTGGTCGAATTCATCTTGGACCGCCTGTCTCTAAAGTCATCAATGAGCGGCAAATCAATGGACTAATCAAGCTTTAATGATATGCAAACTGGCTCTAACTGAACTGTCATTTCGACGAAAGTCAAATTTGTGGAAATGATTTGTGAATAGTCATGGCAAACATAAATTATCAAAACTTTTGTCTAAATATGGTTTAATTTATTTATTTTTTTTTTTTTTGTATATGAATAAAACAATAAACAAAATTTTATTTAATCAAATATCAGCATAAATAATTTTAATTACAAAAATAATTTGTAATTGAATTTGAATCGTGTGAAATAATTAAAATTTTCATTACTTTTACTCATTTGTAAATAATATTATTGATAACATATTTTGTAAGCTTTTGTAAACTGTCTTTACAAAAATAATAACTGTTTGCTCACTTAACAATTTTCAGAGTTGAGTTCATTAACTAGATATTTTCATATACCTGAAAAGTAGATTTGTTTGTAAGAACTAGTTTTGGAAAACTGTTATAAAATGTGTGAATATGTGAAATTTAAGTAAAAGTTAATATAAAAGGCAATAAACATTATTTTTTTTTAAATGTAATAAATTAACTTGTATTTGAAAGTATATATTTTATAATCGAAAACAATTTAATAAATATTTACTCAATATTTTTGCAGCATTTTTCGATTGATTAAAATTATTTTATTAAAATTCAAGTATTATTTATGTCGATTGTAATTTTGTTTTATTTATTCATTTTAATTTAAATTTTTTTAACTAGGTTTATAATTTTGTACAATCTACCAGACGAATTATAATGATTTATTGCATGGGAATATTTACTTAAGCTTTATTTGAACAATAAAATCCGTTTTTAGGCTAAATAAAAAGACTAAGCTCAGCAGTAGCTGAGTTTTCATTAATAAGTAAAGTTAATTAATTTGTATTTATCAATAAACTGGAGTAAACAATTAAAGCGCAATCGTATTGAGTTTAACAACAATGCCGAAAAAGGCGCCGCCGTCAAATAGACTTTAACAATACAAACAAACGGCGGCAAACCCAATGACTTACATTCGTGAAGAGCGTCGGAGAAAGTGAAATTTTGCATTTCACGCAGGTTAAAATATAAAAAAAAATGAAAAAAAAAAAATACCGCCATGGTCATGACAGAGCCAGAGCCCCAACCATAGCTCCAATTGAAGCTCAGTTTCAGTCTCAGTTTGAGTGCCACAAGAAGCGGACGCGACTCTAAGAAACCGAAAGTGTTTTTCGTTTTCGTTTTTTATTGCATATTGTGTTTTTTATGTTTATCATTCGTTTGGAGTGTGAGCGGAATCTTTAAGCAAACATTACATGTCGGCAAAGAGACTAATGATGTGTCGTCATGTCTGCATATGGCTCATATGCCTGGGCCTTTGCCCCGGGTTATGCAAGCCGGATGGCAGTGAAACTATGCAAAAATACGCAAATGAATCGCTGACTGAGGTCTCCAATTGGTCACAATTTCTCGAAGATTATGTGCTGAGGTGTGATTGTGTTAGTTGTTGATCAAGATGGATTATGATATTTAACTCGTGTCAATTTGTAGCCAGAGCAGCAGCCAGCGCATGTCCAAGGATCTCGGCTATATGGGCGGCGAGATGGGCGGACCCATTAATTATCATTCCTCAGCATACAAACGGCCGGGCAACAACATTTACATTACACGCCGCATTGGCGAAGCTGTGGAGCTGGAGCCGCATCTGCGGACGCCGGTAGAAAGCCAAGGCCCCATTGTCAATCCACAGTTTCGGCCCATGACAAACCAAATGTTGCACCAACAGCAACAACAACAGTTGCAACAACAACAACAACAACAGCGTCAGCAACCCGGTTTCTTGCAACAGCTCTTTGGCTTCGGTAGCTCTGAGCCATCGCCACCTCAGGCTCACCTGCGACCAGTGCCGCCACCACATTCACCGCAACAACAACAACAACAACAACATTTGGCACCACACGGCAGCCCGCCCAACACTTTCCGAGCAGTTTCTGAAAACGATTTATATCTGTTGGGAGCAATTGAGAAGTTGGTCTATCGTGTTGGTAAATACAAAAATAAATACAAATATTATAAATTGAAAAGCAAGATATAAGATTTTTGATCAGGGCTTTTTTTAGATTTTTTTTATTTTTCAATTTATATAACTTTTTAGACAATTCAGCTTAATGCTAATATTTAAACAATTTTGAGGTCAACATTTTTTAGAAGATTAAGCTGAATGATAAAGAAATATACATATATTTGAATTTTTTATATTATTTTTCAATATAAATACATATTTTAAATATGGATTTATAATATATAAAAATGTACATTCTTCAAATAAGTTTATATCATTTTAGGACGATTTTGTTTTTAAATAATGATTTTAATACATATACATTATGTTTTTTTTTTTGTATATTATTATTATGTAAATATTTACATTTTATAAATAAAGGTATATATTGAAAACATATTCTAACTATATGTTTAAAATCAATAAAAAAAATGTCTACAAAATTTGTAATTCAAAATTACAGCAGATATTCTTTGTAATAGATATTAAAATTATATATGATGATAATATAGATTAAATTTCCTTTTCCTTTTAAATTGAATTTAGGCGCATTCCACATAATGAAATTAATTTTATGAACCTATTTAATAAATACCTATGTAGAGCAGTCTCTAAGACCTAGACCTAAGCCAATTTCTATAAAGTTTCTCTTTTTTATGCATCCTTTTCTGTTAGTGAAATCATAAAAAACATCCTCTATTTTCTACTTACTCGTAATTATAAGTTAAATACTTAAAAATTAAAAAAAAATTTTTTTTCAGTAATGCCTCATTTATACGAAATAAAATATGTAAGCTCTTTATGCTAACTAAATTTTATATTCTACTTTTTAGATTATTTGGAAAGTCGCGTGCGACGAACGGAACAATTGGTCTACTATCTAATGGCTGGAAATAATCAGAAGGAAGTGCGTGATCCCTGCCCAACGAATTTCACGCGGATTAGCGATAATTGCTATTATATAAATAGCCATCAGCAGGTGAACTGGAAGACGGCAAATACCGCTTGCAAGGGACTCTCAGCACACCTGGCCGAATTCGAGAAGGTGTCAGAGAATGAGGAGATTATGGCTTATTTACTTAATCAGCCGCCCCATCGAGGCCGTGACTATTGGCTAGGTGGTCTTAATCCGGGCCTCTTGTGGATTTGGTCCAATTCCGCCAAGCCCGTCAATCCCAATACCAACCTCACCTCAATTGCAATGTCACAAAAGGCTGAGAATTCCACCGCCTCTAACCTGGTGGACAGCAGCAGCGAGGAGACAAAGGGGGAGAACGATATACTCAACAATACAGTCCAAATAGAGGGCAAGGGACGCTGCTTGCGTCTCAGCTACAATTCGGGCAAACACAGCTATGTGTACTATGGACAAGAGTGCACATCGAGGCATTACTACATCTGCGAGTACGAAGACAAGACGCTGGACAATAAAATACAGAAGATCGCGCGCGATTTGAAGCTCTTTGACTAGATCAGAATTTAATCAATATTCATATTATTTTCGAGCAGTTCTGAGCTGTTCTGAGTGTCAATGATGTATTAATGTATTTAAAGCCTAAATCTGAACAGGGCTGCGTAGCTGTAATTTAACTTAAGCCATCGAAAATTGTAAATTTTGAATGAATTTCTTGATTTAACAAAAAATATTGTATCGTTATATATTTATACACATATTATATAAATAAAATAATTTATAACACAAGTTGTTCAAAGGATCTACAGTTAAAGTATAGTTTAAGGATACTTTGTTTTTGCACAGCAAAGCTTTAAAGGAATTACGTTGATAAATTTAAAAAACGAAAACTTTCGGCTGAGCCGATCGATAAACTTAATTTGTGCATGCTATAAGCAAAATTGTATACACAGAATAGAGCTGGGAGATCTTAACTAGCAGCCAATAATGACTTAGAGTCGTATTTAGTCGGGATACAAGTAGTCCTGCAATATGTTTTGGAAAGCTATTTTGATCTTTCCACGGTCACGTCCGTTCAGCTTCTGTATGTCGGGCAGCAGGCTCATTAGAAACATGGCATCCGAATCGGTCTTGCAGTCGCACAATTCCACTGGTCCAGCTGAGGCCACCGTTGAGGACGAATTGCTCAATTCTCGTGGAGTCGCCACTTGATGATGAACGTGGGCATGTGTGTGCGGCACGTGCATATGACGTTGACTCAGGTAAGCACTGCTGGGAGCGGCAACAACTGGCAGACTCTCATTTTCCGTTGTGGATGCTGCTGTTGCTGCAGTGTTGCCAGCGACAATGGAATTTGCATGCGTGGTGGTGCTCACCATGTCCACGGCCTTGCTGCTGAAGGTCGGTCGTACAAACGAAATATTTGAATGAGTTTGCAAATTTGCGGCACTCACAGAAACCGCCACTGCTGTGGCTGCGGCGGCAGCAGCGCCGCCTTGAAGCTCCTGTGAGCGGGATCGCATTGAACGCGCCTCATCGTGGTAATTGCGCAGCTGTAGGCGATTCATGTGTTGCAGCCGGTTGCTACCGTTGCTACTGCTGCTACTGCTTGCATGCTGTTGATAATGCTGAGAGTAACGTTTCTCTACAGTGGATGTGGAACTAGGTGCAGCAGCGGTAGTTACTGCATCGTAGGGTAACGAGCGCATTTCATGGTCGTCAGGCTCATGATCATGGTCATCGTCATCTTGATGATGAACACGCTGCTCCTGATCGGCTTCGTAGTCATCGACCGGCTCCTCGCACTCTGATTTGATGTCATTGTTGTCGAGTGTATGATTTTGAAATCGCGCCCTGTGCTCCTCATCAATTATCTCGTCAAGCTCCGAGTTATTGTGATCGTGCTCATCGAAATAGTCCAAATAGTTGTCAAGGGGCTGTGGTTGCGGTGACTGCTGCGCTGAGTGAATTGTTCCATTGGGATTCAGTTGCACCGCATTGCTGGCATTGGTGGAACTTGCAGCTGTACAAGTGTTAACCGCTCGTTCCCGCTGCATTCGACTTGAGAGGCTGCTGAGATGGGCCAATGCATCTTGAACCTGTGTGTCCAACGATTTGGGCTGTTGATGTTTCTTACGCAAGTATGGATGCAGGAAGAACATGCGATCAAAGTACGACCAGCATGGCGGAACTTTCTCTTCCAAATAGTTGGTGTATTCGCGCCGAAATGAAATGCGCAGATTTGTCCATTTGGCTAAGCTGGCACCGGGATTTTTCTCCAACTTCAAATCAACTTCACGCCAAAAGTTTTCCACGTATGGCCGGCAAAAGTAATACTTATGTCTCGGATTATAGATGGCCTCATCGCGTTGCACAATATCGATCAGCTTGAAGACTTCCTCGGTTAGCCATCGCGAGGAGCTCGCTGCACTTGCTGCACATGTGTTTGTTGAGACGAATTGGCTGGCACTATAGTCGCTCGCCATGTTTGACTCTACCTATGTGTGGCCCAAGACTCTTTACTGCTTACATTTAATTAATTGCAATTTTCCTGCAGTTTTATTGAGGTACTTTTTTGCAAAACATTTAATTGTTTTTACAGTTGCAAGTGAATGGCAAAACAGCTGCTCCCAACAGCGGTGCAGCCATCGATAATATCTACGGTATTTTTTATATCGGAATTTATATCAAAGAAATCTTATTAGTATCTGTATTGGTATTTAAAAGTTGATAATTTAAATTTATAAGAATATTAATATAAACTAAGATTTAATTTAAACTAAGATTTACATATTTAAATAAAATTGATTCCAATACATATAAATTCTATTAGTTATGTTTTATTTAGTCATCTCATGCCTATTACAATTAATAACAATAATACTGGACAGATTTGAAACACTAAAATTTGAATATTTATCGAAAAACACTAATCGAAGGCACAATTTGAAACATACATTTTTGCGCAGATCTGTAGTGTTGCATTACCAGTTATCCATGTTATTTACATATATCGATATCGATATTACCCAATGTGTATGTGGTGCGAGTGTTTTCGTTTTCTTTGCCCGTATTTGTTGTTAAATAGAAAAAACTTGTGTTGAATTCGCTTTCACACAAAGTTTGACAATTAAAACATTCAAATTGCATGGCAATAATTATTTTGTTAATGCTTTAACCGGTACTTCAATCGTTTGGTTAAGGTGGTACCACATAAAACTTGGCCAGACACTCATTCTGCGCCGCCTCAAAGTGGAGAGCAGGCAAATTGCACAAATTACATATATATTTATATTGATATAGGCGCCATAGTAGATTAATGCGTTACCGTTACCATTACCGGCGACATCGATATGGCAGTCAAGGTGCAGTTCGAAATTGGTCACACGTCAAAGCTGCGCAACAAAAAACATCCGCTAGCCTTCACCCATGACTGGGAGATTTATGTGCAGGGTGTAAATAAGGCAGAAATAAGTGCATTCGTTGACAAGGTTGTTTTCATACTGCACGACTCTTTTCCCAAGCCAAAGCGTGGTAAGTATTAACATTTATATTTTCAATTTGCGCGCCAAAAATCAACTATTGTCTTCTCTTTAGTTATCAAAGAGCCACCTTATGTCATACAGGAATCGGGCTATGCCGGCTTTATATTGCCCGTCGAGATCTACTTTCGCAATAGAGACGAACCGAAGCGTATTGTGTACCAATACGATTTGGATCTGCAGAATTCCGGCCCACCTCGACATCGTGTTGAAGTCAAAACGCATGTTTTTGAGTCACCTTCGGAGGAGTTTCGTGCAAAATTGTTGCGTGGAGGCGGAGTACCAGTTTATGGTGCAAACGCTGCTGCCACAAGCAGCCTGAATCGAACGGCGTCACCTAGTGAACCGGGATCGGATTTAAATGTGGTTAAGGCGAAAGGTGGTAGCAGCAGTAGCATGGTAATCGAGTCGGGCTCCACTAAAAAACACAAATCGCGCACTGATGAGGGCAAGGCTAGTACATTCTCCGCACTCTTTGGATCGCCCATTACGAAAGGCAGTGCGGCTGGCGCTAACCTGCCAGCAATAACCGCATCTAAACACTCACCAGATGCTAAGGCGCAAACGGGATCTAGTAGCGGTAAAGTACACGATGGTAAGGAGAAATCGAGTAAGGAGCGCGACAAGTCGAACAGTTCGGACAAACCACGCGAAAAGGAAAAGAAGGATCGACATGGTCGTGACAAAGAACGAAAGTCTGGCAAATCCGAGAGCAGTAGCAGCAAACACGACAAAGACAAGGATAAATCCAAAAAGGATAAAACCCGCGACAAAGATCGCGAACGAGAGCGCAGTAGTAGCAGCACGCTTACTGCAGCTGCTAGTGCATTAGTCCGTCGAACTGTCAGTCCAAAGTCTGGTGGCCGGAGCGGCGTAGCCGAAATGAGTCCCAAAAAGGCAACCGACAGTGCGTCTGGTACACCTAATGCCCGTTCCAAAGAGCGCGATGAGCACAAGTCTACTGGAAAGTCGGAGTCAAAGGACAAAGAGCGCAGCTCAAACAAAAAATCGAAAAAAGAGAAAAAAGACAAGGAGCGTGAGCGTGAACGGGAAAAGCAGCGGGAAGAGCGGGAAAAGGAAAAACGGTCACAGAAGGACGAGCGTGGACATGGCGACAGCCCGATTGTCGGAAGCAGTAGCAACAGCAATCAAGCACAACAGGCGCAGTCGCAACAATCTCAAGCCAGCTACGATTCTATTAAGGCCACCGGCAAGGCCACACCCAATTCGCTTGGCAGCAGTGCAAGTACTAGTAGTTTAGCTTCCAGCATTGGTAAACGGGCCTACGACAAGGATGAACTGACGGTGCCGCCGCATAAATCACCTGCTACAAAGGGGGCCGATAAAGTCGCCGACAGCAAAGGTGAGAAATCGACGAGCAGCAATGGCAATGGCAGCGTGGACAAAAAATCGCACAAACATAAGAAAAAGGATAAAAGCAAAGACAAAGAAAAGGATAAAGAGAAGGACAAGGATCGCAGCGAGCGCGATAAGGACAAGGAAAAGGAACGCGACAAGGACAAGTCCAAGGATCGTGAAAAGGATAAGTCACAGCAGCAACAGCCAAATGCATCAGATAAGCCGGCAGCTGCAGCAGCTGCAGGGACTTCTGAAGCATCACCGAAGACAGAGCTGAGTGGTCAGCAGCAGACTGAAGCCAGTATGGAAAAAGGCAGCAAGAAGGAAAAACACAAAAAATCAAAGGACAAATCCGCCAGCAAAGAGGAGAAACGACAACGCGAAGCTGAGAGCAAGCATAGCAATAAGCAGGGCTCAACACCCACATCTGGAGCGGCACACACACCAATTAAGGGATCAAGCAATTTAGATTTGAGTGACATGGACTCGGCGCAATCGGCTCCAGACTTGGCAGCCACCAGTGCCTTGGCGGCGGCAACAGCTGCTACGCTGCAGCACTCTGATAGCTCTAACAGTAGTTTTCCTGACTTGCCAGCAAAGAGCAGCCAACAGAAGAGCTCAATGGGCGCCAAAAGCGCACAGAATAATGCAAAGGATGCCAAAGCAGCGGAGAATTCAAGCAAAGAGCAGAAAGTTAAGCTAAAGTCGGAAAAAGTTGAGAAAATGGACAAGTCACCAGACGCCAAGGCAGAAAAGCTTGAGAAGATGGAGCTCAAGGAAGAGAAGAAACGCAATCGACGCAACTCCCAGAACAGCAATAGCGGCAATAGTAGCACTACCTTCGTTGAGCCAGCGCAGAAGGCGACAAAAAAAGAGCAGGCCGCGAACAAAACTGCGCGCGAGAAGTCCAAATCGCCGTCTCTGCGACCAGGCTCAGCTGCTGCAGCGTCAGCGAGTAACAATAACATTAACTCCTCGCCGAGCAGCCACAACACCAGCAACAGCTGTCCAGCAGTAAACAACAGCAATAGCAATAGTAGTCATTCGCCTGCAGAGCCACTGAATCAACTGGTGAGTGGCGGTGGCAACAGCACGCCTCTGCCCACAGAATATCTGAGCGAACTGCAGGAGCTGCATCACAAAATAATGACGTTGCAGGACAACGAGGAGCTGCAGCAGGTTGTCGAAATGATCGCTGCCACCGGCTGCTATGAGATCACTCACAAAACCTTTGATTTTGATCTGTGCAAATTGGATCGCGGCACTGTGCAGCGACTCCAAGAGTTCTTGGCGACGTCTGTGTCGTGACCCAAAATGGGATCGACGGGCACATCGACGGCAACAGCAGCTTATAGCTAAGCGAGATGTACACTCATCAGCAAATCTCTCATGCACTTAACCAAATAATCTACAATTACAATTAGTTAAAGCAACAGAAGCGCAATGCAAATGTCCCCCAAGTTTAGATACACCCCAAGTTGTATTGGCAACGTGTATATTGGTATTACGTTTTTCATGGCCATTTGTCTGGTTAGTTTATAAGTTTTGGATGAGAGCGGGTATTTTAAAAGCCTATGCCGTAAAGTATGCGATACTTTTTTAGCACACACACACACACACACAGATAGACTCGCCTCTAATAGTGCAAGGCTATCTTTTTAGAAATACTATATGAAAAATAGATTATCTTAGCAATCATATCTGTAATGTCTTTTTTCGATCTTAATGTAGATTAGTTTATTGCCCTAGTTTCTTATTTGTTTATATGATGATGCATGATGCATGATGCTATTTCTTTTTCAATAAATATTTATTGATTTTTTTTTTTTTTTTATTTTTCTACAAATAAATTGAGTTTTTTTCATGTCTCTAAAACACATGTGCAGTAAAAATATAAACCTTTTTTTGTTTAATAATAATATTAAAAAGTATTGAGAAACAAAGGCGAAAGCTCAATCTGTAGTAGTGAACCCAAAGTTAAGATTCGTACTGTGTGCGATATATATATATATATATTATAGTTACTTATATAAATATAAGTATATATTAATGAAATATCAAAGTTAAACATATATATTTATATACACAATTCAATACATTTTAACAAACCAGAAAATCGAACGTGCCATTGATAATATTGACAACATAAACATTAACGTACAAGAAATGTTATTATAGCCCATTACTCAGAAAACCCGTTTACAAATGGTTCACATGTTTCGCATTTGTTTGCCGATCTACAATTTCAATCTATATCTGCCTGTTAGGATTTAATGCCAGGCGAGTGCAAGTTACAAATATCAATTCTTTTGCTAGTTATGTGCGGTTTGTTATTTACAAATACAATATTATTATTGAAAGATCTGTTCATGTGTATAAAGCAATACTTATGCGGTTACGAATTTATGCATTTGTAATGAACGTAGTATATGAACATAAGTGCATAAGCATGGTTTAAGCGATTATTCAAATAAAAATATAAACATACAATTTAATAAATACCTCTAAAAATAATAATTGTGTATTTTAAATATCAAAATATTTGAGGTATGTTTCATTAAGGAACAATCTATAATAAGAGAGAGCTTCAAAAGTTTAACTTAAATAATGGTGACAAGAGTTAATTAAGTCTTTGGCACATGATATAAATACATATGTGTGCATACTTTTGTGCATTGACTAGGTCTTTAGTCTCGACAGTAGCAAAATTTGCGCAGCTCCGGATCGCGCTCGTAAATACACTTGGCCTGAGATCCATATTTGTTAACACGAGAGATATCCGACAGTTTGGCTGTGCTTTTCAACGAGTGTATATTGTAGGCTACACTGGCCTCATACAATGCCTGACCTGGCTGGGTGACAATTTGCAGCTGATAGAACACCTCGTGCACCACGGTGTGACCGCTCATGTCGGCCAGAAAGCCGTCTCTGTCACTATTACTTTTAAATTGTAAAAGTTCTTTGTGTGGTTGCAGTCGCAGCGCCCAGTTGACTTTCGCCAATTGAAGAAGTGCGCAAAACTGACGCCGCTCTAGAGTGGCAGCATTGATTGTATCCACTATGCTGTGGGCAGCTTTAAGAATGATGCCCTCGTAACGGCTGTCGTTCAGCTGCAGCGGCTGCCAGTTGACGCAGGCACACCAATGCGGCTCAATGTACGCATCTGCGCATGATCGATTGGTAGGTATGCGCTCAAAGAGCGATATGGACCGTCCTCGTGCTTGATCCGAGATGTGTATAGACTTTGGTCGAGTGGTTTCAGTTTTTATGTCATTGCTAAGAGCATCGTAGATGCTGTCGGACACCTGCTCATTTATCCCTGCTGATTGCATCACTACGAACAGATAATTATATATAACATTGTAATAAGCTCAATTTCTAGATGAACTTACGTATCAGGTGCTTGAGCGTAGCGTGCACATCAAAGGGCGTGACAAGTCGGTGCTCATTTTCCACAAAATTATTATACTCCTGGGGAAAGCGCTTCTTAAATGATTCGGGAAAAGTAAAACTAAAGAACGGTAGACGTTCCTCCTGTTTGCCTTGAAGAGTGGCGCGCACTTCGGCGAACCTGTTGCCATGGTCAGCCATGAATATTAGGATGGTATCATCCAGCAGGGACTTTTCCTTGAGCGCTACAAGCCAATCGTGCACATCGTCATCGGCTGCGCCCACGAGATTAATAGAATCGTGAGAGAGACCACCATGGAAGCTGAATACAAAGCGCGGCGAGTCACGATACTTCAACATAAACTGTAAAATGGAACCGCCACTCTGATTGAATTAAAAAATTAATAAAATTGCATATCAGAGACTCACGTTCTTGGTATAATCGAGCATGACTAGATGATCTGGCTGGGCGCCAATACAGTTGGCCGCACTGCCACTCAGCATGTTCGAGGCTTGCATGTAAAACGTGCGTAAATAATGATCTACGGGCTGCGAATCGAAGCCGTTCATCCGATATGTGAACGTGCCCACATAAGGCAAATCCTCATTGAATGAGGTCAAATAGCCGAGTCGTGCAAAATCTTTCCAAATCATGGGATATGTATCGACACTACCAGCGCTCGACACTCGTTTTCTTGTCTCCGGCAGCTCGAGTTCTGTGTAGCCAGTGAGCAAAGGCACTAATGCCTGCGGAGTGCCATCACCAACAATATTATAGCCCTGCAGTACAATGGCGCCCAGGTGCTGCGTTAAATAGGCATAGGTGCGAGGTAGCTTACGTATGAATGCATTCCGACTCAGGGAATCGAATCCAAACATCAATACATTATAAAAGGGACTCGTCGGCAGCTCCTGCAACTGGGGCTGTTGTTGTGAATTGGCAATAACAATTTCAGCAGGCAATACAGCCAAGTTGGGTACTATGGGCCGCTGTACAGTATCCCGGATTCCAAATGCCATGCCAAACCATTTCTCTCCGCTGGTCGCATGACATGCAACACGAACGAAATCGCTATTCTGCAGTACATATGGCTCCTTGATCCTAACGGTTCGCCCAAAGCGTGCAGTGTAGTCCGATTTGCGTATAATATCCGTATACGAGCATATTATATCGCCATGAATTGCCGTTATCTCAGGTTTCACAAAACATATCGATTTCTACGGAATAATCGAATTTTCAAAAAATATGCCAGAGTATAATTTGATATTGTCTGTGTCAGTAATTTACAAAACACAAATAATTTTTAAGCATTTCGAACTTCCGTTGTAAATAGCATGCAATACAATATATGTAAGCCAATAGAAGTCTCAACGATAAAACATATATGCACATTACAAATATACTCAAATGCGTATTAATTAGTATTAACCTCACACATAACCCAATCCGGTTTGGTTCCACAGTTTATTTTATCAACTGGCTCGTAGAATTTCATTATATCGGGATTATCCAGTGGTAAATGGGGTTGGCGGCATTCCCCCTGATTCATGATAGACCTTATCGATCGCTCAATTATTTCACTGGAAAGTTTCGTAAAGTTGAATGAACAACGAAAGTTAAAAAAGTAAATAAATATATGTTTACTCCTCTTGCATAGATATGTACGTATATACATGTACTTACATTTTTATGCTTTTATCTACATCTTCCGGCTCAGAGTTAAGCAATAGAAATGTAATAAACGTTATTAATACCGTGCAGATTAGCAACAGCTTAACTACACCACGTCGTACAAACCGCATTTTGATAACAACAAAGGAAATTAATTATTTTGAAACAATTCGATAACTGTATGGTTAGACAAACTGTGGCAGATAACTACATTCTGAGTTAACACTGTTCGCTGATTGTAGCGTTTGCAAGTGCACTTGTGTCAAAGATAGCCAGCTCCACCAATATTAACTAATTAATTTAAGGTATGCATTTCTTTCCACGATGCACTTTTGTTTAATAGCCCCGCGTTAAAAGGTTTCGTCGAGCTGTCACACGATACTCAAAACTGTGAGACCAGATCGTTTATGGATTTTTAAATTTGTTGGTATTTTTTAAATGCTCTCAGTAAACGTATTTTAATTGTTAGGTCTGGCAGCCTTACTATTCAAAATAAAAGAGTTAAGAAATGAATTAATAATATTCAGTCGTATTGCAAAAAAATATGAAAATTTATGGTTTGTAATACAAATAATTGCTTACTTATATTCATATTCAAATATATTTTATGTGTATTTCAGTGCACTTAACTATTACAACTAACTACTAAACAAACGTTTTTAATTATTTTTACCATAACCCTTATCTTAAGATCTCCTTGAACAAGTAAACAAGCATTGAACAGCAATGGTAATAAAGTAAAGTGTGCCTATCACAATAAAATAAAATGCATACACGCTAAACTGCTCAAACGTGTTTAATTGAAGATTCGCACTCTCAGAGACGACGACCAGAGTAAGCACAGTTTGTAGTATTAATGCAATGAGTGTGTTAATGCCAAAGATTAAGGCAAAGCTGTCCTCAGCCAAACCTTTGGCCAGCTCAGCGCTGCAATATACAATAACATTTTTTTTTATTAAATAGGGTGTACATAGCATGATCTCGACTTACCTGACTACTGTGATGATAAATCCAAATAGTGCTCCAAATAACACATAGCCAAGATATGATAAATATATATTTGTGGTCCACGATGCGAGTAATACGCAGGCACCTTCCAGAATTGCCAGCATAGCTACCAATAAAAGGCTGGCGCGCGTTTTTAAACGTCCTGCATGCAAATATCCCGCCATTAGAGAGAAGAGAGCAGCTAGTGCAGTCAAGGCGGCGTCTACTCCGCCATTCCATACAATCTATGAATTATATTGTACATCGGTAGCAATTGCAATTAACCCCCTCTACACTCACTTTTGGTTCGTTCTCAAATGACTTCCAAAGAACTTGAATGTAAGTCGTTACTTGCAAATATCCAGTCAAATTGATCGCATACCACAAACTCCACTGAAGAACCATGGTATTAGTGTATGCACTGTGGAAGTGCGACCATAGCAACTGCAAGGGTTGAACGCGGTCGTTCTTGGCCGTGTTAATGGATAATTCATTGAAGTGCTCATTGGAAATATCTTTAGTCTGTTCAGGCACATCAGCTTCCTTGTCAACGGGTTCGTGACTGACTGCCTCTTGTTGATGGAAATACAAGCTCTGCTCCACCTTGGGCAACAAGAATGTCCATAAGAGGGCTACAACTTGTGCTATGTGATACAAATTAGGATACGTTATCATATTATGTAATACTGTATATACTTAAATCATACTAACAGCCAACAGATATGTACATCAACTGTTGGTAGTTCATCCAATCAAAGCCGATAAGCATCTGGGCCAATAATCCGGCCACAAGTTTGCCCGCAAACATGGCTGCTCGTGTATGGGATGTAACACGGGGATAATACTTTTTATCGACCTTGGCATATATATAGGAATAATATGCCACTTCGGTGGCTTGATAGAAACCATAGAACACCTCAACGATTTGTAGACCCAACAGCGTGCTCGTAACTAACAGCACAGTCCAAATAATAATCCCAGTTACAGCGTTGGCAATAATCATGGGTTTGTATCTGTATATATGGTGGTATATATTTGAATTGTAAATCTATGTGTGTATGTGCGAGTGCATTACCTAAGAAAATCGGTGATCAGGAAAACAATTATCAGCAGTGCTAGATAGGAATAGGTGCTGATGGGGTAAACACTCCGATTCACCTGATCCTGTGTCACATTATACCATTCGCCCAGCAAAATTTCGGAATGGTAGGGCTCCGAGGGCCTTAGTTCGCGTAAAAATCCAAATACACAAAGCACTCCAGATATTTTCAGCCAAGACTGCTCCATGGCTAGCGCGAGTGCCTGCTCAACACTATCTAATCAACGAGTTGGTCAAACTCGACTAACTAGCTGCGGCTTGAGTAATCGGACATAGCATACAACTAATTAAAATAATTACACATTTTTTATGAGGTTATAAGTTAAGCAAAACACACCACATATAGGTGTCTATATACCTAACTGTCTATATTTATTGTAATCAGCACTGAAGTACACAGATTAACGTACTAGACGGGAAACGCGAAAATTTTCCCTAATCACCAGGCAAAATCTTTCACATACAACTAGTTGTAAAAATTCACACAGTAAAAAATCTATGCATTCGTTATAAATAAGTTTAGAGCGCGTTTAAGATTACCGTGCAGGCAATTTAATAAGTTTCAATTATTTAATTCAACAATGGGAGGGGGGCTTTTATAATAGCTATATGAATACTCCACTGAGAACTACACGAATAGGTGATGCACTGCTTAATACAATTAACCTCTTACTTTTATGTAGTATATATTATAGTATTTAGTAGCATATCCATTTTCATTTAATTATAATCATTGCAAAATATAAACATTTTCTTGAATCCAGTTGTGATAATAGTAATGATAACATAAACAATTGTTAAAAATAAACCGCTTTTCACTTCAAAAGAAAAATTTATTTATTTAATAATAAGGTTTTATTGCAGAGGTTTGCTAACCAAGTATAGATCTTTTGAATAGTAGTTAAGGTTTTACTCTTATCCAAAGTCTCTATATCTTATGATTTTATGACTCGGTCTCCTCTGTATATTACATGCATTTTAGCAATTTCATCATACCCCGAATTACTAATTTTAATATTCTTAGGGTATAATGACATAATATAAAACAAATGCTAATTGCCCTTGCTAGGTTAGGGAGTTGAGCAGTAAAGGATCCAAGCAAATTACATATACATTTGCAAGTTTCTTCCATAATTTAGCTAAGAAGCGGTTAATAGTTAGTCAAGACTATTTTATGTCATATATAAAATACTTATTTCATTTTCATTCATTTGTTTATTTGTTTATAAGCATACCAGAATTAAAAACAGTTTGACAACAAATTAGAATTTCAACATAACACAACACAACTTTGTTTAAATAAAAATGTAAACATCGATTGGAATCTTCACAGTTATTACCAAAGAAACCTTGCATTAACTTACTGAAATTCATTAGTCAATAAGCGTCATAAACATTTGGTTCGCATCGGTTCGTTTATTGTAATACACACTAGATATATTAATAAGAAGGGTAAGGGTTTGATTTGTTTGATTTATACTCGATACGGTAAATTCACGTCTCGAAATTCAATTAAAAAATGAAATCAAGAAACACAACAATTAACAAAATCCAAAAGTGTTTTAAGAACTTTATTTATTTGTGCAATGTGTATAAACATTTTTATTTCTATTTACTACTAATTGTAGTCTAAAACTATTAAGTACAATAACCTTGTAAACTACAATAACTTTGTAAACTAACTAATATATTTACGAGATAGAAAATACAATTTTTTTAACTATAAATAATTTTTCAATTAATTGAAAAAAACAAAAAAAAAAAGGAAAAAATTGAATTAAAAAGGGAAAATACTACTAGTAAAAATCGTATCTAAAATCAAGATAAAACATTTTAATATCGTTAAATAACTAAATTTCCAATTCAGTTCAAATTTCAAGACATATGTAGTATAAAATCATTATGTGATGTACAAATATTATTGATTTTATGTAAGGAACGAATTACTGAAGGAATGCGAATTGAAAGAAAAAAAGGATATGTAAGACGTTTCTTTTTTCATTCAAATTTAAGTTAATTTGTCGGCATCTATATAAGTCTGTAATATCTATTCTATATTTTCTGTTTTAGTGTGGACCTGCTTCGAGCCGCGCTGCCATAGATGCTCAACCAGGACAGATACAAAGTATATGATGGCCACAGCTATGAAATAGAAAGCATAGACCGTGTATTGGTCCACGGGGTTGAGTTCAAAGCCTGTCTCAGAGACGACAATAATGGTGAGCAGCGATTGGAAGACTAATGCGAGCAACGTATTAATACCAAATACCAGACCAAAGCTCTCCTCCTGCAGATTGCGAGCTACCTCAGCGCTGCAAGTAAACAAAAATTTCAATTCACTTACATCAAAAGATTTGACGTGATCTCACCTGGCTACAGTAATGGTAAATCCGTAGAGTGCACCAAAGAGGACAAAGCCCACATAGGACCAATAAATGTCGTTGGTCCAGCAACAGATTAGAACGCTGCCACCTTCCAGTGCCGATAGCACCGATAGAACCAGCAAACTGGCTTTAGGCTTTAAGCGACCGCTGTGTAAATATCCAGCTGCCAGAGCACTTAATGCAGCCAATGCAGTCAGCACAGCATCCACGGCACCATTCCACGCAATCTGCGGCTCGGGCTCGATAACCTTCCACAGCACCTGCATATAGTAGGTGACCTGCAGATAGCCGGCTAGTCCAATGGCGTACCAAAGACTCCACTGTACCACTCGCGGATTTGTGTAGGCATTGTGAAAGTGTTGCCATAGTAGATGCATGGGACTTGGCTCCACCTGCGGACTGCTCATCTCTGGGCTGACGCCATCGGGTTCCAGCTGCAGCTGATTTGCTGGTTGATTCGTGGTTGAGGACTCCCGTAGCGCCTCGCGATGAAAATAAAGACTCTTATCAACTTTCGGCAGACCGAAAGCCCATAGCATAGCCAATATTTGTGCTGTGTTGATATATGGATACGCTCTAATAATTGAATCAATAAACATTTTAAATTAGCTTCACTTACTGGCTAGCGTTATATAGTTGAGTTGTCTGTAATTCATCAGCTCCAGATTGATCATCAGCTGCGCTGTTATCCCTGAGATCAGTTTGCCAGCGAACATCGCTGCCCGCGTGTGGGAGGTGACTCGTGGATAATACTTCTTGTCGACCTTAGCATAGATGTACGTGTAGTAGGCCACCTCGGCGGCCATGTACGTGCCATAGAAGAACTCCAAAATTTGCAACGATACCAAGCTGGTTGTCCAAATGAGCATGCTCCAGATTACTACGCCCGCTGCACCTATAGTAATTATCAACGGCTTATAGCTGCAAAATAGAAGTAAAATAATATGATGAGAATTGGACTTGAAAAAATCAAACAACAAATATTTTGAATACTATTGTACTGTTTATGGTAAATGAATATCATTTTTAACAGAGACTGTGTCACTTATTAAATCTGTAAGATTTATATATATATCTTATAATATAATAAATAAATAGAATTTATTGTTGGACTATTGAATGTAAAAATATTATTTACTTCACATGAATTTTGATTATGAAGAAAGGAAAAAAAATAAGAAAATATATACACACATATATTACGAATATACTTTAAAGATTAATTCTATTAAAATGATATAATATAAAGTAATGTTATGGACAGATCCAACATAGCTATTCAAACAAATAACTTGTTCGAATACAGAGTATTTGATAATCCTGACTTTTAACTTTTGTATGTATGTTTAATTTTCATGCAGATAGTAGATGCACATATATATATTTAGTATTTTTTTTTTTTTTATAAAACTTACCGCAAAAAGTCTGTTATAAGAAACACGAAAACCAATTGAACGAGATGCGAATAGGTTCCCACCGGATAAACATCTTGGGTAAGCTTTAATTTAATATTTTTGCTATACATTTAAATAAGAACTCGATTAAGCGCAAAGCTCACCTGTTGTTCCGTTATGTTGCGCCATGGGCCGAGAAGATATTCCGTTACGTACGGCTCAGAGGGTCGAATTTCTCTCAGGAAGCCGAATATGCAAAGCAGACATGAGATTTTTAGCCATTCCTTCATCTTTTTACTTTTAGACGTAACGTAACGTAATATACAGAAATGTAACGGCCACGTAATACGTATTATGCGATATTTAAATCATCTACATACATTAGCAGTTCACTGCGTTCGATTTTGGAGTGTGTATTTTTTGCATGCTTTTACACTTGTTTAATTTTAGAATGTACAAGTGCGCTTCTTGGAACTGACAACTGCAGAGAAGTCGGTAGGCGTTTAATCTAATCGTTGAGTTGGTTTATAAAGATGTCATTATCTCGCATTAATGCTAACACACTGATTGCCTTTTTATAATACAAATGTTAGATAATTGAAAATTTATAAGTTACAAAACGCAGCGTTTGACGTTCGTTGCGTTCACTTTGACGTTCCGCGACCAATTTGCCGGCTTTCGATACCGCGAGTAAGCAACATTTTGAATGTCAGCGATACACACAGAAATAAGAGCATATACACATGTATGTATGTATTCACAAAAGTTTGAGCGTTTATAAACAGTTGACCAGTCTGAATCTGGGATACCCTACACTACTTGCAACCACAGCACGTACAATATACAGAGACAGGGAAATCAGCTACGCGCTTACGTTATCGACGCCACTGTTTGATTCAATTAATTTAAAAGCAATAACAACGTCGCAATTCATTTCAATTTAGTTGATTTGTTTTTGTCAGCAGAGAATGTATTTGTATTTCATATCGTTGACGATTGTTACATCACAAAAGTGAATATGCACGTGCAACAGACAGCTGTCCGCAGTATTCGGTTGGCAACGCGATGTGAAAAACAGCTGTTCGCACCTCATCTGTGATTGGCGCCTAAGCTTAAATAAGTCAAATAACAACAACAAAGGTAAATTCTAGTTTTGTTTGTATATTGTAAAAAAATACACGTTTATTACCGCGCACATTTTTAAAGTATTTATATGCATCTGTGTATGTGTGTATAAGTGTTACAAAGTATTTATGTGTGAATATGTATAACAAAGTAAAAGAGAAACATTTAGCTATTTACACAAACAGACGGGAATATGTTATTCATATAATTCTTTGTTTTGTTTTCTTTTCATGTAAATAATTCATATGAAAACAGCTTCCCATTTATCAATACAATACAATATATCAATGAACTATGCTAAGAATTATTGGCCACATTTACGGAAAGTTAGAAAATACGTGTAAAAACTCTTAACAGCAACATTGAGGTTAGACTCTTTCGCACTTGTTTCGTATTCGTTGATTGTTCCATCCCACTCATTCCATCCAGGCATCATCATTCTCATTGTTGCGCAATGGGTGTACCCTGTGGGCTTAAGGCTTGCGGCGACGTCGCCGTTAACGGGTTTGGCTCTGATTGGACAAACTCAATGGCCGCCGAATTGATGCAGTAGCGCTTGCGTGTGGGCTTTGGTCCATCCTCGAAAACATGACCCATGTGTGCATTGCAGCGGGCGCATCGTACCTCGGTGCGTATACGTTCTGGATGTGCAATTAGTAGTAAAATATTGCCCCCTTTTTAATTTGTATTTTGCAAATGTGAGATTAATTGGGTACGTTCATTCATATTTTTGTTTTTGCATAGATCGGGTTACGTTTTCATTGTTGTTTGTTGTTGTTTATACAATAATTGATATTTGCATTTCATTGAAATTGTTCAGTTTGTTAAATTTGGTTTGTAACAAAATTGAAAAGATTATAAATTAATTAGAAAATAAGAGATGTGAAAAGCAGAGACAGTGAATGAGAGGCCGATTCAGTGAGAGTGAAAGGCGTCGTCGATTCAAGCGATAAGAGAAACAGAAAAAATAACGGCGAAAGTATATTTGTGCGAGAGAGACAGCAAGATAAATGAGTCCAGATGACAATTTAGAATTGCGAGTGCATCAAAAGAGACGAATAGCGAAGGTAGGTAGAGGAGTAGAGTGAGAAAAAAAGAGTGGACGGCGTCGATGGACAAAAAGAATGTAGCGTAAGTAAATTGAAAAATCAAATTAAATGTGTTTGTTTTTATTTTTACGATTGAATGTTAATAAGCCATTTTATGCGACAGGTGTTATGCATTATTGTTTAACAATGATTTAAAGTGAATCGTGTGATCGTGTGTATTTGTTTTGTTAGCAAAACAGACCCCCAAAGAACGTTTACAGGCGGAACATTAAGTTTTGGTATTGTTTGTTGTTTTGTTTTTGTTTTTCGAAGCGAGTTAAAAAAAAGAGAAATAGAAAATATACGAAAAATACACATTATTCAATTTGTTGGATATATATATGGATCGGCTACAATAGTCTTGCAGTGTATTACATCAAATATAAATATAATATGAGTAAAAATAGCAACAAAACATAATAAAGATATCAAAGAAAGCCAAATAAAATATGTTACAAATGAACCAAAAGAATCAAAGCAATGCGACCAGATCTTCCAACCAACTGTGATGCATAGATACATCCATATGTACATATAATCAAAATATATAAGGATAGATATATATACATATAGGTAAATTACTCCTAGCCCAACAATGTATGTTTAATTAATGAATTGTCGTGAGAAAAACTATTATAGTTAATGGAAAAAGCTTATGCGTGCTTAATGTTTTCGATATTAAATGAAACATTTCAAAATTCGAGTTGAAACCGCAATTAAAAATGGATGAACGAAATAACAATTTAAAAGAATAATTGTGTCTTTAGTATAAATTGAATTCCCCCGTAACTACTTTTTGAATTACACACTTTGAGTGTAATCGGAGCTATATATCATATGAGTATTTTTGTTGTTTTGCATATAAATAAAGTCCTATAACATTTTTATAAATATGTGTACTATACTGTATGTGTACTTAACATAAAACATTTGTCTTTCTGTATAGATCTCACTTGGTTCTCATCATCATTATCCTTAACAACATCAACAGCGTTATGTATAACTGATAAACCATTATTTCTTGGACGATGTCGTTGTCGCCGCCGCAGTTGAACTTTTCACAAAATCAATCGAGGCCGAGTTGATGCAGAAGCGCCGATGCTTCGGTGGAGGTCCATCATCAAATACATGACCCATGTGGGCCGAGCACTTGGAGCAGCGCACCTCGGTGCGAACCATCCCTAACGTTTTTGAAATGACTACTGTTGTTTTAATTATATCATATTATGTTAATTTTTGCAAATGTTTTCAATGTCAATTTCATAATTTTCATAATTTGAGAAAGTTTCGGTTTTGGTTAGCAAAAAAGATGGTGGATAAAAGAATATAATACTCAATTAGGTAAGAATTAGTTATTGCTATTCAGAATTTGGATATAGTTGCACATTCATCCAACAGGACATATTCACAAGTAACGGCACAAACAGTTTTCACACTTAAGCAGCTCAACAACTACAGTGAACACATGGATATAACGCACGCATATATGTATATGAATATGTATGTAAATCGTAACACTCTAACATTCTAAATATATTTTCTTTTCTTTTTTCACGAACAACAACAAACGTAAGATGTCGACGATATAGAAATTTAGGATTTTAACGAACGTTTCGATTTCAGCGTATCTAACTATATACAATTTTTTGGTTTCTATATATATATATATACTCTTTTATAAATATTTTATCATAGAGTGCTCAACTTAAACTCAGTTTTAAAATTTGCAGTCAAAGTTCTTGTTGCGAAGCGACAAACAAATCAAATCAAATAAAAAACTGTACAAAATAAAAATCAAATGCAAAACATTTAAAAGTGCTGAACGTATCTAAGCTAAATTGAAATCGAAATCGCAAATGCACTATATGTAGCTATTTAGCGCACATACCTGGTATACTGGCATCCCGATGCAATGTGATTTTGCCCTTGTCGAGTACATCGTTGAAGGCTGGCCAACCGCAGCCCGAATCGTATTTGGTGTCCGAGCTAAACAGATCCTGGTGACAAACAATGCATTGGTATACGCCCTTTTCGTAGTGCTTGTTATAACAGCCTTGAAAATACAGAAAGACATGGTTTAGAGCCAAGTTTATGTAATTAGTGTCAAGTTTATTCAAGCACACCTGTGAAGGGGCGCTCAGTGCCCGCCTCTTGTGTAACCTGATACTGCAGCGGCGTTAGACGTTTCCGCAGCTCCTCCTTGTTTACGGTAATCTTTTCGCTTTTATTCTCCATATTTGCTTTAAATCTGTTGGAATTTGTGTTCTTGGTGTTGGTGTTGACGTTGCCGTTGCCCTCGCCGTCGCTGCTTTGGCGTGAATCTGCAATTTAAGTCGAATCCGTATATTTTAGCTTGTGGTTAACTTTTTCCCTTTTGTTGTGTTTCGCAACAATTGAGCAATTTGTATCAGTTTACCATAAATATGTATGTAAGTACGTAGCTTTAAGTGTGGTTGCCCTAGCAAATTTCCTAGTTTAGTGAGTACAAATATTCTCTCAACTATCGCAATTTATAGTTTGCATTTATACATCTACAGTATAGCTCAACTCAAAGCCTTAATATATTTAATATATTTTACTCTTTCACCTTTTATACGATTTAATTGTTTCTTTTTGGAATCTAACAAATGGCGATTATTTTATTAGTCCATACAAACTTATCAGGAGATTCAACAACAAAACCTTACACTTAAGAGCCACATAAATTACTTCACGGGGCAAATGATAAGAACGTGAATTACTCTGTTATCAGCAATGATATGCATGAAATAGTTGTGCAAAAACATCTTCAAGCTCATAAAAATAAAGCATTGTGGCTGGCTGCAAACTTAAGCCAACCGAGTAATTTGTATACAACATTTATGCATTAACAAAATACCCGCAACTATTGAAATTGTGGAAAATGGAAGGTGTGAACAAATTTGTTAGGTCTTTGGAAACTGCATCGTTACAAATTGAGTGAAGAAATGCATAAGTTAAAAATAATTTTATGCTCCGCACTTAAATTAAGTGGCGCCCAATATAAACACAAAAAAAAAAAGACGATGCACGAAAGGAGGGGAAATTGGGGGCGTTTTTTGTTAAATTTTTTTGTTAATTTGAAAAGAAAAACCTACTGAAGTGTGTCGACCATTTCAAACGATGAATTCATTTCGAAAAAGAAAATAAACCAACAAATTCGAATTGTTGAGCGAATAAAATGAATCAGTGTGCGTCTAAAAATAGCAACTAAATTGACAGCTATAAAGTGTGCAAGGTATTAATGTCAGCAATTTGAACTAGAAAATTGAACCGTAATTGGAAATTCGCCAATGGGCTGGCCGTACAAAAATCAATTTAATTGCGTTTCACAATAAATCACATCTATTGTATTATGCGCAGCCCGATCCGAAACGGTCCAACCAATAAAGCAGCGACTCAGCTATACCCTGACCACGCCCACCCAGACCATCCCATCACCCACCTCTCAGTGTCGACTCACCCGCAAAGGCACGCACGTATGGTAGAGCAGAGACAGCAACAACTCCGCTTTTCAAGTGATACAAGTTGTACCTGTGCTGTTTACTAGCAATAAGTGCGAAATTTCGTGCCCACGATGCGTAGCGAGAAAGTGAAAACATTTTTCGAACGCCTTCAATTGACAACCGAAAGCCCGTATAACGAATAACGTATAACAGCAACGGCGCGACTGCAGTTTGCACTTGGCACTGATGTTATTTAATCACATGCGAAATGGCAAAAAAAACCACTGCGAAAAGTCAATGTTTCGCCGCCCGTGAGTGTTGCTCTCACACCCACATACGCACAGAAACTAAGTCAATATTTATGCAATTTTTCTCACTTCCGTGTTTTTATTTTTTTGGCATTCTATTTCTACGTATGCACGCTTCTTGAATATATGTGTGTGTATGCACACAAATACGGAGAGAAAGCGTACTAGAGAGAAAGCCAGAGCTAATACTTGCAGTTTGCTGAATTTCACACGACTGCATATATTTTATGGCCAGTAGAATTTTTCATAATCAGAGAATTGTATACATCAATTTCTCAACAAAAATGCCTAATACGACAGGCGCAAGGCGAGCTGAAAATACATACATATGTACACACTCACATATTTAAAAGCTAGTGTCCTTGAAGGGGCGCTGCGGCTAGGCCAGAAAAACGCTCACCTGCAAATATGTATATAATTTGGTGTTGTTGCTTATATTGCTATTTTTGGCTTTTGTTTATAATCTTTGCAGTAGTTGTAAGCAGCGTTCAATTGTCGACTATTAACCACAACTGTGCTATGTTTTCACAGCAACGGAAAATGAAAAACTAAAAAGCTACTAAACAGCTGCCTAAGAAAATTGCCAACGTTACCGGACAAATGCTACAAGCAAACAGCTGTTGTGCCGCGTTGCCAACAATGATAATTTTAATTAAGGCTGTCTGGTAACACTGCAGATACATTTGTTTTGTTGGCTGCACATATAGCTCTAATCTATTGTGAAGATTTTAATTTTTTTTCGGTAAAATTAAAAGAGAAAAACATAATTTCATTGCTTAAATAAAGGCAAATACTTCGAGCAGAGATTAAAAAACCGCGATGTGAAAATCGGGATTTGAAAAACAACCAGTAGCGACCACACGCAAAGAGGGCGTCAACAAAGGGCGGAAGAGTGCATAGAAGAAGAAACAAAAAAAAAAAAAAACAAAAAAACAAATTCGACGCCTAACAAAGATTTTTTTTACTTGTTAGTGTAGTAGTTGTGATAGCTGCGTTGCCATGAGTAACCACAGATATCATCACCGCGGCGGCAGCTACATGCAAGCCCGGATGTCGTATCCACATCACTTTACATACGTTTCCAGTTGTGTGAAATACCTTATCTTTTTGTTAAACTTTTTGTTTTGGCTGTTCGGTGGGCTGCTCCTAGCAATTGGTGTCTATGCATTCATGGATAAGTTAAAGGATGGCATTGGCTGGGTTCGACTAGAAACCATTTACGACGTTATCTTCAATATATCTTTAGTGATGATCATTGCGGGGATTGTCATCTTTGTGGTCAGCTTTGCTGGTTGTTTAGGTGCTCTACGAGAGAATACTTGCCTCTTGAAATTCTATTCGATGTGCTTGCTGATTTTCTTTCTCATGGAAATGGCTATTGGTGAGTGCACGAGTTATATTTTAACACCGTAACCTAAATTAATTGTGATTTGTTTACAGCCATAATTTGTTTTGTCTTCCCACAAAACATGAACTCATTCCTTGAGTTTCAATTTACTGATAAGATTATCCACTCATACCGTGATGACTCCGATCTACAGAATTTTATCGACTTTGCGCAGCAGGAGTTCAAGTGCTGTGGTCTCAGCAATGCTGGCTATCAAGATTGGAGTACGTAGAACTTTAAAGTGTACTCCTTTAAATACCCAAATATAATAATAATTATTTCAGGCAAAAATGAATACTTTAACTGCTCATCGCCATCAGTGGAGAAGTGCGGCGTCCCCTACAGTTGTTGCATCAATGCCACAGATATTAGCTCGGGTCTAGTCAACATTATGTGCGGCTATGGTGTGCAGGAGCATTCGGTGGCTGCAGCTAGCAAACGGATATGGACCAGCGGCTGCATTGAAATCGTTCGGGTCTGGGCAGAAAGGAATCTGTATGTGATTGCAGGAGTAGCATTGGGAATTGCATTTTTGCAGCTCTTTGTGATTTACTTGGCCAAGACTCTCGAGGGCCAGATCGATATGCAAAAGTCTCGATGGTCGTGAGTGCCATAGCACCCGGTTTTCTACGGGTATCCTTTCGATGATTTCTACTACTACGACACTCAAATGTAAGCAGAGGGCAGGAAAGCAAACGGCCAGGCCGTGTCTGTGTCACTCTTGCTAATTCTTTGTTAATCGTCAGTTTATCTGGTCCGTGCAATGCTCAAAACACTTTTCAGAATTTTAAAAATAATTATTATTTATAAGCTTTAACTCTTCTGCAGCTGTTTGCATTTCGAATACAATTGCCCTTCATTGCCATTTTCTTTGTACTCAATGACTCAATATTATACTCTGAATACTAGCCTTTACATCTTATACGTGTATACCTACATAAATAATCATAAAGAAATAATTGTATTACCAAATGCCACATTTATAATGAGCATTGCCTATTTAATGCATGTTTGTATGTAAGTATTTTAAAAGGTTTATCGAGCATAGACAAAATTATATAAGAAAATAAATTTTGATGTATTTCAATGCAATATTAATATGTTCTCGTTATCATAAAAATTAAAGAAATAATTAATGTACATAGTTGTTAAGAGAGGTGTATGCATTTACAATATGACATTCGAACTAAAATGAAAATCCAATTCCAAATTGCATGCGCATTTATGTATGTATTGTATACCCAACACAATTAGTATTAGTATAACTATTATATACCATATTGTATTGTAGTAGTACACCACCCAAAAATACTTATCTCAAAATATCGGACAAATATATGTGTATACAAATGACAGATACTATGTCTAAATATTAAATATTTGTAGTCATCCCTTAAGCATTTTAAAGTTTAATGTAGAAAGTACTTTCCACAGTCACAAACGAGTAGACATCATTATTTTTTTTGCCAATTCATCATTCATCCGTAAAATTAATATATTTATTTATTTCATCATTTGATGAAATTATATGACATGGCCGAAAGATAATTCGAGCAACATCAAGATTACATAAAGAGTCTAAAGGTCAACAGATAAGATGTCTTTTTAAATGAGCTCTTCTTCAATTCAATTAATTTTTTACATACAAGTAGTTTGCTTGCGTGCACTGGGCAATTATATTCTTTATTATCTTTTGTTACAGTTCAAGTAAAAAATGTGGTATAGTAAATATGTATGTATATTGAACATCTTTTAATAGTTTATGATGCTGCGGATGCTTTCGCCACTGTGCATCAAATCGAAAGCTTCGTTGATTTTGGCCAATGGCATTTCATGCGTTACGAACTCATCCACAAGTAGATCTCTCTTTAGGTAGGCCTCCACTAGTTTTGGTACATCCGAAACGGAGCGCCAACCGCCAAACGCAGAGCCCTTCCATACACGACCCACAACCAATTGGAATGGTCGAGTAGAAATCTCCTGACCAGCACCGGCCACACCTATCACCACAGATGTGCCCCAGCCCTTGTGCGTGGCTTCGAGAGCAGAACGCATGGTATTGACGTTACCAATACACTCAAAGGTGTAATCAAAGCCACCATCGGTCAAATCAATCAAATAGTTTTGAATAGGGCCCTTGTCAGCGACATCTTTAGGATTCACAAAGTCCGTAAAGCCGAATTGCCTTGCCAATTCGAATTTCGAAGGATTAATGTCAATTCCATAGATCTTTCTAGCGCCAGCCTTTTTGCAGCCGAGTCCAACTGCCAATCCAACTGCACCTAGTCCCCAAACAGCACAGGTGCTGCCTGGTTCCACCTGTATATAAAATAATGCTTGAGTTGAATTTATAATATATCATCTATTGCCTTACCTTAGCAGTATTGAGAGCCGCACCGTAACCCGTAGAAATGCCGCAGCCCAACAGACACACCCTGTTCAGCGAAGCTTGCTCATTGACTTTGGCCAACGAAATATCAGCAACGACAGTGTACTCCGAGAATGTGGAGGTGCCCATGAAATGGAACAGCTGTTTGCCCTTGCAAGTGAAGCGAGATGTGCCATCGGGCATTACACCAGCGCCCTGCGTGACTCGAATCTTCTGGCAAAGATTAGTTTTGCCGCTCAAGCAAAACTTGCACTCATTGCATTGAGGAATGTAGAGTGCAATAACGTGATCGCCGGCCTTAAAGTTGGTCACGCCCTCGCCTACGCTCTCCACAATACCAGCGCCCTCGTGGCCCAGCACAGAGGGGAACACGCCCTCGGGATCCGCGCCACTCAATGTAAAAGCATCTGTGTGGCACACACCTGTTGCAGTAAGCTTAATTCGTACCTATAAAGAACATGTGTATGCATGTATTCGAAACTGTAATAGTTAGACTTTGGTATCGTTGTCGACATACTTCGTGGGCCTTTGGGGGGGCAACTTCGATATCTTCGATAACAAGCGGTTTTTTAGCTTCCCAAGCAACAGCAGCTTTGCACTTAATAACCTAAATGGATGAATATATAGTTGAGACTTGTGTTTTAGTTAATTAACTTATTTATTATATACATACTTGGCCTTCAGTAGCGGACATTTTGTTCTTGCTATCTATTTAATGGAAAAAACCCACAGCGACTGAACTCAGGCAGAAGCGGAATAGTGAATGTTAGAGATGTGAACAACCGGCAGCTATTTGCCGTTGCTCTGGCGTTTTCTCCCCTCTTTTTCGTCGATCATTGTGAACTTAATATTGGTGGACCAAAAAGGAGAGCATGACATAACCACTGAATTAAATATCTTCTAACAAGTGTTCAAAAAACGGTTCCTCAATAATTTTAGCTCTAATCGATACTTTCCTAAGCCTTGGCGCCATACACAGCAAGCGACTAAAAATGTTTATTTATTATTAAAAATAATTGTTTAGGAAGGGGTTTATTTTCAGCATTTTAATTATGCCGTATTTCTGTTTTTATATAATTTGCATGTTGCGTATTTTATATAAAACACATTAAAATCATTTAGGATTACTATTATTAATATACATAATTTTTTTAGTCAATTTGTTATCGATGTACGGCAGACTTTGAAGGCGAAATCAAATATCGGGCGAAAACAAAAATACCAAATAAATTGCAAATAACGTGCATGATTTAAATTCAAATTGTGAAATTTTTTACATCTGTGAAAATCAAAATAATTTATATGTTTATCACAATTGTTACTAAAATTACGTATACTTTGAATTGCAAGAGGTTCATTAGTTTGCTTTATTTATTATTGTTAACAGCTGTTTGATTGCATTTTAAAACAAGTTTCTGCGCGTGCGTTAGTTTGCTGTAAATATTATTCGCCCAACCCAAAAAGGCGGCAACGTCAAGGAACGCCAAATCAGCACAAGGACACCGAATTTGTATGAAAAATCAATAATTACATAGCTACCGCGACACACAGCCGGAAGTGCATTTTTATGCGTGTTAAGTTAAGTGCAGTAGAGAAAAAATAACTTTAATTGCATAGTCGGTGTTGAAAACATGTAGATTGTGTAATAAACATAAATTAAATATAAAGATCGCCAACAAAATGGTTGGTAAAGGCGCATTGAGCGCAGATGTGACAACAACAAAGGAACGCCCTGTTTTCATTCCACCACGAAAACGTCAACAAAACAAAGCAGAGGCTAAAAAACAGAATTATGTGGACCACATAGTCAATGTGCAGGTGAGTCCACTTTAATTCAAGCTTTTAATTTTAGTAAATTAAAAATAATGAATTTGCATGCGTACATATACTAATATTTATTTATACATGTTGTATTTTAAATAACATATGTATTTGCAGCAAAATCGAGCTAAGCTTTCGCCATCGAATCCAGGTCTTGAGGAAGAGTTGCTCAAAACGAAATTGATTATCAAGAATAAACAGCCACTGCCCCAGCTGCCAGGCGAACAGGTTGACACAATCGCCAGCACCAACTCGGCCAATTCCACTCAGCACAGCAATAAGTCAACACGCTCAGCCAATAATCTCAATGAGCTGCAGAATTTTGAGTCTGTTTCGCAGGGCACCAAGTCCACATCACAGCGTCATGAGAGCAGCACCGTAACACCCAGCAGCTGTTGCTATTCGGAGAGCAGCCTGGATGCCAAGCTGAGTAAATCGCAGGATTGCCTAAGTCTGAGCAATCGTTCATCGTCGAAGAAGCGCGTTAATATACGCACCTCTGACTTGCCACACGTACGCAGCGGACGTGCCACGCCGGACATAGCCAACTATGAGGATCTGGAGTCGGGCGAAACCAGTGTGCTGAACACCTATGATCAGAGCCTGGAACGCTATCAAACACGCAAGTCGGGAGTAGATGGCAGTAACTATTTAACTATGACAGGTACGTAGCCATTTTAATTCATTCCACTTGGATTGATTCTTATAATGTATGTTTAGGCACCATCAAAAGAGGTCGCAAGAAGGGTCAGTCCATTGATCTGCAGATTAACATCAGCCGGGAGGAGCTGGAACAGCTTAATGCCCATGCCATGGCTACTGAGTCGCACAGGGGTCAGAATCTCTGTTGCACTTGCAGCTGTGGCGTTGGTCTACACATCTTTCTCATCTCGCTGATCTGTTTGCCCTTTGTGACTATCATCTCGGCTGCTTACTCCTTTTACATTGGCACCCTGACATGGTATAATATGTTCAACTACTACTGCGAGGAGAAGTCGTATTTGCACAAGATTTTCGTCACGCCCATACTCTTTTTGATCTATCCCTTGGCAATTGTCCTATGCACCTTCGGCCTGGGATTGTATTCGGGCTTTAAGCAACTTAGTCTGCAGTACAGCAGTTGGGTGAACGATATAACCGATATAGAGAAGGGTTTCTATGGCTGGTTGTGCGGCTTCTTACACATGTCCGATTGCAGCCCCTACGAAGTGGTAATTTTAACGGATATATGCGTGGCCCCACAGGATCCCCAGCGTTTGCACATCAATAAGCCTAGGCAGGAGTTATCAATGTAAAACATAAAACAAAAATTAAATCGAAATAACTTATTAGCAAGAACAGCTCAAACCGTCAAAACCAATTAAGTGCTGGGTGCATCCATAAATCAATTTGGATTACATTTAAGTTTAACTTTATATTTCACTATATATATATATATATATATATATATATATATATATATATATATATATATATATATATATATATATATATATATATATATATATATATATATATATTTCAATATTTAATATTTATTTATGATTTATGATTTATAATTTTTATGTTTTCTATATATAAATATATTTAACATATAACAAATAATAGCAAGCACCGCAGTAGCCGACAGCATATCGAAATATTTTTATGGCGGTTTCGATTTTTGACCATGTGTGATAAACTTACTTAGAAGCGTAAAAGAAAAACATCAGTTACTCATCTATATCTATATATATATCGGCGTGCTGCGAGAACGGCAACAAAACGAAAACTAAAGTTCAACGCATTTAGTTCCATTTTGGCCAAATTTGTTCCTTTAATAGCTTTCTACTGCAAGTACACACAAATATTATTACTATCCAATTTATAGAGTATAGACGTTAAGTTCCTTTTCATCTAAATCCACATATACATGCATACATAGATATATATATATATATCATATAATCAAATAGTCCTTTATATGCAATGTTCAAATTCAGTGTTTACTTTTATGTTAATTTCCTTTCATATTTATACTCAAGGCCAAATTCTAATAACATATATACTCCAGAGATTACGATTGCATTTAAATATATGCATTTATATTAATATAAACCAAAGTGAAACTGCGTAGTATCTATAAAGCATTTTCTTAAGCATAAGCAAGCAACTTTTTTAGTCGTAAGTACCGAAAATACAGCCAATAGTAGAGGCTATAATATAAATATATATATGAATGATATGCGATATAAGCAAATGTTTTAAAATAGAAATTCTAAAATGTAAGAGGTATACCTAATAATATAAAAAAAACAGCTAAATGCGTGAAGCTGAGTATGATATACCCTGCCAGACAAACATGTTGATTAAATATCTCCCATGAATCGTGAACGATCTTGGATCTTTAAGTAAATTTAAGCTAGTGGACATACTGTATTTATACAAAAACAACAAATACTATTTTAAGGGCAATGATTTGTGTATTTATTAAGCCTTTTTAAGATATGTGTAATAAATATGAAACACTTTTTCCTAAGAACAGCAGCGTGGTTCTCGACAGATCGTTCCTATGACAGATATATGATATAGGAAAGCGATCTAGCCGATAATGCACTATGCGCTGCTTGCAAAAATTCGATATATGATCTGCACTTCAGTTTCGAAGACTGGCATACATTGAAACCATGTGTTGATCATGAATATATACGTACGTACATACATACATACATAAATACATATGCAAACATACAAATAGAAGGTCAATCAATCTGTGACCAAATTAAAATGCCCTTTGTGTTGGTAGTCAATGCAAATAGTACATGCATCTTTAAAATATTGCAATTACTTAATTAGTTTGATAAATAAAGTAAACAAAAATATAATTCAAAATGATTTGCTACCATTTGTTATCAATTTACTTAATGCGATGGCGGGGCACAGTTGAAAACAGGAAGACTTCACAATACCCTGTTATGTTGCATTTTTGCATATAGTAATTCGACTTTTAATTTATATGCGAGAGGCTTCTGCAAAATAAAAAAGACTAAAATGTTATATTGTTATAAATGTTATAATGTTGTGATTTTCATTTTCTATAAATAAAATATTTTTAAATGTTTTCTCTTTATTTTGTTAAATGATAAACTGAAAGCTGCCTTAACAATATGCCCCTTCTCGTTAAGAAATGGGTACAGATTATATACACATAAACGTGAATATGTGTACGCGATAGTGATACACGTGAGATGAAGAGAGACGGAAATAGAGCTGCCGGCACTTTCAAGCACAAACAAAAACAGGAAAGCTCAGAGAATACAAACAAGTTGGGCGAACTGCATCAATAAACAGCTGTTGAAGTGCGCAGATAATAAGTCAAGTGCTAGTGCTATCTAAATTAATTCTAATATGATTTACAACATCAAAAAATAACATTATTTCATTATCCGTATCATATGTGCATATATGTGTAAATTATTATTTGCTCATTTTTATGCGAGAATATATTTGTCGTGTGCAAAGAGTCTCTCTTTTTTTATGGAGCAGCGTGAACAGCTATACAAGATATTAGTTTAGTATCAATTGGGCGTTTAATACGTGCAGACTATATTTGCTTGCAAGTCAATCCGTTTATATTCGGTGTATATATAAATAAATACATATAAAAACTTAAAAATGGCACAGGACAATCTGACGGCAGTTTTACATGGAATCAACGATTTGCGATTGGTATGAATATTTGTTAAACGCTATAATATTAATTGTTAATAATACATTTCTTATGCAGGAGCAACGTCCAATTCCGGAAATATCTGATGAGGGTAAGCCAGTAATATCAAAAACTATCGATAGCACACATATTCAAATTGCCGGTAAATCGATACTTATTTAAAATAATTGTATCCAGAGGTTTTGGTGGCCATGGATAGCGTTGGAATTTGTGGATCAGATGTGCACTATTTGACTAAAGGTCGCATTGGCCACTTTGTGGTGACCAAGCCCATGGTAATTGGCCACGAAAGTGCTGGAGTGGTAGCCAAAGTGGGCAGCAAAGTTAAGAATCTGTCTGTAGGAGATCGAGTTGCCATTGAGCCAGGCGTGCCGTGCTACAAGTGCGATCACTGCAAGCAAGGCAGCTACAATCTGTGCCCCGATATGGCATTCTGTGCCACGCCCCCTTACGATGGTAATCTGACCCGTTACTATAAGCATGTAGCGGACTTTTGCTTCAAGCTACCTGATAATGTCACCATGGAGGAGGGTGCTCTGTTAGAGCCGTTGTCCGTGGGTGTACATGCTTGCCGTCGCGCTGGTGTGGGCCTAGGTTCCAAGGTGCTTATCCTTGGCGCAGGTCCCATCGGATTGGTTACGTTACTGGTACGCAAAAACCTATTCGCATTGTCAATTTATTACAGTTCTTTTTACGAATTAGGTCGCACAATCTTTGGGTGCCACGGAGATCCTGATTACGGATCTAGTGCAGCAGCGTCTGGATGTTGCCAAAGAGCTCGGCGCTACACATACTCTGCTGCTAAATAAAGAAGATGCTGCGGAAGAAATCGCGGTTCGTGTGCGTCAAATAATGAGTGCTGAACCCGATAAGGCGATCGACTGCTGCGGAGCGGAGAGCAGCACGCGACTGGCAATATTTGTAAGAACATTTAATGTGATATGATGTTGGCTTAGTTTATTTGATTTTCATTGATGTATGTTGCAGGCTACGCGATCTGGTGGTGTTGTTGTCATCGTGGGCATGGGACCTCCAGAAATGAAGCTGCCTCTGTTCAATGCTTTGGCTCGAGAAGTGGACATTCGCGGTGTCTTTCGTTACTGCAATGAGTGAGTGGATAACTAAGTCTTTATTTACAGGCTGACAAATTCTGTCATTGCAGCTATGCGGCCGCCTTGGCTCTGGTGGCCTCTGGCAGAGTTAACGTGAAGCGTCTTGTCACTCACCATTTCGATATTACTGAGACACAGAAGGCATTCGAAACAGCTCGAGTTGGCTTAGGTGGTGCGATTAAAGTTATGATACATGTACAGCCTAGAAATACAAATAATCCAGTTGAATTTTAGCGTGCCATGAAACATAATACTATAATTTAAAATATATTATTTCGACAAGCACAACGTTTATAATTGAAGGAAATTTTTTGTTTTTATGTTATTGGTATTTTGGTATAAAATCAATATCTATATTGGAGTGGTTCAAATGGAGAGCTGCCGATTATTGCGAAATGTGTTAAGCTGTCTAACCAGAAAGCGCTATAGCAGTGGCTCATTGTCTCCAATGATCCGTCATTTGCACGGAATAGGGGCGGACCTCGATGATTTGATCAAGGAACGCATGCGTAAACAATTGCTATCTGATTCTCATACGACAAATGATCAAAGGCAAATGAGTGTGCCCAGTGAGCCAATGACACAGGCAGCCAGCCTTGAGATGGTTCTCAAGCAGGATCTCGCTATAGATAAGCAAAAAAAGACTAAAAGCAATTATGTTGTTACATTCAAGAAGTCCAATGTGATTGCCAGCGAAACAGCGTTTAAAATAAATGGAGTTATTTCAGTAAATAAGAATGAAATGGCACCGTTGAATTATGACTACCATGATAAGTCCGTGGAGAATGTGCCTACTGCGAGCTCTACTAAGGTATAGAAATCCTTTATTGCCTGCGCAAACTTAACGAATTCAATAATGCCAAAAAGGATTACAAAATTGATTGCTTTATAAATTTGTTCGATATGTAACATTATTGAAATATTAGACAATGCAATAAATATGATCCGAATGTTTGAATCCTGCAGATCTGATTGAGCTTTTTTTTTTACATAAGAGATAAGATAGCCCAGTTGTTTGATTATATGTATTTTAAATCTGCTAAAACTTGTCAGGCGTCATCTAGCTGTCACTGTTTAAAACTCCAGCACTATAGAATTGCTTGGATGACAGCAATGACAGATATATGGCGTCGTGATAGTGACGTAGTGGCGATCTCTTGAAAACTCTCTGGCAGGTAGAGTTAATCTCTTACTTAGCGAGATATTAAATAAATGAAGATATAAACGCTGCCACTCGAGTTTTATTAATAATGAAACACTTCGATTGTGCTCGACTAATTAATAATTTAGATATTTGCTAATTAGTAATTTAGATATTTGTTATAAACAAAAAGTTAGAAGATCATCGAAGTACAGACATATGTACAAATTATTGAAAAAGTATTTTGCCTGCGTTAACGAGTATACGAACTGTTAACACATTTCATTATTCTGTATATGGGTATTTAGTACATACATATGTATAGACTTAATCAAATGCATAGGCATACAACTGATTATGGAAAATTGGAAGCAATTTGTTGATAAGCCAGTCGTGCTTTTATAGAAAATTAATTTTGCATTAGACTAATATTAGCGTTCAAGTCGTGCGCACTTCTTTCTCGAAGAGTATTTGAAATTTTCTAACAATAACCCAAAATGGCAAAGGATAACTTAACGGCAGTGTTACACGGCATTGAGGACATGCGTTTGGTAAGGCAAACTTAAGATGCATTATAATAAAAACTCTTTAAATTTGTTCATTCCATAAACAGGAACAGCGTCCTATACCGAATATTTCGCCAGAAGGTAAAAATTGTGCATAAGAATACTTCAATCAAAAGTTTAATTGATTTTCGAATAGAGGTTTTGATCGCCATGGATAGCGTCGGGATTTGTGGATCAGATGTGCATTATTTGACTAAAGGTCGCATTGGCCACTTTGTGGTGACCAAGCCCATGGTAATTGGCCACGAAAGTGCTGGAGTGGTAGCCAAAGTGGGCAGCAAAGTTAAGAATCTGTCTGTAGGGGATCGAGTTGCCATTGAGCCAGGCGTGCCGTGCTACAAGTGCGAACACTGCAAGCAAGGCAGCTACAATCTGTGCCCCGATATGGCATTTTGTGCCACGCCCCCTTACGATGGTAATCTGACCCGTTACTATAAGCATGCAGCGGACTTTTGCTTCAAGCTACCTGATAATGTGACAATGGAGGAGGGTGCATTACTGGAGCCTCTATCCGTGGGAGTGCATGCCTGCAAACGTGCAGGCGTCACCCTAGGATCGAGAGTGCTTATTCTAGGTGCTGGTCCCATTGGATTGGTTACGTTACTGGTGAGTTTCCTTCGACATCTATTCGTTTGCCGTTCACTTCATTTTGAGTGTTAAAGGTTGCACAATCCATGGGCGCCACGGAGATTTTAATAACAGACCTGGTGCAACAACGTCTGAACGTTGCTAAAGAGTTGGGTGCCACTCATACTCTACTGCTGACGGCTAATGAAACAGCTGAGCAGGTCGCGAAACGTGTTCAGCAAACAATGGGTGAGGACCCCGACATGTCGATTGACTGCTGTGGAGCGGAGAGCACCACACGATTGGCGATCTTTGTAAGAGCAAAACAGATACATATATGTCATACATATGATCTATAACTAAGATTCTACCGTTATTATGTCAGGCTACAAGAGCTGGTGGTGTTGTTGTCATCGTGGGCATGGGACCTCCAGAAATGAAGCTGCCTTTGTTCAATGCTTTGGCTCGAGAAGTGGACATTCGCGGTGTTTTCCGTTACTGCAATGAGTGAGTGGAAATCTTAGTCCTTAGTTAAATATACGAGCAAACGAATTCTTTATGATTGCAGCTATGCGGCCGCCTTGGCTCTGGTGGCCTCTGGTAGAGTGAACGTGAAGCGTCTTGTCACCCACCATTTCGATATTACTGAGACACAGAAGGCATTCGAAACAGCTCGCAATGGTACGGGCGGTGCCATCAAAGTTATGATACATGTTCAACCCAGGAACACTAACAATTCTGTGAAATTTTAGCTTGTAGATTTTAGTAAGCGCTGTGTGTTAATTCTGAAAACATGTAATACGTAATTTTAGAAGAAACAATAAATTTATTTGCTTGGTACAAAATTACCCGTTTGTTCTTATAATTTCAAAATTACATTTGCATTTTATGCGCTGAGTTTCGGTAATTTAAATTAGGGCTCAAGCAAAAAAACAAAGCGGACAAAATGTCCAATTTGCTGTATTGGCGGTTATCTCGTCCTCTTTACGCCTATCTATCCGTCAGGTTTCTTTGTTACCGTCCATTGGCTCCAATGATTCGATACCTCCATGAAGACAAAACTTCTGACTTCAAAAAACGACTGCGACAACGAATGAAAGAGAATGCTGAATTAAAAGTCAATGAGGGTAAGGAAAAGCAAGCAGGATCCACATCTCGGACCACAGCAGAGTCCACCAGCTTGTCTAAGGCTCAAGAAGCAAATCCATCGCCCAATATTAATATAAGTGAAACCAGTCAAAATCTATATGGTGTTGAGTATCCTATCCAACAGAATTCAGACTTTGCGAGTTTAGCACCATCTAGCCCTGCGGTTTTAAATCAATCTCAAGATAAGGATAGAGATATCGAGTCAAGCATAGATACATTCGAAAGCAGGGCGAAAGCATTTGTGGAATCTAAACGCCAAAACGATGAACAGAGCTCAAAAAGTAGCCCAAAGAAGATTACTTCAACACCTATGGACTGGAAAAGTGTCAACTCAGCAAAACAGGATTCGCAGGAGTCAATAGAGCAAAAAAGCAAAAGCTTTGCCTTACTTGCACGTGAATTAGAGAGCGAAACTGGTTTAAAAATAACAGCAAAAGCTGAGAAAAGATTTGAATCTGAAAAGGATTTTAAGATCGAGTCAGTTAAAGTTGAATCCATCAATTCAAATGATTTACTGAAGAAAAAGGGAGAAACTGCTACCCTGCCTACAATTCAACTTAATAAAGAATCAACAACGGCTGAGAAAACATTGGAAACTGCAAAGGATTTTAGGAGTGACAGTGTGAAGAATTCACTTAAAACGAAATCTCTAATTCCATGGTTCAATCAAGAAACTGACCGCGTTACTTCTAAGATCAAGTTGCAAAAAGAAGTTGAGGAGAAGGCTGTAAGTTACGAAGGTAAAAAGTCCATAAATATGTCTATGAATGGGCCAAAGGCGCACAGCAAGATTGAAGCAAGTAGAATTGAACAATTATCTCAAGCAGAAGCGGAAGCGGAAGCAGAAGCTGAACAGGAAACAGAAGCCAAGATGAAATCAGTGATCAAAGCAGAGGCGAAAGCGGATGCGAAACTGGAAGCCAAAACAGCTACAGCAGCAGCTGCAGCAAAAGCGAAATCGGAAGCAAAAGCAGATCCTGCTAAAAATGAAACAAAGGGCATACAGAGCAATAACAAGCCAGAAGCAACTCCACTTGCAGAAAATGCTTTGAGTTCGAAGAACAAAATTTTCAATTTGAAGAATACCACAGGTCAAGCGGATCCTAAACAATCACAAACATTACCGAACAAAAATTTGGATACCGAAGGCAAAGCTGAATCGAAACAATCACGAACAATTTTGGACGCTGAAGGCAATACAATTTTAATAAAAGGCGCAGCAAATGAGTTGTCCAGAGGTGAGACTGAGTCCCCAAAGATAGTGCAGAAGCAATCCACTTTTAAGACGGACAAATGGAATACCAAACACCTCTTTAAGGAAACAAAATCTAAGAAAGAAAAACCTGAGAAAAACCTTAAGCCTGCTTCCAAAACTACTCAAAGCCAGCAGGAGACGAAATCATCAATTAAATCTGCATTGGAAGCAAAGAAAAAATCCCAGATCTCCGTTAAAAATAAGGAAGCTATATCCAAAGCAAAAGTACTTCAGGGCACATCAAGCAACAAGGCCGTGTCAACAAAATCAAAGAGCGAAACTAAATCAATTAAAGTTGAAAAACCTCTTCTAAAGAATAAACATACTCAAGGAGAGTTAGAGGCGAAATCAAGCACATCAGTCAAATCAGTTTTGGACGCAAAGGATAATACCAAAGTTTCAATTAAAAATAAGAAAGGGTTACCCACAGCAAAAGCCCTTCAGGGCACATCAAACAACGATGGCGTATCAATAAAATCTGAGAATGAAACTGAAACAATTACAGTTGATAAAAATCTTCCTAAGGACAAGCTTACCCAAGGTCAGCTGAGCACGAAATCTAGTGTAGGAATCAAAACAAAATTGGAAACAAAAGATAATTCAAAGACCTCCATTAAAGATAAGGAAATCTTATCCAAATCAAAGACTACTCAGAGTGAATCAAACAAAAAGAGTGTAAAATCAAAAACTGAGACACGCCAAAATAAGTCTGGTTCCAGCTCTAACATTGAAAAGTGGTTATCAAGAGCTAAGCAATTTAAAGCTAACCAGGAAAACGCCCGGGAAAGCGCCTGGAAACGCATCTGGGAAGGTACCCAGGAAAATGCCAAAGCTGAGAACTCGGTATCAAGCGCTGGGGAATTAAAGGATAACCAGGAAAATTCCTTTTGGAAAAAAAAGAGTACTGCAGATTTATTTCGAGAAGCGTTTAGGCGAAAAGATCCGGCTATTCAACCCAACAAAGAAACGAAGCCCTTAAGCCCTAACAGCCCACCGAAGAATACCACATCAACTGCGTCCACAGCTATCAATGATTCATTTGAGTCGTCCACTTTAGATAAAAAAGTCTCAGGTGATACCATCAAGGCTGAAGCAACTGATTTAGTTGCGTCGGGCAATGCAGTTGTAAATACTGCCCAGACTCAATCAAAACACATTTTTAGTCCAGATAGTATCAATGCAGATTTTAACAAAAGTGGACTTACCTTAAACCAAACGGCCACATGTGATCCAAAGCCAGAAACTACATATTACGGATTCAAATCACCTGAGGATATTGAAGCTTCTGCTAAAATTGCAAATGCCAAAAAGAACACCGTCGAAGCACTTCTTCTAAGCCAACCCAGAGTCCCATTGAAGCAAAAGCAAAAGACATTCAAAACCCGACCGCTTACAATCGGTGACATTATCTTAAAACTTAGGCAAAGATCTAAAGTTGATAAGTATAAGGCTGAGAATATGCAAAGTCTAACTGAAAGTAGCAACTATAGTGAACAGCTCGAGCCCGGCAAAGGGAATCCCACTCCAGTATCTACTGCTGGAGCGACAAAGGACGAATTCTCTAAAAAGCCAGTAAGTGATAAAACATGCGATCAAATAATCTCCAATTCGATAACAACTGATAAAATTGTTAGTACAAGAGCGAATGAATACCCTTCTGCATCAATTGATCTTGATCAGAGCTATTCCTGTGCTTCCCAATCGGTGGGCGATTCGGATGTAATATCTTATCCAAATACGCAGTGCGTTGCTTCCGACGACACCCAGATCTATAAGAACACAACGCATGCAGATGTAACTAATGTAGGGAAATGTGTAAATGTTGACCAAAGTAATATTTTAGACAAAAATACGATTGCGGAAAAGCAGATCGACACAATTTGTGATTTAAATAAGGAGCCGATGAAACCAATTAGTATGTCAGCTGATGACTTGACGCCTGGTCATCTATATAATTCCAAGTCAGAAGGTGAAGATCGCACCGCAGATATGTTCAGTGTCCAGTTGGAAAGCAATCCGTTTAATTTCAATAGTGACGACAAAGCTGAGCTCGATTCCAAGCGAAATAAGTTAAAGAAGCTCGCAGATGGCAAAAAAGAAGCAAAACCAAAAGATAATAAAAATTATACTGAAAGTGGGTTAGGTAATCGACAAGAAAAGGGAAAGGAAAAGCAGACGTTCAGATCAGAAGAGAAAACAGAAAGTGAAACAGAGAGGTATACAAAATTGCTTACGAATGTGAAAGATGACAAAAAACCGGAGGAGCCGACTGTCGAACCCAAACACAAACTGACACTCACTCAATATATATATCAGTTCCTTAAAGGTCAACGCAACAACAACAACGAGCCTGGTCGTAGGAATATCACAACTTCGGCGGCTCAATGCCGAGACAAAGATGCGGACGAGTATCGTTTAAGTAGGCGTATTATGAAGAAATATAGTGTGAAGCCAAGTAAAGTATTGAAAACAGATATCTACATTTCGCCGGATGTGAAGAAGCGTGGCATGGGCTCCGAGGTAGTTCGTAGGCAACTCAAAAGTACGGAAACCAATCCAAAAAAGAATGAATCGAAACCGTCTCGTACCACACATTCGACGTTACCGAATGCCACCATGAGTATTAGTTCGAAACCTGATTGGAGTCCCGATAATGTTACAATGGTTCCTAAAAAGCCAGAATTCGATGGGAACATAGAAGATTCTGCTGTTGATACGACAAACATGCCCGATGGCTCTCCCCTCAAATTAGACGATAAAAGTCCAACTAAAAAACTAAATACAAAGGAAGACACTAGCAATATTGAAATTAAAGGTGGATCCAGACACAGCCTAATGAAATTGAAAGCTATAAAGTCCGTTGGAATAGTCAGCGAACGTGGCAAGCGTAGATTCAGTGCATTGGGTCGTCAACTGAGCCCGAACTTTAGTGAGTATATATGAACATATAAATAATTATATTTACGTACATATATATAAAAATGCATAGGTTGTATGCCATAAGCAACGCTATTTAGTGCCCCTTATCAAATAGAGATTAGTCGATTAACACCACTAGCCACGCCCACATATTGGACATTCAATGTCATATCGAGGTGAATGACAGCAACTTTTATATAGATTAAGCAAACCAAACTAAACTATAAATATAGATGTGTATTACATACGTATGTATATTTGTTGTTGATAATACATGCATAATAAGTACACTATCTCAATGCTATTAGGTTATTTGTAAGTCAACAATAATTTGCTAACTATTCTATTTTGCGCAAAGTTTTTGCTTTTTTCAGAACCAATAAAAATGCTAAGGATAAGGATCAGTCTTAACCATCTTGTGACAACCAGCAAAATCAAAACCTATTGAATTAACGAACGAAACTAAATGAAGAAGTCAAGCCTCAAAACAATTTATCATATTTCAATATTTCACATTTTAATAGCATTTTTGTCAATAAAATTAAAAAAAAGAAAGAAAAGTTTTTTAATGAAAACTAAATAATGTATGTTTCCGAATTAATTCACTTTATCAATTATCACTGACTAAATAAAGTAAAGTATTAAGTAATTGTGTTAGCATTTTAAAATTATATGCAACTGATAATGAAATCGCTTCAGCCTCAACCTTAGCCTCGGCATCAGAATTTAACTCAGCGTCAGACAGAGGCTCAGCCTTAGGCGCAGTCGCAGGCTCAGCCTCGGTCCCAGGGTCAGCCTCATTCTATCTCTGATTCAAGGCTCAGACCCATATATACGTAATACTCTACGTAGTCATGTTAGTTAATCTTTGGGTATATTAGTCCTCTTTCGAGTCTGAATCTATAAAAATCAAATACTAAGAAGAATCAAGGCAGGCTCAACAGCGATTGTCACAATTGTTAATTTAAAGTTGCTGTGCTTTGGGAACAATTTGTCAATGAATTCTGTCTGGGACATATTTTAAAATTGAAAATCTTAATCCACACCTAAACATGCTTGTGCGCACTGTTGTAAACTGCATTCCGCAAGCCTTTGGAAGATCTTTCACCTCCTCTCTTGGCAATGAACTGATGAAAAAGATTGTAAGCTGTCAGATCCTTAAACGGGGTATTGCTTGCGACTATACGAATGATAATGATGGTAGGTAATTAGGTTGAATACATTCGATTATTGTGTAAACAGTTGACACTGCAACAGAACTTGCTAAGGATAACCTCACAGCTGTTTTGTACGGCATCGATGATATGCGTTTGGTACGACATAGACGTAGAAGCAAGCATAAAAGAGATTCTCTTATTTAACTTTTACATACTTTCATATACAGGAGCAACGCCCAATACCGGATATTTCTCCAGAAGGTAACCTTAAATTGTGATCAATGCATTTACATTTCATTTTATTTTCCAATCGTTATTTATTAGAAGTTTTGGTCGCAATGGATTGTATAGGAATTTGTGGATCAGATGTGCACTATTTGACTAAAGGTCGCATTGGCCACTTTGTGGTGACCAAGCCCATGGTAATTGGCCACGAAAGTGCTGGAGTGGTAGCCAAAGTGGGCAGCAAGGTTAAGAATCTGTCTGTAGGAGATCGAGTTGCCATTGAGCCAGGCGTGCCGTGCTACAAGTGCGATCACTGCAAGCAAGGCAGCTACAATCTGTGCCCCGATATGGCATTCTGTGCCACGCCCCCTTACGATGGTAATCTGACCCGTTACTATAAGCACGTAGCGGACTTTTGCTTTAAGCTGCCTGATCATGTCACCATGGAGGAGGGTGCTCTGTTAGAGCCGTTGTCCGTGGGTGTACATGCTTGCCGTCGCGCTGGTGTGGGCCTAGGTTCCAAGGTGCTTATCCTTGGCGCAGGTCCCATCGGATTGGTTACGTTACTGGTACGCAAAAACCTATTCGCATTGTCAATTTATTACAGTTCTTTTTACGAATTAGGTCGCACAATCTTTGGGTGCCACGGAGATCCTGATTACGGATCTAGTGCAGCAGCGTCTGGATGTTGCCAAAGAGCTCGGCGCTACACATACTCTGCTGCTAAATAAAGAAGATGCTGCGGAAGAAATCGCGGTTCGTGTGCGTCAAATAATGAGTGCTGAACCCGATAAGGCGATCGACTGCTGCGGAGCGGAGAGCAGCACGCGACTGGCAATATTTGTAAGAACATTTAATGTGATATGATGTTGGCTTAGTTTATTTGATTTTCATTGATGTATGTTGCAGGCTACGCGATCTGGTGGTGTTGTTGTCATCGTGGGCATGGGACCTCCAGAAATGAAGCTGCCTCTGTTCAATGCTTTGGCTCGAGAAGTGGACATTCGCGGTGTCTTCCGTTACTGCAATGAGTGAGTGGAAATCTTAGTCCTTAGTTAAATATACGAGTAAACGAATTCTTTATGATTGCAGCTATGCGGCCGCCTTGGCTCTGGTGGCCTCTGGTAGAGTGAACGTGAAACGCCTTGTCACCCACCATTTCGATATTACTGAGACACAGAAGGCATTCGAAACAGCTCGAGATGGCTTAGGTGGTGCGATTAAAGTTATGATACATGTTCAACCCAGGAATACTAACAATCCAGTAGAATGTTAGTTTTAGATTGTAGATTTAGTAAGCACTGGATCATATTTCAGAAAATATGTGATTCGTAAAGTCAGCGGGAAGAATAAATTTTTTAGTTTGGTACAAAATTTTACCTTTGTACTTAGAGGTTTAGTTTCGGCAGTATTCATTTGGAGAACCAAACTCTATAAAATGTCAAATATGCTGCATTGGCGGTTGTCTCAATCTCTTTATAGTTACTTATACGTTAGGTTGGTTTGCTACCATCCATTGGTGCCTATGATTCGATACTTACATGAAGATAAAACTGGTCCCAATAGTGCGTTCAAAAAGCGACTGCTACAACGAATGAAAAAGAATGCTGAACTAAAATTCAATGCTGCTGGGGAAAAGGAAAAAGCATCCACATCTGGAACCACAGCAGATTCCGGCAATTTACCTAAAGAGTCAAATGGTCAAAATCTATATGGTGTTGAGATGCCAATCAAACTAAACTCAGACTCTAAGGATTCATTTGAATCTAACTCATCGAGTGTAAGTCGTTCGCCCAATAAGGATGGCAAGGTGAGCTCGAATGAAGAGACATTCGAACACAAGGTGAGAAACTTTGTTGAATCAGCCTTATTCAATTGGGACGGATCTAAACGCCAAAAGTTGTTGGGTAAAAGGTCGTCAAAAAAAATACAAATAGAAACTCAAAAAAAGTTGGAAAATGAAGGCTTTCAGCTCTCAAAGGCGGAAAGTGATAACGTCCAAAAGAAGCCTGTGGAACAAAGTAAAACTGACGAGAGTTTGACTGATGAAATATCTCATGCGGCAGCGAAAGCAGAACTTGCTAAAAGTATAATTGATTTCAGAGCAAGACGGATGACTTCAAATGTAAGTGAAAGCCTTAAGGAGCCAGCCAAAAACCAACCAAAAGCAGATCAAAGTCCACAGAATGCCTCGAGCAGTGATAGCCAAAGCAAGGACCGGGTGAGTCTCGCAAGCCAAGCTAAATCTGAAAAAACTATGAATCGAAGAATCGAGCGATTCATGAATACCATAAAAGGCAATAGTCGACAAGCCCCAAAGCGAACCCAAAAAATTTCCGAACCGGAGGCTGTGAAAAAATTTGTGAAAAGCAGATTTCTTGAATATGTTTCTAAAACTAGGAGTAGATCCAAAACGCGATCCATAGCTAACCCCCTCCAAGGCACAAAAAGCAACGAGGGCATATCGCCGAAATCTGAGACAGAATCTAAATTTCCTAAACTTGAAAGAAACCTTCCTAAGAACAACCCAATGCAAAGTACGTTTGAGACGCCGTCAAGTACAGTAATCAAAACTGAATTGGAAACAAAGGATATTTCCAACATCTCCAATAAAAACAAGGAATGGCAAACAAAATCAAAACCCCTTCGGATGGCATCTGGCGACAAGAACACAGAAACAACATCTAAGCCATTAGAAGATATGTCCAACTACATGTCCAAAGTTGACGAACAGCTGATAAAGGCTAAGAAAGTGCAGAACTTACAGTCAGCAAAAAGAGCTAAGGAGGCGAAATCCAAGAGCCCCAATAGAAATAATCCACCTCATCCTCCAACAAATTCAACTTTCCCAGAAGGTCAATAATCAACTAAGAGCACACAGCCCAAAAGACCAGCTTCAAATTTAGCTGATGATAATTGGTCTGAGTCGCTATGTTAGGTACACTGTTTACCATTACCTATAAAAAAAGAAAACTTGCCAAACTTAAACAAAAACCTTTTTTATTCAGTTGGCAGCAAAGATTTTAATCAACCAAAAAACATTTCCAAATCATAGAACAAAAATAGGTGAAGTCAGCTTGGCTTTTTTTTATGTACATATATCATTCTATGTTAAGTATTAACAAAATTCTGAAAATGATATTAATTCTTTTTGATTTGGAATAACAGCAATGATCAATTGACGAAATTAAATAAAAATTATAATTATCTAGCTATGCATGTGTAAATAATTATTATGAGAATGTTTGAATCTTGCGTATATATTTAAAAATTTCTTTCATAAATGCTTAAAAAGCAGTTAAAAATGAAAAGAGGTTTTCACCAAATAGCTCTATGAGATTGGTTTTCTGAATTATCAGTAGATTTTCGTGATCTGATATATAGTGGAAATCTCTAAACTCGATTGAGTCTTGCGCTAAATATTGGGCTTGAAATGCAAATGTCAAGTTTTCAAAATATATACGAAATATATATAATTGCAAATGCGTTTATAAGTTGTTCAAATACATAGTTCAAAATTATGTAAAATACAAATATTTGTTTTTTGTCATATAGGCAGGCAAGGTAAATATTGTCTAAATTGTCATAAAGCTGTTTGGCATTGGATTAAATATCATTGTTTGCTTAAGCTTAGTCTGGGCCAGACCTCAAAATTTGTAGTAAAAATTGTTAATTTCATTTTATAGCCCGGACCAAAGATGTTTACGCGAACAGTTGTAACCTGCAATCCACAAGCATTAGCCAGGTCATGCAACTCTTGCATGCAGCCCGTGATCACGTTCAGCAACTCTTTGTTTTGCAATGGACTCATGCAAAGGCTGGACAACTGCCAAATTACCGCGCGTACAGTCGCCACTGACCAAACTGATGACTCAACTGGTCGTAATCATGACTCAAATGTTAAGGTTCCTGTTCGAAGGCATAACGATAGTAAGAGTGCCGCAAAAGGCAAGCTTCCAAATCAAGGCAAGCCCGCGTCACGCAAATACAGGGTGTCTTGCCAACGCTTCTATGCCGATGAATTTAGGCGCCGGGATGTTGGATCAATTTCACAAAGGCGTAAGGAATTGGTTGTTCAACAGAGCACCGAAATGCTGAACGAATTGGAAAACTTGAGAGTACATTGTGAAAGTTTGGCTCAACAGCACCCGGATGCCAATTTGGTCGAGCTCGAAGATCTGAATAATGAGGCAAGAGCCATAGTCAATATATGCAAGGAGCTAAATGAGCAGCAAGCTAACGAAAGCAAAGAATTCAGTGGCCTGAAACATGAGGGCGATAAACTACCGGAGCAATTAGAAAATTCATCACATTCAGGAGATACATTGATCAAGCAAGATAAACAGAAAAGGCAACATCACATTTTGAAAAGGCAATGCAAAGCGTTGACAAGAACTAAGTCAATACAAAAGAAGAACGTAGTTGCTAGTGGGGAGGAGCAGCAGCTTGCGCAGAAGATTAAGGAGCTGGCCCAGTGTGAAGTGCCCGATCAAATGGCCAAACAGCAGACGCACTACAAGAATCAGATCGACAGGAATATGGACGACATATTCGACTATCTATATAAATTTCGGCTCGAAAAGGAGCAGTTTGTAAAGCAATATGAAGTATTGAAAAAGCTGGAAGAGCTTAAGCATCAGTGCAGAAGTTTGGCTTATATAGCAAAGGTTAAACCCATGGTAGCGAGCGGTACTACAGATCCAGAGAATTTCAAACAGCAGCATAGAGAGATGTCACGTAAGGCAAATGGTAGTAAAGACGATAGGAAAAAGTGTGAAGAATTAGCTTTAGAGGAAAAGTGCGCAAAGTTAGCAAAGAAAGAAAATGAAAACGAGGGGGAAGGAGAGGAAGCCAATGAATGCAAAGAAAAGGATGAAGATGGAAAGACAGATAAATCGAAAAAAGAAAAAGCAGAGAAAAAAGAAGCCAAGGGTAAGGGAAAAGAAGAAAAATCAGCAAAGGGCAAAGGGGATAAAAAGAAGTCCGACGAAAAGTCTCAGTGCGAAAAGCTGGCTAAAGAAGCACATGACAAGAAATGCAAAGAGCAAGCTATAAGAGAAGAGTGTGCTATGTTATTGGAACAAGAAAAAATAAGGAAGAGAAAAGAAGCTAAACAAAAAATAAGCAAAGCCTTTCAGAAAAAGTTAGAGTGCGAAAACGAAAAGAGGCAAGAAAGAGAAAGGAAAAAGAAAGAGATGGAAAAGAAATGTAAAGAGCTTGCCCAAAAAGAAAAGTCTAAAAAAATTGCTGAGAAACAAAAAGAAGAGAAAAAATGCAAAGAACTGTCCGAAGAAGATGAGTGCGGTAAGTCCGATAAAGGGAAAAAAGAAAAGAAACAGAATTCAAAAGGTGCCAAGGAAAAAGGCGATAAGGGCAAGACCGATAAAAGAAAAGGCACAGATCAGACAGCAAAGACCGGCAATCAGCAGAAACCTAACAAGCTAATGGCCACCTTTGAAGAACTCAAAGAACATTGTCGAAATTTGGCTAAAATAGCGAAGGCTAATTGCAAGAGCGACGCACCCTGTAAAGTGGACCATGTCGAAAAAGAATGCATGGAAAAAGGTCAAAAAGAACTGAAAAAGAAAAAGGAAAATGAGAAGGGACAGGAGGAAAAAGGCAAAGCTAAGGAAGGAGAAAACAAGGGCAAAGCTAAGGAAGGAGAAAACAAGGGCAAAGCTAAGGGACAAGAAAAGAAAGGTAAAGACACAACCCCAGAGAAAAAAGATAAGGGTGAGGAAAAGAAAGAAACGGGCACTAAAACAGCCCAACAAAAAGCTGAAGATGAGAGAAAGGCGAAACTAAAAAAATGCAAAGAGCTAGCTGAAAAAGACAAATGCGCCGCATTGGCAAAGAAAGAAAAAGAACGGAAAAAACTGAAAAAACAATGCAAAGAACTTGCACAAAAAGAAAAGTGCTCTAAAAAAAATAAGAAAGATAAGAAAGGTACAAAAAATCAGAAGAAGGGTCAGCACAAATCCAAAAAAGGAAAGCAGGACAAAGAACTAGAGGTAAAGTGTAAAGCATTGGCAGAACAGGAAAAATGTGCCAAATTGGCCAAAAATGATGGAAAATGCGAGAATGAAGAGGATGAGAAAAGCCCCGCTGAGAGATGTAAAGAATTGGCCGAAAAGGAACACTGCGCCAAATTAGAAAAGATTAAAAAAGAGAAAAAGAAGGCATTGGCTATAAAAGAAGCATGGGCTAAATTAGCAAAGAAAGCGAAGAAGAAATGTCAAAAATTGGCAGAAAAGGAACAATGCGCTAAATTGGCAGAAGAAGAACAATGCGCTAAATTGGCTGAAGAAGAAAAATGCGCTAAATTGGCTGAAGAAGAAAAATGCGCTAAATTGGCTGAAGAAGAAAAATGCGCTAAACTGGCAGAAAAGGAGCAATGCGCTAAATTAACCAAGAAAGAAAAGAAGAATAATAAATGTAAAGAAGAAAAGAGTGATAAAGACCTCGATAAACAATGTAAAAAATTGGCAGACGAAGAACAATGCGCTAAATTAACCAAGAAAGAAAAGAAGAATAATAAATGTAAAGAAGAAAAGAGTGATAAAGACCCCGATAAACAATGTAAAAAATTGGCAGACGAAGAACAATGCGCTAAATTAACCAAGAAAGAAAAGAAGAATAATAAATGTAAAGAAGAAAAGGGTGATAAAGACCTCGATAAACAATGTAAAAAATTGGCAGACGAAGAACAATGCGCTAAATTAGGCAAGAAAGAAAATAATGATAAATGTAAAGAAGAAAAGGGTGATAAAGACCTCGGTAAAAAATGTAAAAAATTAGCCGAAGAAGAACAATGTGCTAAATTAGGCAAGAAAGAAAATAATGATAAATGTAAAGAAGAAAAGGGTGATAAAGACCTCGGTAAAAAATGTAAAAAATTAGCCGAAGAAGAACAATGCGCTAAATTGGCAAAGAAAGAAAAAAAAGGAAAGGGAGATAAGAAACTCGATAAAAAGTGTAAAAAATTGGCTGAAAAAGAACAATGTGCTAAATTGGGAAAAAAAGAAAAGAAAAAAAGTAAAAAAGAAAAGGGTGATAAAGACCTCGATAAAAAATGCAAAAAGTTGGCCGAAAAGGAACAATGCGCTAAATTAGCCAAAAAGGAAAAAGAAAAAAAGCTGAAGGAAAAATGCAAAGCATTGACGGAAAAAGAAGAGTGCGCCAAATTAGCTAAAAAAGGAAATGATTGCGATGATAAAGGTAAACAAGGTAACAAAGAAGAGGAAGAATTTAAAGAAAAATGCAACGAACTGGCCCAGAGAGAAAAATGTAAAAATATGGAAAAGCAGTCTAATTTCCAGAAACTTAAGGAGCTTTGTAAGAAGTTGTCTCAAAAGAAAAAATGTAATGAAGAAAAGAAAAAACAGGAGGAAGGATCCCGCACCAATCGTAAAGCAGCTGGTAAGAAATTAAGAAAAGAATGCCAAAGAATTGCCTCCCAAAAGAAGCCTGATGATTCCTGAAAAAAAAAAGAGTCAGATTAAAAAACTTGTGTTAACAGAAACAGTGTCGTATACAGAGTATAGCAAACATTTCCCAAATAATCATAAATACTATTGTTCAAGCCGCAAAAAATTTCACTTTAACATTGAAATGTAATGATAAAACTAAGGGAAATTAATACTGGTAAAATGTTGAAACAATTTATTTATAAAATTATTTGAAATTTCAAACGAATTCAAACTGCTCCACTCTGTGCCGCGCTTTAAAATCAGATTCATGTATTTAACTAATTGGAATCAAATTTTTCAAATACATGAGCTGTAGTTTCTATTTCAAATGTAATTCTAACTTTATTTGTGGGGTTAAATATATATAAATTAAACTGTGGGACTCGACCAACTATCGATAATACCATATACTGTAGAGATTTTTAAAATATTATATTTATTAATCAAAATGCGAGTATTGCAATAAATAGTTGGCAATATTATTAAATCAAATAATTCGTAATTCAATATTTAGAGGTATAGTGATTTTCGGCCTTGCATAACCGAACCACGAATCACACCTAATATCGATTTTAAGTATTTAAAATCGACCAATAAATTTTCATTTTGTCCATTCCATAAAGATTAATATTTGTATTAATATAAAAATACTGTATTTTACTTCTGGTTGAAATTTTTCTTTAGTTATCATTTATGGCAATTGTTTAAATGCTCCATATACATAATTGTATGGACCCCAAATAAATATGAAACACATAATTTAACAATCTTTTTATTTTTGTCTAAAATCAATCAATGTGTTGGAATTACTGGCCAAATTAAAATGTGCGGCAACGCTAGCGAGAAGTTTAATATAAATCTCTCACAGGGCTAACGTTACCAAATGAAAATTGCTGTTCTTAGCAATTTGTTTAAAACTATACAAAGTTTTAAATCGCAAATGCAACAGCTTTCTTATACTTTGTACAAGTTAGAATTAATAGGCAATGCTGTGTTACAATACAATTATCAGTAAGTTAAACTTAATTGTATGTCTAGCCCCAGCAAGGCTCAATGATTGTTGTACAGTAGTAAATGCTTGTGCACATACACGCAATGTATATACACAGTGAAGGATCCGCTGACCAGTAAAAGCTATTGGCGATTTACACATCTTAGTCCACTTTTAAAACTAAACAAATTTTGAATGCTCGTCAACAGACAGATCCAGCTCACCCAATTCACAGTTTGTTGGCAGTAAGTGTTAACGGTGGTTTAGAGGCATCGGAGGCCCCAGTTATTGATTTATGGTCAGCACGCTCCTGCTCTGACAACCAGGCCATCTGCAAGAAATTCAATGTTTTATTTATTTGATTGAGAAATATAGCGATTGATACTCACTTTTTGTTTGTGTTGCTGTACAGCATCTCGACATCTGTCAAGAACCATTTTCTCTGTTAGCGTACCGTCCTCAGACGCGTATACAGCAGCCTGCCAAGCGACGCCCAATTTAGATATTTCACGACCCGACATGCCTTCACACATCTGTGCCATTTGAACACAGGTCTTGCCATAGTCGAATGTGTCTAGTTTGAAGCGCCTGGAAATTGTTGGTTAGCAACTAATTAGCTTGGTTTAAATCTAAGTATTACTTACTTCGCTCCTGCAGCTGCTGGCTGCAGGACATATTTGTCAAAGTAGAGGCGCAATAAGCGCTCTCTTTCCTCGAGACCAGGCAAAGTAAACTCCACCATCTCGTCCAGACGATCGTTGATAGCATAATCGAACTGCTCCGGCGTATTCGACGCCAGCACAAGCATAAATTTCGGATTCTGTTCAGATGTTCTATACAAGAATGCATTCAACGCAGCACGCAAATCTTCCGAAATTCTCTCAGACGAACGTTTCCGCAGAAAGGCATCCGCTTCGTCAACAAAGAGTAAAAGGCCTCGCCTCGAGGTATTCGACCAGTCGAATACCTTATGTATAGCAGTGACACCTTCTTTGCCCATAGGCGCCACATCACCGCCGGTCATGATAGCGAAATCCATACCCGAATGTTCGGCTAACTTTTTGGCAAACATTGTTTTGCCAGTTCCAGGCGGTCCGTGCATCAGCACATTGCGATAGAGACCGCGATTGATTCGAGTGTTTTTCGTGGCGATCGCAATGTCACGCAAACGTTCTTCCAGTTTGGGATTCAGCACAACGCCTTGGAGGGCATCCGTGGGCTTTGAACGTAACCGTTTAATATAGTTGAACGGATGCTTTATTGCGTCCAAAAATGCAAAACGTGAGGTTTCCCCCACAAGTGTAGGTTTGCCTATACGTGCCTCAATGTAGCGCGATACCACGCCCGTTGCACCCTTCGCACTGTATACTCCCAGAGCAAGCAACGACAATCCCCCAGCAGCAGTCAAGACCTTATCCCAGTCGGTCAGCATCGCTTCCGCACCGGCACCAATCACTGAACCAGCGGTGCTAATAATTAATATATTTACAGAAAACTACCAATTTATATTCGCACGAAGAACTTACCGTATGCCCTCCAGCACTGTGGTGCGATGTTCTTGTGCCTTCAGTCGAATTTTCTCAAGGTTGATATCGCGATTTTCGCGATCCACTCGAGCTTTGGCGCGCAACTCATGCTCAAGCAGCTTCAGACGATTCTTTTCTTTCATCTCAATTTCATGTTCAATGGTCTGACGCCGCATTGCTTCCTGACGCTGCACGCTCTCCTCCTGCTTGCGCAAATTCTCCTCTTGCACCCGCTGCTGCTGCACCAACTGATCCTCATAGCGCTTGCGCGACAATTGATCTTGGTATTGTGCACGTTGCTGCTGCTGTTTGGTCTCCTCGATGAGAGTCTTCCGTCTCTCCTCGTGGTCAATGCGTTTCTGCTCCACTTTAGCCTGTTCGATGTGAGCCTCGTATTCTTTCACTTTGGTGAGATACTCCTGCTGTCGCGTGCTCTCTTGCATCTTGGATAATTCCAGTGCCTCCCGCGCATGTTCTAAAACAAGTCACATAATCATTAATAACCACACACATGCACACAGCTACTTCACATATCGGTTATGCAATGCATACAACCGATGATGAAATATTTGAATGTATGCTTATTAAACGCTTACTTGAACGCTCGAGTGTTTTGGCAGCGTCCGCTGCACGTTCCAGAGCTGATGAATCGAACCGATACGCCTCCATGGCCTTGCGTTCGGCTTTCGAAAGCTGCGAATCATTTCCACGTTCGCCGGCAGTTTGATCAGGTTTGTCAGGTCCATCAGCTCCACCGCTAAACTCCGTCGGTTGCTGACGATTTCTACCCAATAACCATGACATGTTGTTATGTTATTCGTGTTGGCAATGTTGACACCCACTCAAAACGTAATTTTGTCACAATAAAAGCACGAAATATACTAATAAGAAATTATAGTAGATTTTTTTCGAACCCACATTCAACAACGTGATTCTAGTAGTGATGTAAGATGCACATCGATACACAATTTTACGGATAGTTTCGACGATGTATCGATTAGTGGTAATCGATGCTTAAGGTTCACTCTAGACCATGAATTATTTATAAATCAAATCAATTAAAGGGTCATTTGTATTTGCTTATTCCAATTATTTATATTTTTTTTCATTAAGTTTGAATGAAGTATAATGTAAATGTATATTTGATGTGATACATTCATCGTTTTCAAACACTTGATGTATTAAGAAAATATGGTGACTTACTTTCCGTGATGTTGAGGAACTGTAATCTTTACAATTTAGTTATCGTCGTTACTTAGTTGAAATATAGAAAATATAACACATCGCTATTGCAACACCTGTTGTCAACAAACAAATTTCAATCTTAACATTAATTTGAATAAGCTGCAATTTATAAATTAAGCAGAAAACCATGTTTCAGCGAAACCTAAAAACCATATTTGTATTGGACCACACTCGCTATTTCAGTATTTCTAGCGAGCAATATATATCAATGGACTATCTAAAAGGGAAGCCTTTGCACGAGTCACCATCTAGTTGTAGCTCGATAGTTGGAACCCAGATAAGCAAAAGCTTATGGACGTGTGCTGTCGAATCGTCTATAGAGTATTGTCGCATTGTGTGGGATCTGTTTCCTGGCAAAAAACATGTGCGCTTTATTGTCTCTGATACGGCGGCACATATAGTGAACACCTGGAGTCCAAGCACTCAGAATATGTCGCATGTCTCTAACGCCATGATGATGGTAAGCGTGCCATCACGCAGTATTCCACAATCATCAGACTACTCGGTCATACATGGATTGCGAGCTGCTATCGAGGCATTGGCCGAGCCAACAGATGAGCAACTCCATGCGGCTCATGCCGGCTACAAACGAATTGTCAATAAAGGTCGTGTCATCTGCATCACATCAGCGCGGGATAATACCAGCATGAAAAGTAAGTAGAATCAAGTAAATATGTGAAACAAATAATTTTACTCAATTGTTTTCCTTATTTCATAGGCTTAGAGGACATATTCAATACGGTGCTATTACAACAAAATGCATTGGTTGCACCACCTGCCAAGAAGGGTTTGCAGATCGATCATTGCCATCTCGTTATACTAAACATTGTGCCATTGGGTGTGGAATCTTTAGTAACTAATCGAGGTCTGCTAGAAATATCTCCATTTCTCAACGTTGAAATACACACAGTCAATGCACCGGAGATTTCGGATAAACTGTTGCATCTTATAATGGGCCACTACGATCTGGCCAGCACTACCGTGACGAACATACCTATGAAAGAGGAACAGAATGCCAATTCAAGCGCCAATTATGACGTCGAAATATTGCATGAACGAGCTGCGCATACAAAAGTTTGTGGACCTGACTTTACTTTCACTACCAGCATTAAGCCAGGAACCGCCTACGAAACAGTTACTCTTAAATGGTGCACGCCGCGTGGCTGCGGATCTGCTGATCTACAACCGTGTGTGGGCCAGTATCATGTTACGCCCGTAGATGTTACCTCACGTCCTAGCTCTTGTTTGATCAACTTCCTGTTAAACGGCCGCTCAGTGTTGTTGGAGGTGCCACGGAAATCCGGCTCGAAAACAACCAGTCACATGCTGTCCGCACGTGGCGGTGAAATCTTTGTGCACTCCCTTTCCATTGCACGCTCCGCTCTGGACGAGGCGCCCTCAATTAACGACGGACCTGGAGGACGGGTCATCGACTACCGCATACCGGAAATGGGCCAACTACTTAAGATGTCTCGTTTGGTGCCCCTCAGGAGTAAGCCCAAGGACAAATGCTCTCAAGGAGAACATCTATGGCGGCGACTGCCTCGCTACTTTCCCAGAACAGCAAATGTGACAATTTTATTCAATTTGCAACGACAGCTGAGCTGGCTGCCACACTTTCTACATCTGTTAGTTAAGGAGGATATGGACAAGCAGGACGAGGTACGCTGTCAACAGCAGATCCATGAGCTATACAAAAGCGCATCCCGCGGCGACTTGCTGCCCTTTAGCAATTCGAATAACGCACGGTATGTAATTCATGAAATATATAAATTTATAAATATACTGTTTTAAATTACATTCAACTATCTACTCTCATAGTCTAAGGGTAAACAAGACCAAGGATCAGTACAGACTTTTTTATAGAGAGCTGGAGCAACTAATTCTGCTTAACGCACACACGCCGCATCACAAGAATCTGCTGGAAAGTCTGCAAAGCCTGCGCGCGGCCTATGGCGATGCCAACAACAAATCAGAGACAGGTGCTGTTCACATGCGCTCCTACACTGAGTCGCCCCTCTCGCCCGAACGCCTTGACCCGATCAACATTGGCGGCAGTTCGTCCAATAGCATATTAAAAGCCAGCAAGCGACGCATGTCTAGTTGCGGACAGCGGTAGTAGAGATTGTAATTCATTTTGAAATGACAACTTATATCAACTCCTTTACAGCTCGTTGCTTGACATAATCAGTTCAGCCGAACGGAGTCATTCGAACAAGCGTTTGGACTTTTCTGGTCGGCTTTGTACTCCGGTGGGCCAGACGGCGAAATTGTATCCTGATTTTGGAAATAAGGATAAAGATATGCCAGCCCCTAGCATTATTCCATCCAGCTTAAAAGACGAATCAATACGCAGCTGATTGTATAGCAGCAGAGGAAAATAGGCAACTAAAAGGAGGAAGATTGACGATGCAATGCCTAATCCCATATCGGACAGACAATTTTATTAATTATCTCATATGTGTGTTTTCCATAAATAATGATTTTTGCCTCTAAGAACTCTGTTAGGTATACGTAAACATTTGTAGGTAGTTTAAGCAAGCATATTTATATAAACAGAATATTTTAAATTTATCGTATTCTTGCTTTTAAAACCCAAAATTATTTAGTTCTTAAGAATGGCCAATAATCACACAATCACGAAGCTCCTTCAAGTGCACGAGGAGGCAGCGCCAGCAGTCCATAGTGAGCGTTGCATTATTCCTTCCCCAACAAGATTTCTCAACTGATCTCCTATCTCAATTCCTTTGCAGTACCCATTCTGGTGGGTAACCAGGTGTTTATGGTTGTACAGCAGGACATTAGACGCACAGAGGATATACGTCAATTGAGCTACAATCAAGTGCTTCCCAGTCAGCATATTCTGCCCATTTTAAGTCAACTCAATGCTAATTCTTATGGCTACAGCGCACCAGCTACGCAGCTGTCCGCGTTACAACAATTACTTTTGTCCAACCAGCCACAGAATATTTCTGTTTTTCCGACTGTTCCACCTGGCAGGGACGTTGAAATGGAAAACAAACCCTTGAACAATGAGACGAACATTTCCAAGCAATTGTTTTGGTCCAAGCAGCAGTGCTCTTCGCCATATCCGATCCGTTACAGCATTGCAACATCGACCAGTGAGCTCCAAGGCCTCAGACCAATCGATAATATTCGGAATTCTTGTGCACATACACAAAATTGTAGTTGCCAAACGTCTACTAAATCGACTTCGGCAGACGCAGGATCACAAACCACTCCGCAGGCGAATAGCACGGGAAAAGTAAAGAGTCTCAAAGAAACTAAATCCAGAGACTGCCTGCTGTCCGGTCCTAGCACTCATTTGCAGGCGAAAAAATCTTCAAAACTTCTGTTCAAGCGACGCAGTTCAAGCACAGTTCGATCCAAATCCAAAACAAGCATACATAAGCAATCCAGCAAGGAAAAGCGGACAAAAGAGCGAGGCTCGAGAGAGGATGAGGACCACAACAAGGCGAAGGACTCGTAATAACAATCGTTTTACATTAGCGTTGGCCACTCTAAACACAGTTTTTGATTTTACAATTTGGTCTAATCTGAATTTTGTCTTGTAAGTAGTCCGACTCTAGTATTTACATATTAACATAATGCACTCAGTGATTTGCTCTTTTGTAGGCGTTTCTTTAGGTCAGTTGGATTTGTTACTGTACGCGTTTTCTTCTTCTTTTTCTTGTCGTTATCCGGGTCACTCTGGTCATTGAAATAGCGCTTGGGCCTGTTGTGGCTGCGTTGCTCACGCTTCAGTTGTTCCGGCGTGCAAATGCGTAGATAAAAGTCCTTGAGCAGCAACTTGAAATCCTCGATTATCGTATCCCTCACCACTTGGACATTCCCCGCTGAGCAGGGTGTGGATGCTTGCAGCTCGTTTACCTTGAACGGTTTGGGTGCGAATTCAGAGGCGGGTCGCCATACAATGGCCAGCTCTTTACCGCCATGAGGATTGTAAAAGAAGGCAGCGTATTCGGAGTAAGCAGACTAAAAGAAGACAAATAAAGTATTGCTTAAGAAAAGTTTTCTCTCTGGGTAGTGTTCATTACAACTTACTCTCAACTGTTGTACAATCTTGGCCAGCTGGTCACTGCCCGCCAGTGGTAAGCGAAAATTGCGTTGACTGAAAGACAAAAATGGCGAACCAAGATCGTAGCACAGCGTATTGGGCAGCAGATCTGGTTTAAGCTCGATAACCAAGTCATAACCCTCTCCAGATGCCATAAACAACTGGGCGGGTCGCACAAATCCAATGCTTGGCGACATCAAGCTCGACTCTATCAGTTGCAGCGCATGTCGTGCCAAGAGCGTGACTCGACCCAAAACTGGCTTGCTGGGACAGTCATCAGTTGTCCATAGACGACCTGCATGCTGCTGGTCGTAGGCCGTGGCCAGACACAGACCCGGATAACTTTCACGTGCGCTGCGATAACTGTGCTCCAAGTCCGTAATTTGTTGCTCTGCAAAAGTACAAAGAGCATGAGAAGTGGATCATAAAATTGATGCCGGCTACCCTTACCTGTCCAGCTATTATTGAAATTGAGCAGAAAAAGTTCGCTGACCCAGTCGCTGTGCGCCAATAGCTGCAGGAAGCGAATGAAGGCCGTTTGTGGGGCAACAGTTCTGTATGGGGTTTGTCGCTGCTGGAAGAGATGCGCCACCAGCAGTTCCGTTGCTATGGGTGGCCACAGTCCATCGTCAAGCAGCTGCGAGGCCAGCCAGCGCTTGGCAATAAGTACCGTGGGTCCGAATGTGCTATGCGTCTGATGCAGCGCATGCAGTGCACCGCTTACTCTGGGCAGTATATACTGACGTCGCTCAAGCTCGCGGCTGGCCGGATTGTCCACGTAGGTAGTAACGCCACGTTCCGTTTGTTGCTGCTTCAACAGCGCTACCTCTTTGCTGTGCGCAAGCTCCAGGAGAAAACAGTAGCCTTGTTTGAGAACCAATAGGCCCTCTTTGCACAGGTGCGAGTGTAGGTGCTGCTGTTCCTTCAGCTGCTTGCCGATTTGTATTAGGAATGCGGTTTTCAGGCTGCGCAGTGCACCCAATTCGCTGGGCCACTTTCCACTAGGCCCCAACTGAATGATGACACGCAGCACGTGGCCGGCATGCATGCGGTCTGCCACAAGACGCGCCTGTGGCAGCAAAGGCTGAGGCTCGCAATAGCGGAAAACAGGTGAAATACCAGATATTGAGACTATATCCAGTGGCAGATCCCCAAGTGTGTGCAGCTGACGAGCCAATGCATCATAACAGTGGATGACATGCGGTGTCAGTGCCTCAGCGTCTGTTTGCTGCTCTAATTTCAGTTTGGTCTGCAGCTTGGCCACTTTAAAGGAAGGAGTCAGGGAATATACAACATCCAGTTCCGCAGCAATATAGTGCACATCGTTGGGCTCCAGCTGCAGATGCTGCTCCAGCAGATGCAAAACTATCTGCTGCACTATTAGTCGCTTTTGGCTAGGGGCATCTGTGGCGGCCGCCCAGACAACTGCCTCCGTTATGCTGCCATCCTGGAAGCGTCGCAAATTGGATCTATCACCCCAGAACTTGCGAAACTCAGCAGCGCCATCGGGATCCTCGTTCGTCGCTGGTCCCTTGTCAAGCACTTCGAAGGCGTGCTCTGGATTGAGTATGAAGCCCAAAGTCACGCTGCGACCAATAACTGGCGCCATTGCGTCTACGGTCCACGGTTTAGAAGGTGTTTCCATTGGCAGGATTGCATGGACCCGCTGTCCCAGGCCCTTCTGAAGTAGACTAGATATTAAAATGTTTTAGTTTCCATTAACATTTGGAGCATAACATAAAGTTACTTACTCTATTAGTAATTTAAGCAACTGCGGATACGCATAGTTGGCGTAATCATATTTGACCTGTGGTTGCACATGCAGCTCAAGTAGCTGATCCACGGTGGCGGGATTTGTAATCCTGTTGGAAAATTTTGCAAGCATTGATTAACATTTAAATTAGTTCAGAATGTTGCTCTGTATAGATAAAAGATAATATATAATAATTTAGCTATAAAACAGTAACGCTTACTTGAGAATGTTATCCATTCGCGTGTACAATGGAGATGCCTGCATGAAAATGTGCGAAAAACTATTAACTTTCACATCATTGAGCAGCTCAACGGCCAGCTTTGACTCGGCACAAACGGCTTTGTAGACCGCGAGGGGGAGATTGGCGCATAGGTTGTAGTAGCCGGTGGTGTCCATGAAGCACACATCGTAGTAACCTGCCAACGTGCTCAGCTGGTGTGGCTGTTGTGGGCATAGCGTAATGCCCTGCGTCCAGTCGCTGTTGGCCAGCTGGTTCCACACAGTGCGAGCGACCTGGTAGCTGCTGCTCGACTGATGTAGCAAACGGTGTTGCTTCAGGTACACAATGTAGGAGGCTAGAATGTGAGCACTGAAGCCACAGAAGCCCACGTCCAGCTGGCGTTGTCGTAGCCACACTTTGAGCAACAGCAAACCCTCCTGGAAGTTGCGATTTCCTGAGAATGTGCTCAGCAACATTTGCTGATTCTCAGCTAGGGTTAGATCGAACAGAACGTTGGCGTTGTAATGCTGAGTAGAGAGCAACGTTTCCGACTCATCCCAACTATCGCCGAAGACGGATGGCCGTATATTGTTATTCCAGGGCACAAAGCGGCTCAGCTTAAAGATGTCAACTGGCGCTGTGATATACAGGCGCAAGGAAAAATGTTTGCCTATCTTGCCAGCTGGCGTTATTTCAAGCACTGGCTTCAATGGATTATTCGCATGATAGTTGTAGGCGAACTGATCCGTAACGAAGGCCGGTAGTTCCTTCAGTTTACTGGCTACCGTCGCGAGATATAGGGCACGCTTTTGGTCGTAGATCAGATTGCGATAATCTTCCTTCTGAAAGCACTTTTCAGGCATTTCCAGAGCCACGTCTACCACGAGTTTGGGGCCCAGTAATGTGCCTGTGGCCGCGGCGCCCATTAGCTTTGGCTCTGCAGTGGGAGTCAGAAATTGAAAATTAAATGGTTTCTTGTGCAGATGCAGCGGCACCTCCAGTTGACAGTTGTCGAGCAGTGCATCTTTGAACTCGTGCACCGCCTTCGTAAACGTCTCCATCCAGTTTTCTATATAAGCACTGTATTTGGGTTTAAGTTGGAGCTCATCCAGCATCTCTTTTACCTGCAGCTTGAATAGATTCGAATGGAAGAGATTGCGAGTGTCACGTATTTCCTTTATTTCTTCCAGTGTGGGCGGCTTTACGTTCTCATCTGTGTGCTTAAATTTCTTCTTTTTCGCTTCGCTATTGCTGCTCGGCACTTTACGTTTAGACGACGTGATTTGCTTTGGTTCGTCGAAACCATCGTCGCTACTGGTGACAATGGGAGCAATATGGTCACTGTCTCTCAATGAAGTCTGCCATATGAAATAACTTTAGAGTTGCGAAATTATTTAAGATTTTAGAAACCTACCTTCTTTTTTGTTTGATTTTCTTTAATCCGACCCATTTTATCTATTCAATACAATCAACTAAATCAGTTCAACAGCGTCCACAACAATTGCACGTGCTACTTGATTTTGGTTTTAAAATTATGGCAAAAATTGCGCTTTTTTGTATTGCAACAGAGTTATCGATAAGGAAGTGCATCGAGATAGTATTTTATACATTTCAAATTTTCATTATTACATTCATGGGTTTTAGAAATTATTCAATACTTAAACTCAATAAGACAAATATAACATCATAAACAGCTTAAAAGCTGTTGAAGTAATTTGTGTTTTCTTTAAGTACAAGTTGTTTACTCCAAATGTAAACATTTTAAATGATCAGATGAAGACTTTTCTCTTTTTAGAGTAGTTCGAGACGTAACTAATAAAAAACCATTAAAAATGATTATTCAACTCGGGCATATTATTATTAATAATGATTTTAATTTATATGAGTTCACATATCGAATATATTTAGTGTGGATGCCTTATCGATATGGCCCCAAAATCGCGCGACAAACAAAATACTAAAATCGGTCACTCTGCTGAGGAGTAGTACAAAGCAGAGTTTTTGCACCTGTATATAAATATTACCCTATTTTGTTTTGTTAATAATCCTTTACTGTGCTATATAAAATGATGCTGATTAAATATAGTTATTTAATAAAAGTGACCAATGCGCGTTGTGAAATAAATTACTGATTATGTCAGTGTAAGGTGCATGTACAGATGTTGCCTTAAACAACGCTCATATGACTAGATCATGGTATTGATCAAATCCAAAAGAATATTACAGTAAATTAATATTGTTACAGTGCACCAGACGACCATTCGTCGAGTGTTTTTCAAAGTTTTCCTTTTTTAAAACAAAGGCCGGCTAATTATTTTTGGTGTATTGCCTAGTATATTTAGTATAGTTCCCCAAGTGCTTATAGATCTTTTACAACTTAGTATTTTTCCATTATATATACACGGTCACATTACAACTGTAGTGTTCAATTTGTGCGTGTGTGTGTGTGCAAGGCAGGGGAAAAAGTCGCTCCATTTTTCTCGTGCTCTCTTGCGTACGTTTGGCTTTGCAAAACAATTTGATGGCAAATAGTATAAATTTGTAAATTGTGTTTGCCTGACTTTTACATAAGAAGCAAACACACGAATCTGCAAAAACGCGCCGCATAATAAGTGTAAAATCGCATGCATATACCCGACTATAGAAATTGGCCAAACGCTAGTGTACGTGCGTGTGTGTGTGTGTGTGTAACTGTGTGTGCGCGCGTGTGTGTAAGTGAGCAATGAAAAATGAGGCGTAGGTGAGGAATATGTGTGCAAATTTGTCGAAAAGGTACATAAAAAAAGTACTAATCTAACAGTAAGTTAAAATTAACGATCGTCTGTTACAAAAAATCGGAGACGACATAATATAAATGACGCGTTGGCAATAAAAAAAATATGCAAAAATTCAAACATTTAACAATTGTGCACCCTGTAGTCTTGCGGTCGCTGGCGAGAAGCTTTTGCGTGCCGAAAGCATTAAAAAAAGCAATGAAATAAAAAACCACGTACAAATAAACTTTTTAATTTGTGTGGCCTTCTTGTTTATGAAAAAAAAAAAGAAGAAAAAAGTGTATGAACCATTTCTGCTCAGGTCAAGCATATATTTATAAGCGGCCAAAAGTCTATGCACTAATTGGCCTGATTCTTGAGGCACTTCCTTAACATTGTATGCTGTAGCGATGGCGGCTGTTGTGTCGTCTGTTTGGATTAAATTGAAACTTTATTAATGGATTAGAATAAGCCGCATGGGCGGTGGTAAGTCATGAACAAGATAAATGTTCATTAAGAACATTTACATTACTTTTACGCCATCACCAAACGCCTGAAAATCAATGGGCGAATGTATGCGGCAGGCATTCTCAGCTTTAGTGTGGCCGTACCTACTAATCTGAATATACCACAAAAATACTGTTTATAGATGTATTAAGAGCATTTTTGCACTCTTCAAATGTATAATTGCGATTAAATGATATTTGTTAGTCAAAGATTAATTAGGAAGTAGATTATGAATATATTGAATGGAACTTGTTTAATACTAGATTTTGATACGAAAAAAAAAAAAAAAAAAAAAATAAATAATATATATATATATATATATATATATATATATATATATATATATATATATATATATATATATATATATATATATATATGCCAATGTTATTTTTTCTTTTCATAATGTCTGCTTAGTATGAAATTAGTAAAATTTTCTTGTTATATACTTATTCTTTTTTTTTAATTTTTTTACAGCCTGTTATGACATGCAAATCGCACGGTCAGGTGTACATTCAACAATGCTACAATCCCACAAAAAGCGGCAAATAAACATATTTTCAATGTGCGCGCGCTAAATTACAGCTGGTGATCGGTTAAATAGAATTTGACTATAAGTTTAAAAAAAGAGAGATCAAAGATAAATAATAAAAAACTATTGTTGTTAGTTGTCGTAGGCGTAACATTAGCAAAATACGTCAACAATAATTTACAAAAATTGTTAGAAATTTGTGGGGAAAATGTGCAAAAGTGTGTTTGTTAAATTGTTAGCCAAAATTATTTGTTTACCTAGTACTACATAGAACGTAACTGCCTTTCTTTATTCAACAAGAGCAACAATAATAACAAAAAATTTTCGACGCACCGGACAAGCTGCGAGCACTTAAATTCAGACAAACAGTAAATATACATGATACAGCTGCATTCAACAATAGCCAACAGCAACAATATTTAACAAATCACCAAGGAAATGCTCAAATTGAATACTTAAATGTCAAGCGACAGCAGCACTGATGCCACAGCAACAAACAACAACCACAAAAACAACAACAACAACAACAACAAAAACAACAGAACAACAAAAGCAACTGTAAGCTAACAGAAGAACAACAGAAGGGAGCAGCAGTAAGGCAGTTGCGAACGTGTGTCTAGAGAGGAGAGTGCGAGAGAGAGAGAGAGAGAAGGAGTGTGTGACCAGAGAAGTGCAACAGAGCAATTGGCTGGCTTGCCGTATGCATTGGACGCATGCGCGGCATGCGTGGATGTTAAGTGAGTGTGTGTGCGTGTGCCAGAGTGTGCGTGCGTGCGAGTGTGTGTGTGTGTGTGTGTGTGCATGTGTGTGCACGCACAACATAACACCAGCAACCACAACTAACGATCAACAATAAAGTCCACACATTCAACAGTTTGAACGCAAATTTGGAGCAGTAATTTCGCATTTCTACAACGTTTTGGATCAATCTTATCAACAATCATTTGCCGTTGCTATTAGTTTCAAATATATATATATATTGATATATACTATCTTTGAGAATATTGTGGAGAGTGATTGCGTTTCTCATTCGACGGTGAAGGAAAATTACAACAACAATTACAACTACGTCAGCAGCAGCAATAGTAACAATAATAAAATAACAATATGCAGCGACGCGAACGACAAGCGAGGTGAGTGTCAAATCCAAATTTATTTCATCAAATACCTATTCCATCTATCAGCTATACGAATACCCTACCCCTCGACCAACAGATTTGATTTCATTCAGCGTTGGCTAAACGTGCTTGTTAGGACATTGCGTCAGTGGTATGCAAAGCTCACTCAAATCCCTATCGCTTTTAATCTTCGAAAATCGTGCGTAGATTTGAAATTTTTCATTTATTTCAATTCACATTTATCCAATTCGTTTTGACACAATACTCAAACAGAAAGAAATATTCGAAAATCGCCCAATTCTTGCAACAATTATTCTTTCAAATTATCTAAGAATGCTTTTGTTGCTTCACTGATACTTGAAACTGAATACATATTTCTAGAATATAAGAAAACAAGTCTGTAAATCAATGAATTTTTTTCTTTACTAACAAACTGAGGAGCATTGCCAAGTACAATCATAAGTAATATTTTCCATTTTTTGTTTGTTATCTCGAAACTTAAGTAACGCAAAAAAACGTTCATTATAATGATTTATATATGTCTGTACAATTCGATTCATTTCGTTGTTGTTATCAAGTTGGCGCTGCAGCTGCTGAGAAAGTTGAAAATAACTTGAAATGCTTTGCGATTAGATAATTCAGGAAGAAAGTACTTCGAGATATCGAGCGTCGACTCTGAAAATACCCTTTTGCGTTGATATATAGGATTTTTAAACAGTACAATACAATATATCAACTACTATTAGAGAGATCGTTGGGTATAAGTATTTACGAAGATAAGTTTTCTGTTAATAAATTTTTTTATTTAAGATTTAAGATTTTTACTATATTAATGAAATATACTTCTCAATATTACAAAATTTTGATAACTGAATTTTTAAATGGCTTTAAATTGATAACTTTAAAACTGAAATAGTTATCGATCTGCACTACAAAAATCTAGATGGACAGTGTTGCCTGTTACATACATTTTTAAAAATCTGATATACTCGGATTTTCCGTTTTCAATGGTTTCAGGACAGTTGAACTAGAACATAATTATGAACTGCAAAGTTGCCAAAGGCAACATCAACAAGAAATAGTTGCTTTTGATAATAATAAGAATACTAATAATAGAAGAAGCTTTATTTATATAAATATTTGGCAATTCGTGACGTCGTCCTAGTCAGGGAAATTAGCTTGCAACGTGTTCGCCATGAATTCAAGGCAAAGTATTTTTTCGTTAGCCACTGAGAGCACGTTGCCAAAGCCACCTGTATTCTCGGCATACTCTTCTACAAATGTATACGTTGAGTATAAGTCTATAAGTGTGTATTTTGTGCTCTCTTTTCGGTTTTCCATTCACTGAGGCTTTTATCGATGGCCAAGAGAAAAAATCCAACTATTATTTGTGTATTTACATATACATATATATAAATATATATATGTGTGAACTATGAATTTGTTGGTCTCTCTAACATTTTATTTTTAGCAAATCGCATTTCTATTTAAACTTTTGTATTTTATTTGATTCTGTTTTCGACATCTTCGGTGCTTTTTTCCCCCTCTTGTGTGTTTGAACACTTATTGTAATGCGATTCCTTGGCAGACATTCTACATTCGTTGAAGGCTTGAATGAAACGTCATTTTTATTCTATAAAGAGCAGGAGAGGAGGATGCGTGTGTCTTGTGAGGAAGCAGAAAGTTAAGTTCAAACATCCACCCACACATGCATATCTATGTTGATCTCTTTCCCTCTCAGAATATTTGTTCAAATTTTCAGTTGTTTCGTTGTCGTTTCCTTTGCCTTGTGTCGGGTCTATTGACATTTCTAGGTTGCTGTTGGCTTTGGCTGTTTGTCTCTTTGCTTACAATTTGCTCCCTCTATTATTATTTTTATTATTATTATTACCATCTTTATTCCGTAAGCCCTGTTTATTGTCTGCATTTTGAAGTGCACGCAGACAACATTTTCGTGTGCTTTTTCATGATAATATCATTTGGTTTTGGGCTTTCCCTAATATTTATATATTTGTTGTATTCGGCTCACCGGGACTAATAACTGTGCTGGAACAATGAGACCTTGGGGTATAATTACTCATGTAACTTTATGGCTTCAAGTGGCGAGAATAAAAATTAATTGAATACATTCTGGTCGACATGCCGAGAAGTTCGAAAGAATTTGCAATAATTTATAATTATGATATAAGGTTTTTCTCTCTATTTCGATATTTAATTTCATTCAATATTCCATTATCCATTTTGATATTTCTATTTTTGGGCTAGTATCTTATATATATTTGCTTCTGTTTATGGAATTTTACTTTGATATGGATAAAAAGAATCAATAATGTCGAATCTGATTTATAACAATCTGAGAGAATTTTAGTGAAAATCTAAAATTAAATTTGTAATTGAAAACCATAGCAACAAGGATAAAGTACAATTAAACAACTAGAGAAATGTATTCTTATTTAATGATAATATTATATATATATGTATATTTGTATCATATGAACAGCTGTTGCATTGTGAAATGCAAACAGGAGAACAAAAACATGTCAAACACAATCAGCCAATATCATCAACTGTGTAAACGTAACGGGCTATAGATATACGTATAAATGTTGATATATCCATATCCAATGCCTAGAGACTAGCGTGATGTTCATAATTAATTGATTAAATATTGAAATATCGCTCTAAAGTGATTTAACCTTCGATTGAAATTTTATGGACTGCATACTGCATATATATGCTGTAATTATCGGTCAGAGATGGAGAGTCCATTGCCGACTTGGACAAGAGATTAACTGACCATAATCATAAAGAGAGAGAGAGAGAGAGAGCAGAGATAACACTCATATTTTTTTATTTTTTTGTATATATGTGTGGGTTGTCTGTATTAATTGAAATGAAATTTATGCTAAAAATAAAATTAATGCCAAAGTAAAACCAGTTGCTCCGCTGGTTGTTAATAATTAAGATCACGGCTCAAACAGCGAAAGATGAGCGCCATTCAAGCAAAACAAATCCAACGCGCAAATGACCCTAGACAAGGCCGTCCTGACGGCTGTGCAGGGTTCATTAAATTGAAATTGTTCTTGAACTCAACTTTGGCCGTCGCAGTGCGAGTGCCTTTTGGCAAGTGAATTACTTGATGCAGCAAACATGACGGAAAACCCAAGAACCGAACGATATGGAAAAAGAGAGAGGGAGAGAGAGAGAGAGAGAGATAATAAAATAAAGAGAGAGAGAGAGAGAGAGAGAGAGAGAGAGAGCAAAAGAGAGTCGAAAACTTGACCAACTTGTTAGCGCTTCTAATGAGTCAACGGCCATGTCTGCGTTCTCGTCGTCATGGCGGAACAAGTGCTAGACGATGATAAAGATGACGATGCAGTCAAAGGCAAATAGAGCGGCAGTTCCAGCTGTAAGGAGTATTTAAAACTTTTTTCAAAAGTACTTGGCATTTGCTTTGCACTTGAATTCTCTATCGCCGACGAAAGAGAATTGCAAGTACGAAGAACCGAATTATATGTAAATGCTGGAAACTTTGCCATAATGAATAATTCCAGTGAGCGGTAGTGCTGAAAGCTTGAGTAGAAGTTTAGGAAAATTAAATAAGATACATGTATGAAGATATATATTTGTTTATAATAAAATATAAATATATATATTGATAAATATTTTAGTTTTTTTCGGAATATGTAAGATTAGATACTTAAACAAAAATTTCCTTATAATTAATTCCCATTTTATACAAGTTTATAGCAAGTTTGATTAATTGACTAATTCAAGGGTATCTGAATTGATAGAGAAATCGATAAAACTTGATTTAAAATTTTGATAAGATTTTTAGATTGATGTACACATTTACAGCAAAATAACTAACCCATGAAAGTTTTTCTTAGTAAGTCACACAAAATGCATGTGAATTTTATCAGTGTAATAGCTTGAAATACCTTTTTATTTAGAATTAGTCATCATCTATTATTGTTTCAAAGTAATAAAGATTATTTTGAAGATTTCAGATTTCTTTGACGTTACTCATATGAAAAACTTAATCTATTAACTCTGATGAGCCAAAGCAAACAGCCAAACATATTGATAATCTGTTTCAGTATGCATATGCCGCTGTTAATCAACACTGACTAGCTGGCTAGCTGACTGTCATCTCCTCAGGGCATCCTCGAGCAGTTATCAGATATGAACAGCTTATATATGTATGTCAGTCACTTGACACTGCCATTTGCCGCTTGCCATTCACAGTGAAGTGTCGCCTGTTAAACAGCTTATCACTGTAAAGACTGCAAAGGATTTGAGTTGGCTGCCTCGTCGTGGGCGTTGCAATGTTCATGGACATGTTAATTTGATTTAATGTGGCACCGAAGACTAAATACACTCTGCTAAGCTAGATGAGAGTTGATATATATATATATATATATATATATATATATTTTTTTTTTTTTTTTAACATAAAATGTTGACTTAATGTTATCCACACTGATAAACTCGCCCAAGAGATTTTAACTCTATTTTTTTTTTTTCTGTTCTATTACCCCTCATGCATCTTAATCTAAAAAAAAAAAAAAAAAAAAAAAAAACAACAAAAATATAGTGTTAGATATACTTATTAATTGTAGTTTTCATTCATTCATTAAACACAGTTATAGTGAACATGGACATTTAGCTCTTGAAATATTCTTCTGTCACTGATGTAGGGGACTACAAATTCGTTATTTTTACATTTTTCCAGTTATTTCGTACTCAATGATTTCTTCCTTACACTCATATTTAATCATATTAACATTACCATGAAGTAATAATGTGCAAGTAGATAAGGATAAGTAATTAGAGTACGCACTTTTTTATAATAATCAAATTAGTCCGTATACGATTTTTAAGCATTCTCAGCTGTGACAAACTTGAATGTCATTTACAGTTCTCTTCAAGGGCTTTCGATATCACTTCACATGAGTCACATTTGCGATGCCTGCGTCGCTGGACTTTGACATTGTTGCTGTGCCTAAGCATGCTCACAGCTCTATATATGTATATGTGCATGTGTGTGTGTGTGTGTGCTACTGTTTTGTTGGCTGGTCGTTAAATCCCATCGATTTGTTTGACTGTCTCTTCACTATGCACCTTTTTCTCTCATCGCCTCCATTCCATTTATGTATCGTCCCGTCCTGCTCGCGCCCATTGAGCTTTTCGCTTCAAGCCTGACTGACATCTAATTTAATTAGATGAAAATTTCACACTATTGGTTTTTCGTCATCTTCTTCTCCTTCTCCTTCTTCTGCTTCATCTACTTCGGCTGACGTCGCCGATGTTGATGCTCTTGCTCTGTCTATTGATTGATGTACATACATAATTTTTTTTTATTTGAAGCGTAGCAGGAGAGCTTTCGTTTCTAGACATTGCCGCCAAGGTGTTTTCCTTAAAATGATTTACTCAGAAACCACCCACTAGCTAGCTGCTGCTCACTCTATTCCATTTCATTTCAGTCATTCCATTTCCACTTATCAACAATTGATTTCCTTTCTATGTCAGTTTTTGCTTAAATTCGACCGATTGCAACAGACGAATGCACTTAGACCTCGTGTTGCTTCGTATAAATATATGCATGTATGTAAATACATGGCTGCATAGTATCTGCATGTATTCCGTATGTTTTGATTAAACATCAACATCTTGTGGCGTTTAGCATATTGTTTTTGCTGTTGTTTCTTCATGCGCCCACACACAATTATCAGACATTTTCAAAGAGAGATAGATTGAGAGAGAGAGAGAGAGAGAGAGAAAGAGAAAGAGAGAGACGACGACATTGACAGCCGCTAACAGCTTAATGACGTCATTGGCGTCTAATGTTTGATGGGTCACTTGGTTCGTTTCGTTTGACTCGTTCCATCGTTCGCCATTCCATCATTCCGCTGTCGGTCTGCCACTCGTGTGTTTTCTTTTTATTTCTTTTTCACATTCACAATTTTTTTTTGCTAAATCCGCAATTTGTCCTTGTTTCTATGTGCCACAGCTGCTACTCACTGTTGGATTGCCTCTCCGCCCATCCGCTCGCCAGTCAGCCTACTTGCTCCGCTTTCTGTCCGCTTATCCCCCCAGGCCTCCTTTTGTTGAGTTTTCATCAGCATTTCAGCCTGATTATTGAAGCCACTTTCCTGCTGCCGCACGCAACTTTTTCCTTGTGCTGCGGTCTGTGTGGGACAGGTGGTAACTCTGTTAATGCCCGGCCTACAGCGCGTTACAGTTACTATTACTATTCTACTCTACTTGTTGTAGTTGTAGTTGCTGTTGGGATAGCGCAAAATTTAGGTTATTCCAACCCCACAATGCTATAAAAAACAGAGAAAAACAAAATTATAAAAGTCGTACGAAAACGTTGTAGTTTATTATTATGTATGTTGTATGTGTGCTGGTTGTTGCCTGTTGGTTGGTTGGCAACAATGCGACACCGACACCGACCTGGTTACTATAATACCCTGATCAAACGAAGAGTATGTTAGACTGTCTATCAGACATGATTATGTTAATAAATAGTAAACTATACTAAAACATAGAATATCTTTTAGAATCGACAGAGTATAGGTATAAATCATAAATCGATCAAGAAATCGATTAACATATATATACTATATATACTATGTCAATTATATAATATTTGCTATACTATAGTGAACCTAAGCTAACAAGGTATGCGAATCACACATGTTGTTATAGTATCTATTAAACTTAGTATTTATAATAATTATGAATTTTGTTTCACATGCATTTTTGTACTTTTTCTACAATTAAAATTAATTGTATTACGTATGCGTATATATGAACATTTTATGCGACCCGCTTCAAATGTCGTTGAACTGCAAGTCAAAATGTTAAAAAAAAAATGCTCAGTTCAAATTGTATCCGTGTCGTCGATGGGTTAAATAAAATACCATATGCCGCTGTTGCGGCTGGTCGCTGTTAAGAGTAACAGCGAACAGCTGGTCGCATATCACAGTTAGGCATACATATCCATAAATACACACACACGTATGCACACATGAATATATGTGTATGAGGCCAAGGCACCTGCGCATGAGTCACTCAACTTCAGTTTAAATCTATCTGCCAACTCTCTGGTCACATTCAATTGCTTAGCAGAGATCTCTGCTGCCGGCTTTGCTGTATTCGTATGTTTTTATGTGTGTGTGTGTGTCTGTGTGTGTATGTGTATGTGTGTATTGTATTTTTGTACATGTTCATGTGTTTGACAGGTGCTTCTTGTATGTGTAACGAGTTTGTGATGTAGTTTTTGCTCTGACACATGTACACACACACACAGAGGCATAATTATACATTTATGTATGTATGTGTGTGTGTACATAAATACACACACGAGAACAACTATTTATCATTATCAACACTTCTGTCGTTTCGTTCTCTCGCACATTGACTACGCTCAATTGTTGTGAGCATTTCTCCCCTACGACGCGACGACAGTAACGGCAAGAGCAAACAGCAGCTACAGCAGCAACAACAACAACAACACAATAATTACATACTAATACAAAATGCTCATTTGCCGCATTTTAATTTTCACACGCTCACAAGTACAAGTGTTTCGTATCTGTGCTGCGCCAGCAGCAACAGCAGCTGAACCTTATTCTCTCCGTCTTTCTCTATCTCTGTCTTTTTCGCTCTCCCGGTATCTCGCTCGCTCACTCTCGCAATCGCTACTCATTCGCTCGTTGCGTTGTTTGCTGTTGTTCGCCGTTCATACTCTCAGTTCGTTTTCGATCGTGCGCCATAGCAGTTGTCATTTCTTTGCAGCCATTATCGGTGCTGTAAAAAAACAGTTGTTTTTGCAACGCTCAGTCGCGCGGAGCGCTGCGGGTGTGCATACATATATAGCTACAACAGCAGCACTAGCAACAACTAACAGAAGCATACGCATGGAGGAAACTCTGTATGCCGTTGCATGCGTGGCTAAGTGAGCGTATGTGTGGGTGTTTACGCATACATATGCATGCATACAATTGAAGTTTGTGCGTGTGTGTATGTGTATGTATTAATAATTTTATCGTTGTGATGTTTTTGTTAATTTGTGTTTGCTCTAGTTTGCTGCCTGCTACATTTTCAAAGTTTGTAAAAGAAAAAAAGTGTTGCCTGATAATTGTGTTGAGTTTGCTTTGAGTGCAAAGTTTGCACTCAATATTATGCACCTGAGCAGCACTGTGACTGTCAAACTATAAAAAACTTATTATCTTGTGACTGTCGCCCCTGTCTTTGCTGCCAATCTGTTAATGAGTCGTCGTCTCACTCACACACACACACATACACTACAGACTCTATGCATGTGTGTGTATCTATTTTCTGATTTGAGTCAGCTGTGTTTTTGCCCGTGTGCTTTATATATTCTGCACAACTTTAACGAGTTTTAAAAGTGTTATTCTTAGCTTGCCATCTCGCTCACTCGCTAAAGTAGCAGCGCAGCGCACTTCTTGCACATTTGTTTATTGTTGATGCTGTTGCTGCTGATGGCGTTGATATTGCTGTTGTTGTTTCTCTTGCTGTGCTCGGTGTGTACACCGGCAACACGAAACTGGTTTTTCGAGTTATTTATGACTTTTTCTACAATTTATATTTTGCCTGTGCTATGCCCGCTTTTTCGGTTTCTGTATCTCTTCTTTGAGTGCATATACATATGTATAGGTATTTAAACACATAAGTGGTCCTCAGACATTTGACCTGCAAAAACTGCTAAGAGACCAGCAGTTGGGGCGCCTCCGCTTCATTAATTTCATAATGTGGCGAAAGTTGCATCTCGAATTGCAACATCTGATATGAAAGCGGGGGGTTACAGGCTCACTCTATCGCGCTCACTCACTCGTATGCAGGCATGCAGAGGCAAAGTGAAGCGGATATGACAAATTACAAAAAAAGTAGAAAAAAAAAACCAACAAAATTTTACATATTTCACTCTAACTCCCAGCACTCAGCAACTTAGCAGACTCTGTGCCGACTGTAGTTGAGCTTTAATTGTCGACCGCCAGGCAGACAACATATATATATATATATATAGAGAGAGAGAAAGAGACAGATAGTGGCAAACACAAAAACAAAAGCAAAGGCAACAAAAATTAGTGGAGACTATGGCTGCCTTTGTTGTTGTAGACTTTAGTGGATATTGTGTAAAATAGAAAGCGCGTTGGCGTTAAATAATCGACGGTTGCAAAAAAAAAAATAATAATAAAATAAATAAATAATAATAATAATAAAATATGAAAAAATAAAAATAAAATAAATAAATGAATGCAAAATAAAAGAAAGGAAACAAAATATAAGAAAAAAGTGATTTTTTTGTTATTAATAATAAAGAATGAAATCTTATATTAAAAGAAAGTAATGAGTAATTATATATTTGAATTAATAGAAAATGCCAAAAAAAATAATAATGTGAAGTGCATGTGCAGTCTGCATATTATTGAATGATAAAACAAGTTGCAATAACAATTAAGCAATTAGCAAGACAAGTTTCAATTAAAACAACAACCAGCAACATCTGCAGCGCGGCGCAGCAACAGACGCTGCCAATCAACGATCTCGCGAGTGAACGGCCGCAGCAACAGCAGCAGCAGCAGAGGAGCCGAAGAAACAGCTGTGCTTACAGTTTGACAAGCAATATTAGCGCTGGGCTGATCCCCCGCATCGTTGTCGGCGTGAACACATGAGACCATAGCGGCGTTCAGTGAGAGCGTGAAAGAGAGTAAAGCAGAATTCAACACGCCGTTAAACGGAGTTTGCTGGGTTAGTGTAACTTGCACACACATACAAATGTATATTTAACATGTGTATCGAATAAGCGGTCGCATTTCAAACTGTAAATTTGAAGCTCGTAGTGTTACCAGACTCACAACATATTTTCTGCCATCAACAAAAGATAAAAATAAAAAACTTTGACCTCCAAGCTGCAAGATGAGACACGCTCACAGCTGCCTGTAAACGCATATATACATACGGCTTTATGTATGTATGTATGCATGCATGCATGTGTGTATTTACTTTCATACTCGAAAGAGTATTGTGGCCGCCAATGCACGTGAGACTTTTCAATGCCGTCAGAAAAGGGGGCGGGAATGGCGTCCTTCCTCAAGCGGAAGGAAGGAATCGCAAAAAGTAGAACGAAAATCTTTAGCGGTCGAAGGTGGGAAAGGGATGATGGCATATTGCAATGCTAACGAGCGAGAAGGTTGTGTCTATGCAGGAAGAAGACACTAGAGAGAAAATTACAGACAATTTATGTGTATGTATGTATGTATATAGGTATGTATGTTTTGTTGCATATATGTACATATGTGTATATATTTGTATGTATGTGTGTGTAGAAATGTGTGTATAATTGGCTGGGTGGGCGTTTTCGCTGTTCTGCTGATAAAGTTTGACCTCTAAAGCTCATTTACATAGATTTTAGCTCTTGCACGTGTGCGAATTGCGAACTAAACTAATTAAGTAGCTAGCCAGCTAGCCTGGCCCCTAAACAACACACATACACATAAATGCTTCCACACACACACACTTCGATAAGTGCATAGAGAGATGCATAGTCAATGTTAATCTAACATGCAAAGGTCAATCGGCCATTGAGACGCCGTTCACACATGCCAGCAATCACACACACACACACACACGACTGCATCTAACCCCAAAAGCAACTCAACTGCAGTCGACAGTGGGGCGTTTGCTGCTATTTCTGCTGCTGTTGCTGTTGCTGTCTCACACTCTTTGCTATTTCTTTCTGCCGGCGCTCTCTTTTTTAGCGTTCTCTACTCGTTCTCCGTCATTTTGACTCTCGCTATTGTTTGTCTGTCAACGACGTCGCGGCCGCTAATCAACGCGCCCTTATCTAGTCAATTTGTTTTTTTTTTTTTTTTCGGTCTCATTGTGTGTGTGTGTGTGTGTGTGTGTGTGAGCTGCAGCAGCAGCTTCGTCAATGGTTGACGTGAATGTGAGAGATTGACTTTGAGTGTTTGTGTGTGTGTGTGTGTGTGAGTTCTTTGCTTATCATTTTGCTCAGCTTGTTGTCTTTGAGTATGTTGTTGGGCGGGGCCGCAGAGTGTGGGGTTATGTGGGGGGCGCAACCGGCTGCTCATTTATGTTATGTGAATCAAAGCGTTGTCTTTACAGTTGTTGTTGTTTAGGCATTCGCTATTTCTACGCTTTTTATTTACTGCTGTGTTTTTTTTCAGTTCGTTTCCCATATTAGTTTTTTTATTCAACGTCAAATGCCATTGAAAATGGATATTGACATGTGTGTGCCGCAATTCGATTACAAACAACAGCAACAACAACAAAATCAACTAGAAGAAAAGACAATAATATGCATAAGCAATAAAAGCAATAACAATGAGCATTGTTGGCAGTTTGTCAATAGAATCGAATTATGAACATTCTATTCTATTCATTTCGAAAAAAAAGAAACTATTTCTATTTTTAAGAACAAATACGAATGAGGATTAGCATTTCAAATTGTATTTTCTCTAAGCCTTTCTGCTGGCCAATTGATATTCATGGAGATTTGAGTTCCATTCAAAATTTAAATTTAAAAGAAACAAACTTAAAAACTTTGCAATTGATTGATGGCCTTTCTATTTGTGGAGCTGCGCCAGATAAAAAACTGTCCCAAACCGGAAGGAAGAAAATAATTGGCAAAAGTTCAGTTAATTGTTTCCGGTTCGTAGTTGATAATGAACATTCAATATGTGATTTATCAGTGAAATATGCATATCAAATTATATATTACTATATATAACTCCAACGTTCAACCTTCTTTAGTAGGTTCATTCAATGTAAATAAATTAAAAGTAAATAAATTTGTCAATAAATAATAATAATAATAATAAATTATCTATTAATAAAAGTATATCTTCAAAATAATTGTAATTGACTAATATAAACTCAGCAATTTATCAAAATAAATTTGATATTGTTGTTATCATATTTAGAAGAAGAAGCAGAGTTGGGAGATTCCAATAATGTTTTTTCATTTTGTTTGCTCCATGATTTATATTCAATTGCTGTCAGACAATTAAATTGAAATTGATTTGTATCTAAAAATAGAATCAACGTACTTGTTATGCAAAAGCAAAATGCAAAATAAAATATATATAAGTATAAGTATAAAGTCAAGTCGCAAACACGTCACAGTTCAAATCTATTTGGGATGAGGCGTATAGTAGTTGATAAGGCAAGCAGCTTATCACTTGTTTTATTTATCAAGCATTTCTTGTGAATATATGTATGTACACACGCTCACACACACAAATAATATTTGTTACTAGCAAAAGTGTTTTTTTTTTTTTTTTTGGCTGTGCTTTATTTTCTTGTTTACTTTTAAGCCCCCATTTGTTGTTTCTGGGACTGTGGTTTTCTGCCACATTATATAATTGTTGCCGCTAAAATATTTTTGTAAGGTTTCTGGTCTAAGTTTTGTTTAATTAAATTGGCAAATTGAGTCAAAAAAGCATTGTAGATTTGGACTCGTAGTTTGACAAGCATTGGTCAACTGTGAAATCGATAATTTGATAAATTATGCAAATTGCTTTGGCTAATGCTAAAAACTTTTCAATTGTTATTGTTGTTGTTGGTGCTGCTAAGTGGTGACACTCGTTTGTCAAGTTTCACTGGGGATTTTCCGCCTATTATGACGAATTTCCAAACTCAATTTATTTCGACCCGCCTCGTTAACTTCTCTTTCCATATTTGCTTTAAGTTCAATTTTTGTCCAATTTCTGTTTTGGCTCTCACCGAAACACGTGTGTGTTTACGTGGGTTTGTGTGTGTGTGTGTGTGTGTGTGGAAACCCACTTTTCCATGAAAGAGTTTTATTTTTAGCCATTGGCTTATTTTTAATTAAATATCGATTTTGTTCTAAAATTGCTCTACATGGATTTCCTTTTACTGTGGCGAAATGTTTTATTTTATGAAAATTCTGCTTTTCATTGCTCAAAGTAAAATAGTTTCCAAAAGAAAAATATATTGAAAATAGATATACAAAAATTCGGAAAAAAGTGTTTTTACTTTCTCTTTTTTTATTTTTGAACGAAAGTTAATTATATCTTTGATTAATTAAACGGAAATTCGTTTATTTCCGAATGAGTTTGGAAACAGTTATATATTGACAGGAATTTAATTTATTTATTTTTTTTTTATTTAATATGTGAAGATTAAAGAAAAGCATAAAAAATTTAATTTAATTAATACAAAATGTGTGCATATAAAATAAACAAATTATAAATTATATTTTATTATATATTATTATTTTTTATTTATAATTTTCTTTAATTTGAATTTTGAATTATTGTGTATTTATTTAAATACTATAGAAAATAAATATGAAGAATATGTTATTCTTGTTCCATTACAAAGAACAGTTAGTTGACTCTATGTGTGAGTTGTTGAGTGGGAGGGGTTTGTTTTTCTGTTTCCTTCAATTCGCAACTGGAAACCGGTCAAAACGATTGAGTCGGTCCGAGCCAGCTGTGCAGTTGTCCCGAATCCAACTGGGAGCCTTTTGCTAGCATTTAATTCATAAAATGAACGCTGTGCAATTTAAGAACACAGCAAGAAACGCAAACAACAAAGAGCTAAAGAGAGCGAGCGCGAGAGGGAGAGGGAGAGGGAGATAGAGAGCGAGATGGTGAGAACTCGTTTCTGAAGAGCTGAGGAATAAATAAGAAGTAAAATGAAGTGAAGCGAACGACCCGAAAATACTGTGAAAACTCAACTGGTGTGGAGTTCACTGTGAAGTTCGTTGCGGCGATCGATCGATGGATTGGTTTGAACCAGTTTTCGCTGCAGGATATTAAGCCATAAAACCAGGCAGGCCGCAGCCCCTGCCCAGCCAGTCGACCAGCCGACCGACCAAACAACCAACACTTCAGCGACAAAGAGGCACAAAACTGGTTTGAGTTTGAGTTTGAGTTTGAGTTTCAATTCGATTTAGCCTTCCCACAACCCACCGTACACCCCTCGCTCTCGCCTTCATCCTCCACTCACATACACGCACAGCAATTTGCAGAAAGTTTTCTGTTGCTGCCCAGGGCTTAATTGTTATCGGCGGTTTATACTCTTTCCTTAACAGTAGTGCTTAACGGTACAATTATCGATGTTTTGGATTATATGTAGCCATATGTGCGTGTGTGTGGGTGCAGATACGACTGTAAACTGATACCGATTAAGGCATTTTATTTATAATTTAATATATGCACATACATGCAAGCGGAATTTAATTTATAATATTAAATATGCATACGAATTTTATTTGCAAATTGTTAATTTGGATATTTTTATTTTTTATTTTATTTTTTTTTTTTTATTCGTGGAACATTCGATTAAGTATTATTTATTTGTAATTATTGAGATGATTGAATTGTTTTTTAAATAAAAAAATATGCAATTGAAATCTAAATGATGTAGTTATATCATGTTTTCCATCAAATGAATATATTTTCTAATTTCTATTCGTTCGTCTTGGGATACTTATAGCTTGCTCGAAGGAATATTATTTTTTCTCAAGGCAAACATGTGCAATAGTTTCTTTTTGTTTTTTCATTTGTTTGCAACAAGATAAATGAATTAATTAATTATCTATGGCAAATCAAATGAGTATTCTTCTCATCTTCTGTCTATAAATAGAGCCTTGACATTTTGCTCTCGGGGCAATTCAATAAAAAAGACACTTGCGGATGGAAACTGCGTCAACCTTAGTCAGCCATAGCATTGGGTTTCCCTTGAGATGCCCATTGCCGCCTGGCGCTCAGGCATGACTCGGTGCGTTGCACGATGTGGCAGATGTTGCAATCATTTGAATGATTGACCTGACATTGAACTAGATTTGCAGCAGCAGATTTTCCACGGCACGCCCAAGGCGCTGAACACAGCATAAAAGGCTTTTGTCTTAATCAAATATATATACATACATATATAAATATATATTTATGATGTATATATATATATATATATATATATATATATATATATATACATGTATTCATTGTGACCATATAACCAGCTGACGCGCTTAACGAATGAGTCACCCAAATTGGTTCCGCGCGGCCGGCCACATTACATGGGCGCACCGCTGAGGAGGCAGAGACGTAGCCAGAGTCAGTCAGAGTCGTCGTAGTCGTAGTCTCGTATCTATGATTGGCTGCGGGTTGGCTGTGGCTGTGTCTCTGTGGCTCGCTTTGTTGTGGTTATTTCAAAATGCAAGCGAAAACTTGTGTGTCATTGTCCTTTGCCACGCCAAGCAAGTTTTAAAGATACACTTTCTTATTGACAAATGAGTCCTGCGAATTTGCCATTTGGTTGGGCTAATGAGATAATATATTTCTAATTTAATTAACGCTAGAAAGGTCATTAGAAATGTGGAGCGGTTTGATGTAGGCTAAGCTTTAGAGTGCCTAGCTTTAAAAATCGATCAATGCTCTTGTATGTTTCAAATTATTATTTTATAAATTTGTATATTAACGTGAATAAGACATATTATGTACAGCCAGCTTTTACTTGTGTTGAAATTCTTTTAGTTTTTAATATTTGTGCTACTAATCAAGTTACTTAATTATTAAGAGTATTTCGCATTCGTTTAGTATTTCATGCAAAACTAACCGCAAATGCGTATCGACCAACTTATACTTGGATTGTTATAAGCCAAGATATAAGTTGGGCACGCTTTCCATACGTAGTCGGCCAGCAGAATTTTAAGGGATCAGCTCACACAGTTTTTTGAGATCTCTCTCAAGTGTTTAAGGAAACCAGTTGAAAATTTTGAAGCCCCCCACAAAAATAAAAACAAAAAAAAATATATATATAAAAACAAAAAATTATAAAAAAAAGATATATATAAATATATATATATATAAAAAAAAAAAAATACGTTGCTTTGCTTTTATCGTCTCTCAAAATTGAATGTATCGTACACAAAAAAAATCCGAGTACGTACTTTACAATTCAAACACAATAAATACAACAAATCATTAGCCGAAAGAGCGCCAGTTATTCGCGAGAAACGCGGCTGTGTTTTATATATATTCAACTCAGTGTTTACGTTCATTCAATTAGATAGTTTTGTTAATCATTGTTTATGGTTTGGTGAGACTTGTACAATAATGGCGCCCAAGTTGATTGAAAAATTTAAAACATATCTCAGGTTGTTGCACGCACATTCATACACAAGAACACACATACATACACGCACACACACGTACCCTTAATATATATATATATATATAGCTAATCAATGTCTTCTCTCTCTCTCTCTCTCTCTCTTTCTTTCCCTCTCTCTCTTTCTTTCTCTCTTACTTATCTTTGCAGTGGCGGCGGTCCTCAGACAACAACTGCCGGCCCATCCGCTGGTAATGTGGCTAATGCTACCATTGCCGGTGGTAAGAGCACAAGCAATAACATGTATTCCACCCGCCAATCTGTAAGCACCACAACCGGTGTGCTCATGGTCGGACCAAATTTTCGTGTCGGTAAAAAAATTGGCTGTGGTAACTTTGGCGAATTGCGTTTAGGTAAGTTCAACTTGAATTCGATATATCGTAAAGAACGAAATTTATATTGTGAATGGGATAAGATAAATTCTACAAGGGGGGGGGGGGGGGGGGGGAACCTTGGAAAATTAGTAAATGTATTCCAGCGGGAACAATGTTCGGGCTGAGACTGAAGTTTAGCTTTAAGAACTAATAGTCTGAAAAGAAAGGGTCTGCAAATATTCTACATTTGTCATAAAAAGAATAACATATATTCTTGAAAATCTTGGATTATTCTGAAAATAACAAATATTAATGATTTAATGTATATCGAACAAATTCCAGCAGTTAGTTAGATCATTTGTTCAAGCGGAATAGTTTAATAGAAAAAGACTCAAGAGCTTCAATAAATTCATGAACTGTCGTAATCAGACTCCGATTGAAAACCTAATGAAGTTCACAAAATCTCTGAATAATAATGATAGAAAGAATAAACCAAGGTGATATTTAATTTAGTCTGTCTTATATTAGTCTGTGTTTTTATTATTATTACATTAATTAATTTAATTAGGTTGTAATCGCAGTTAGTCGAATTAGCTAATTGTATGTACATTGTAATTGTAATTGTACATAACTCAATTTAAATGCAATCTAAAGAATAAAAATCTTCGATTTAAACAAAAGCAACAATTTGAGAATCGCATTGAAGCGACTTCAAATTTATTTTGTTTACCCTAACCAAAAAGAAGTTGGCCACAAGCTGAAAAACAACTTTCGCAGTCAGTGGGCCAACATAACTGTATCTTTCTTTATGAACTTATCAGAACTGAATCCGACTCTTACATCATTAGTCGTGTCACAACAAGAAGTAAGAGCTGATTGCGTCTTATAACTGTAAAGAAGCTGTAAATTATAACGCTTACGACTCGACTCAACTCGACTCGACTCGAAAGTTATTTTGTTCTCGCTGTTCGCTTTGACGCCCACAAGTTTTCATTTTTCTTATTTCTTAATATTTTGTTGCTGTTGTTGCTTGTTAAAGCTTTTGGCATGCGGCACGACGTTGGCTTCGAGTACTTTTTGAATAGCCATCTTTGTTCTGACTTCCTTTGCATGTGCATTCCTTTTCATGGCTGCCAACATCAGGGGAGAGGCAGGTAGGCAACAGCAACAGCAACAGCAACAACAACAACAACAACAACTGGGAAACCACAATGAGAATTTTTTATATTTTTTTTTTATTTTTGCAAAATACAAAATAAAATGCCATTCCATTTTGCCATCTGTTTTGTTGTCGCAGTCATCGTCGTTGCTGTTGCTGTTGCTGTTGGCATCGCCACTTTTGCTTTGTTTGCTAAATGCGCTTTTATAAAATTGTGTTTTTCTTGCTGCTACTTCGTTTGTTTTTTGTTTTTATACCCTGAACCCATTGAAAATGGGAATTCAGGGTATAATGTTTTTGTGAAAATGTATGTAACAGGCAGAAGGAGACGTCGTAGACCCCATAAAGTATATATATTCTTGATCAGCACAAAAAAATAAGTTGATATAGCCCTGTCCGTCTGTCCGTCCGTCCGTCCGTCCGTCTGTCCGTCCGTCCGTATGAACGTCGAGATTTCGGAAACTACAAAAGCTAGTGAGCTGAAATTTTACACGAACACTCGTATCTTAGTTACGCAGTACAAGTTTATTTTGTTTTTTCGATAACTCATCCCATTCCTTAATTATCGATAAAAAATCGAAAATTCGTTTACGTTTTTTAGGTTTTTCGAGTATAACTTCTACACCGTTTTAGCTAGAGACTTCAAATTTGTATATTTAGATAGATATTATGGATACGCAGATTTTGTAATTTTCAGATTTTGGATGCCACGCCCCCTTCGCCCCCAAATTGAAAAAAACGTATTTCAAATACTAGAGACTTGTAATTTGGCAATCGGATATATTTGAAAGCTATTAATATATTCTGAAAGTTTCATAAAAATAGTCCATCTAGAAACGGAGTTATAAGCGTTCAAAGTACAGCCCATCCCACCCCCAAACGTCGGCAGCAACTGCGCGGTTAGCAGAGCTCGTTCTTATACGTGCGTAAAGAAGAAGAATATTAATTTTTTGCAGGGTTCAGGGTATCTCGTAGTCGAGCCGTCTCGACTAGAGCCTTCTTACTTGTTTTTTTTTTCTTTTCTTTTCTTTTTCATTTCTTTTGTGGGCTTGCCACTTCCTTTTATATATTTGCATACATCTGTTGCGACTGTTGCTACTCGTTATTGCCAACAGGTAGCCAAACAACACAAACAACGTCGTCCAGTGCTGTTCAAACTGTTAAGCAGCCATAGCAGTCAGCCGCGTCGCTTTGAATGACAACTAATTGCATCCGCCCCAACATTCTATCTCGCTTTGCTCATTTGATTTTTTTCTCTTACCTGCTTCTTTTCGCACATTCTCTTTGCCTCTCGTGTCGTGTATTGCTAGTCCCCAGCCAGGTGATCATTCAATGTCTTAAGCTTTGGTTTTTGCTCTTAACAAATACATGCATGTGCATGTGTATATGCATCTGTGCATGAGTCACTCTGCACATAAACCTGTAACAGGTAAAAACCTTGTGCATGTATATGTGGGTCTAAGCATTGATTTCAGTTATTCAAACAAAGCTGTATTAAATTAGAAAATGCATATAAAACGTAAATCATTAAGTTTTGCTTAAGAAAAAAAAACATGTATTAAAAGAAGTAATATAGAGATGTATTTGTCTTTTATAATCTTATGATTGTGGTATTATTTACCTCTACAAAATATCATTTATTTTTGAAGATAACCTATAACTTTATACTTGCAGTCGTAAATAATTTATTTTATTTAAACTTTTATACACTAAAAAGATAAATTTCATTTCCTTTCACAGAATTTCACATTCAAATTCAGAAATTAACCTATCAATTTATTGGTTTAATTTAACATTATTCTGTTATTTTGCTGTCATGTAACATTGCGTGCATATTGTATGAATTTAGACTGTTATAGCTTTCGGTTCTGATTCGATAGAAGATTGTTTGTAGCTTGAGTTTGGGCCATTGCATTATTTTTGTGCTAATGAGTTATATCATAGCCATTTTGAAATGCTATTAAATTGAGCTTAGTCTAATTATTATAATTATGTCTGTATTAATTGTGGTAGAATGTGTAAATCATGTTGTTGCTGTGGGTCAACTTTTGTTTTATTTCTTTTCATTGTATGTCTATTGTTCATTCAGCTTGCTTTGTTGTGTTTCTAGATTCATCAATTTATGTGCGTGTTACATTGTATGCACACACACAGAGACATAGAGAATATAATGCATAATGTATTGTATATGGCCTATACTCGTGTATATTGAGTTAGGTCAGGAGAGCTTTGGTTACGCTTGAATAATGGCACGCTTCTAAAGTGAGCCAAGTGTAATATGAAGTCGAAAAGTGGAATTATTTTATATGTTTTTATACAATTGCTAAAGAAGTGTGAAAATATATTTATAAAATATAATGTATAATTCTTCTTCATTTTTCATAATTATGGCTATTTTTATTGCTATATTCGTAAAATTGTTATAGGTTTACTTATATTACTTTAACTTTTAATAGAAAATATAATCCTTCAGTTCGTCCTTGAATAATACAAGTATTCAAATGTAAAAAAAAATAAATAAATAAAATAAATAATTGTTTCTCTCAAATGGGGACGTGGATATTTACAGATGAAAATCATTTGGTTTATTCAGAATAGTATAAAGTCAAAATCAAATAAAGTGAAATTTGTAAACAAAAAATTCATGGAAAGCAAGCGTTGGGCGTGTCAGACCATACCGTAGGGTGTTGCTCCATATACAAATTTGCTTTGATTACAAAGTCATGCGGCTTTTCGCACACGCGTATCCACATGGGTGTGTGTGTGTGTGTGTGTGTGTGAGTGTGAGTGTGTGTTCACTTGATGACTATAAATGTTGACAATGTTGTGTGGTGAGACCGATAAGCTCTTCCCCTTTTACTTCGTAATCATTTATGACATAATTTCGCACCTAGCGGCCTTTTTCATATAAAACATTTTTATATATTTCATTGTGATTTATGCAATTAAATGAATACAAAAGATAAATAAATATGCGAGTTAATTAATCAAATCATTTAATTTTGGAAAAAGACCACGCAAACCGCAAAATAAAGCAATTAGTTGCCATTATTTATGATATATCATATATTTGTGATTTAAAATTTTTTCTAACAAAAATATTATTTGTTCAATGAGAAATACCAGGAGCTAGATTAAATTATTGTTTATTGTATATTTTAATGAATCGATTTTAGATTAAGTAAGATTTAGATTAAGCTATTCAATTCATTCCCCTCGGTGTTGGGCTCTAATCTATGAATCTTTCAATCGGCAAATATAATAATATAATAAACTTATATACTGTTTATTGCCATGAATTCATGGAGAGTGGAGTTGGCAGAGTAAACAAAATTAAATTCACAATTTTGTGATTTGATGTGTGCTCGGTTGGGATCTGGTATTTTATGAGATGGACGTTAGTTCGATCGATTATCAATTGCAATTCAAATGGTATTCTCTTAATGGTCAGGTCGACGCATGTGTTGCTTTGGAGGTGCTTCTGGTGGTGGGCGTGGAGGCACTGATAATGCTACAGGTAGGATGAGCGTCATCTGCATGCTAATTAGAGTTTCGTCCAGTTGCAGTTGCGCTCTTGAGCATGATATTATGTATGTCTGTGTGTGTGTGTATGTGTGGGAGTCTTTCAGTTGCCGAGGCATGGCACGGGTTGTTGATACGGTTTTTACAAACATTTTGTTAATTTTTAAACAAAAATTACTAATATTCGCATTTCTTTCTTTTGCAGGAAAAAATCTTTACAACAATGAACATGTAGCAATAAAAATGGAGCCTATGAAGTCGAAGGCTCCGCAACTACACTTAGAGTATAGGTTTTATAAGCTATTAGGATCACATGGTATGTTAAAATGTTTTTATTATATATATATATATATGAATACACAATATCTTAATTTCGTCCCGTAAAATCAACTAACAAAATAAACCAATCCAAAAAAAAAAAAAAAAAAAAAAAAAACATATTTTGTCGGATTATTGACAAAATTACTAACCCAATCCTACTTACTCCAACTACCACTCCAATAAAACTATGTTTTGCACCGTTACCACCTTCGTTAGTCAAGTAAAATCGTAATTTTTCAATTCTATGCTATAATAATACACATAAGACTACATGAATAGATTTTCTCAAGCATATTTCGGAGGTCGGTGCGTGAATTCAAATTACACAGATGAAAAAAAAAAAAAAGAATGAGAATTATTATGAAAATAATATAAACAATGACTTCTATTGCATATTTTGGACACAGCCCCAAAGCTGTAGAGCCATTATATTCTTCTGATTTTATGCCCACCAACTTACTATATGCTGATTTCTCAACTCAACCTTATTAAACAAATCTTACGTTATTTTTTCGCCCGTTCTTTTTCGTTGTTCTTGCATATAAATATATATACACATACAAATACATATATTTATATATGTATGTAAATTGCTATGTTCCTTCATTCAACCATCAAAAACACCATCCACCAATGAATTCTCGCTGTGAAATATGAAATTTGAAACTGATCTCGATCACGATCACGATCACGATCACGGTCACGGTCACGGTAACGATATTGAAAATACTGAATAAATCCCGTGTCAAAAAATAATCATCGTGCGACAACCAACCAACCAAACAACCAATCAACCAACACCACAAACAATCGGCTGATTTCTTTTTGCATAAAACATTGTGATGGCATGGCACATACCCTGTAAAAATAAAACCAATCCGATGCTCCTACAGCCGAAAACGCCCCAGAAGGCATACCACGCATTTATCACTTGGGCACTTGTGGTGGCCGTTATAATGCCATGGTTTTAGAGTTATTGGGATTATCATTAGAAGATCTCTTCAATATTTGCTCCCGTAAATTTTCACTTAAGACTGTATTGATGATAGCGAAACAACTTGTAAGTTTATTCAAAATGGAATGCGAACAAATTATACTACATTTCGTCAATGTTTGAGCGAATTAGCGCGGATTTCACATTCTCACATGGCTCGAATAATTTTATTCGATGTAGCACAGTTCGTATAACAGTCTGACAGACTGACAGAATGTGAAGTCCGTCATCTAGTTCGCTCAAACTGTTCTACACTGTATTTAATTTCGATTTAAAAACAACATTTTTAAGCAAAGTGTCTCAACGGCTAAATGTTTCATGTTAGCAACTCTTTTTTTTTTATATTATTATTTCAAATTCTTGTTACTGCAAAAGAACACAATGAACGTTAGTGCCAAAATTGTAGTTTATGTAGTGGAACTGAACGAACTGAATATACCTCTGTCGTTGTAGTTGCAAATAATAAAGAATTCTATTTTTTTCTTTCTTATTCCTTGGGTTGTAGCTCATTTAAAATCCAAATTCAAATCAAATAAATTCACCAATTAAATTATAAAGCATGTAAACTAAGAGTCGTTAATAGGCAAAACTACTTACAATGTTCCTATGTAAATAATAAAGAACAACTTTCTTTCTTTGTAAATCAAAAAAAAAAAAAAAAAAAAAACTATTGCGAAAGCAGTTGATTAACCACAGTTCTTCGTTAGTTGCCTAAGTTAACGATTTTCCCATTTGTTTTTCTTTTCTGATTTCAATTAATGTATGTGCCTCTCTATGATTATACTTATTTTAACAAAATTACTAACACAGCTCCAAGAAAACAAAAAAAAAAGAATATATATATATATAAATATATATATTTTGCTAAAGTGGTAAACCAACAGAAACTACACTCAGTATGAAAGGCTAGTGCCCAGAGCCTACACTTAACTGTTGTTATACACTCAACTCTACACCTAAGTTAAGCTTAAGATTTTTCCTGTACATGCAGTTACTATAGCTATAAGTTGAATGCAGGCACTGAGATAACCACATAACTGTATAACTGTTATAAACGTAGTCTTACGATATCTGGAGTTGCTACCCAGAATAATGCAGCAGCAATTTTATAAATAATATATTAATGATGACAGGGTCGTTTCATAGGCTTCCTCGTTATATGCTTCGAGAATCTCTATTTTTGTTGTTCTTGTTGTTTTTAGCACAGATTTTCCCTGAAAATAAAATAAAATAAATTGAAATAAAAATAAACTTCCCAAAATGATGAAGCAATAATTTAAAAGGTGGTAATAAAACGTAAGACGCGCTAAACTAACCTCAAAGAGTCATAAATCTCACTGTCGTTCGCTCGCTCGTTTTCCTTTTCACTTTCTCTATCTATCTATCTTCCTGGTGCTTCCCTCTCTTAAAAAAAGCTGGAAATTATAATAAAAAAAAAAAAAAAAAATTAAAAATATTTTTTCTCTCTATTTGTCCTCTTTATCCTACTCTTTCTTTTTTCTCTCTCCACTTCGCTCTTTATTCTTAAATCTGTCGATTTTTTTTTTTTGGCATAAAACAACAACAACAACAATAAACGATCAAACAACGTTACCCCCCCTTTAAAATAAAATCTACTACGTTACTTCTGTGCGCTGCCCAACACTGAAAAAATTAAATAACAAAAAAAAAAAAAAATCAACAAAATTATAAATTAAAAAATCGCTTTTTATTCTACACACCACCCCACCCACACTTTGAAAATTTGCGAAATTTTTGTTGGCCTGTAGCAGAGGGTGTACCAGAAGTATATTACTTCGGCCCATGCGGCAAGTACAATGCTCTTGTTATGGAATTGCTTGGTCCATCACTCGAAGATTTGTTCGATATTTGCGGCAGACGTTTCACTTTGAAGAGCGTACTACTGATAGCTATACAATTAGTAAGTACAACCAATACCACAAATCACAAAAAAAAAAAAAAAAAAAAAAAAAAAAAAAAAAACTAAAGCAAAAAACAAAAGATAGCAAAATCGTAATTTTTTTATTCGAGCACGCGCATTTCTCAGTACATTTCACATATCTGTTCACGTACACAACACTGGTAGCAGTTAAGCCAAAAATTAACCAACACTGGCCACGCAAGCGCAAAATTTCACACACATTTATAAATATATTACCCGAAAACCCGATCCGAAATTTTGGTTGATTGCAAGTGTGTGTGTGTATGCGTATGTATGTGTGTGTGAGAGAGAGAGAGAGTATCTGTAGGGCTTGCTTGGGTGATTTTTTTTTTTATAAAGTTAATCAATCTTAATTTATCTGCGGAATGTATTTATATTATTATTTTCATTTTAAATGATTTTGCTAACTAACAACAACAACAACAAGAAAAGGATGCTTCTTATTATTGATTTGATTCTTGATTGTGATACCACCTGATCTTATCTTTTTACCTCATTCGTAGGCAATAACTGGTTAAGGTTTTCCATGCAAGTAGTTTTTAAGTTCTTAACGTTTTAGTTTAGCATTAATCACAATGCATTCTAATGTCATACATATTTTAATGCCGCTTCTTACCTAGCATAATCTTTAATATTTACAATTTAGTTGTTAACTGCCAACGTTCATTGTAATCAAAAAAAAAAAAAAAAATTCAGTTCATAATAAAAAATAAAAATAATAATATTAAATAATTGCATGTACATTTATTATGTAGATGACCTAGAAATATATTATTTTTAGTTTGCATATGAAGCGCGTTCATATTAATTTTCTAATTTCAAGAAGTGAAAAAAAAAATCGAATCAATTTGAGTTATCAGAAAAACAACAACAAAAAACTTCAGCTAGTTGAGACACTACAAATCAGATTTACATTAAATTTAATTCAATATTCATTTACTCATTTCGTCAGCCTGTCAATGAGCACGCCTGGTGAAAAGTCAATTGATTGAATTCTAAATAAAGTTTACAGGAATTGCTCCTTGGCAGACTGAACGTATTAGAAGTCTTATTATATCAGTTCAAGAACTAATCGAATTTTGTTTTCCTTTACCAACTGTAAACGTGTTGCGCTACACACAGCTCCACCGGATCGAATATGTTCATAGTCGGCACTTAATTTATAGGGATGTTAAACCAGAGAATTTTCTCATTGGCAGAACATCAACAAAACGTGAAAAAATTATACATATAATTGGTAAGTGATTGTATTAACTGAATGAGCCCGAGCTAATCTATGCACTTAATTATTTTTATAGATTTCGGTTTGGCCAAAGAATATATTGATTTAGATACAAATAGACATATACCATATCGGGAGCATAAATCCCTGACGGGCACCGCTCGCTATATGTCGATTAACACGCATATGGGGCGCGAGCAGTCGAGGCGCGACGATCTGGAGGCTCTGGGTCATATGTTTATGTACTTCTTAAGAGGATCACTGCCCTGGCAAGGCCTTAAGGCTGATACACTCAAAGAAAGATATCAAAAAATCGGTGATACAAAACGTGCAACACCTATTGAGGTGAGGAGGGTAACATTTTGAGCTTCTGAATTTTGATTAAAAGCCAAGGAAAATAACGAATACTTCAGGATATCACAAAATATTTATTATGATAAAACGTATAAAAGAACTTTGAAGAAAGTTAATCATAAATTGTGTACAGGCATGCTACAAATTCTAAACAATTCTGTAAATAGAACTCTAATAGAACTCATGTGTATCGAATATCTGTTCTTAAAACAAAGATGAAAAAGAAAAAAGAAAAAGAAACCATAGGTCTTAGAAGTTCTTTACAACATATATAGAAATTTAGAATATCTAAATAGAATATTTATATTTATATTTTTGATTGTTATACTATAGTCAAGAAATATCTGTAGAGATGATTTATCAGCTCAAGGTATCATATATCAGAATTCTGAAGCAATATATATAATATAGATTGCAAATAAAATTTGTATTTATACTAATCATAATTTTCTATTATACAGGTACTTTGTGACGGCCACCCTGAAGAGTTTGCAACATATTTGCGTTACGTGCGGCGGTTAGATTTTTTCGAAACACCCGATTATGATTTTCTGCGAAGACTGTTTCAAGACTTATTCGAACGTAAGGGTTATACCGACGAGGGCGAATTTGACTGGACAGGGAAAACTATGGTAGGTAGCCAGTTAAAACTTATTAACGATTAACGCTGATGATCACGATCCATATCGAAAATATGTGTATATTTGAAATTGATATTCACATTCACGCCATTTAACAACCATCTGAGCCGAATTCTAAACTCATATCTAATTTATAGGAGACCTAAGAAAAGCAAGAATATCCAGTATCTAACACTTGGTTAATGCGCCTCCTCATCTAACTCAAAAATGATCATTTTAAATTGGGCAATGCATGTTGAAGTCCCCATCCATCGGTAGAGAGTATAGAATTGAAAAATCAGTTATCAAATATTTTGGATAGCATGCAAAAAAGCCAAAGATGCCCAAAAACGATGCGAGATAAACAGCAGATGATTATGATTGAATATGGTGATGGGCTCAGATCGTTCAATTCAATTTCGATTCTTGTTGCAGCGCGATGTTGTTTCTTTGATTCCGTTTATGAATATATATTTTTATAAAGCGCGAATTACAAAATTAAATTAAAGAGAGACCAAACTTAACTTAAAGAAGTGATGAAAGAATCCCCAAAAAAAATCAACCAAACATTTTTTATTGTTTTCATTTATTGCTTGAAAGCGCTTTTGTTATGTTATTTGCAACTGAATTCGATAAAGAGCATTTCTTTTTGTGTATATTTGAACTCCTCGTGTTTATGTACCATCCTAATAAGACCAAGGACCAGCTGGATCAAATGAAGGTTATTAAAAATGCGCCACCGTCGTATTTGGCCAAGAATAAATCCGATAAGGTATACTCGAATCAGAATCTTTATATGCCGTAGCTACCAATATTGCCAGTGGAATCGATTTAGTACTGCCAGTTGACGTTAGTGTTGCTTGTTCAGTGTTGGTAAACGCTTGTCGCAAGCTCGCATTATTTATTGTTAAGCACTAGCATTAAGGCCCGATTGAACTAACTGTAATTGAAGCCATTCTAACAGCACTCTCTTCTTTCTCTCTCTCTCTCTCTCTCTTTCTTCGAAATTCTGTCCTTATGATTGTCAACAACAACATCCGTAAACTTATAAAACAACAAAATCAAACAAACACCACAATTCAACAATAAAACGAAAAAAAAAAAATTATAATAAATATATTTGTGTCTGCGTGTATCTGTGTCTAAAATTCGGATTAAATATATATAAATATCAATCGAAAAACTAAATCGACCGCATCCATATATAATATATCATTGACCGACCAACCACGCCCACAGTCAACGCCCGTCGGATCTCTCCAAACTGGCCATGAAGTCATCATTTCACCAAATAAAGATCGTCATAATGTTACGGCTAAGGTAAAGTATTCTAATCTATCACTGACAATTTACGTGAGAAACTTCTTCTCAGTTATTTAACTTCTTTTTTCTGTTCATTGTTTTGTTTTTGTTTTTTTTTTTCCTGTTATAATTCTTCCGGTTATAAGGCAAACAAGAATTTTCTAATTACTAAGTTTACAATTTAATTATTTTATTTTGAATACTTGAATAGCTTAATATTAGCTTTCTCTTTCTCTGTAATTTCAATCAATTCTTCTTACCTAACTGCTCTTACTTGGTTTCTGCTTTAATATATATATTAAAAAAAAAAAAAAACAAATCAATCTATTTTTCTGAATATTGAACCCGACTTGCTATAGGACGTCTCGTATTTTGATTTTGATGATATTGATAATGAAAATGAAGAATATATAATACTTCAGGTTAGCGTTAGTAGACCTAAAAATATAGTTAATATGTTTTGTACCTGGTTAGCTTTTAATAATAACCGTACATGAACACGATTGTCATTTCAGTGAGCTAGAAGGATAGATCAATGTAATTGCTAAATTTGAATTATGTATACTTAGACGATGCTTTTTAGTTCATTAGCTCTTAGCTCTAAATGTATGCTATAATGTTAGTTCCAAATTTGCTGCTTTTGAATCCCATTTGGTCGATCCTTGAAGGTAGTTGTAAGCCTAGCAAGACATTTACTTTCCACTGCCGTTGTCAAGAGGCCCAAGAAGAGGAGAAACAAAGACTCGTAGTGCTAGATAGCGTAGAAAGCTGTACATCTGACGATTGCTCTAAACTGTTTATTGTTTAACTAACAATGTCACAAAGACTTTGCTGCTTTATTGGGCTTTGGATAAATTTGGTGAACGGTTCTAACTGCTACAAACATATTTAGCTGCTGCTGCACTCCCTTTACACATACTCACACACACAACTTCAGGCGTTGGAATATGATTTGGCTTTAAGTGTTATAACTTGTTATTATAAACTTGGTTTTTATTTGATTTATTGTTGTAACAAGTTCAGTTCATTTGGGCGCACAATCCATTTGAATTGCTTTAGTTTTTACTTTTGTTGATAGCCACAAACAATTAGCGGCTAGTCTTTCTCTCTCTCTCTCTTTTTATCTCTCTCAATCTGTCTTTTGAAAATGATGAAATGAAATTTAATAATTGAAAAATTTATGCATTGCTCGCTCACTCGCCTAAACCCCATATTTACCATCCGACAAACTGTAAAACGAAACTCCAATCGATCCGAACTGATCCGAACCGAACCGAACCGATCCGCTTCGCTCCGCTCCGATCCGTACTGCTCCTCTACTCCCGTCGATACCAACCACAGACAAATGCCAAAGGAGGTGTTGCTGCGTGGCCGGACGTGCCCAAGCCGGGTGCGACCCTTGGCAATCTGACACCCGCCGATCGGCATGGTTCAGTGCAGGTAAGTCGAAAGAGTCGTAGATGAAGCCGAGCCTGAGGCCTGGCGACACTTTTGTTACCGCATTTCGTTTTTCTGTATCGTTCAGTTATCAGTTTGGTTTTGTTTTTGTTTTCTGTAAATATATCAAAAATTCATAATCCAACTAGAGAACTAACTAATTTTCGCGCTACCCTCCCTCCCATGCCATATCAATATAATTGGGTATCTATTCTAGGTTCTACATCTTAAGCACATAAATGTTCTCTGCTCTTTCGTTTCTCGCTCGTTGAACTACTCTATATTCGTAAAATAAAGCATATGCATTCATTATACATATCCATAAAAATCCTTAGATAATTTATATACTTACATTAATTTATGATAATGATAATGACAATGATGATAATGATGATGATGATGATGATGATGATTACAACAACAAACAATATCTATTAATTGAATTACTCGCAGACTGTTATATTTTTGGCCTTTTCAATTCTAATGTTTTCACTTGATTTACTCTACATTAGCTCAACAAGGTACTGAATTCAATATATCCCCTACCTAAGTACAATCGTTCGGTTTGTTTGTTCTCTCGTTCCGTTCCGTTTCCACTAGTTCTTTTTCTCGGACATACTTTTTTGAAATTTGAAATATCCAGCGCCGATTATCAAATAAATGGAATGTGCATAGCTTGGTATCTAGTTAAAAGAAACATATCGAAAACGATTGCATGTCTAAAATATATGGATAATATGAAAGTAGAGAACAATGCAATAGCTCTTAAGAAGAAGAACTCTCTTAAGAATCATTTTTTTTTCGCACTGCATGACGTTAACCAACACTGATCGCATATTGCATGTCTCACAATAGAATCCAAATACTGCATGTATTATTCACATACATCTATCTCTCTCTCTCTCTCACTCTATATATATATGAATATATCCATAGTCTGCACAGTTTTTGAGAATTCGGCAATAATTAGATTATCATAATCTCTTACACAGTAAAAAAAATGTTGGTTGAGTCCTATCAATTATAGCAAAGTTAACCAAATTTTTTACTGTGCACATTATCTATCTATCAGTTTCATTGGCATGCCCATTTCGCAAGCAGAGTCAACTGCTTAACAGCCAAACAAGAAGAAAACGAATCAAAACCCAAACTTATTACAGAGATTGCCCGAAGATTCAAGCTCGGACGATGATAGCCCATTTGATGCTTATTATGAGACAAGCGACGGCGACGATGGGCCCAAGAAATAATAATCACTTCTACCTCCAATATCTATCTACTATCTGCTATCTGCTATCTACTATCTTCTACCTACTACCTACTACATCCAGCTACAACTCTGTTTGCCCAATAAAATTGCCTACCCCAAAACAAATATATGCTATAAGGTTTTATTTACATGTGTTTCTAGTGTCAACACTGAGTGCGAGGTATTTCTTAATGCAATTCCTGTGGCCTGTTCTCCAGTTTAAAATGTTCTCTATATGTATGTGTGTGTGTGTGTGTGTGTGTGTGTATATGTGTGTTTGTGTGTTTGTCTCTTATGTAAATACATTCAGTTGGAATATGTCTTCTAACACATTCGTAGCTGCAAACGTGCTGAATATGGAAAGGCAATCTCTGTAGAGCTGAGCTGTATTGAAATAAGCCCATATGAATCAGATAAATCTCATATAATACAATAAATAGTGAAATACAAGATTCATCATCAAATAAAACTATCAAATATGTAGAGAATTTCGTTTTTGTGTAACATTTAAAAATTCTTATTTTAATTTTGTAATTTGTAATTTTTTTTATATGAATTTATAAATGCTCTATAATGAAACATTTTTAAATTAGTTATATTATTGTAGTACCGTTAAATCTCATAAAATCTCTCACATCTTTTACATCTTTACAAATTGTGTTGGGGGGGAATTCCCCAGTGTTCAAAGGCAGCTCGTTTGCAGCTCATTCGTAGACGACGATCATCAGATCAACAGAACTAAAACTATCCAAATTTGATCACATTCACTCGGTAGTTGCACAACACTAGCGAAACCTCATCAACCTTCCTGATGGGACATTGTTTCTGTTCAATGTGTTTTCTGTTTCGTTGGTAGAGAATAAACGATTATGGTTTTCATTTGTTTTTGACTAGCGCTATAAGCAACAGCAGGGTTTATGATGCGTCCAATATGTATTATCACCAAGTACTTAATATCAATGCAGACAATATGTACCCTCTATGTTTAGTGTTACGAGTGTGAACGTGATTCGGTCGAAACTAATGCAAATAACTTGGTGCAATGCTCTGCATTTTGTTTGTGTCCTTTTTACAGGTTGTGAGTTCGACAAACGGCGAACTGAATGCGGACGATCCCACGGCCGGACACTCCAATACGCCCATCACCCAGCAGCCGGAGGTGGAGCTTGTCGACGAAACAAAGTATGTTGCGCGTGAGATACGATTGCTCTTGGTGAATCGATCGATTGAATGGTTCGGTTTGATCGATCGATTTGTCAATGAGTGGATCGATCGAATCGATTATTTTGGTGTTTTTGCTTTGTCGTTTTAATGCGCATCTCTCTTTTCGGTTCTTTTTTGTAACTGTTTCTAGTGGTTCCTTATATTCCAGATGTTGTTGTTTCTTTAAACGAAAGAAGAAGAAATCAACGCGCCAAAAATGACTAGAAGGTGTACAATGTAGTCCAGAACGCGAGGCAGTTACATTGCTACGCGCCACTTCACATTCAAACTCACGGGATAGCGTATTGAATAATCCGAGTCAGGATTACATCCAACAGGCAACGTCGCAGCACACGTTGCGTTATCCTCCATCCGCGTCGATGTTGACGCCAACACCAACTACAAATACACCGACACTTCCGTTGTAATTTATATAAATACAGAAATCAGCAGTTAGAAAAAAAGCAAAAAACACAACAAAAAAAAATATATATAAATAAATAAAAAATAAACAAAAGCCTAAAATCATTAAAAACCACAAATACAAAAAGAGAAAACTGAAAAAAAAACCGTAAAAAATTGCAACATAAAAATACAAAACGAAAACAAAACAAAATAAAAGAAAAACACAATTTTATTATTATTTTTATTATTTACCAATTTTGCGTTTATGTTAATTATATAAATTATTATAATTATTAATTCTATTATTAATAAAAAAAAAAAAAACAAAGGAGAAACAAAAAGCAAATAATATACATCAAAATTTAATACAAAATAACATATACAAAACTCTGTCATATTACATTTCATAATTCAAAGCCAGGCAGCTCAGTGTCGTGCTAAATGCTGAGAATAAATCCAATTGATCCTAACTTTTAAGAACTTGAAACATTGAAACACACACACACGCCACAGCGTACCACTTAAAACATATTTATATAAATCTATACAGAAATATATTTAAAAACTAGTGCAACTACAAAGCATATACATATATATACATAATTATTTATAGACAACAAATTGTACATTAAATACGTGTATTTCATTCGAAGAATTATTGAACAAAATGAGAGAAATTATATTTTGTTTGCGCCACCAGCATATACACACACACACAGCTCATACCCCATATTCTCTGCACCCCGCAGCCCCTCTTAGCGTAGGCAGCTTTTGTTTAGCTCTGATTTTTGATGCACTTTTTTATAAATATATATAAATATATATATATATATATATATATATATTGTATATGCTATTGTACATAATTTTTATAAATAATGCCGAAGGTCAAGCATGATATGCGCAGATTAAAGTTTTTGTAGTTGAATTCATTTTGTACAAGATAAGTGCATTTATTTGATTAGTGTGTGTCTTTAGGTCAATTTTATTTACGTACATTTACAAAATTTAGAAAAGAAAGAAGAAAGATGAAAATGTGTAATAAATAATCGCATGCAGTGCAGCTGGAATTCCACACATAAAGCCTTAACCAAAAATTAAAAGAAAAGAAAATATCTTGTAGCACACTATCCTCCTAGGCGGCACTTTGTTTTCCCAATAGCTAACAAAAGATTAATGCAAATACACGAGAGAAACTAAAAGTAAATAAAACTCTAGAAACTACTCAAGATCAATCACACTTTATAGTTAATGTGAAATGAATGAAGGGAAAAGATAAACAAGAATATCAAGAGAAAATATAAACAAAGTACTGAGCTATTTATTTTGATATTACGTGATACTAAACTTACATACTTATTACACTAAAAGCTGCCTGCAGCTACGCCTCCCGAATTCCCTTTTCATACATGAACGAACACAGATCTAAACTTCTTAAATAATATTCATATATATGTATATATCGTAATATATATGTGTGCGAAGCAACAGCAAACTACTTTCAAACCCATCTGTACGAATTTGTTTTCCTTTCCCATTTGAATGAAACACAGCAACTCTATGATATATATATATACATATATATATGTATATTTTAAACAAATTTTTATACTTATAAATATACATACTACGAGAAGAGGAGGAAGATAGATGCAAATAGTGTTGACTTTACAACAAGACAAACAAATGAAGCGAAGAATTAAACCTAACTTTAAATGTGTTTTTGCTATTATATTCAAACATGGGTAAACAAATAAAAAAAATCAAATTTCAAAACATTGCATGATACATAAATCTTAAAAAGTAATAATAATTAAAAAAAAAAAAAAAAAAACATAAAACTTACCAAATTTCTTGTATAGTTAAATGAAAATCATTTGTATTATATATGAAATCTAAAACGTAAAACAGAAAACAAAAGAAAATAAAATATTATGCTAAACAATAATAAGAAAGCGATATTTATATGAACAGTCAAGTATAACAAGTTATGAATACAAAATAAATGTACTTTAACGTTGATAAAGAACAAAATGAAAAAAGAAAGAATATACACAAAGCAAATAAGCGCATGCATTGATTAAATATATATGTATATATATATATTTACCAAATTGAAAGAAAAACAATGAAGTTGGCATTCAGAACAGTTTTTGAAATATACAGACACAGAACGGAGATCGAGCAGGAGACGGTGAAGCGTAGGAGAGCGGGGGAGTTGAATCGGTTGGCGCAAGCAATGCACGCAGAGCCTTTCCCTAATGCAGGATAAGTAGTCGACGTTGTTAACTCTGGCAAGCAGTTTTAAACAAATTTAACATTTAAATTTATTGCATACGCGAGCGACAGAAACAAAACATTTAACAAATATTTAAGAAGTCATTTACAGCTGAAAATGTTTTAAGCGCCATTTCAGTTGACAAGTGAAACAAGTATGTAAAAGATAAATATTGTATAAAAATGATTTATTATTAATTATAAGTAACAAAACATACAAGATTTAAGCAAAAGAAAGAAACCCCTAAAAAACAAACCGAAAAAAAAAAACAGAAAAAGCAAGCTAAAAATGAAAACAAAATAAAAGAAAATTATTAAAAAATAAAAAATAAATGTGTTGTGTTTTATCATTGGGCGTAAAGGTATTACATTTTGTGGAGGCATTATAGGTTATGTTACTAACAAAACAGCAAATGTATTATTAAAGTCATTAAGATTAATAATTATATCAGCTTGGACTTCCGTTCCATAAGAGAGTAAAGTTTGTCATCAAAATTAAGAAACGAATTTCTTAGCTAATCTGTTATGCAACCTTCTATAGAATTCTTGATATAATATTTAGTTTATGTCTAAAAAGCATGTTCAGAACAGATTCTACACTGGAAAATTTGACAGATAACCTTAGCAAATCCAGTATGATTTACTCTCTGCTCTGGGTTTCATAAAGATAAGATTAATTAATATATAAAATATAGAAGCGCTGATAAAACAAAATTTACAAACTGGTTTATGCATAGCAAAAATCAGATATTATTATTTATTATTATTTTGCTTGACAAATTATATAAACTTCTTTTCTTTATTATTGACAACTTATTCCAAAAATCTTTAACACGATTTATATTTAGTTTTAGTTAGTTTTGTCTAATAATCTTTTTATACAGTGAATCCATTCAGAGTAAATACATAATTATTGGATGATTTATTTTAAATTCGAATCCCTCGCTAACCTGTCGACACGAACTGATGAAGTGCAAAAACAAAGGCATAACTAAACTAAATCGTTTACGTACCAACCCAATATACTATATATCTGCCAGTCAGGCGTAATACGAATAAGGTTGAACAAGATATACATATATTTATACAGTTAATTGTTTATACTTTTAAATGAATATGACAAATGACAGAGTGTAACAAATATTCATTTATTATACATATTTTCAAGCACTTCTAGCAAAATATTATTGAATGCATATTATCTCTCTGGAAAATTTTGATCAAACCAAATAGCTATAATATGGAAATCTTGAATAGTTAATTGTTATTTTTATTTAGATAAATATAGCTATAAATGTACAATAGAATTTAATCTTTGTGTTTAGTAGACAATTTTTTGCATTTAGTTAATAGATGCATTTCTAAATGTCCAACTTAGGGCAGTTTTGTTGAAACAAGTATGCAAATGTCGTCAACACATCACATTTTTTATTTTGTACACATTGCGATTGTGAGCTTCATTATTAAATATATAAATTAAAGAGCAGCTAATCAGCCGCGATCGAGCGCATGACTAACACTTTGCTTTGTTTTTTAAGTGAATATATTTAATTAATAATTATTTCATTTACACGATTTTCCGGCAGCGTGATTAAATAGCTCTCGCAAACCCATTTACGGCGATTGCTAATTATATTGGTAACTATTATTGCATTTGACTTGAGGTAAATTGCACAAATTTAGCCAAGACACGCACCGAAAAAGCTTTTCATGGCTCCGGGCAAAAGCTTTCGCTGTGATTGGCCAATCGGTCTGCCTGCCTGAGCAGCGATTGTTCAAGAAAGAGTATAGAGCAAAAAGCAATTTGATCCTAACAAAAGCTAGCTGAAAGGTCAGCCATCTCTGTCGCACTCACTGGCAATGCGAAAAGTGAAGGGATTCAATAAAGCATTTTCGCTAAGCAAATATTTATTACGTATGTTTGAGTATGTGTGTATGTGACTGTGTGTATGTGTGTTAATTGTTGTTCGTATTATGCTTAGCCCAAAGCAAATTGAAGTCGTTCAACAGGTGAACGTTCGAGTATGCATAAGAGAGCAAGTTAGAGCTTTAAGAGTATCGGCGCTGTTGACGCTTACTTAATTTGCTGCTCACGTAGAGTTGACGCGACGCGTCGCGACGGTGCGAGAGTATTTAGCTGGCGTATGTTGCAGGCGGGCAGGCAGAGCTGAGCAAATAACTGCAAGATAGACAGCCGCGCAGCTAACTGACTTACTTGTCAGCAACAGCTCCAGCCAGACTCGGTTTTAGCCAACGCCAATCAGTCTGTGAGATTGCTCCGAGCGTTCATGACTTGTGTAGCGGAAAACAAAACCAAAAATATCTCAAATCAAGAAAAAAAAAAGAGCATAAAGTATAAAACTAAAGTCGAAAATAAAACACAAAACTCAACGTTCGTTCGAATCCCGTTTCTGTTCGTGATCAAGAGAACCTTTTGAATAAGAAAAGTTGGAAAGTGAAAATCGTTGACATTCAAAGCAGCCAACGAAGCTGGACTTCCAATGCAGCACTTGCTGCTCGAGCAATATTAACCTTTTGGCAATTGTAGGCCAAAGACAAAGACAGCGGGAGATAGAGAGGGAGAGAGAGAGAGAGAGAAGGAATTATTGCTGATCTGTTGAGACACACGAAAATAAACTCAAAGCAACAATGAATCAAACACAAGTGAATAATTTTCTGAAATGCTTCCTGCAAATTGATGAGCCCGCTCGCCACTTGGCGGCACATCACAGTGACCACGATCATGATCACGATCACGATCACGATCATGATCACGATCACGATCACGATCACGATCACGATCATGATGACTCTGGCTCTCTGCTGATGGCCAAAGTAACCGCCATGGTGGTGCTCTGCTGCGCCAGTGCTCTCTGTGGTTCCATTCCGTTCCTGCTGAACCGTTACTATCGCTGGACGGAGAATCAAACGAATGCCCGTTCGGCAACTGTCGTCAAGTGTCTGCTATATTTCGGTGGCGGCGTTCTGCTATCAACCACATTCCTCCACCTGCTGCCCGAGGTGCAGGAGGTGGTGGAACAGCTGCAAGAATGCGGAATCATCGGCGAACTAACTTTCCCGCTCGCCGAGCTGCTCATGTGCTGCGGCTTCTTTCTCATGTACTTCGTGGAGGAGGCCATGCACTCGTATGTGCACCGGCACCACCAGGACGATGCTGGCGCCGCCTTCGAGCGTGGCCACAGCATTCGCCACAGTCACCTGCTGAGGTCCGAAGGCTCATCCACGGCGCCGAACGGCGACAGCTCGGAGCTGACATCGGCGGGCAACAATGCGACGCTCTCTGTACAGAATCTGATGCAAAACGATCTGGAGCAGCAGAAGTACGGCGCAGTGCATAAGGAGAAGGAAAATCAAGCCCACAGCAATAGCCATGGACATGGCCACGGACACAGTCATCTGCCCATTGGCGATGGCTCCTTGGCAGCGAATGACATGCTCACCTCCTCGCTGCGTGGATTGTTCATTGTGCTGGCGCTGTCGCTGCACGAGCTGTTCGAGGGCATGGCCATTGGCCTGGAGGGCACCGCCAGCTCGGTGTGGTTCATGTTCGGCGCCGTCTCGGCGCACAAGCTGGTGCTGGCCTTTTGCGTGGGCGTCGAGCTGATTGTGGCTCGCACCCGCCTCAGTCTGGCGGTGCTCTACGTGCTGACATTCGCGGTTGTCAGTCCCCTGGGCATCGGGCTGGGCATACTGATTAGCCATGGCCAGCATGGAGCCGGACCCAACCTGGTGTCGGCCATACTCCAGGGCTTCGCCTGCGGCACGCTCATCTATGTGGTCTTCTTCGAGATACTATCGAAGAATCGATCCGGTCTACGAGCTTATCTGGCGCTCTTTGTTGGATTTCTGATTATGTTCGGATTGCAACAGCTCGGTGAGTAAACAATCGCCTTGATTATATATATGTATGTGTGTGTGTGAGAGTGTGTCGGCTTAGGCAAGAGATTGCGAGAGCTTTATAATTCTTTAACCGGAATCAAATCCGACGAAATAGGAACAGGTTCTTTACAGAGCATGCGTGCCGAAAAGATAGATCGACAATTTTTTTTGTTTTTTTTTGCTTTTTTAACCTTGTAACAGACCTTGTCTGTCTCTGTCTCTGTCTCCAATCGTCTGAAATGCCGGTGGTTTTGTGTACACCGCAAACAAGTCAAGGAAAATCCCGCAGTGAAATCATCTCGGCAAATGTGGTGAAAAAAAGAACCGTCTGTACTTTCCATTGCTCTCCCACAATATTAATATACGAGATATCATTTCTGGCTAAAAATGTTTTCATAATAATAATAATATATATATATATATATATATATATATATATATATATATGTATATGCACTTGCACTGATCCGGTTTACATATCAACTTTTATGGCATCGCAGTCGTAACTTGTTTTCCGACTTACACTTTCCGAGTTTTCAAATGAATAAATGCAATTTCGCTTCTATTTCGTCTTGCAGGTGCCAGTGGAGGTCATGGCCATAGCCACGGCCATGGTTGTTCCGCTTCTGACGAGGATCATCATGACCATGATCACGATCATCATGGCGCAACCGATGCCACTGCAGATCCCAATGCCCATCCACATCACACCGAAGCCGAGCAGCTAGCGGCTGCCCAAAAGTACAAAGAGCAGCTGCAGGTGCTGCGCCAGGTGACCCAAAAGTTGCTCGAGGCAAACCCCAATCATCATTGAGATCAGTTGGTTCTACAGGACATGTGGGACATGCTATATATATATATATATATGCTATATATAAATATATGTATATGAACAATTTTACTAACTGCTAAGCAGCAAATATAATCTGTAAATAATTATTATAAATCTTTTGTATTTATCTAGATAGTAATGAAGATGTAATTCATATAATTAAATTATTAAAAATACAAGAATCAATCAAACTCTTTTTCTTTATTACTACTGAAGCAAAGCTATAAACAATGAATTTACAACGTGATAATTCACGTATAATGCAACATAATAAAAATCTTACTGTTTTATGGTCTTCCAAGAAAATCGAGAGTTATCAACGAGTAGAACCAAGATATGATAGAGTCTATAGATTCTAATAGACATTTACTCAGACTTTAAATATAAGATCTTACATTTTTCTCAAAGTTCAATCAAAATTCGTAAGATCTTAAATAGTTCCCGATAAGAACTCAATGCTAAAGCAAGGGCAAATGGGGCAAAAAAAAAAAAACTGATAAATTCCCAATCAAGAATATTTGTGTCGCTCTCATGCAGCCGAGGATGCTCAGTTCAGTCAGTAGTTCAGTCTGAGACATCGTGACAATATTATAAATAAAAAATAAAAACCTCCGCTTGGGGTATAATTAAATAGGTACAGTAAACACTTAACACTTGCTGCTTTTTGACAGTCGCAATTAAATTGATATTGATAATTAAAATGATAATATATTGTTATACGCCTTAAGCGATTTATTAAAGCCCAACAAATTTTACTTTTGATTGGCTGTGGAAAATTAACGATATTTAATTCGAAAGCCTTAATTATGTAACAATATTTCTTTACGTGCTTGAGGATTTTAAATGAAGTCGTATGATAAAATATAATCTGACTTGATTGTTAGTCGAAATGTTGTAGTAACAACTGATAAGCTACTCGATAATCTTTTATTGGAAACCCTATCCTGATTTACTACATCATTTATAGCTTGTTACCAAGTGAAATGACTTCATTGCTTTCACAAATGAAAATTGCATAGCCGCGTTGAAAATTGACAAATTTTATTTGCCTTTATCAATTAGCACAAATTTCACACAAAATATTTACCTGTTGGCTGAGCAAGTGTATTTCTTAGATAAGTGATTGACTAGATATTGATCAGTTTAATAATTCTTAGCCTCTGAAAGGAAAAATAAACTTGTGCAAATATCAACAGCAGTCGCGCTGCGAAAGATATGTACATGTTTTCCTTTCTCTTTGTTTCTATTTAACTAAAAAATGAATTTTAATTTTAATGTTGATTATAATCAACTGAAAGTCTTTTCTGCTTAGAATAATCTAAGTAATCTAATTAATTTAATATGATAATTATAACGGATTGGAGCAGAACAGAATATTAAGAGCAGCACATTAATTTTTTTTTTTTTTTTTTGACTTGCGTTCACTTGGGAAAACCTATTAGTAGATAACATTGATCTTAAGTTTTAATCTGAAATTTAACCTAGAATTATCAACAAAGATAATGCAGTTATCGCTTTTGCTTTATGCTTTGTTTATTTATAACTTTTCTTTTTAGAAACATTGTATTATGCAAATAAGTTTATCTGATGCCTCTCGTTATAGTGGATCTCTATGTGGAGTTTCGTTAAGTTCATCGTTCTATGAGTCGCATAATTTGCTTTTGTGATACAATATTTAACAGCTGCCCAGTCTAGTTTGTGTTGCGTACGTGCCTGGCGCTCCATATTGAGTTCCTCCATGAGCAGGCCCCGTTTCAGCTCAGAGGCAATTCTGAAATTGTGAAATTTCAGCACGATAACTCGATTGAAGTGTGCGAATCGTAAAGTGGCCCCGTCGTGCAATAAATGAGCTCGTTGCTATTCCAAGATCGAGCTATGGTGATGATGTGGTGGCGGGAAGGGGGCGGGCAGTGAATTGGGTACAATATGTTGGTACAAAGGCCTCGGATAGGCCCCATGTACTGGTAGTATCTGGGTAGTTACCTAGTTACCTAGGCACTAGCCAGGCAGATATACATATGTACACATACCCGTCGTCTAGTAAACAACAATAATAAATAAATTTCAAGCTGATAACTTTGCTGCTTGCGCAAAATTTTAACACGATATCTCCCCATGTTCGCTCAGAGAAACAACTATCTCTCTCTCCCTCGCTCTCCCTCTGTCTATCTTGCTCTTGCTCTCGTACACTCAATCTCGCTCACTCGCTGTCAGTCAATGAGCTTCGCTCACGCTCTCTTCTCTTTGGCCACGATAAGCTGGGAAGACCCGCATACCTCCTCCTCCTCCTCCTCCTGCTGCTGCTGCTGCTGCTGCTGCTGCTGCTGATGGTGCTGCAGCGGAAATTAGCGCGTCAAGTGTCAAGTGTGAATTGCCAAGTGGGTAACAATATTTGGCAGCAGATGAAAACATCTCGGCAGCTTAATTAGCGCATGTGGCTGATCTTATTTACATCTGGGTCTGAAGTCGATGATGTTGTTCGTGGCAATAAATTCCTTTGCCTTTGACTGCCCAATTCTTGGCTTTAACTTTGGCTTTGGCCATCTGGTAAAGTTGGAAGCTGTCTCGCTGCACACACATTCTAATGGCAATCAGCGACTACAAGTATTTGTTATCACTGATTATCACTTATCAGTCCCAAAGTTGTCATGCATACAAAATACATTCACATTCATTTGCCCAACTGATTGTCAAAATTTAATATTTGCATTGATTGGCTTTATATACGACCCTACTCTAAGCATCTGTGTAGAGTTGCCAATATCGATTAACTGTTAATCTCTGTAATCTTTATAATCCAGCTGATATCAGTGCTTAAGTTGAATAATATTTTTTTTTTATTATTACTAAATATTGACCTGGTTTGAGCGAGCTGAACAACAAATTATTTCTCAAAAAAAAAAAAAAAAAAAAAAAAAAAAAACCCTACTGCATACGCAGATAAAACTATTTGCTCTGATATTGAGTGAGTGAGATTGACTGAGTGACTGATTGACAGATTGTCATTTAGTTTACTGTTTGAGCCATAAAATCTAGGTTGTAAATATAACTTACCTTATTTCCATGGTTGGCGACAACAAATGAATGTTTAGTGCACATTTAAAGATATATATGTATGGAAATTATATGTCCAGTAAATGGAGTAGCTATAAGAAAATCTATAACAATATCTGAGCAATTTCAGATATTTTTAATATTAAAAATAAATTAAACAAAAATAAGCAAATTGGAATGCATTTGACTATATCAACTTTCTCTTGTCTACATCCACATAAATATCGAGCTGCTCAGTATTTAAATAAAGTTTTCTAAAAGTTTTGCAATACATGAATGAAAGCCCTGACCCCGTAAGAGCAATGTACACACAAGTGTCTTTCCTTCAAATTGAGCGTATCAGAAACATGTTTTACTTATATTATTTTACAAACAAAAGAAAAAACAAATTGTTTTATCACTTGAATAGCATTTAAATGATTTTGGCACCCTGAACTAAAGATCAGTTACCTGTTGTAAACACACATTGTTCTTTTTATTTGTTTTGCTATGAATATTTATTCCTCTCTTTGTCTTTGTCTTTGCCTTGTTTTAGATTTTAGCATAAGTATGCCACAGATTTCGTAATGCTCTTTAGCTGAGCTAATATTTCTGTTGCATACTTTTCAAAGCTCCAATAAATGTAACATAATTAGAAAAGATTGGGATTCTGGTTAGAGAATGTTATATGAAATTCATATTGAAATATTTAAATGCATTCAATTTATTTAAATCATATTGAATATGAATATGAAAGTTAGTCTGAATAAATAAAATTAAATATATATAAAACTCGATTTAAGTACATAAACATATTTATGAAATTCTCAATTTATGACGCTCACATTTTTTTAAACACAGGCTGAATATCATATATTTAATGTATTGCAAATTACATATAAATAATTTATTGCAGCGCAGTTTAAAAATTAGTCACAATTTCCTAAATCCAATGAATATTGCACAATAAAAAATATTATAATATTTGCATTAAGCTGTAGCAGAATTTGAAAATAATTATTTTTTCCCTTTACTTTAGCTATATTTATATATAATATGTTTTGGTAAATTTCCTCCAACCCACACATGTATATCATGAAAATGTTTAGAACTTTCTCGTCCAAATGAATATTGTTCATCGAATCACACAGACAAATGCAATAAACGAGTGAGTACTCTAATAAATTTGCAAAATAAGTCTCAAGCTCACTTGATACTTATTTATCATATTCATACCTCTTGATGCTGTTTGCTTAATTAATTCATCTTTGGGGCCGAGCATAAAAATGTGTTTGTGTAACAGATAAAACGTGTGCAATCCTTATAGATGAATATAAACCTGCTTAGATATGCGAGAAATCCGGTTGCCAGAGGTGCGAGTGTCAACCGTGACAGTTCAATTCTCTTAGAGTACGTCATTAATTAGCGATAAGCGTGTGCCATTATCATGTTTTCATAAATATTGACAATAGAAATTAACTTTGCGGCGATTAGAACATAATACACGTCGAAAGCATTAAGAATAACGTGATCACTTCACAAGTGCTAAAGATTCTCTAATTAATATTATTGAAAATCAGAGCTTGTTCGCCACGAATATTATATTATGGAAAGATTTTAATTTAATAAAACTCATTTAGTCTAAATAGGTACGGATTTTTACATATGTATGCATTTTTATTTTGTTTTGTTAGATTAAGCTTGTTAAATAGACGATATTAGGCTCGCTATAGCATAGCAGATACAATATTTGTTCATGGGCGTGAGGCCTGCTACAATCAAGTTGACTTAAACAATGAAGCACAATGTGAATGATTGCGCCATTGCGCCAGATTTTCCATTCAAAAAAACAATAACAATTTGTTATTTGATTTCCAATAAATACAATTGCTACTACAGCTGTGTAGATATGTGTGTGTGTGTGTGTGTGTAAATATATGATCTCTATGGTAAGTTGATTTCTTGGCTAAGTGTACTCGTCTACGATATAATTTAATTGTAAAACCAATTGAGCTAAATAATTTATGTAGGGTGTAAATATTTTCACTCTCTCGTCCTAAATTTATATACAAATTAGATCACTTAAATGCTAACTACATTTCGTTAATATTGCGGGTTCAAGCCAAAGCAACAGAGAAGAGACACAGTTACAAGATGAACTAAATGTAAGTTGAATACAAAAAATAAAAATTAAAAAAAAAAAAACACAGTCTTATTTACTTAAAAGAAAACAGAAAAGAATATGCCAGGACGCATTCCACAGCCATCTATCCGGAGCAGTGCGCTGAGTGGATGTGGCCAAGCCATGGGATATGCATATGTGCTCACTGGGCACTGGGTGAAGACAATGGCAATGACAGTGGTAATGGCAATGCAATCCTGTTTAGGCATCCACAGCGGGCACCGGAGTCTGGGGCAAGTATCTGTGCGATTGCTGCTTCCATGGGCGTCGCTTGAGATGCGTGCTCTGCGAGTTGGTCCATCTGTAAATGAGTTCATATGAGTTGAGGCATAAATCAAAATCGTGTTTCAGCTGCCAATTTGCCTGTGATATTTGGAGAGCTTGCGCCGCTTGGCAGATGGCACCACATCCATGTCCAGCCGGCTGCCCACAAAGTCAAAGTTGCCCACGCTGGCCGCCAAGGGGTCTGCGAAATGCAATAAATGTTGAAATGTGCTACAAATGAGAGATTTATGCCACTCGCTGCTTACTGTGCTTGCGTTTGTTGTTGCGCTGGACATGATTGACGGCAGTGGGTGGGGTAGCAGCCGCCGCCATGCCCAACTGTGGCAGCTGTCGGCGTATGCTGCAGTTGCGTCCGCGGCAGCTCTTCAGGCGCTCCAACGTGTCGTGCATGTGCGATCTCTCAGCAGGCGTCAGACTGGAGGCTTGATTTTGCGTCTCAAAGCGATCTGCATAAAAATGAAGTTTTATTACGATTATGATTTCTAATTATTATTTATGATAAGCATGAATTGAACAGACTTTAAAAATGAAATTATTTTGATACAATGATAGATCATTATATTAACGATGAGCATAAATTGAGTGAGAGAAATAGAGCTTAAGTTGTTTTGCATTATCTTCGATTCCTTTAGATCTATTAAATAAATTATATTGTTATTATTGTTGTTAATTATGATTATACTACAAATGAATTAAGTATGGGATATACATATAACTTGAGTTCTTTCAATCTCTTATATCAGTCTCTTATATCAGTCACAAATATTATATTCTAATTATTATTGATAATTATGGTCAAGGTAAGCATGAATCGAGTATAGGAAATATAACGAGGTTTATTTAACATTCTCTTATAGCTAAGCAACCTTACCTATAGTGAGATTATAAAACGTTATCAATCCCGTCGTAAATTCACAGTAGAGAAAATCATGCGTGGCATTGATGGTGCGCAGACAGGAGTAGGTGTTGTTGTTGGCATTCATGCAGAAGCAGAAGGGGCTGTCGTTCCAGAAGGGCGCCGTGCGCCAGTGCTGATTGTCATGGGAGAAGCAGTTCATCTTCTCCGACAGGCATTCCTTCTCCAGGCGCGCCTTTTTGATACGTTTGCGTTCCTTCTTGCGCTGGCGTTCCTCCTTAAGCTTGCGTCGTGCCTCACGTGCCATCTCCTTGGAGTCGGCATAACTAAAGAAATGTTTAATATATTAGTTAGTGAGGAATATGCCTTATCGAACTTTGCTTACCTCTCGCCCACATCTGGCTCGCAGTAGCACTCGGCACGTGATGCATAGTGTGGTATCTGGGACTGATCCGGGAGGTCGTAGCCAGCAGCGCCTCCAATGCCACGAACAATGTCCTTTTGGCCGCCAGCATACGTATTTGGCAGCAGTACGGAGCGAGGTGTGCTCACGACATCACTAAAGTAACTCATGTTGAATTCGGGACCGGCTCCCTCTTGGACGCCTGCCGGATCATTGCGTCGCCGTCCCTCGCCACGTCTGCCAGCCGCTGCCGCTTGCTGCTTGCTCTCCCGCATCTGCTTCTTCATGTCCTTCAGGGTGCTGATCTTGTCCTTCAGCAGCTTGATGAGCATATCAATCTGGTTGCGAGAGGTGCGCCAGGTCTTCTCATCATTGTAGATTACATCCGAGCAGTTCACCTTGTCCGTGCTCTCCTCCACATAGCAGCGGGTGCCGCCCTTTGAGAACTTATTGCCACGCCCCAAAGGAGCTGCGCTGCGATTCTGCAGCTCATGCTCATTGAACTTGTGCTCCAGTGTCTCCAAAGTGTTCTGAATTTGCTGTATGACCCCTGCAATGGCTTCATGCGAATTGGGGTTCGAGCTGTTTGCAGTTAGGTTCTGCCCGCTGGGCGCCTCTCGTTTGCTTCTGGTCTTGTGCTGGGCCAGCAGAGAGACAGCCTGGTCCAGGTCGAGCAGTTCTTCCATTTCGTAAGGCAGCTCCGAGTGATAGACTTCCTCAGGCACTTGGCGTTTGTGGCGTCGCTTGCCCAGGTGTTGATGGGTTCGCTTGTGCAGGCGATGCGAGTGCAAGGATGAAGTCGGCGCTCGAATCTTGGTGTAGACCAATCCACTCGAGGTGAAGCAGGCACAGTTTCGTTGGTATTGCTTGCGAGGCATCGCCGCCAGCTGATGCTCCAGTTGCAGCTAAAAAAAGGCAATTAATATATCATCTGAATGCATTACTCGATCGATACTTACATGGAACTTGCACTTGTGCTTGCGCCAGCGTCCCTCCTCGTTCACGCACTTCCACTTCTGGCCAGGCAGACAGTTCTTGAGCAGTGCCGGATCAGAGCACTCGGAGTTCAGTCGCATCATTTTTGTGATGTAGGGCGCGATTGGCAGATTGTTGTCCTGCTGCTGGAACAGATCGTGATCCTCGAGCTCATCATCATCGTCTTCTTCGGCACCGGTGTCCACCAGATCCTCGTCGTCCACTGCAGGTGCAGAGCTATCCATGGCATCATCGCCATCGTCGTCTTCAGTGTCGGTGTCAAGATCCTCTTCGAACTCCTCTTGTTCCGTTGTGGTCACGACAGAGCTCAACAGGGTAGCTACCGTGCTGCTGCTGCTGTTGTTGTTGTTGTTGTTGTTGTCGCTGCTCAGTAAATCTTCCAGCAACGTGCTATTGACTAGCTTCATGCTGTGCCGATCCGCCAGCAAACGCGCTCGGGATTCGGCTATCTGCTCTGCCGTCTCCCGACGACCCGAACTCTCAATGAGGAAGCTATCGGGCCAAGTGTCGCGCACCACTCGATTGCGACTGAGCAGCAGCGGCAGAATGCTGCGTCCGTCCATGTGCTGCGGCGTTGGCACCCCACCCATGTCCAAGAACGTGGGAGCCAGATCCACATTCAGCACGATTTCATTCACCCTTGAAATAAGAGAAGGTCCAATTAGAAGCTGTTTAAAGATTCTTGCATTGATAACCTACACCTTGGACGCCTGAATACCCGGGCCGCGTATGAGGAAGGGCACACGTACATCGAACTCGAAGGGGAAACTCTTGCCCTTAATCAAGCCGAATTGGCCAAGGTGATAGCCATGGTCCGAGGTGTACACAATGTACGTGTTGTCCAGCTCACCCAGCGACTTAAGCTCATTGTAGACCCGTTCCACAGCCACATCGACGCTTTGGAGTGTCTGCAGGCGCTTGGTCATGAGGATATTGGTGAAGCGCATGTGCACCGGCTGCATAGGCTCCGTAACTCTCAAGATCCACTGCTTGTCGGGATTGGGCGCGTGATCATAGCTGGGCGTGCTTTGGAATTGAATTCAAGTCAAGAATGATTAGTAAACCACTGAAGGAACGATCGACAGCTTTACTCACTGATGCGTGGTCACATTGTGGAAGAGGTGGCTGTACTGCGGCGCCGAGTCCTCGGGTCCGTGGGGGGCAGGGAAGCTCATGGTTAGCAGTACGGGCTTTCTTTGGTTTTGCTGCTTGGAGGAGCGCAGGAAGGCAATCGAGTCGTTGGCTATCAGATCGGGATAGTAGTCCTTGGCATAGTCAAAGCCGTGCTTGATCTTCTGCCCATTCAGATTGATGCTGTAGTTGTAGTACTTGGAGTTCATGATCAGCCCGCCCCATTCGCGCCAGCCGGGCGGTATATATGAGCCGTTGTATTTGTTCAGATACTTGCCAAAGTAACCGGTGCGATAGCCCGCATTGGACAGGTAGGTGGCATAGGAGCGCGTCTCGTGCGTCGCCTGCCACTGGGGACTGGAGCAGTTGTCGTTGTTCGTGAACACCATGTGGTTGTGCACATACATGCCCGTCAGCAGCGACGAGCGCGCTGGGCAGCACATGGGCGTAGTTGTGTAGGCGTGGCGAAACTCGGCGCCGCCATCGCGCAGCAGCCGCAAGGTGCGCGGCATGAAATTGAGTGAGCCCAGCTCAACGTCCTGGTCGTCGGTCAGGATGAGGATTATGTTGGGTCGCCGCTCACGCGCTGCATTCGAGTCGCGTGAGTAGCGTCTGGAGCCGCCACTCGAGTGGCTGCGATGCTGCTGCTTCGGATGCGACTCGCCCGCCAACGGCTCGCGCTGCTCCTTGCCATCAGCTGAGCGCGACAGCAAGTTTACCCCGAATATAAGCAGCGCCAGGCAGCAAATGCCCAGATGAGTCCTCAATTGTGTCATCTTTCACTATAAGACGTTGTGGCCCCTGACTTGGCTGAAATGCTCACTGACAAACCTGGTTTACCTCAGTTGCCACATTATGAGACAAGCGCAACACGCATGAAATCTTATTCTGAAAGTAAATTGAAAAATATTAATAAATAAATATGAATATGAATATGAATATGAATATGAATATGAATATGAATATGAATATGAATATGAATATAAATATAAATATAAATATAAATATAAATATAAATATAAATATAAATATAAATATAAATATAAATATAAATATAAATATAAATATAAATATAAATATAAATATAAATATAAATATAAATATAAATATAAATATAAATATAAATATAAATATAAATATAAATATAAATATAAATATAAATATAAATATAAATATAAATATAAATATAAATATAAATATAAATATAAATATAAATATAAATATAAATATAAATATAAATATAAATATAAATATAAATATAAATATAAATATAAATATAAATATAAATATAAATATAAATATAAATATAAATATAAATATAAATATAAATATAAATATAAATATAAATATAAATATAAATATAAATATAAATATAAATATAAATATAAATATAAATATAAATATAAATATAAATATAAATATAAATATAAATATAAATATAAATATAAATATAAATATAAATATAAATATAAATATAAATATAAATATAAATATAAATATAAATATAAATATAAATATAAATCTCTCTCTCAGTCTCTCTCTCTATCTTTCTCTTTCTCTCTCTCTCTCTTTCTTTCTCTCTCTTTCATGTTTCGTCTTAAAGAAAGTTAATTAAAAGCGATTTCTTTTCGGTTTTACTGCCTCACCTTTCACCCAACCAAGCAGATCACAAAAATGTTGCAAAACTGTGTTAACAAAGCGCCAATCTATGCTCATTCGCATCTCGTATCTGGGTTAAGATCTGTGCGCCATCTTAAAGACGCATCGCATAGTTGGTTAATCAAGAGCCGCCCCGGGCAAAGGCAGCTGCTGCGCCTTTTGCAGCTGCTGTCGCATATTTTATGCACCGATTGACCTTCCGCACAGACAGCAGCAGCTCGACTCGAGGGCTCTTGTCACCAAATATTTGCAAAGATTTCCTGTTTTCTTTTGCTTTACCTCATTTTTGTTTTCCTTCTCGTGGTCGGGTGAAAGGAAGGACGAGCTCAGCTCGAATTAGAGCAATGAACATTTTGCCCAGTTATAAGGAGCTGTCATAGTTGTTGTTGTTGTTGTTGTTGTTGTTGTTTGTGTTGCTGTTGCTGTTTCTTTAAGTGCCACGGTGTCCTTGCTGAAATTTATGTGCCACTTGCCGGTGAAGTGAAAACTGCTTTTACTGCTGCCTTTTCTTTCTTTTTCGCACTCATTCTGTTCCTCTCTCTCTCTCTCTCTCTCTCTCTCTCTCTCTCTCTGGTAATTCCAAGTAAATTCCAGATGCAGTTTGTGCCCGCTTGGCTGCTCGTGCCACTCGAGCAGGGGCTGCTGGCTAAGGGTTAGGCTGCTGGCAACACGGTTCTCGTTAAGGTTTGGGTGGCTTAAGTGTGATTTATGCAGTGCATTCTGCTGTAAGGAGCTTTTACCATTGTAATTGCAACTGGGGGAGATGGCTCTTAAAGAGCTGCGCTTTTATTAGCCATCATGCTACAAGCAGCTTATTGCCATTTCTTCTATGTTCAGGTAAATAAATTGTGAAAGCCATGCATTTTCACATTATGCGAAACTTTATTTCATTGACTCCATGTGAGGCAAACAAACTTTGTTTTGGCCTTCATTGATATGAAGTAAATGTTGCAATTTTTTGCAAAGCAATTATCTTTTTACGCTCTGTGACCTTCGCTCAAAAAGAGCACAAAATTCTCTCTCTCTCTCTCTCTCTCTCTCTCTCTCTCTCTTTCCCAATAAACTCTCTTACAGCAAGAATAAAGCACGACTCTTATAACTCTTAAGTTTGGAGCTTTAAGAGCTGTACAAGCTTGCAATGCTTCGCTGAGTTTACATTTATTATGTCTTTTATTGCACTTACTCTTGAGTAAGTTAAAAATTTAATTTATAATATTTTCCGAATAAGATTCCATAAAAATATATATATATCATTCAATTAGTTAGAGATTCGAAATAAATAAATAAATAAAATTCATGCCTAAACTGCTGCTTTTATTTAATATCTTCAATTAGATCTACTTCATTCTAATATTGATCTAAACAAGAATATTTTAGTATATGGAAAATATATGTATATAGTCTTTGGTATTTGTAATCAACAAATGCATCTCAATTGAAGTTGATTTTTTCTTTTTCCTTTTTTTTTTTTTTTTTTTTTTTTTGATGTTTAACGACCAGCCCATCACATCTTTGTATTGGTCATGGCAAGTGCTATAAGCTTACATATATGCATACAAATACATATGTACATACATTCATATATCTGAAAATCGTATACGATTCGGATGGTCTGCTGTTTACTTAAACTGCTTACAGCGAGGTAGAAAGAAATTGCTGTTATTTTCGCTTTGAAATGTGCGCCCATTTATGTTAAAATGCGAATGCAAACAGAGCACGGCTGAGCCAAAGGCAGAGGCAGAGGCAGAGGCAGACACAGGTTGCCAAAGAAATAGCTGGCAAAAATGGAGATCGAAGGCGCCTCAATAGGCCACTTGACGGGGGCACGAAGCAAAAACACATGCCAAATACATGTACATATATATTTATATATATATACAGATGTGTGTGTGTGTGTGTATGAAAGTGCTTGAGGTTCGAGTGTCTTCAGCAAATGCAATATTTCGCTTGGCCTTTTATTTATTTATGCCCAATTATGCTGCATTTCTCGATCGAGTGGCTGGAAATCGCAAGCAATTGTAACTCAAAAGAAAGCCAAACAGCTGAAGTGGCTTTTAGGTAAGCAGCTGGCAACGGACAGTCCACAGCAGACGACGTTCGGCCTCTTCTTCTTGGACTCTCGACAGCGACTTCCTTATTCCCCAAGGTTGCTTAATATGCAACAGCGGCGAGAACAAGTTTTGCGCTGTTGCTGCCCAGCATGACCCAAGTATCAAGTCCATGGCCCTAAAAAGGAAACATGTTTCTGGCCGGCCACCGACCAAAAAGGAGCTGCACAAATACAAAACCCTGCCAAAGCTGCTCTTTTTATGTGCGGCAGCATCTCACGGCCACTCGCCGCCTTGACAGGCGTCACGCATGCGCAGACGCTGCACCCTTGCACCCTTGCACCCAGCACCCTGTAGATGGTGAGCAGGAGCTGGTCTGCCGGCTAGCAACAGCAGCAATGTGAATCTCTATCGCTGGGGCCAAATGCCGCCAGAATTAAAAAGAGCCCACACGATTCTCTGATTCATTCATGAAGCTCATGATATTTATTTGTTTTGTGTCCTGCTCTCCCCTGCTCTCAGCTCTGCCCGGATATTGTTAGTTTGTTAGGCTGTCTTCTTATGCTCTTTGTTCAGTCTCGAAATGGTCAACTTGTTCGCCTGTTGCCTGTTGCCTGTTGCCATGCGCTCGTAAAACTTTATAGCAACTTCTTGAGTATAGTTGCCTTTGTACATTTCCACATTTTTGAAGACCATTTGGAAGGGTTTTGGCATTATTGGAATTTCTGTTGGAATGGGAGACATCAAATCAAAGTTAACAAGAAAAGAATTTAAGCCCTTTGTAGTGCATAATTATCTTCTCAGGGCTTCCCCCCACCCCATTGCTGTTGGCTCTCTGCAATCAACTCTAACTCCATTTACTATTTATATAAATATATATATGTATATTGTGAGGGCTCATTTCAATATCATAAATATTTGCCATTGTGCCCATTCTGACCAGACAAGATCAGATTACGCAAAAGCTCTAAGATGGATCACTCTCACTCACTATTTCTGTTCCGAACGTGACAAACTGTACAATTGCATATCAGAGATTATAGCACTAGCTGATTACGCAGCAGAAATCGACATTATCCAGTTGACAAATCAGAACAAGTCGCAGCAGCAACAACAGCAGCAGCAACAACAGCAGCAGCAGCAGCAGCATCCATCAGACAGACGGCTGCACATTCAATTAAATGCAAATAAATACATATGTATTTCAATTAGCGCGCAGTCCGAGCCAATTGAGTCTGGAGGCATTCTCGGCACGCAACTGCGCTTAGCGCAGATTTATGAATATGCAAATAAATGGCAGTTGACTTCTTGACGCCGCTAATCCGACAGCCAGGCGACAGTCGGCATTCAATGATAAATTTTGTTTATCAGCGACGCTGCCGTCGGATCCGCTGTAGCAGGATTGGGATTCATGGCTCATTAGTGCACATGTCAGCGACTCGCGTGTGCAAATAGCTGTCCACCAAGTGTGGGCAATCTACAGCCAGCTGAATCTGCAATGGATCGCACAGCTGACAGTCACAGAGTCTGCAAATTTGGAACAGGCCGCGTGGGCTGTCGCATCTACTCCTCCGGATGATCCGTTCATTGCAGCGCTTAATTAGGCAATTAAGCAGACTGGCCAGTTAAGGACCGAGTGAACAAGTGACGGAATAGGAATCTCGGTGCCAACTCAATTTAACGCTTAACTAACTATTTAAAATATACAGCATGCGCTGCAAAAGCGAAAAACACTAAACAACACGCACGAGGGCGGTGTGGGCTGTCGGGCACGCCCACATGCCCACACTCAGACAACATCTTCCACTTCCAACTCCGCGTTATGCCAGCCCACAACATTTGCAAGAACGACTTGGTAATACGTGTAGTAAATGCCATCTGGGTGTAGCCCAAGTCGTTCGAGTGGATTGGGCTTTGTCGTAAGGCGTAAGGCGACACGCATTAGACAGTTATTACGGCTATGAATATTTAAGTTCACACAGTTCCATTATGTAAGATTTATTTCATATTTGGTCAGTGGCAAACAAAACACAAAGTAAATGCTAATATGCCTTTTCAGTCAAAGAAAGCAGAGTATAAATATGTATGTTTGAAGGTTGCTTTGAGTTGTTTATTAAATATCTTTCAATGCAATGATCGATTATTAGATATCATATGTTTCACTTTATATATGTTGTCTAGGCATAATAAAAGGAAATTAATTAAATATATAAATGCAAATAGAATTCTTTTTCTATTCAGCTGTCTCTGAACAATGTAAAAAATTATTAAAAATAAAAAGGCATGATAAAAACAAAATATTAACTAATAATTAAAATTACTTTAAAAAGACAAATGTTAAGAGTCAAAGAACTGATCAAATTTATTAATAATTAAAATTACTTTATAAAGAAAACTTTTATTATTTTTAATTGATTGAACTAAATAATGCAAATTCATTTATTGTTTAAATTTATAAAAAAAATGTCTAATATTGAATATTACTTTTTACAGGGTATGTAACTAATAGTAGCTAAAAAATTATGAAAATAATTATTACAATTTTATTGGTGTTTTGTATAAGAGAAATACAAAACCTGCTCAATGTGAATGACTTTGGCACACGCTCGGATTTTCAGACAAGTGTCAGACACACACACACACAACAAATGGCAAAAATGTGTGTGTGTGTGTGTGTGCGTGTGTGTGTGCGTGGGCAAAGCAGCAGCGGAATTAATTTGTTAACAAAAATAAAAAAATAAATACGATTTGAATGTATATATTGAAATTTGAATGAATTCAAAGCGCCGCAGCTAGGGTCTCAGCCATTCTTTTATTTTAATGGCTACAAATTGTTTGGAATCTGCGCAAATAAATCAAAATATCAATGACTTTTACTTTTGGAAGTAATGTTATAGACTAGCAAATACCCTTCCTTCAAAAGGGTGAAGTGATAATTGAATTTATTTAAACTACATCTTATTCAATAAAACGAAACAATTTAATCTGGAAAAATCAGTTCATTCCAATAGAAATCAAATTTACAAAAATATAATTCTAGATTGATATATATTTCACGATCTAAACGGAATTCCTCATATCACTAACAAGACAATTTGCCATTTTTGTTAAAGAGTTGTTAAACAATTTTTGCTTGTTTTAATGGACTTAATTAAATTCGCACCCAACCAATTCAGCCAATGAGTTTTGGGGTTTAGTTCAGTTTACTTGATTACTCAGCAAAAACATATTAACATATGTTTACTTATGCATGTTATATAAATAATAGTTTTTTAATGTGTTTACAAATCTACTTTTAATAATATTATTTACATGTAAGCTCTTATCCCATTTATTATATATTTTTTAATAACATTAATTATTATTTATTTGTTTTATTTTTATTATTATTATTACGAATTATAAATTACGAAATTGATCTGTTAAGTCAATAAAATATTTTCGAATTTTAAATGTGTGAATTTACAATCTGTTGAGCAATGCTTAAAATGTGTGTTTAGCTATAAACAACGTCAGCATCAATTTTGCTTGCAGTTGACATTTTGAATTGCTTAAAAAAAAAATTAATAAATAAAAGAAAATCTGTTATATGTATAAAATAAATTGCCAAGCACCTATTGGCGTTTTCGGCAATTAGCAGTTAATTGCCTGAAGGTTTTCCTCTCTTAATAATAATATGCACGTTTTTAGTTTAGGAAAGGTCAAATGGCAATGGCAACAGCTGCAGCATGTGGCGTGGTTTAAGCCAGCATGTTGATTGTAGCTGTTGTTGGCCAAGTCCAGTTCAATTGGAATAGACAAATTTGAATACTGACTAATTGGATATGGGGACAGGAAACGCTCGTTTTTCTATGTAACATTGGCACGACACAATTGGCCAATTACAGGCGAACATTTAGACGTAAATGCGACGAGGACAAGCCCTATTCCAGCTGTGGAGTGCTATAAACAAATCAAATCAAATAGTGACCCACTTAAAGGCTTACACAATTTTCCGCTATAACGAACCAGCAAACAAACACACACACACGCACGCACACACACACACACACACACACACATACACATGCAGGGACAGTGACAGCGAAAAGTCATGTTGCAGTTGGGGGGGAAAAAAATATATTCGAAATATTTTCATTGAATTGCAAAACAAAAAGAGTCAAAAACAATCCTCTTAACTGCAAACTCAACTGCGGTTTTTGCAGCACAGTTTGTCAATTTACATTCAGAAAGGACTCGTTTGCCAAAGGACTTTTGCAAAGTTGCCTGACATTTGCATATGACCAACTGAAGTTTCTGACAACTTGGACATGTGGCAAATATGTAGGCAAATGGATGGATGGATGGATGACAGGCTTTAAATGGAACTTTCGAGTAGGGAAGCTTATGTAGAGCAATCTCTTTATAGAGATTTTATGTCATATTGTATTTGATATGGCATAAAATCGCTACAAATCAATATCATATGACAAGCGAACAGAGATTGTTCTTTTTGGAAAATAATAAATAAATAACATAATTGTTAAACATTGAAGTGTACGAAACGCGAATGTAATATTAAAAGTAAAATTACTTCTAATGCTTGTTATTTCATTATATATCATATATTCTATCTCTGATTGAGTACACTGTAAAACAGCTCAAAAACAGGACTTATTTTGCATTTGGAATAAAATCACAAATTCTAATTGCACATAATTCAATCAAACAACTTTGGAGGCAAATTGGCCGATAAAACGATTTGCACTTGTTGGAAACATCTCAATAAAAATAACAAATTCGAATCCGCAATTTGCGCTTTGCCAGCTGGGCTGATTGCGGGCAAGAGCGCGAGCGAGATGGAGGGAGCTAGAGACAGAGAGAGAGATCGCAGCTAAAATAGAAATTCTAGTGCAAATGTTAAAAATTCTCGTGACATATCACAGGAATGTTGTCTGGCTGTCTCCATTGTCGTTGCCGCATTTGAAGCTGCTGCAAATAGTCGCAGCAGCGAGAATGCTTCCAGACACACACAAACACACCGGCTCTCTCTCTCTCTCTCTCTCTCTCTCTCTCTCTCTCTCTCTCTCACTCTCTCTCTCTCTCTCTGTCTATGCCAATGAATATATTGTGCTGATGGCACCGAAAACAACAAATTCGACGACTATTGAAAAGTTGCTTACCTTGGACTAAATGCCGTGGTCAACAACAGGGCAAAGCTCTGCTTTGCTTTGTGGGCTGCCCATAAATCATAGCTGCTACGTGGGCGTGGCATTGGCTGGGTTTTCTAAAGAATTTCGACTGCTACTGCGATCGGCTTTCAAGAATATGAATCACATTTGCAAAGAAGAGGCTGCTGCTCCACCAAGACACCAACGTCGGCGACGACGACGACGATGAAAACAAACCTTTCCCTGAGCCTGAGAATGCTAATGGCCGTCAGGGTTCAGCTTTCAGTACGGGGCGTCAAACGGAAGCCGCATTAGTTACACACGAAAAATGAAAAAAAAAAAAGAAGATATCAAACAGCACAGGAGAGACGGCCGACCCTAAAAGTGATCATACAAAATATATATGTATGTATATGTATCAGGTGATTCAACCACTTGTCGACACTCAGCCCCAAGGCAATCGAAGTGAGGGACACGAGCCGCAGCGATGACACAACTGCAAAAGGAGCCTCGGCTATTGGTTGGCCTTCAATCAGACTTTTTTCCACACGAAGAAGGTGACATTAATAAGCATTAAAGAGGAGCTGATAGTTTCAGCAAATTATAAGAAAGATTAATTATGTTATTTATAACATAGTTGATGCAACTAATTAGTTTTTATCAACTAAAATAAATAGGCTTGACTGACAAGTTCACTTTTACGTGATTAAAATCGAATGACAAAATAAAAAAATTTATAACAAAGATATTATTTTAATATTTTGTAAAATAAAAAATTGAAAACTGCGATAATTCAATTGTAAATATTTATAAAAAAATTGCAATAATAAAATTGTAAATAATTTGCACTTGACCCACGTATATAATTTATTCTGTCAATATTTCTGGTTGACTGTGAATTTGGATGAAATTCAAATTTTGAAACATTGCCAAAATGGTAGCACTTATTTCTCTATACAGTCCGCTACGATTCGTTTCAGCGCTGAAAAGCATTAAATATGCTATAAAATGTGTATTCTCTTTTGCACAAGCATCATTAAATTTACATTCTAATGTCTTGTGTATTGCGTTTGACAAAAATATTGTATATTTTTGTATATATGTATTCTTTTCACTTGGCGCAAATGCAGCTAACAATTGTCAGCATGAAAAGTTTGTTTGATGTGCATAAAATGTCTTGAAATATTAATAAAAAGACGACGTGGGACTAAGTTACATTTAGGCGCGAGCGAATGTTGCAGCTGCGAAAAGTTTTCCAACTGCACCAAAATTGATATAGACGTGCAACTGTCAGCGCAATTCTCATGGCTGTCTGTCTAACAAAAAATAAATAAATAAATGTGAATAAAATGAACCAAAAGCTGCGCAAATGTGCATTTTGGTAATTTATATGATTTATATGTGGAATATAAGTAATATTGTGCATGAGAAATAGCCTATATATTTATAGAAAGTCGATGCGCAAGCATTTTCTCTTTAGTTTTGTTTACATTGTTTGGCTTTAATTTTGTTGTGCAGTGTAAACTATTAATATACCTGCAAATACAAACATACATGTATACGTTATGTGTGCTTTGCATTTCCAAATTGATTTTGTGATTTATAAGCAGATGCGTTGTTTGCCAGGAAATCCTCGAAGGCCGAAATAGCTCAGTTGGGAGAGCGTTAGACTGAAGATCTAAAGGTCCCCGGTTCAATCCCGGGTTTCGGCATATTAATATTTTTTTGTTATTAATATATATATATTTTTTTATTTTTTTTTTCGTTTTAGCCAATTGAAATGTTATTTTGCTCAATCAGAAACCAAGTTAGTTTCCGTGGTGTAGTGGTTATCACATCCGCCTAACACGCGGAAGGCCCCCGGTTCAATCCCGGGCGGAAACATAATTTACTTTTTAGTGGTATTTTTTGTATAGAATTTTCTATTCATTATTCTATCACCACATTGTTTTTATTCCTATGGGTAAACATTTTTTGTGTCCATAAATTAATTAGTTTTAATGGATTTTTGGAGTTCATGAAATTATTCAGCCTCACATTGCCATACAAAGATTTTCAGCGAATCATAAAGAAGGCCATTTTCATTACACATTATTGTCTAGAGTTGTTCAATTCTTTGGGTTGTGATGTGCAATCTGACGATCTGCGGTCTGTGCTTTATTTGGATTGTACGAAAATAAATAATGAGCAACAGTCAAAGCGGCAAGCGCCAATGTTTTCTATCTGTCTGCTTGTCTGTCAAGCATATAAGAACGACAAACGTTTTAATATGCTTTTATTAGCAAAAGGCACTGGGAGGCACTGGATCCGCATCGGTCGTCGCCTGTCGGTCGGGGTAATTAGACTCCATTAGTGGCACTGGCAGACACTTCCTTGAAGCATTTGCTCTCACACACACACTAACACACAAGCACAGACAGACACGAGACGAGCATTTATACAGAAATTGATGCAAAGTGCTCAGATGTCTCCAGCTAGCTGTATTAGTATCTATATCTTCTGTATCTGTGTCTGAATGTGAATTATGGGCACCATGTGCTAATGCTGATATGTGCTCGCATGGGCTGCTGCTGGTGGCACTTGATGTGGCGCTCATAATTTTTGAGCCATTAGACTGCCTGGTGCATAAACTCATTAAAATGTACTTGAATGCCTCAAAATATGAGGCGACGCGTTGCAAAGCTGCAAGATGGAGGATGGAAGATGGAAGATGGAAGATGGAAGCGATGGCCATTTGGCGTCACATTTGCTTAATTTGCCGAGCAGTGACAAATGACAAGGAGCAGCCAAGAGTTCGCATTCCCCTCCCTTTAACCCTCTTCACCCTCTTCACTACCATCTAACATCCACTCACAGCAGTGCCAGAGACATGTGTACAATTTGACAGTTTGATGCGCAACAAGATAGATTGGCTTACAGCAACGATGGAGTCTGGATTGGGATTGGAGTTGCTGTTGTAGCCTCCACTTCTAGAGCAGACTTTACGCAATTCGAGACAACTCGAGCAAGCACTTGAGATTGCCGCCTGAGGGATGTTGGTTGGGACGGTCGGAGTGTCGACTCTTGCTGCAACATTAATGACGTTTGTTTGGGCTGTCAGCTAATGAAGATGTTGCACAGTGCCAACCATATTAGACACTTGCCACATCTCAAGTGGCCTGGCCAGTCTTTTAGGGTTGGGCGAAGGTGTGGCAACAGCTCAAACACTCAAAGTACATTAGTTAATTATAAATACTTGTAAAGTGTAATAATAATAACAGATGTCATAGCGTCCAATTAGGATTTCGATAGTATAATACACCTCAATTGTGTCAATATTGACATACGATCTCAGCGTAACTCTAATGTAACTGCAATGCTTTTAATAGCATTTATTAAAGAATGTATCTCGAATTTAATTTAATTTAAGTCTCTCAGAATAAATAAACAAATACGTTGTCTTAATGCAATTCCCGAAAACCGAATAAGAAAGTGAGTGGCTTTGGCTATGAAGTTGTAAGTAAAAATGATTAAAAGACGCAATGAGATACAATAAATTATAAGTATAATAAAAATGCTTAGGTTTAGAGATAACTTACAGGTTTCTAAATAACTATTTCACATATTTTTTGAATTATATGAATGGAATAAAATAATAATTTTATAATAATAAATATTTTGATTTCATTATATTATAATTATTCTTTGACTATATTAGAATATTGATAAACAAAATTAAATAATAAATTTATAAAAAATTTATACATACATAAATAATTATTAACATTAAAAACAAAAACAAACAAATATATATAGTATATAAAAAGTTGATTAATTTGATGCATATGCAATTGCATTCACAGAACTTCAAAGCTATATAAAGTCGCACGAAAGTTATTAAACACTTTGACACACGTCTTTAGGCCAAGTTAAGTTAGCTGAATCAGTTACTAGCCTTTTCAAAATGCTATGCTCCAAAGCATGAGTCATGACAATTATCAGCTTTACGAAATCAATCGTAAGGGCTTAATTCATTCGGGTGGGGTCTACACATAAGAAATGCCGAACTTTAGGTCGCATGAATCACTGGCAGTAGCTACTGATCGACCTCTGCTATCTGCTGTCTGCCGTTTGCTATCTGTTATCTGTTCAGTTAACTTGATTCCGATTGGCAGATATCAATATAGCCAATGCTATCGATGTTCTTTGCTTATAAAAACACATTTATTTGACCATTTGAAATCAGTTTTGGCACAGCCATCGAATCGAACAAACCGCAAAAAAAAAAAAAAACAAAAAGGAAAAGAAAATAAAATGACTGCAGGACAAAGTAACCCAGATATCTTTATAGAGGTGGGAAGTAATCCCCGACCGGACAGCAAGTTACAGAATTGCTGTGTCAATCGTCAGCGACTGCATTCCATCATAACAGGTGAATAGACAGAGCAATGAATTGTTGGAGTAGAAGCAGTTCCAATTAGAATGAGGTCTTCAAAAGAAGATCTAATCAGAGACATTCCGAAAATTGCATTAAAAAATCCAAAATTAGCAAAAAGAACTAAATTTGATTTAAATTTTTCATTCTAATTCACAGGAATGGTAATATTTTCCTATGGAGGCATGGACATGGCTCAGGGCCTCGGCTGGAATTTGTACACAGGCATTGCGGACACACAGCAATTTTCATACTGTTGGTTCATTGGGGTCATAATTGGAGCTATATTGGGATGCATCGCTGTCAGCCATGTGCCCAAAATCTTTTTCTATGTGAGTGGAAAAAAGTAAAACTCTCTCTAAGGTTGCCTTTGGCTAATAGAGTGTTGATCTATCTAGGCTTTCGCAACTGTGCTGCAGCTGATCGATGCCATTATCTGCGTGAGTGCACCATATAACTACGACGCTATGGTGGCAGCTCGATATATTGGAGGCATTGGCATTGGCTTCATTACGGTAGCCTTTATAATACACAACTCGGAGGTGGCGCCAAACGACGCACGCGGCAAGTGGTGCGCCGTGGAGCAGTCCGGCCTGGGCCTGGGCATAGCTGTGCAGGTGATCATGGACTCGATGTGGAACCCGGCGTTGCCCATTGGCAACAATCAAGTGCATGGCATCATTGGAATTGTGTTTGCTGTTGTCGCCATTGCCGTACTGATCCTTTCGGTCGAGTCGCCCATCTTTCACCTGCGTCGCAATGACTACGACAAGGCGAATGAGTGCCAGTGGGAGATAATGGACAAAAAGGCAACCGCAAGGGATCAGAGTGAGGCGTTGGAAGAGAACAAATGTTACGTGTCGGAGGGCGCACACGAAAGTATTGGCCACGATCTAGTCGTCTCCATAGTTCCATTCACCAAGATGCTGTTCTGCCGCTGCCTCGTGGCATTCAGCTTCTCGATGCCGCTCACCCAGACCATCATAGCTAGCAGCCGAGTCTGGAAGGGCACCCTGTACAGCTGGCCGATCATCGTGTGGAGAATTTTGCGCTGGATCGGTACTCTCGTTTCGATATTAGTGATGGACAAGCTGGGCCGCAAACTGCTCGCGCTGCTGGGCCTCGTCTGCATGGGCGGCTTGATGCTGGGCATGGCCGGCATCTACTCTAGCTACGCCAATACATTCAGTCCATACTATATGGGGCAGGTATGCCGCATTTCGATGGCCTTCCAAATGTTTGCTGGCCTCTTCTGCGCATGCACACCCGCCTACATGGGCGAGGCATTCCCCATGCGAGTCAAGCCGTTCTGCATCGCCCTCATCGTGTGCATCGAGCAGCTGATCCACATAATTGCGATCGTCACCTTTAAAAATAATGCCTATAGCTTCTACCAATACTATTTGGGCGTCGGCATTATCCTGCTAATAAGCATGCTCATCCTCTTGGTGATGCTGCCAGAAACGAAAAAGATGACGTTACGAGAGGCTGGCCATCGCTTCCGCCGTCTCCATGACATTTTGGCCCACTAGCGAGGACATGACAACGAGTTAACAAGGCTATCTAGCTTTGGCACAATTGTACAACTTTGAAGTCTCATATCTTAAATTATATAGAATTTAAGCTAAGAAATTTAGTTATTAGTTTAGCTAAGAAAATACAAAGCGATAGGTAATTAAAAAAAAAAAAAGATTTAAAATAAATTGTCTTCTGTATCTAATGAAAACTGAAATTTTAGCAGAAAGAATATTTTAAAAATAATTATTTATAAATATAAATAAAGTACAAACATATGGTAGACAAACAGCTAGAATTACATATACGTACATCTGTAATTATTTGTAGAATACAAAGCCTGACAAAGCCTTAGAAAATTATATGTATTTGCTTTTTATTTGATTTATTTGGTTTTTAGCATCGAAAATATCAGAAATGTAATAAATATAATACTTTTTATCTGCTTGTTACTAGTTAGCATTGATAACTTCAAAAACTTATATATATATTTTTGTTATCGATGGATTATTTAAGATTTGTGAACCTTAAGTGAATTTGGCAGACGGTTGAAAGCATTGCCAACATAAAACAGGTGAAAGTGTTGGGCTACCCGACTCGATGATACCCTGATTTCGATTCTGAATTCTTTTATCACAAACTTTTTTTTTTTTATCATTATAGCTACATCATGTCTAGTTAATTATCAAATTTTTTGTGAGCAATATTTAACTTCATCTATAAAAATATATACTTATGTATCTAATGAAAGTTTCTGTCAATCTCACGATGGCGACGACCCTTCTTGAGTAGAACATTAGAATAATAATAATAGCAATATGCAATTGAAGTATATATGAAGAAAATGCCAATATTAAAGATGAAATTTACTATTAAAGTATGAGGTTCTAGGAAAATGTCAGTCAGGCACTCTCTAAAAATCTTACTTTAAACGACATTGAAATATTGAACAAGAGCAGATCGTAAATAAAAGTCTCTGGTTTAGATTGTAAGATATGAGTTGATAGAAATCATTTAGTTTATTAATCTTTGCGAGCATATGACAACAAATGATTTGTGCTGATTCAGCAAAGGTCTGCCCCAGGAGAACACATGGACGAAAGAATTTGCAGTGAGTCACAATGAAATTTGTACTTCTTCTACATAGTTTAACAAACGCAATTTGTAATCAGCATTGTCTCTGGGGACTACGCATACGAATGGACGAACCGACATGAATCACGATCATATCTAGCTATCAACGGTAGCCGAGCTACCACAGCTAACAAGTGCGAAGAGCACCAAAGTTCGGTATATCTATAAAATGTTAATAATATCTATACTATCTGACATTTTATACAGATAATGAGTTCTTTGCATAATGATAAATAAACCCAAAAATTATCTATTTCCAATTAGTTTTGCACAAACGTTTAGCGGGTTAAGTTGGCTTCCACGCGTGTCCCGAATGGCGACCACCTACGTAATCAGCGGTCCAGCACCAGGTGTGCAGCCAGCCTTTGTAGCAACGAGCGCCCAACCAACGCAACTGACCTACATCGATGTAATCGAAGATCCTCGAACCCAGCGCGGCTACAATCGCTGGACAAATGGACATAATGCTCACACGGCAACCGTTGGTAAGTCGCCGGAATGGAAACGCCCAACTGAAAAATTTAAATATGTGACTAAATTCCTGATAAGAAATATGGATATGACTCTCTCTCTTTGTTTCAATTTATAATAATTGAACTTGAATTTTGTTGTTGTTTTTTTGCAAATAATTAATTTTTTCTAACAATTCAAAACATTCCAAAATGAAACGCAAATTATTAAAGTAAATATTAATGTATATATTATATATGGTATGTAGAAATATCAGTTGTATTCAATTTACGCACATCCACTATCACTATCAGGTGACTATTTATGTATTATGTAATATATGTAGTAGAATACTAATTAAAAGTTTATTATTTGATAAACTAATTTACAAGCAATTTCAATGTCTGATAATAAAATAATTTGATTATTTTAGGATTCCTGCTCTTTACTTATGGCGGAATGGATATGGCGCAGGGTCTACAATGGAATTTGGGAACTGGAATTGCCAGCACCAATGAGATCCAATACAGTTGGTTCATTGGCGTCATAATTGGAGCCTTTGTGGCAGCTTTTGCAGTGACCCATATACCAAAGAAATACTTCTATGTGAGTGAGAGAACTTCTGTAAGCCGAACTGCTAATTAATGCTCGTTTCCCTAGCTGCTGGGTGGAGTCATGATGCTCATTGATGGGATCATCTTTGTCAGTGCACCATTCAAGTACGATCCCATAAGAGCCGCTCGGTATGTGGGCGGCGTGGGCATGGGACTGATCACGGTTGCCTTCATCATACACAACTCGGAGGTAACTCTGGGCAATACACGGGGCAAATGGTGTGGCATGGAGCAGTTCGGCCTATCACTCGGCATACTCATTCAGGTGTTGATGGACTCGCAATGGAACGTTTACTCGAGCATTAACATCAATACGGCGCATGGCATCATGGGCATTATCTTCACCGTCTTGGCCACCGGCACCGTGGCAATGTCTGTGGAGTCGCCCATTTTCTACCTGCGCAGCAATAACGAGGATGCGGCGCGTAACTGTCAAACACGGCTTCTAGGCACCATGGTGCCAACGGAAATATATGAGACAATCTTTGCCGAGGCCAAGGCCTACGTGATGGAGGGCAACAGCCGCAGCATTGGCGAAGAGCTCGCGGCATCTGGCATGCCCTTCATAAAGATGCTCTTCAGCCGCTGCCTTCTGGCGTTCGCCTTCTCATATCCGCTCAGCTCTGCCATGCTGAACAGCACGGTGGTCTGGAAGGATACCATGTACAGCTGGCCAATGATTTTGTGGCCCATTTTGCGCTTCATTGGAGTCCTCCTTGCAATCAGCATGGTGGACAAGCTGGGCCGCAAGTTCATTTCGCTGGTGGGACTCCTGTGTATGGCGGCCCTCATGCTCTCTTTGGCTGGCATCTTTACGCACGATCCGAACTTTTCAAGCACATATTACATGGCGGAAGTGTCTCGCGTCTCCCTGGCCTTCCAGATCTTTGCTGGCATATTTGTCATCAGCATGCCAACCTACTTGGGCGAGGCTTTCCCCATGAAGGTGAAGCCTTTCCTAATTGGTTTCATTGTGTGTCTTGAGCAAGTGATTCACATCATTGTGATCGTCACGTTCGGAAAGACCTCTGACTGCTTCTTCCAATACTTTGTTGGTGTGGGCATTATATTGGCAGTCAGCCTGATCATCTTTGCTGTCTTGATGCCCGAAACACGAGGCCTCTCTCTCCGACAGGCTACCGATCGTTTCTGTCGCTTCTATGACGTGATGTCCTACTAAGAAGCAATTTACATTAGGGTCAAAAATGTTTGACGCATTCAAGTCTGTATTCAGCTTGTTCTTGGATAAGCTGAAACTGACCAACACTTCTACATTGACTATTGATTAGCCTTTATATTATTCAAGGCACTTATAAATTATTACTTACTAAATATAACTAAAAATGAAGTTGATTTATGCATCACATATGATTATAATAATATTATAACATTATCAGCTATAATGTACAAAATAAAAATATTAAAAAGTTCCAAGTATATCTGAGATTATTTTATAGAATATTTACATTTGTAGTTAATTTCTTTGCTGATTAATTGGTAACGAAATTAAATAAATAACATTAATATTTATTTCATTTTTTTGAATAGCCAATTTTAGTTTTTTACATACCAAATTTTATCTTTCTAATACACAATCATAAAATCAATCATATTTTCTTTTTTGTCAATTGTTAAATTAAAATCTTTTAATAATACATATATAGATAAATAAATATACATATATTTATATATGTATGAGTAACTCAAGGTAGTATGGTCGTAATTAAAAGCGTAATTTTTCGTGGTATAGCGAGCACAGTCTCTAATGAATCAAAATCAAAACCGGGTTGACCAAGGGGTCGGTGAAGTCCACCAAGCACATGCTGATTACAATATTTATACATTATCTATAATTAGATAATGATAACGAAGTTTTCTTTTTCACATAAATGCGAACAAAGTGACATTTTGAAATCAGTTACGAAGTAGCCTTTATATCGAACGAATCTTAACACACGCGTAATAAATAACTAAACGAACAACAATGACTATCGCCTATATTACCACAGAGAAAGCACCGCCAGCACAGGTTACCTATGTGACTACAGGACCTGCTCCTCTACCACCACCACAAACCACCTATGTTCGGGTGCAGACTCGACGAGTCAAGCAGAAAGGTCATACAGCCACAGCAGGTGAGAGGCAAAATATATACATTAAATATATTAATAATAATAATATATTAGATATAAATAATAATATGTTATGGAAATAATATTTTATAAATACAATATATATAAATTGTAAAATAGCCGAAATTGAGGCAAATCTAGAAATGTCGCTTATATGCAGCAAAAGTGTCTTTTTCGTATATTCAAGAGCTGATATTGCGTTATCATATCTAAATAATTAAGCTATGTAGCTTATATTAATTGTCATTTATTTATATATCGAATATATATAACTATAGATGTATTATATACATAAAAATAGTACGCACATATAGTTTAACAAATGTACAATTCTGTATATTGTTTCACTAGTAAAGAGTGTGCAAAGAAAAAACATTTAAAGAAACACAATAATCAATACAAATTATTCGTAATTTTTTTATCAAAAGTAAAACAAAAAAAATTCCCTCACTTGTCAAAAAATCATATAAGCATATCATGATAGGTTATTTCATATATATATATATATATATATACATATATATATATTTGGGACCGCGAGTGACTCAATAAAATATATCAATGTAAAATATAATGTTTATTTACAATTTACTTTGTGATTATTTTTCAAGGGATATCTATATATACATATGTATATATAAATATAAATTTAAATTTAAATCATATTAATACTATTTTAATTTGTTTTAAATCAATATTTCTCATATCGACAATATTCAAATTATGTAGAATTAACAAGTAGATCAAGAGCTTTTTGGTTTATAATTAATGAATTTTAATTTAATGATTTCTTCAATAATCGATTTGTGTACAAAGATTGTACAAACAGATCTAAAATAGTATACTAATTTGATAACCCCTAATATTCTCTTTAATTTCAAGCAAATTTTGATACTAAATTCAACAATTAATTAATTGACAAAATATATATTTAATACAGGTATTTTGCTGTTTGCATGTGGTGGAATGGATATGGCTCAGGGTCTTGGCTGGAATTTGTTAACGGGACTAGCTAAAACTCCGCAGATGCAGTACAGTTGGTTCATTGGCGTCATTATCGGCGCTGTTGTGGCCGCTTTGTCTATAACCCACGTTCCCAAGTGGGTTTTCTATGTGAGCAGGAAAATGAGATGCACTGAACGAAGTAATAATCGAATCGAATGATTCTATTTTATTCTATTTTAGACATTAGGCGGCCTGATGCAGCTGATTGATGGAATTATCTTTGTGAGCACAAACGAGTATGCTTCATTGGTGGCAGCACGCTATGTGGGCGGAGTTGGCATCGGGCTGCTAACTGTTACCTTCATCATACACAACTCGGAAATCACGATGAGCAACAGCCGTGGATTTTGGTGTGCCTTGGAGCAGTACGGCCTGGCGTTGGGCATTGCCATCCAGGTGATCATGGACACACAGTGGCAAACTGATTCAGATGTCGGCGTCAATTGTGCACATGGCATATTTTTCATAGTATTCTCGTTGGTCGCCACAGCATCTGTGGTCGTATCAATCGAGTCGCCCATCTACTTTCTACGCAAAAACAATGAGGAACAGGCGCTCACACAGCAGAAGATGCTTTTTGCACATGGTGGCAATGCTGAAGTCTATGACGCAGCCCTTGAGGAAGCTAAGCGGTACGTGGCCACCGAAACAAGCCAGAGCACTGGCGCACAATTAGCTGGTTCCTTAATGCCCTTCATCAAAATGCTCTTCTGCCGCTGCCTGGTGCCGCTGACGTTCTCATTGCCCTTGAGCAACTCTATGATCGCAAGCACTTTGGTTACCGAATTCGCCCTTAACTGGCCCATTATAGTGTTTGGCCTACTCCGCTGGTTTGGTACCTTCTTTTCCATGGCTTTTCTAGACACCGTGGGACGGAAGTTCGTTTCGCTCTTGGGTCTGCTGTGCATGGCTGGCTTGATGCTGGGCATGGCGGGCATGTACTCCGGCACGACCAGCCCATTTTACGTTAGCACATACAACATGGGCCAGATCTGTCGCCTGTCCATGGCCTTCCAGTTCTTTGCTGGACTCTATATTTGCTGCACGCCCACCTACCTGGGCGAGGCGTTTCCCCTGAAGGTGAAGGCCATCCTCATTGGCCTGATCATCTGCATCGAGCAAGTGATTCACATCATTGTTATTGTGACATACACAAATAATTTCTACGTATACTTCCTGGCTGTGGGCATTATCCTGGTGGTGTGCCTAATTATCTTTGCCGTGCTGATGCCAGAGACACGCGGCCTATCGCTCCGCCAAGCCACCGAACGCTTCAATCGAGTTCATGATGTCATGGCTCACTAAGCAGCGGCTCATTATTTGATATGAACTCGCATTCTCCTGCAGAGGTTGTATTATCAAGCGAGCAATTACTCACAGAAAATTATGAACTTATTATTGTAGACAATAAATATTACAAACAAATTCTGTTTCGCATTTTAGATTCCCAAAACATTCAAATATACACACGCTTTGTAAGTATCGTAGCCTTCCATGCATTCTATTAATGCATAAATCATATTCGTTCTTTTTATTTAATTGAGGGTATATTGGTTACGTTAATTATTCAATCTGCTATTATTCAGTTATATATCAAAGAAGTAAACTAGAGTACATAATACAACATGAATTCACTTAAGGATTCAACTTTCTTTACACACAATAAATTGAGCTTGTCTTTTGACTTTTCAGTTTATAATTGGACTGTAAACGAGCATCACGCGGTCAGTTACAACCGACGGCAGCATTCATAGTTGGGCGCTTCTCCCATTTGCTAGCAGCTGTTTCATTTTTTCGACTTTTATTACAATTTATGCCTTCTCGAATGCCTTGATGCTGTTAATTTTCACACAACACAGCCAATGAAGACTATTTTTATAAGCTTGCGGTCGTTGCGGTTTTTTTTTCTCTCTTTTTCATTTTTATTATAAACTAATTTATGTCTCCGCTGGATGTGCGAGCGGGATAAACTTCCTCGGTCTTGTGCATGGCGTGGCATTATTCTCAACTCATAGAGCTTTATAGTTTGTTTGGATCATAATGCTAGGCTCTACTAATTTTGACACACTAATTTCGTTTTATTTGTGAAGCTTAAAAGTTGAAAAGTCTTTTCAGATTATGATGCCAACATTTAATGTGTGTTTATTACATGTTCGTGGATCAGATGATTTTTCATGCATAATTTAATATATGCATGGGATTTAGTTTGTTAGAGACAGCTGCTAACTTAGATTAAGTAGAGTTGCGGCTACAGAATGTAATAATTATAAATCTCTTATTATCTATCAGTATGATGAATTTTAATTAAAGAAAAGTTAAATATATATAGCTATTGCAGAAGAAGCTAACTTTATAATTTGCCTCGATCTTAATTTAAAATGAATTATATATTTTTAAAACAATTTCTATGTTTGCATATATCATATATAATATTGAATTAAATAGCTCTTGCTTAAAGTATAGTAAAATATTTTATTTTTGATGGATTAAATTTCCTCTCTTTGACAGCAATTGAAGAGTTGAAGGAAAATAGAATCTCAAGAGCTTTCCGATTGCCTTTGCTAGACTAGACACTGGACAAAGGGGCTTTCGATACAAATGCCTCATGAATCACAATTGAAATGAATTGAAAGACAGATGCCATCGAAGTCACACATTACAGTGCTCAGCAATGCGCATAAAAATTGCATTAAAATAAATACAAGATGCGAACCTAATGAAGGAATGGCAATAAAGGACCATTGCAATAGCAGCAGCAGCTACCAACAGCATTTTCCGAACAACCCAACCATGGCTGGGAAAAGTATTCAATGCCCCTAAATGGCTCACACACATACTTATACGAGCGTTCGTAAATGGATTGATGTTGGCCAAGATGAGGAAATATGTGCTAGCCAATTGAATTAAATTAAATCGAATCGACAAGCTGCAAAATGCGTGCAAAAATGTTGTTAGCTCGATGTTTATCAGCTTTCACAGCATTTGCCAGACGAGGCGCCAAATGAATTAAATGCATGTTCGTGATTTTTACTTCAATTGAAGGCATCGCCAGTGCACATCTCAACGAGGTGACAGGTCAGATAGTCAGTCTCTTAGTCTCTTAGTCTCTTTGCTTCTCCCTCCCTCACACACACACACACACACACACAGTAGTGTAATTGGCCAACGCATAAAGTTCACTCAAATGGAAATAATCGAATAACTTTTGGCTTGGTCCTGTCAACGAAACTGCATTTAATTGACCGAATGTGCGACCACACGGAAGTCAATTGAATAGAAATTGCGTTAAGCTGCAGTAAATTACCTCTGAAGGATCACAGACTCTCCTTAGGATATTCAAGGATTTTATAAAGTTTTTATTCATTTCTTTTAAAAAGTATTGTCTGTCTGGGAATAATCTGACTTACGCTTATTACTAACATTGATATCGAGTTTTACTTACTTGAATTTATGTTTTGTTTTTGGCGTTACTCAAAAATGCAGTAAAATCTAAAAAAAAAAAAAAACAATTTTTTTAAAGAAAATACAAGTTTTTATTTAAGAAATAAATATACAAATAAGATTTAAAAATAATGAATATGGAGATATAAAAATGTCTATAAATTTACATAAAATTTATTATTTATTAAATATTCTTGTTATTTGATTAAAATAATTTTTATAAATTCCTAAGCATATTATTTGTAGTTTGACTGATGCAAAATGTGTGTGTGTTTTCTTATATATATAAAAAATATATATTTATAATTATAATTATTATTATTTTGTTTGGCTTCGCAGATCCATCAATATAACCAACATAACTTTAGAGCCATATAAAGTCGTAAGGAAATATAAAATCGATTACCAAAAACAATTGTATATCAAGTTTCAAAATAAAAGCAAACGTTCTGGCAGTGTCGGCAAATGTAAATAAAAAAAAAAAACAATATTTCTTTACTAAGACAATTGAAGAGAAGCGAAATAAATGCTATTGACTGTGTTTACAGCTGACAGGTGACAGTCGACTGTCGACAGGTAACACAGACTGTATATTGTATTTGCCATGTGTTTGCAAACAAGAGTTTTGCTTACTGCGAAACTTGAAACGAGTTTGAAACGAACATAAAGTATTCTATAAATATAGCAATTAGCAATATCCTGTGCCCTCTGCTCTCGTCGCTTTGTCAGTGCGGGTCACAAAACTTTTTAACTTTGGCTTATTGCGAATCGACAATTTCGCACCTGACGCAAACGAAATGCTGAAAAATGAGCAATGTAAGCCTTGAATGATTGATAGTTGTATCCAATGACTGAGCGAACGACTAAGTGAATGACTGAGTGAGTGAGTGAGTGAGTGAGAGAGTGACGAATTCAGTAAAATGTTGACAGAGTCCATGACCCAACACACACACAGGCACTTTTCACTACAGCTACTACGTCTCCATCTCCATCTACATCTCCATCTGTCAGCTGTCAGTTTCGCACACTGGCAGGCTCTGAACTTGGTATTTTAATTGAGTTTCGAGTTCGAGCTGTGACTGCGAGCTAAGATTTATGCGATATTTTTGCGCCACCTGCTAGGCATTGAATAAAACGCTTCTTAGACCAAAAGTATCTACACTTGGATGCATAGAAGAAGTAATATGATCTATTTCAAGATAAAGTTAACTGACTGACAGGTGTCAAGGTAATTCTATATTTGCATAAATCAAATAGCATAGATAATAAAATACATTTTATGCAATAATTTAATCTACAATAAATTTCAATTCAATTTTTTCTGCATATGCATATAGTCTGGATATCTTTGAGTTGTATAATCATTTGTAATAAAAGTGTATTTCTATTGCGACTTTAGCTTATGCAATAACTCTTCCTGGTTAAGGTGCAAGCTCGTTTAACTTTTATTGAACAAACAGCAGCAGCAGCAGCAGCAGCGGTTGAATTGTTTTTTATGGCTTAAGTGCAACGCTGCGTATGCGCAATGGCTACCCTTGCCCGACCCGACTCGCCTTTAACCTAGTTTGTTTTCGCCGCTGTTAGTTTCTGTAAGCATTAACACCTTTATTACAGTTGTTTTATTTTTCTTTGCTTCGCGCTGTGCTCATTGCATATGCAAATTGGAAAAGTCGAGCAGGGAAATTGTTTGATATGTAAACAGATGGAAAAGTGGGTGAATGCCAAGTCAGTTTAGTCCTTCGACGAAATCAATCGAATCCCATAAAAAATGGAAACAAATGACTAGAGTTGTCTCGCTGATAAGCTGAGCGCATTGCGTATACGCAGCGTTTGCCTATGCCAACAAACAAATAAACGACTGTAAATAAGTTTAAGTGAGCTATAGAAAAGTGAGTGGCTCGCTCGTCGCATTGTTTGTTTCTCGCTGGCTCGACAAACACACAGACAGGCATGTAAATAAACATTTGAAGTGCAAACAGAAATATATATATATATATAAACTGTTTTGATTGCAGGTAAATAATGAGAGTGAAGCCAGCGCTGAGGCTGCTCGTTGCAGCCTCTCTTTATTGATAGCTGTTCATTTATCATGCCGCCAGTTTTATCTATATAGTTTACCCACACTATTCTTTACACCCGATAAGAGCAACAAAAGTCAACGATCTCTGACTCTCCGTGTCACATCGAAGCAACAAAAACTTCTCCCTCTGTCAGCTGATGCAGATATCAAAACGATATTGATGGATGGCTCACTGTTCTATTAATAGACGTCGATGACTATGGAACAGGTAATTGCATGATTTCATACAACCAAATGAACAATGCAAACAAATAAACAAACGGAATGGCAAAAAATGCTATAGTTAACGCTTCACTAGCCCAGCGGATGGTGGATGGAGGTGGGGCCAGGGCGATAGCAGGCATGGGAATCAAATGGCTAAAGTTACTTCCTAGCCCCACTGGGGTGTGACACTATACGATGGGTGTGAGAGAATCGAAAGCTATTTAGATGCTGTAATTTGAATGTAGTTAACGGAAATCCAATGAAAGTAGAATTCTTTGAAAGATAAAAGATACATATATAAAATAATATATTGCTTTATTGAATTGATCTTAGAAATAGTAATATTAGCTCTTATTCCAATTAAATTTATTTAATTTTTTAGTTTTTTTTTTTTTTTTTTTTTAGTTATATGTGAAATATCATCATTATAAATCTATGATAGTTATGTCCAGCTTAATGTAATTTCTGAGTCAATTATATGTACCAACATCTATAATTTAATAATTTCATATTTTCTGTGTTCATTAAATGCCAACACAAATATCGACTTTAATTAATACGAAGAAAATTGAATGGGGTATATAAAAAAAATATTAATGAACTTCAACTTTGAATTTATTCAAGACTTACTTGCTGACGGACATGTTAATTCACATCAATACATTTTTATAATTCAATATACAAAAGAATATAAAGTAATAAAAGCTTATTTAGTCAAGTTAGAGACTTTAGACTCTGCTTAAGATTATCAACTTTACAAACAGATTTCTGTATAATGCATGCCTGATATAAATGTTTGTTTATTATTTATTGTCTAGTAAATGACTTCTTCGGTCCATTACATAAATTTGCCATTCATCGTAATGCCCCTGTTTCATGTTTATATATGGAGTATGAGACCTTTTGATTTAATGCCAGCATCTGCGCATAAATAACAATCAAAGCCAATTCCAGCAATTGTGTCAATTTGGAATTACAATTCGCAACTGGTTATTAATTGATTTCTGGGCTTGGCGTCCAATAAGGCGCAATGTTAAATTAATTATTCAATATTTGTAATCATAAGAGAAAAAGCAGTGAAATTACATACAGCACAATGTCTAAAGTTTGTTGTCATTTCTGTAAGCAACGGCTGGCCTTTTGTTAACTACGGCCTGCCATTTGTTGCTAATGACAGGCCCGTCAAACTCCTACACATGCATCGACATATATAGGGTATACGATGTGTGTGTGTGTGTGTGTGTGTGTGTGTGTGTGTCTGTTTGGTAGTAGCATGACATAAGTAAATGCTTTACCTTTTCTGCTTTTGACTTTGACAAAATGCCGGCACACTTATTATTTAACATGCACAAAGACCAAACAGTTTCAGTGTCTGCACGGCAAATGACATATTCGATTCGATTTATAACCGTATTTCGAAGACTGAAAGACAAAAATGCTGCTATATATATATATATATATATATATAGGAAATATATTTCAACCTCATAGCATAATAGTCTCATTTATAAAGCATAAAAGAATCAATCATAAGAGAATCAAATTATCCTAATGGCTGTTTATTTAATCTGCTTGGTTTTTATTAATGCTGCATATCATTTACAGCAATACAATAAAAGTTAATGGTCAATAGATAATATTAATGATCTGATGAGTCGACTAATAAAGATTAGTGACATTTTAATTACAGCTAAATAAGTTTGGCCATAGATATTGTGTGCTATAAAGGTAAGTTTCGACTAATCGAAAGCCTGTGTGACTCATTGCAGGAAATATAAATATATTAATTTCCAAATATCTATAAAAGTCTATTAGCAAGCAATTAACAATGGAAAATTCATTTGCGTTAAACAAAAAAAAAAAAAAAAAACTATAAAAAATATACAAATTGGCAAACTATGAATTCAACTGCAAAGCAAATGATTTCGCAGCGAATATTTATGAAAATGATTTACCTTCATTTTCTGTTATTTGGCAAAACATATGAAAAATGTGCGCATTCAGCACGAAATGCATGTGTTGAAAAGCAGCAGCGCCAACTATCAGAATATATATCTATATATACACTATATATGTGTTGAGGTTGCTAAATGAACTGGAGATTGCGGGCGCCGTGATTAATGACTTCAAATATATTGCGCTACGTTGAACTGAGGCACAAGCAAAGCGTGCCGGATGAAAGGTTCATTGAAGAAGCTTACCTCGCCAAATGTTAATTGAAAATATTTCTGGGAATTGTATGAACCGACTTTTGACAGCAGCACTTTGTCAGTGCAAAATTATGGCTCTATGGCTCAAGTAGTTTTTCATAATTTCAGTTTACAATTTGCAGCGCCCAAAACTGAAATTTTTCAAAATTACTTTCGAGTTTTTCTACAGAAATTTGTGTTTTGTATATCGAAAATATATTGTGAAAGATAAAAAAAATATTTTATATGGGAGAATTATAAGCTGAAGTTCATAAAAGTCAGGTGAACTTGGCAAAGAATTGCAAAAATTACTTAATCACTTAATCATATTAAACATGTTTGCTTATGTTAATTTTGTTCATTATTGAAGGCAATTTAAAATCAAAATATGTATATTTAATAAAAATCTTAAGAGCAATTTCTAAATATTTATATAAAAACTGGAATCTGGTTTTTGGAAACTGGAACTGCAATCAAGTTGAGTATAGTTTACTATATGTTTGAATTTATTTAAAATTGTAAATAAGAATCAACCAAGCAAGTATAGAAATGATATAGGAGTAGATCTAGTGATATTGGATAACTCTTTGCCTGTTGAGGGTATACAGCGTGCTTGCCGTGGGCAATGTGTTCATATAGTTCATATAGTAGATATTACAGTTTGTATATTGTACATCATATTTTGTTGTTTTCTAGCCGCATTCACTTTTCATTGCCTTTTTAATCCTGGCCCAACCCGGCACAGCCTGGCCAGGCCAGACTGGGTCTGGCTTGCTTTGGTTTGCTCTCATTTTGCTTCTTTTTTTTTCACGCTTATTATGTGTTTTGTGTGCGTTTTTTTTTTTACTTTTTCTTTTTCTACTTTTTTTTTTGTTTTAATGTTGTCAGACAGGATTTTCCACTTTGGTGCAGTTGGCGTTGCCACTGCTGATGCTGCTGCTGCTGCTGCTGCTGTCGTTGCATTGGCGCGTTTTCGCTCAGCTCAGCTCATCATGCAGCTGGAAGCCACATCCGAATACGTTGTTACAGGCAGTGAATCTCAGCCTCAGCCTCAGCTTCAGCCTGAGTCTTTGTTGGCTTGGTTCGCCTGCAATCTGCAGCAGCTGGCGTGGTCATTCGGGCTAATGCCGCTTTTATTCATATTTCTAAGCGCATTATGTGGGCTCTTTTGCTCAAAATATTAGCAAAATTATGTTAATACCCCCGAGGCGGACGTGGTTGAGGTAATCAACTACCCTTCCACAGTTGCCACGGCCCATTACGATGCGTTGCATTATTTTAATAGCCACTGCAATTACGCACATTTGCATAGATAATTATGTACATACATACGTACTTATCTACCCCGACGAACCACACATCCGAGTTGTGACGCAGTCCATTGTCGATAGGCATAATCCTCTTTATTGCGCCTTACGGCTAGGCAAAGCCAAAGCAATTACATGTTAACTTTGCTTAAAGGCCCTACAATTTGTGGTCGATATCGTTTTCGACGCCTCATAAAAAATACAACAATCATTAACAGCCCTATTAATATTGCCTGATTGTATTAACAGCATTTCATGTAGGCCCATAAAAGGCTTTAATGTGAATTTTTAACACCGAATATCATTAATGTTTGATTTAACTATTCGATACCAAGGGATACTTTAGAATCAAATCTGCCAAGATTTACAATCAATCTACAATACCTCAGAAGTGTCAGGTCGAAAATGGCTTTTTATTTGATATCAAGATCATTGAATCATTGAAGAATTTAAAATTAATTAAGTAAACATCTATAAAATGGCTATTAAGAAGCAGTCCATCAACAAAATTAGAAACGATAGGAATTTTCTATAAGCATTAAATGGAAAAAACATGCTAACAAAAATTGATTGAATAAATAGAATAAGAATAACAATAAATTAAAACGACACCGAAACATATTGCAGGGAGATTTAACATTTTTAGCATTAAACATGTGAAGCGCCACTGATTCCTAAAAACTTTCAAAATCATTTATACACAAATATAATTTCGGCACCAATTATAAAATAAACTTACGCTCGCAGTTGACCCCTGGCAGCCTTATCAATTGACTCAACAAACATAGAAAAAGACAAAAATAAAAACAAAGCCAAAAAGAGGAAGAGAAAAAAAAGACTAATATTTAAATAGAATTCTAACTAATTAGTGGCTGTCAAGTTCTGCATCTAAACTGTATTAATATGTACAACCATACATATGTTAATTGACACTTCTTATTAAAATATACATAACAAGCTGTTGCTGTTGCTATTTGTGTTATTAAATATTTATATACGACAATATGCAACCGGTTAAAAACGCGCTAGAAACGCGCGCGACGCAATTAAACGGCGCCAAAAACGCGCTCATCGTTGACATCGCTTGTGGCACTTTTTACGACTATATTCAAATGTGTCTGCATAATAATAATGCCCCTATGAGCATTAGCCATTATTGCTAATGAGTCGCGCTTGTATTGGACTGCTGCTGGAGCTGGGGGCTAGGCAACTGGAGCTGGTTAATAGCAAATGCAAATGAGCGCCAGTTGCAGACACACAATGCTCGTTGCTTGTCAAGCTTGTTAGCCAATTAGCTGTAACAGTATTTGAGTGTGTGTGTGTGTGGCACCCAGTTCTGAGGACAGTCTGATTGATTGCCCATCCCAAGCACAGTTCTCTTGTCCATTCATCAAATAATGCTCTTGCCATAAGCCAAAAGCCATAATCCAACAGCCGAAAGTCAGTCTGTGCAAGGCTGAGCAGATTCTCTGCTTTATGCTGGCCAAGCTACAAAACCAGTTCCATATCTTCCAGACGTAAAACTAACGAAAGCAGCCGAAAATGGTGTGGAGAAAATTTTTGCAGTCAAAACAATTAGACAGCTCGGCGTGGTCCAAACAACTTGTTGCGGCCGACTATAGACAGTCGAATTGCCGGAAAAGCTGTTGTCAGGCTTAAGAACTCGAGTCGACTCTGATTGGGTTTGGCTGCAGCAGGCTCTCCCCGGACTGTTCCGCTGTGGTTGGGTCAGTTGCAGCGTGAAAAGTCAAAAGTAAAAAGTGTGTAATTAAATGCGTTTCTATGTGCCCCACGGGAAATGCAACAAGCGCAACGAAAGAATGGATAAATTCTATCAACGAACGAACTTTAAATGCTCTTTCAATTTCTGCCAAATCTTAGCTAGAATATTAAATATAACTACTGTTTAGCTAGTAGTCATTAAAATATCAATTTATATAAATGAAAGTGTAAACAAAAATTGAATTAAATTTTAATTACATTTTTTTATCATATTATTTTAATATCATAGATACAATTTTTTAATTCATATATAACTTTATAACTTTAGTTTTTAATGGAATTTATAATCGATTGCTTAATAGTAGAAAATTCAGATTATAATTTTATTGCACCTTCAAATTGCTCTCTAATCTACAATAATTCAATTAACGTCAATCAAGTTGCCAACTTCTTTGGATTGCTAATGGAGCCTGACTGAGTGTGCGGCAGAGTACAAACAACAACAATTAACATAAATTGCGTACGCGATGCGGCTCATTGACTTTCCGAAAGGGGTTCCCATAGTTTGGTCTGGGTTCGCATTTGGGACAGCTGCCCGTCAATCATTCGCACAAATGAACTCTGACATTTCGGTGGAGAAGGCGGAGTCAGAGGCGGAGGCGCAGGCGGAGGCATTGCCGCATTGGTTAAGCAAATACAAAAGTTGCGACGCACCTGCCGCAATGACAAACAGTTTGGTTTTGCTTTGGGCGCGATAAGCATCGTCATAACAACAAAAGATTAACACGCCGGAAAAGCACGGCGACCCGACGGCCACACAGGTCAGATTAGGGACTCTGATGCAACGAAAATTGCCACACACGCAACGAACAGAAGCTACAAGAGGGAGTGTGGAGAGAGAGAGAGAGAGAGAGAGAGAAAGGGAGAAAGGGAAAGGTTGGTGAGTGACACCAGGTAGGCAAGATATGCCGGCGGTTTCTGTTGATGTCGCTACGACAAGGATGCATGCAGCCGCCAGCTAACCACAATTCTTTAAGATCGAGTTACATCATATAACAACCGACACCCAAGTGTCATTCCACCCGGAGAAGATCTAAGATAATCTTTTACTTTGATATACGCACCTTATAACTGGCAAGTGTGCCGGCCTTGCTGTTGTACTACTTAAGTATAGCTATTTGTTTATCTTAAGTATTTGCGGCGAACTTCACTTTCCTTTTTTTATGTTAGCCTGAAATGTTAGTGGAAATAATAAACTCAATTAACCCGGCGAATGGAGTAATAAAAAAGATCACGATCGTCTCTCTCCAACGCTGGCCATAAATCATTTAATCAATGCCTGTCCATAAAAAGCCGCCTATTGTGCGTGCTGAGGGGCAAGCGCGCGCGCGTTATAGCAGTGAAGGCCAAACAAATTCCAGAATACCCAAACCGTTGATGAATCCACCTCCAACTTGGAGTCCCACTCTACACTCATCCGTGTTGCCGGCTGCCCACACGTCGCGCGCGCCGCTCAGCTGGTTGGGCAAGCGCCAATGCACTTTACGTTATTAATAACAAGTTCACACACACAAACAAACACACAGGCATATATAAATATATATTCACATATGTTTGCGTATTTATTTTGAAAAGCCCGCGGCAATTGTAAATGCATTTATTGTGATGCCACAAACAAACGCATTGACAACTGACAGCAAGAGCGCGGGAAGACAGGCATTTTGCTAACCGTTTTGCAAACTAATCACTTATTATTACTCTTGGTTTTGGCGCAATATCTGCTACCCCACATACTTTTTTTTGTATTGTAGTTTTATGGTTGCGACTCGCGACAAGAAAACGAATGTTTTTGTACTGTGTGCGTTCCGTAGAGACTTCCGCGCCACAACCGTCACGTTCGATGTTTTGCCAGCGACTGACTTACAGTTGGCGATGTATTTGATTTTTGCGCGGTTGATATCGATATGTTTCTTTTCGATAAATATATTTCGATAATATTCTGATTATGTTACCCGTCGACTATGTTAACTCTAACATATTTCTAAAAACCAAGCCTTTTCGACTTAAAATGTTATTGCCATTAGGACTGAATCATTATAATTGAATTTCAATTATATGAAATAGAATTCCATTTAAACACTACTTAAGCTACTAATTTCATAACTTCAATGAATATAACATTAAACATATCCTAGATGAAAAATCACATTTTAGTATGTTTTTCAGTTTAATGGTTTATTAAATTTCAGAAAATATTTGACTTATTCAATTAAAATATTATGAAGGAGTAGAAAATATTTAAGTAAAGTTTAGAAATGTAGCAAAGAGAACACAACGTTATTTGCCAATTAAATTATGTAGTTGTTCATTTGATTTTGGGTGGTTCTCAGGGCTGTCTTAAATTTAATACACATATGAACATTAAGAAACCTCATGCAAAAGATTAAGGCTATAGTTTGGAATTCACTTTCTAGTTAAAAGTTGGACAAAATCAAACAAATACACATAAGGCATATGGCAACAGTTCTCCAGCATTTTTGCATATAACTTTTAGACATTGATGTATACCTAATTATATATACAGCACGTGCCTAAAGAAGTTGCCATAAGCAACACATCAATTAAGGCAAGTGTAAGTTTCAAATTATTTGGTTTATGTAAAAAAACGTAAATTGAAAAATAAACTAAAAACAGTAGCTAAATCGATTAAATCGAACATACCAAGAGGAAAGATAGAGGAAGATCTTAAGGACCAGACACTATCCAGCGTTGGGCGAAAGACAACGTTGGATGATGCGGAAATTCCATTGATATGGTCGAAAAGGCCACGAAATGTGGTGCGAGTAAATGTTATCCAAAAGGTAGAAAAATGCGAATTAAAATTCCTAATCCGATGTGAAATGAATGCTGAAGTGAAGTACGAAGGGACGCGTTTCCGAAATATCCAATATCCTTGCATATCCTGTCCATGCGCATTAGTTCATTAACTTCGACATAATTAAAGATACCTCAACCACAAAATTATATCCAAATTGAAACACACTTAAGCCCAAAAGACGTAACGCTGTTTTTAACCAGGTTCCAAATAGCAAGTAAGCAAACGGCGTAAGAATGAAAATCAGCTTTTCCATCTTTATAGCGCGATCGACGTGGGTTACTGTATCCCACGTTGTCCTAGTGATTTTTTTTTTCATTTTCTTTCGCGTAGAAAATGCCTAAAGTCCGAATCCTTTTATATCTAATATCCAAATCCTTTTGTATCCTGATACCATTACATAAACAACACGATATCCGAATTGCCTGCCTCCTCTAATTAAATCCAAAATCATTTTTATCCTTTCCACTTCACACTTCACTCCATCATCAACATCAAAATTATCCTTCCTCCTCATCCTTATCCTTCCTCATTATCCTCCTCCTTCTCCAATTATCCTCATTATACTCCAAACATAAACGCGCAAAATGGGGAAGAGAAGAAAATAAAATGATATATTAATAATTTGTTAATGGATACTCCATAAAAATGTTTGTGTTTTGATTTTCTTTACACATATTTATTCTGAATAGTGGGATCTTATTGTTTCTGTTGTTTGTTGTTAAGTTTGATAAGATCAACTCTATTAAATTATGTTTTATAAATTCAACCAATTGTAAAACAAGGAATGTGTTAAAAGAGAATTCCTTGAAATATAATTATGGTGAAAACTTAACTTGTCAAATGTGTATTTGTATGAATTTATTAATTTAAAAGAATTTCTCTGTTTTAAAAGGAAAAGCAAGTGTTGATAGTGTTCATAAATTTCGGATTCTCATGTGGATTGCTCCAGTCTTGATAAAAAGAATTTGTTCTTTTTCTTGATATTGATATTGATAGTGATCGATTGATTGACAGCAGCAGAATTTGAATACATATATATAGTTAGTGGGGTCAGGAGGTTCTTGATAGTTTTCTTGCTTTTCCTAATTTTTCCTGCTCATAAGAAATATTAATATTAATGGATTATGATTGTATAATTTAGTAATTAGAGCGTGAGCGAGACCTGGAATAGGATTGACGACGCACCGGCGAATATGTTGGTGTACCACGACGACGAGGTCGCGAAGAAAACGAGCGCGAACGTGATCTGAAAATTGGATTTGAATTAGATATTAATATTATCGACTAATATATCTTTACCATATTCACGGTAATTAAAATATTTAGCTTCTCTCAATTCTTTGGTCAAACTGTTTTTCACTTACCTATCGCGATATTCACGACTGCCACCGCCTCCACCACCGCCACGGTCATTATCTCCACTATCCTCACGAACCCGTATGTAGGCCACCTCACCCTAAAATGCATGCATAATTATAGTAATATTTGCAATGTATTAATCATATTAAGCGACTGTATTATTTACCTCATGTGAACGAAAACGTGAGTCGTCCAACTTCTTAATGGCATACTTCATATCCTCGTGTCGTAAGAACTCCACGACGCCTGACCCGTCTTTGTATGTATCAGCAAAGCAAACATCACCAGCTTCACGCATATGGTCCTTCAGGTCCTGCCACGAGCCTGATCCTGGCAAGCCAGTAACCATGACACGGTACTGAGAGCGTTTTGCTGGTGGTCCTCGTCCACCCATGCGACCGCCTCCATCGCGACTGCGATCGTTGCGATTGTTCCCACGATAGCTTCCCGGGCCTCCGCCGCGAGGGAACTCAACTCGCAGACGATAGCCGTCGTAGTCATACCCATCACGAGCCTTGACTGCATCATCAGCATCGCTATTGACCACATAATATCCAAAATATCTCTAGTTTAACGCTGCTGCTTTTTTTTTTTTATAAATTTGATTGAGAATTGTTTGCACTACTTACCGCGCGTCTTCGAACTCGACAAATGCAAATGGCGGACCACGCCGATTCTTTAGATCAACAAATGTGACTTTTCCGAACTTGTGGAAAAGGTCCTGTATGTCCTTGGTACGAATATCTGGTGGCAAATTGCCAACATAAATGCGACACTCGTTGCGTGAGCCCATTTGGTAATTTTTATCGTTTGAAAGATGAATTAAAGTACAATTTTTTTCTCAGAACTTTATCTGTCACGCAATTACGCACACAAGGAAATTTTATATACACACAATGCGATGGCGTTTCAAGCTTGCATTTACGTGTTATCGACAAAATTATTGTCGATTAGGTTGGCAGCACCAAAAAAGCAAGGTTTAGTATTATCAATTTAGGCCAAATTTAGTATCATTTACCCAGGGTATTGCGGCGTCTGCAACTAAACAACTTATTGTTGCCACAAAAAAAATGAAAAGATGCCTAAATCCAGCTAAAGTAAAGCACAAGACAAATCTGAATTATAAATACTGTAAAACATATTAAAAATATGTGGTTGTGATTCACGTTGGACTGTATAAAGTTGTCTGTTGAATCCAGCAGACAACAGCCTTGATTATCAACGGGTGTGTGTATCTTTGTGTGTGTGTGTGCTTGTGTGTATTGTGTGTATATAAACAAAGTGCGAACGCGGGAAGCGGTTGCAATTTTTTTTTTCGCTAGCTTCTAAAACTTGGACAACAACACAGAAAATGTCCAATGTGCGGTGCATAAATTTTTGGGATTTGTGCCGCATTTGCACCGCAAGCAGCGAACAGAAAATTAATATTTACTCGAGTGATGGACGCGCGAAAAATTTAAGCCAGAAAATATCAGAATGTCTGCCAGTGCAAGTGAGTATCAATCAAAACGAAATAGCTAAATATATTAATCACACTAATAATTATTTGTTTTACCAATCCACAGATAGACGAAAAGGATCGACTGCCCAAAATGATATGTGCTCACTGTGCGCAGCAAGTGGAACAAATATACGAAATGCGCAATATATCAAGAAACTCGCAGACAATACTCAACAACTGGCTGAACCATCGGACGCTTCAGAGCGAGGAGAAAGTGTTCATTAAGGATGCCATCAATGACACTGGGAAGAGTCTCAGCGTAGTTGGGTCAACGACATCTGGAGGGCTTGTCGCAAGTAACAGCAACAACACCAGTCAACAGCCCAACGATCTGCTTAGCAGCATCATGCAGGCAGTTGGCATGCAGGTCCAGCAGCAGCAACAACAGCCCCAACAACAGCAATATACAATAACAGTGGATAGTCATACGCCGGCGCAGCCTTTGCAGCATTCACATTCCCAGTCTGATGTCAAGAGCGAAAAGCAAAAGTATGTTTTTACTTGCAAGAAAAATAATATATTTAATTTAATTTTCCATTGCAGCACTTTGGAAGAGTTCATAAGACTCAAGCCGGACATCAAAATTACGCCGCTGGGCAAAAAGGACAGTGGGCATAGCAGCACCATATCGAATATCAAACAGCAGCAGCAACAACAGCCGCAGCTGCAGCAACAGCCACAGCAACAGTCACAGCAAACTGTACAGCTGCAGGCGCAGACGATAACAGCGATGCCTGCGCCTGCTGCTCAGCTACAGTTGCAACCACAGCAGATTAACGACATCAATGTTCTGCTGCAGCAACAGGCACTGTGGCAGCAGATTCAACAGTTGCAGGCGCAGTCACAGCTGACCAGCGGTGGCGATGATGCCACGGATAGCAAGAAACCGAAATTAAACTTTGTACTATCGTCACCAGCTACAGCTCCACAATTTACTGGAAGCTTGCCACAGTTTACCAATGTGGGTGGGGCACAGCCACAAATTCAGTTGCAACTGTTGCCTGGCGGTGCAAGTTCAACCACAAACAACTCAACAGCCAGCATTGCAACAGCCCAGCCCGCGCAGCAGCTCAATGCAGCTGCTCTGTTGTCCCTCACAGGCACTCAGCTAGTTGGTGGCAGTAGTGCCGCTAATATGCTCTCTCCAAATAAATGCTTCTTGCCCATAACTATACGTGATGAAAACTCGGACCAGCAGATTGTGGCGCACATCGACACAAAGAATCTGGTACTGCCCACTACATATCAGGTGCAAATGAAGGTGAGCATTAATTAAATAATTTATTTGATATATTTATTAATACTGAATGCATAATTAACATATTCGAATTGCAGCTTCAGCCACAATTGGCCACCGCGGATGGTCAGCCCATCATGCAGTTGACACCAACTTCCATTCCAGCCACATTGCAGTTGACGCCTCAGACTTTGGGTAATGCAACGACGTTTCAAGCAGCGGCAACAACGCATCATCAGAATCAGTTCCTTGTGACACAGCCGCAACAGCAGCCACATCAACAACAACAACAACAACAACAACAACAGCAGCAGCAACAGCAGCAACAGCAACATTCACACCAGCAACAACATTCGCGCCAGCAACCTCAGCAACAACTAGCGCCTGGCACAGCACAAGTAACTTCGCAGCAAATCATTCGATCTCCCCATGTAAATGGCCCGACTCCACAAGTGGTGATTCGGAACGTAAGCGCAGAACAAAGCAGCGCTTTGAATAGCAGTGGTGAACATTCGGTGACATTCAAGATGCCTTCTCCACGACAGCTGCAGCAGCAGGCTCAACAGCAGCAGATTAAATATAAGGCCACAACGCCCAGTGCTTCTCTAGTTGCAGTTCCTTCTACTGTTCCTTCCAGCAATACGCTCCAGACAGAGTTTAAGCGTGCGACACCAATAAAACAGCCGCCACCTCAAGCAGGGCCAAACAACGTGGCTGGGTTGCAGCGACTTTCATCGAATACAACCATCACTAAATTGCCCAAGCAACAACATCCTGTTGCTAGCCATAAATTGCCACTGATTAACAAACAAAATATAACTATTAGTCGCATATCCACACAGCCACTCCCAAAGCCAGAGGCAAAGCCGACGGCAACAACACAGGCACAAGTACAGGGACAGGCACAGGTACAAACACAAGTGCAAGCACAGCCACAAGTGCAGGCACAGGCACAGGCACAAGTACAGGCTCAGGCACAGTTGCAACTGCCCAAATCAGAGCCAGCGCCAACACCACCAGCTCTGGCGCTGCAACAGTTGCCTCAGCCACCAATTACCACTATTCTCAACCAACGAAAAATCAATCGTAAGCCGCCCGAGCAGAATCAGAAATCGAAAGCCGCTCGATCTGCGACCCAAATTTTGCCAGTGCCTACAGCGGCACAGACAACACAGCCGCAGGGGCAAGCGCAGCTTCCACAACAACAGCAGCAGCAGCAGTTAACTAGCAGTTTGACTGCTGAGCCTCCCACAGCGACGCCTGTGAATGCACTTACCTGTCCCACCTGTAAACGCGAGTTCAAGAAGAAGGAGCATCTAACACAGCACGTCAAACTTCACGAGGGGCTTCGCCCCTTTAAATGCACCGAAGAAGGCTGCGACAAGGCCTTCAGTCGGAAAGAACACTTGTCTCGCCATCTCGTCTCCCACTCTGGCCAGAAGATGTTCACCTGCGAGGAGTGCAAGAAGCCATTCTCGCGGAAGGATAATCTCAACAAGCATAAGCGGTGAGTACATTAAATGATTAACTTTTTATATTAATATTTTTGTATTAACGTATTTGCATTAATGATTTTTATTATCCCTAACTTACTTTTTTTTTGCAGAACTCACAACATTCAGTCCGGCGAGACTCGACTGCACAGCTGTGACATCTGCAATAAGAACTTCGCATCGAAGCAACACTACGAGAAGCATCGCGAGATGCACAAAAAGTCACGTGCCGGGAACGCAGCTTCGACCACACAGGCGCACACAGGTAGCGCTAAGGTAAAATGCAATTAATTTAATTTGCTTACCACACAGACTAATTAGCACTAACGCATTGTAGAATCAGTATGAAGTTAAACAAGAATCCTCAAGTGCCGCACAAACGCAACAGCGTCAATCTCAAATGCAAATCCAACAGCAACCGCAACAGCAACAGCAACAGCAGCAGCAACAGCAACAGCAACAGCAGCAGCAGCATCCACAAATTATGCATGTTGATTTGGATGGCAATACAATAACAATAACTCAGGCAGCCGATTCCTCTATGCCATCTCTCGCGAACTTTGTTCAGCTGGGGCTATCGCAATTCCATAATGGCAGCGGGTCATCAAACCAAATAGTTTGTAAGCTTGAAAAGTAGATGCAGATTTGGTTTAACTAAAGTAGCGCGACTCCTCATCTAGTCCATGGGTTCTACTGCCAGTTTCCTTACCAGAACAAATGTTGACGCTTTCTCATTGTGTTTTATTTCTATGGTATATTTATCCCTTTACAATTTTAATTTTTTTAAAAAAGATTTTCTGTTCTATTGGTGCAATATTCACGTTCGTTTTATATTAGTTGTAATTGTATATATATTTATATATTTGTTTGTTTATTATGTCGTTCCTTTTCTTATTTATTTGTCAATTATTTCTTTCGCAATTTATTTCCAAAATGAGTTTTATTTGTTTCATAAATTATTTATTTAATTATACATAACTAAGCGCTAGGACTTGCCAATATTAGAGTTAAATATTTCGAAATGTAAGGCCCATTTTATTAGCATTTAGATGTAAATATTTATTAAACGCAAATACATAAACTAGTAGCCGTAAACGTATTTGTAATACTAAAATCTTTGTAATGCCCACACCTGTTAGGTGGCAATGGAAATGAAAATGGAATTCCCCATTTTAAAATAACCAAATCGAAAATGAAAATAAATGCTATTGTTTCATTTAAGGAATAGTTATTTTATTTGTTTGGAGCGCTCTGTGCTCTGTGCTCGATGCGCAATACAACAGATGCCAGCCGTCGTTGTTTAAACAATTTGTTCAAATTCTTTTTGTGTTTAATTTGTGGACTGAAAATGTGAACTAGAAAAGAAAAAAGAAGAAAAATAGTTTTCTCGCCATCCTTAAATCATTTAATCGTTTTCTTTTCCACGAAACGCAACGATTGCAGGCAAACTAAATACAATTGGCAGATGCAGCTTGGAGCACGTTTCCAACTAAATATTACGCAAACACATTCTGAAAATTTCAAATGAAACGAATTCGAAACCAAAAATTAACATTTAATAGGATTTATGATCGTTAAACTAAATAATGTTATCTTTTATTTTTTTTTTATTATTATTATTATTATTATTTTTAATACTTTGAATGGGATGTGAGGTGGCCAAATTCTTGTGCAGCTTATATTTGAAGTAGAATAAATAAATTTCAAATTCTTTGGCTTGATTAGACATAACAGAAATGGAAATACATTAAAATTAGCAACTACATTCTACATTCTACATTCAACATAAATTCGATTGGATAATAATAAGGATTTTCGAATGGTGCAGCAATGAAGCAATCCAGGCAGGCGCAGTGCAAAAGGCGTCGTAGCAGGACGAATCAATATACTCCAAATGTGGGACTGTAAACTGAATGATTTCAATTTGGATTTACAAATATAGATTTAGCTTCCGTGTGAATAGTGCATGTAACTAAGTGCAAATACATTGTTAGATGAGAGAGAGAGAGAGAGAGAGCAGAACAAACCAAACCAAACTAAACAAAGCCAAGCAAAACAAAACACAACAGAACAAAACAAACCGAAACAAAACCCAAGCGCTGCACCAAATATACCAGAACTAAACAGATTTATAGAGAAGAAAAAGAATGCAGCGCTAACCTTAAGGCTCGTTTATCAGGTCTGCAGCTGCCCTCAATCGTAACTCAATGAGAATTGGGTTATCTTTTGGACATCGCCCCACACCTGAATTGACTGTATGTCGGATAAGGAAAAGAGCGTTTCGAATTTCGTAACGAAATTGTGACCCTGTCCACGCACTTGGTAAACGAATATGGTGGAATTATCGTAATCAAATTGAAACTCAAGCGAAAAGGTTGACTCTGTGAACGAATAGTGAAGTACGGCATCGATGCCATCATCTATAATACTGGATATGCTTGGCATTGTCATGTCGTTTTTACCATCGAATATATTTAGATATTTCTCCTGATGCGAGTCGCTCCACTCGCCATTGATCTTGTAGTTCTCGACGATCGTCTGTGCGGGTACTCTAACTTTAAAATGATATGTGATGTTGTCTGTGCAGCTGGGACTATTTACGAAGTTAATGGAAAACCTGTAAGTGAAAGAGAAAAAAACCCCATAGCGTATTTAGTTACAAATTAACAAGCAAATATATAGTGTATATTGACTAAGCTGTAACAGGTGTGAAATTTCTATATATGTATATGTAATATATAATTAGTTCCTAGATATCTATACACTCTTGACTTTGGTCGGATTAGTGCGCCGCGTAGGTGTGAAGCACGTGCAACACATTCATAATCTACATCTACAATATATTTTGTTTCCAACCGGTATTCTGAAATGCCTAACGATTCATTGTAAATACGTTAGTGTCTCGTTCGTGGATGGCAAAGTTTTTGCTTTTTTTACTGATCTTGCACATTGGCAACGCTCAACTCTTTGAATGTTTGTCACATTCTTCAAATAACACTTAATTCTTAAACGTGTTCCTGACGTGCTATATTGGATCATATATTGGCTTTATATTGCTTCTATTGAAGTTGGAGACAATTTGAAATTGAAAATTGAAATTTGTTCGATAAAGTGCTAGGTATTTTTTTCACATCCACTGGAAGTCATGACAAATCTGGAACTACTATATCTTTTGTCACATACACTCTATTATTTATGACACCACTATATATATATATATATATATAATGTAAAATAAGAGACAATTCTTAATCTAACATAGCCAATATATTTGTACTCTAGACTTGTTTTAAAAGATCAGTTCAAAGAGAATGACATTTTAAAATTATGCAGGCATCTTGTGTTAATGAAATCAAGAAAGAAAGTCTATTTTTAGTCATGTGAAGATAAGATTTCATAATTCTGTGCGTTTTTGATTTGCAATATAAGCATTTGAGAACAGATTTTAAAAATACCAATTAGTTATACGAGTTATTGGATACATATTTCTGATGTAAATAAAATTAAAACTTATGACTATCATATACTCAATATACTCAATAATGTACAATTCACGTTAAAATTTGAAGAGTTTATACGTAAACGAGCTATCAAGAGAAGTATCTTATCTTTAGTAGGGATCTACGTAGTTTGTTTTCAAATATTAGTCATGTATCTAACGTATCATTATAAGGCTAACGTATTCAAGTCAAGAAAACTTAACAATCAATGTTCGTGTTATCATCGGAACGAGATAACGATATTGATACCCATTGTAAATAAATGCCAATGTCATGCCTTACAACAGAGAGCCGGATCCAAGCTGTGTAAACTCCCAAGCTCCGCACATATGATGAAATAGGTAGAATTAAGATTTATTGACATCATTTGCTCAATGACCATCGAGTTGAAGAATGGGCAAAATGAACGCGTTTGCTCACCCGCAAGCTGACCTGTTGATTGGCCATCACAGCTCGCATATTTATTTATGATTATTTTTTTATTTATTATCTGATACTTCGCATTCTATTCATTTGTGTATTCTCTGTTTCGCAAAGATTTCTTTTTATTGTTGTCTCCAGCGCAGCATCCCAGCCGGCGCGTGGCTAATGATGCTTTATTTATTTTTTTTGGTGTTGGTGATGTCATTGATTGTGGGAGAGAGAACTGATATAGAAGTGCCAAGAGCATATGTCGTAAATAATTTATGCTGCAAGATGGCACATCAATTAGATCCTAATACATTTAGGCTAATAAACAAATAAACAGTCTTAATTCCGCTGAATTCTGCGCCAAAAATGTATATGTGTCAATTTATAAAAATAAAAACTAATAATGCGCCTAAAATATTTCGCACAAGTGTATGTATGTACATTTGCTCTATAAACCCAATTTGAAATGCCTCTTTAAGTGGAATTTCGTCAAAGCTACTAAAAATGTTTGCACGCAAGTTTCGTAATGGCAGTTCTTAGAAAAAATTAGGTTGCTTAAAGGGCCCCATCGATTTTCTAAAACAAAATAAAAAACTATTCTTAGGTATTTGGCATGGGTTAACCTACTGTTCTGGTTCCTGCAGCAGACTTCCTCGAATGCCCAGCTTACTCATCCTGTCCGATTCGTTGGGGTTTGTCGGAAGCACAACCAAATATTTAACTTCAGCCATTGTAGAACTTTACTTTATTATATTGAAGAGTGATATTAAAATTTATGTATGCAGCTGTTAGACACGTTTAAACAATTAGACCGAACACAAATTCAAAAATTCAACGTATGTATATAAGGCAATAAATTGAAATTTCATTCAACAAAAGTGTAAACAAATTTCGTCTTCGCTTCGCTTTGCTTTGCTTTTCGTCGTTGCTAACGGTTACAGGTTAACCGTGAGGTCTTTACAGTTCGCCTGCTCGAATAATACTGTTCGGCTGTAATCAAGCAGCCGCAGCAGACGTCTCACAACAAAAATAGCAAGTCAAAGATCGCACGAGGACGTGACGTCACAGTCAAAGTACTTTTCACTAAATACGAAGTATACATTTGTATTCTCATTTACATATAACAGTAGAAGAATCTAACTAAGCTCTCACAGTCACTGCTACAGCCATCGACCCACGTTCTTGCCGCCTCACCGAGTGAGTCAATACTGGCTGAAAATGTTCGGCATTCTCACATTCCATAGACGAAAGCAACAGCGCACCGACTTCCAAACACTCTCGTATAAATATAAATTATCTTATCGGTAAGATATGGGTAACATAATTTAATTTACTTCCACGTATTTATTGGCTAATTTTTACATATTGTTGAATAACTAGAAGGCGTACAAAATTGATTCAAGATGCCAGTTGTTCATACTATCTGAAAGCTGTTTAAATATATAATCTGTAAACATTTGAGTTTGGCCATAAATAAATGCACTCAGCGATCGTTTAGATTAACGCAAATGTTGTTTTGTTCAATAATAAATTATTGGCTACATCGTAGTCTATTTTTAGGCAGGGAAATATAATTAAAATACACACAAAAGATCATTATCGAAATAAGGCTACAAATAAATTATACAGAAATGAATTATTAAAAAGAAAAACATGCTTAAAATATAAAAAATTTAAAGTAATAACTTGTTATTTAATTTCATTGCACGATCGTTAAACAAGTATTTTGTCTTATTATTTAAACATTGTAAACAGTATATTTACTAAACAATTACTATAGCTTGGTTAGTATTTTTCTTTAGGAATTCGATATTAAATATTTTTCAGTAACTGGTCACACAGTCAAGTACCCAAGTCGAGCTAACAAGTTGGCTGCTAAGCTAACGTAAGCATCAAACAAAAAAACTAAATTTTAAATAAAACTATTCAAATCAACGTGCAAAATGAACACGTCACAAATAGTCGTAATGATATGCTTCATAGTCGGCGTCGTACAAACGGCGCTGGCGCTTAAAGAGGACGATTGTGAAGGTATGTACGCCTTCTATATTAGAAGTGGACCGTTGATGGCCACGTAAGTACAAAATGCTGTAGAACACATTTTCACCGTATACAATTACAGTTTGTGTGAAAACTGTTAAACGTTTTGCCGACACATTGGACGATGTGACAAAAAAGGACTACAAATTAATTGAAACTGCATTTAAGAAATACTGCAAGACACAGAAAAACAAGGAACATAGATTCGTGAGTAGCCCAAGGCCAATTTGCCGGCAAACAGGTTGACATCTAATAAATAAAAAAAAAACGTCTGTTATATTTTTATTCCACGCAGTGTTACTACCTTGGTGGTCTTGAGGAGTCGGCTACAGGTATATTGAATGAACTCAGCAAACCCTTGAGCTGGTCAATGCCAGCGGAGAAAGTATGTGAGAAACTGAAGAAAAAGGATGCCCAAATATGCGATTTACGTTATGGTATGTGATTAAACATTGAACATTCAATATGTGACATGTTATGCCTTACTTGGATTACTAATTTGCAGAGAAACAAATTGATTTGAACAACGTGGACCTCAAGAAACTTAAAGTGCGCGATCTGAAGAAGATCCTTAATGATTGGGACGAGAGTTGTGACGGTTGTCTGGAGAAATCCGATTTCATTAAGCGCATCGAGGAGCTTAAGCCTAAATATTCACACAATGAACTGTAAATAAATTTACTTAGCTACTTACAAGACACGCCCACTCAATACAACAATACACACCCATACACATATATTTTAGTTAATTTACAATTTTGATAGACTTTGAGAGAAATAAATATCTATTTTAAAGTATAAAATGGAGAACCAGAAAATGTGAGAGAAGATACACAATAAACCCACAATGACCTTGTACACTTTTTCATATATAATAATTGTTTTATTCATGTGTTAACAATATTATTATTTTTCAATACAAAATTAACGTACAAATTACAGCAGATTGGACAGTGATTTAGAATGATATAAGGATTAAGTATTTCGATTGCACTTACAACGAACCCCACATAATTTGTTTTTTGCTTAACTTGAATTCGTATATGCCAAATGGGGAGCGTATTATTAAATAATTTAATTAAAATTATTAGTTAAACATATGAGCTAATTACGAACAAAAGCAGTTTTATTTTAGTTAATTATCAACTAACAAATATGATAGATCTAAATGATCTAAAGCCACGACTGGCTCAAATCGATCTGAGTCCGATCAACGACGATACGGCTGCTTGTTGTACCGCCCACGTTCGCTCTCCTCGGCCAGATTCGCGTACTCACTGTAGACGACACACCAGCAATATGTGAGTATAGCTGCGAATAGGTAAACATACATGCATACATTAAACAGAATCAAAATATAGCAAAATATATGTATTACAAAATAAAATTGATCTATTTTTGAATGGGGAATTGTGCTCTTAGCGCAGCCAATCAACAAACGGCTAGATCTGACTGTAAAAAGGCTAAATAACTGTCCCGCATATTTACAGCATAGCATACTTTCGGGCGCGCATAGAAAATAGTGCTCACAACAAATCTTAGCATTGTCTATTCAAATACGGGAAACTATTTATGTAAGAAATAGTTAATATTATTAAAGGAAATAGCGTATATTACTTGTATATAAGGATATATTTGCAACTAAGTTAATGAATTAATTATTATTAAAAAAATCTAGAAAATTACATCACCCAGCTATGAATGAAATTATTATTATATTATATATTATTAGTATTAAATATATTAAATATTTCTTTCATAAATAGATATTAAGATTTTATTCAATCGAAAGCCTAATATCTTTTATATTGGAATGGCTACTGTTTGCCATTTGGCAGCCAAGCTAATTGCATAGCAAGGCGCTTCGCGCCTCATTTGTCAGCCAGACTGAACTCCTCGGCCGCCGCATTTTGCTCTCGGCACGAAGGTGATCGACGCATGATAAATGCGGCAATAAAGTGACAACGGCTGGCATATAAACGCCATCCGGTGCTAAAACCGCACAAGGCGTAGCCACCATTAGTTGGAGTATGCTGGTGATGATATTCACTTACCGCAACAGATTAGCCCGAAGATTAGCCACAGTACGCCCGTCAGTACGAAGCCGTCAATGAAGAAGACGACTGCAGTGTAAATGACAGAAATAAGCAAACCAATGGCAATCATAATGCCCAGCACCACCCACGGAACCATCAGATAGTGATTGCGCTATAAAGAAGAAGTATATATATATATATAGATTTTTAATTGACCAGTCAGTCAGTCAGTCAGTCAGTTAGAGCTATGCATACCTTGACGACGCCGAACATCATTAGCAACGATATCAGTATGGTCATGCATAGATTTACCACCAGAATGATTTTCACTATGTTGTTTGGTATGAAGTCAAAGATAATCGTCTTGAAATGCACGCGTGCTGTGAATATCACAATTATCGTGATAATGGATAGGATGATGGCCAAAGTTCCCGATATAATGGAGCCATTACGTGTCGACTGACACAGGCAGCAGGACTTTACGAGTGGCTTCGGCATTTTGAATATGATTTATTGCTTAACTGAAAACAAAAAGCAAAACTATTATTGAATTAAATATAAAATATTTGCATAATTTATATTTATAAATATTTTAATTAGGCAAAAGGAAATTTGAATATATTTCTGTTCTATTGAATTTTTAAAATCCTCTATTGCTAAAAACATTATATCAAAACTGTTTAAAGTAAAATTTTTTAGTTTGACAAAGTTTTACCTCAATCACGTTACAATATAACGAATATGGAGGTCAAAGTTGCAAAAATTAATTCAAAAAGCTTCTAATTGAATTAAATTTCAGCTGGGATCGTCAACTTCACATATGCTATAAAATTGTTGCCTCGCACAAAGTCAAAGTTGTTTCTTTTCTATACGGCGTAAAAATACTTTCAATGAACCCTTTAAAATTATACAATAAAGTTAATTTGACACTTTGAGCTCCATTTTCTTAAAATGACGATTACGTTGGCATGCAAAAATGTCAAATATTGCGATCAGTTTTATATCTATAGGAATAATCGGATTAATGATTACTTTAAAGAAATCATCTGAAGTAACTCACAATTACAGATAAGACGACCTGTTCAACCGCAAGCAGGTAAGTCGCTTAAAATAATTATTAACTTTAACGTGAGTGTGTGTTACAATTACCAGATGCATTGCCATCAAGATGTTTTGAAAAGGTTATCTTATCAACATTTCCAAAAGAATTTATGAATGTTTGAACGCGTAGCAAGGTAGTATTTGCAATGTGCCCAAGGCAAACGAAATATTCGAAACGAAACAGATTTTTATATGACGTCAAGCAATGCCTGAGCATTTGGTCAGCACACAGAATTGTTTATAAAACAAATCGTATTTAAATTTAGAAATAACAAAAGCGCTTGAAATATCGACGAAATGTTTTTCTAACATGACTGTATATATATGATATGGATATATATAGGAATATAAAAATTTACTAGATATAGCATGATCAAATCTATTACATATTGCCAATTTCCTTACCGGACTTTCGAAAACTCATACCGTTCACATGAATTAAAAACACACACAAACACACACACACTCTGATGTATAGACAGATACAAGCGAATACTTGTGTAGTAAGTAAGTGATGCCTCATCGATTGCCGCCTACGGGCATTGTCATTAAATTAATCAAACGCTTAACATGCAACGCCGACAACGGCAGCTCCAATTTGATGTTGCCACATGCAAATTTCGAATTCAAATTCAAATTCAAATTCAAATTGAAGCTTAGCCGGTTTCTATCTATCTGATGCATACAGAAGACGTGCTGGCTAACTAGTTTTGAGCCAGGGGCAATACATCGCTGATGAGATAATCGCAAGACGCCAAAATGTCTTGTCGCACATGGAAACACTTTACGAAAGCATTTACCAGTTAACAATCCAAAAGTCAGTGTCAGGAACATCTATTGCAGAGCAGCAGTTGAAATTGATCTCACAGTGCTAGCAGACCGGAAAATAGGCGAAGCGAATTTTAGTTTCGTTATCTTTATTTCTTCACACCTCTCACAAAAGAGGCTAAATTGTATAAATAAATAACGAGTGGAAGAGGAATAGCACGATGATCTAAGTTTGTTACTCATTTGTTGTTAAAAGATAGCTGTGAAATTGTTAAATTCTTTTCGTCTGAGAAAAGTTGCTAATATTTGTTTGTTGTCATACTAGGTCACAGAGTAAAGAGAGTTGCTTCGTTTCAAGCGAAACATTTATGAAACTTGAGATTTTAAATACAAATTTAGTTTATGTCTGATTATAAGTGCTGGGATCGCAATTTGCCAGGTGAATCACTATTGACCTTCGTCACAGATTGACTTGTAAATTTTATGAATGTTTGTATCGTGAACGCGTTTTAGAGAGTCGACTTTGTTCGATTGTAACTTAAGTTTTAAATATTGTTATACAAAATTACATTTTTTATAGTATAAATAAGACATATATTTATAAAACTGTTTTATAGCATTTCTTTGGAGTATAAAATTGATAATTTAATGACAGATTATAGACAGAGATACTTTGAGCACGGAAACGTTTATCTACATTTAATTACTTCGTTACTATTTATACTGCTATATGAAAACTACATTTTAAATTTGATTATTGTTGCCTAAATTCTCTGAATTATATAAAGAATTAACTTAAAGTCCGATGCTCGTAGAATGATCTGATTCGTAGCGTCATAGTCAAATGCACTCCAATCAACTCGAGCAAACGATCAAGCTGATCAACAAATATGCAGCCTAAAATTTTGTTAAATAATTCACAATTTGTTAAATTATCAAAGCAAACTCACGTAATTATCGCATGCGAAAAAGGCTTGAGGTAAAAAGCGAACAGCTGTAAAAAAAATTACAAAAAAGAGCAAAAGTCAAAAAACAAAACTAAACAAATTACGCAATTAAAAAAGGGCTGACGGTGAAGAGGGGAAAGGCTGGGCGGAAGGCCTATCGGAGAGCGCACATTTTATGGCCGATTCTCTGGCAACAGTTTTGCTATAGTTGGGCAGATTCGTGAGATTGGTGAGCTGGTTGAAATATAATCAGACACATGGCGCGTTTTCAACGCGTTTCGCGTGCGTCTTTCGCTCTAACACTAGTTGGTTGTGTAAATAGTGAATAAATTTAAACCATTTGAGAAAAATATGCGCAGTTTCCACAGAGCTTTTAGGGCTTCTATATATACATATAGACAGTTACATGTCTATTGTTATTCGATATGCTCTATACAGATGTGTGTATGAGGCAAGACTTCGAGTCGAGACTTAGAGTCTGGTACATAGTAGTATGTATGTGGTCTGTGGAGCACAGCACTTAAAGAGCTCTTGATGCCGCCAATTAGCTGGACTGTGTGGCAACCCACATCCATTGGAACGAAGGCATGCCAACTATGCGAACCCATACACCACGTACACAAATTCATTAGCCTATGTGTGTGTGTGTGTGTGTGTGTGGGTGACTGATTGGCTAAGTGGCATCGATAGTGACACGTAAACAACGCTTCCAGCTATCAGTTGAGCAATGTGCGCCACGTTGGCCATTTTCAGCTGGAACCATCTGCTAATGGGCCGTGTAATAAGCACATTAAAATCTAATAGTGACGCTAACTTCCGCTTGCATACAATTAAACTGAGTTGCGAGCTGCCATGTGGTCATAAACAGCTCGCAAAGCTCGCAGAGTCAAGTTCAAGCGAACGTGTGGGCGTTCAACTGCTCGCGACTTGAGCGCGATTCGCTGGCGACTTTTCTGAAGAATTTCAAAGAGCAACGTCGACGATTATGTGGGCTTGGAAGTTGGAAAGTGTTTGGCAAGTGCAACTGGTTGCTCTGCGATATGTGTGTGGGCGCACTTTTCAACTGCATTCAAGAAATTGAATGCTGCATTTCCATGTCGAAAATTGTGAAAGGTTGGCAGATGGAAAGAGCTCAAGAGATTTTGAATAAAGAGTTGTATATCCATAAAGCGGAACGATGGAAAGCCTTTTAAGTTTATGCAGCTATCGAAATAAATCAGCTATTGAGTTAATTGATTCAAAAACACATTTACAAATCATCCATTGGATATTTTCACTATATAATCTGAAGCAGTCAGTCGCCCAGACTAATAATCAGTTTATAAATCAATCACTCTATTCGATTCAGCCATGAATATGTATAGATAAATAGTTAATCGATTTTATATACATGACGGAAATCAGTTTACAAATATAATTAATTGATTAATTGATATTTATTCAATAAATTAACTTTACTAAATTAAGATATTGTTGACTAGCTTTCTTCATAACAAAAATTTTTTAAAACGTAGAATCTTGTTTATAGAATGTCAACTTGTAAATAAAATAAATCTGGAATTAGGCAACAAATTTGTAAAATACAAGACTTTAAGTTATAATAAATCTTCATATTTGATTTTTTGCTTTTTCTGAAAATTAATTAGATTTTATGAAACATTTTATTTTTACAAATTATTTGTTTGACAGTGTTTGCTAATAAAAAATATGTTTTTTTTTTATATTATATGATATTCAATTTATGTACAAATTTTGATTACTATTAATTTATCTACTGGCCATGATTGCTGTACTCTGTACTCTGTACTCTGTAATTTAAAGATAATTGTGATAAATTTAAAATTTTGTTAACTACCTACCTCATATATAGAGACATATTTATGATAGACAAACATGACCCATTTGCCCAACGACTAAACAAAATAAAAAACAAACAAAAAATACCCGCAGCGTATGCATTGAAATGAATATAGTCAATATAAATCATGTCAATTGCTCTGATTTCAAATTCAGCGGGCATAGAAAAAAAGAAAAACAATTCAACTGAATGGTGCAGGCGCCTACAATATGGGCTAATCAAGCTGTTCAAAGCGACTTCGCTGTGGGCCTAAAAGTGCGTGTGCCTCGCAGTTCGTATCTTGCGGATACAAATGTATCTTTCAATCATGTTTCGTGCTGTTGTTCAGTTTAATTTTAATCATTGTTGAACTCTTGTTCAACCTCCCACACAATTTGTTTGCGCATCGACGCGTAATTAAATTTGACATTTTTTGCGCTACTTTTTACGCGAAACACAATGAAGACAAAAAAGCATTATTGGCATCTGTTGTTGGAGCGCGATTCGTTGTTACCTAAAATTGCTCAATCTGTGCGGCTAGTGGGATCAAATATCTCGATATATGACGACGGAGCTTTGGTAAACCGGTCAAAAATCGTTCTACCAAATTTGACAGGTTGAAAGCACGCGGCGGCTGCTTTTTGTTTTAACCAAAACTCGAATGGAGACTTGGCTTTTAGAATTGATAATTCTTGCCTCTATGTACGCGCGTTCATTGTGTGTTAGGCTTTCCGCCTCAGGCTTTCAATCACTTCAGTTTGCAAATGCCACAAGTGTAAATCAATTAAAGTTGCTGCAGCTGCACTGAAAGTGCTCAGTTGCCGCCTTTGAAGTTGCAGGGTGAACGAACGAATGAAAAGTTTTATTTATCATTTATTGCGTTCGCAATGGCAAACTTTTAGCACATGGCGCTATGTATCTTTGAGATACATTTGCGCATATCTATCTTTTTTTGTGTAACAAATACATATATTTCGTCGCAGTCTGTCGTCAACTTGCTCATGGTCATGAACAGACATTGAACGCGTTCAACAACTAAATCTAATATAATTCTCTAAGATATTCCTTTCGCTCGCTTCTGCCTAAGCGAAAGTGAGAAAACAGATAAAAACAAAAAGTTGCCATAAAAATGATTCATTTATGAAACGAGCAAACGCACAAATACAAAATGAATTATAAATAGTCCACAAGGTCACGAGAATCTTGTGCTCTCTAGAAATCTATAGATTTTATAATAAATAAAATGCTTTTAGCCGGCCTCTGCCCGAGCAGCTACCTCAAAGTTTTTTGTAATTAAATGGAATTATCTAACATTGTGGGAAATCTGGCCATAACAAAATTTTAAATATCTATTTGCAAGTTTTAAATTTGAAATCACCGTATTTAAAATTAATTTGCCAAAGATATATCACTTTTAATTTTATATATTTGTAGTTTTTGTTCGCTTTATGGATGCTTGCACACCACTGTACCAAAGTCAACGCCTACTTTACTTTGTGAAGGTGTGCGGCTGCTTCATTTATGGCATTAGAACATTTTTCTAGAAATGTATTCCATTTAGTATTCCGCTATTTTATCTTACTGCCTGTTTGCTGATTGCCTTGTAAATTTTAACCTTCACGTTCTGCTGCTCGCTCTTTTCGCCTTTGGCATACACTGGCAAACGTAATGCTCGAACGGGTATATTCAGATTGCACTTGGGATGCAAGAGAGAAAGGGTATTTATGGTTCGATTGGAATCAAATATGAATATTGTTGGAATAAGGAAGCACGCAAAATGTTTATTATTTTTCTAATTTTTATTATACTCAATCGCCCGTTTCTTTTTAGAACTTATGAAATAGTTGTTGCTATTCAATATTATTTTTTTTGGGTTTCATTTCCATTTTTGTATATTTATTAGATTATATATAAATTATTTTCAATACTAGATTACAGAGCAATCTATAGTCGAAGCTTTTCTGCTTTTCTGTTTTTATTTCATTTTTATTATTTTCTAATGTGTTTCAATACTCAAACCTAAAAGGCAACCTAATGAAGCGTTGTAGTATTAAATAAATATTATAAATGTATGTATGTGTCAGAGTCGAGTGCTCATCAATTTTTGGGCAATGACAACACTTTGTTGTTTTATTTATGTATATTTATGTATATTATATACATACATAAATCTCATTATCCTTAGCACATCAATTGTACAGCTAAAAAATCACAGATGAAACAGGTGTTTGACTTATGCCATGATTAACAATTGGCTTAACTTTATTCCATGCTCGTCTCGCCTTATCGACTCTGAATGTGATTTTAGTGGGCATAGCTGACTGGCATACCTAAAAAGTAGCGCAGACCGTTGCCGAAAATAACAATTTATGCAAATATTACGTATACGCCCACGCAGGTCAATTAAGTTGAGTGTTTGCTTGCAGATTCGCAATGTACAGGCCCGTTCGATATGCGGTTTCAGTTGATTTGCACTTTCTTTAGTCAGACTTTAAATCCATATGGCCAAAAATAAATTATAGTATTGTAGGTTGTTGACGTCGAATTCAATGTCAACGCGTTCTCTTTCAGTAGGAGATGGAGCTGACATCATGTCCAGCAATGCAGCACCAAGGAAATACAATTTATGCACAACGTATACAATTCAGTATGAATAAACACACATTTATATATATATGTATATGCAGTCATGCCTATATAGAGCGCAATTGCAAAAGCAAAAAAAAAATAATCGAAGGAAAAAAAAAACAAACAAACTGTTTTGTTTTGCTCATAAGTTTTCATCAATGCCGTCTACAAATTGGGTCAAAACGGGCAGATGTAGGTAAGCAGGTTGTGGGATCAGAATGAAAACGGGAGCTGTTGTTAGTAATAATATTTATATTTAATTGTATTTGTTTTTGTCGTTATTGTTTAGCGTATTAATCATAATTGGTTGGGGCTGTTGCTGTTGCAGGCGCTCAGAAATTGCTGAGCTTTGAAACGCGATCGTTGAAGTCAAGTGATCATGATCATTTGAATATTGGAAAGACGCGGACGACGCCGTCGACGGCAACAACAACATCATCGACAGCTAAATGAAATTGAATATATTTTGTATAAATAATAAAATGAAACACACGACTGCGTCTGCTACTGCGACTGTGGCTTGCGACTGTCAATGGCAGACGATCGCCTCCGATCGTCGGCAGTGCCGAAGAGGGAGGGAGAGCTAGGAACTTGGTTAGCTGGTCCCCCTACCAGCCCAAAGCTGTACGCCTGTTATTTCAATTTCGAGGCGATCGTTTATCACTTGATTTGCATTTGGCGTTCAATCGATCGCTCGATCGAGCTGCCCAGTGCCCTGACATAGACTATCATTTCAATTAATTTGTTTTTATTTTATTTTGTTTTGCAGTTGCATTCGCTTGCCAATTGGCTGCTGATAATGTCAGACTTTTGGCATTTGCATTAGCATTTCCATCCGCATTTAAGGGCTGCCAAATATGCTGGCAGTTGGCCAAATTTCACTTACACTTTCTATTCTTTCACGCACTTCACTTTCAACGCAAACTGTTTTTTAACGCAATTAATGATAATTATTTATTACGTTTTTCTTTTATTTTTTTTTGAGAATTAAAATTTGAACGCGACTTTTTGGCACGGTTTTCGACGCGCGGTTTCGCTGTGCTTGTGGCGAGATTCACGTAGCGACTGAAATTGCGCGCACGCTATTCATGAGAGTCGCATAGAGAGGCGATCGACAGCGATCTGTTAGCGCTCTCAACTCGCAACGCTGGGCTGCTGCGACGTCGACGTCGTCGTTGATTAAGTTTTTTTCTTTTGTTTTCTAGCGTAGAAAAGTTCTGAGACTAAAGATTGCTTAGCATTGCTCAAGCTTTCGTTGTGGAGCTTTCTCTAAATGGGAACTTGTAAGTCTTAAAAAAAACCTGTTGTGTGTGTTTTTTTTTTTTTGCTTACCAGAGACTTATCAAACAAAAATAAACTAAACTAACAATGAACCTTTGTTTGCTTAGCGATATCAATGACAACGTTTTGCACTAGATGCCCGAAGAAATCATTAGAAGTCGCTCATTACCTGGGCAGCTGGTCATTGTCGTTGTTTTGTTGTAGCATTTCCAAGAACTCAGTGCACATGAACGTCTCGCACGCGACCCTGTACCAGTTGCAGACCCACTCCCAGCATCGACATCCGTATCCCATGGAACTCTGACTAGTTTTATTCAAGATACGCGCCATAGATATGACGGCAACACGCTTCGCTGTCTCCCATTTTTGGTTAGTTTGGCCTGTTTGCCAGCGGATCGGTTCGTGGTTTCTACTTTTGTTTTTGGGCATTTCACCTATGTTCATACAAATGGCAAATGGCAATGCAGTACCATTTGTGGCCAGTTTACTTTCGTTACAGCTCGAATGATGTGTGTATGTTGTTTCAACTGGAACTCTTCAATTTCATACTTTGATTACATTTTTTCAGCTGTGATTGAAATAAAATTGTGCATTTTCTTTATATATTTGGAAGAGCATTTAACTTTCGGCAATATAAGGATTTGTCATCTGCTTTTACTCGTTGACCTACAAATGATCTATTGTATGCAAATTTGTGCTAAATTTGAGGTTACACTTGAAGACCTCTTTACAAATTTAATGAATAGTATTGGTTGTCGTTTTTGGATACCCTATGACCATGAGAAAGGTACAAACTAATTTACAGCATTGCAAATAGATTGCTATAAACATTAGATATATATGGAATACAAATAAGAATTTCGATGACCTACCTTCTATTATTTTAATAACAATAATTTGATTTTCAATAAATTTAACAATATATTTTTATATATTTTATTTGTTAGAATGTTATATATAAGATCTAATTTCCGATTCGATATGGTAGTTCAATTTAAAATACTGGAAAAGATTTAAATAGAATTTGAGACATGTGATTTCAAGAACTAATATAATATATTTTATGAAGAAAGACAATAATGAGGGGGAGTTGTAAATTTTACCTCATTCATAAAGAAATTATTATTGATAATAAATAAACGCTTAATTGCAAAATTCATTTTTGGACATATGCATATTCCAGCGCTTCAGAGTTTTTACAATATTGCATAATAAATTAAATTCTTTTCGGCTGTATTATGTACAGCTTCTAAAAATTTAGAGTTCCACAAACTATATCATTTTTCTTTTGTTTTTGGCAGCCAAAGGACCGTAACACCGTATTCAGAGATATTCTTTGAATTTGGGTTGATAAAATGAATGATATTTTAGCGTTTTGGTTTGGCTGTAAATGTTTTATTTGAAAATTTTGTATATTTTACATTAAATAATTTAGTCAGGTATATAGAGAAATAATTAAAATAATAAATCACACAGCAGGGTAAGAAAGTGGAGCAATGTGGTTTGTTTAAATGTGTGTGTGTGTATCTTCTGCCTAAGGATGCGTAGGTATTAATAAACGTTGCTGCTTCGTTGTTTATTATTCACATTTCGCGCACTTAGCGCAATTTAACCAATTGATTTTTATATTGATTATCCTGGAGTCGAACGCTGGCCTCGATCGTTGTCTCCGGATTGCGGCTGATGCTTTCTTTTCTTGTAACTGACTATGCCTAACTAAAATTTTGTGTTGACCTTAGACGATTGCACGGGTGCTCGCTGTTCTAGCTTGAACTGGAATTCATATTTACTATTTTCCTTTGCCGGAAGCCGCGGCAGCTGCTGCTGCAGCCGCATCCTCTTCCTTTTTCTTTTGTTTCTCTCTCATCAGTTCAGCGTCCCTGCGGATTATACACATATAATCAAGATAGTCGTATAGATATAGTTGTATAAAGTAAATTCTAACTTACCGGGCCTTGCGTTGCTCTACCGTAAGGCTGTCCGTGCGTTTGCCTTTGGTTTGCTCAGCCAATTTCTTTTGATTTTTGGCGCGCGCTAAGTCTCTTTGATTACCACCTATAAAAGAAATGGATTCTTGATTAACATATTTCAAAGAGAGTTTTTTTTTATCAGTTTCCAGCTTCACGGTTAGTTTCGCGTGCTAATTTATTCATTTGTAGAGGTTAGAAGAATACACGCCATGCATAATAATACTTATATGTATATGTATATAAGTGTATAAATACATATATATTTATATCTATATTAAAATATAGTGTCATATGTATATGAAAATGTATATACTCAAGAAATACAATCAATATTCTTTTGTCTATTTGCTTTATGGATTTCCAATCATATTAATGTAGGTATTAAAATCTTAGCATTTATCTCATTCCGAATTCTCTACAATGAATAGACGGAAAGAAGAGTACAAGCAGTCAATAGTTTGGCTACTTACGTGTCATTTTCGCTCCTTATGGGCAGTTTCTTTATTTAAACAATTTTGATCCAAGTATTAAATATTATTTGTTCTAGATAGTAAAATTTTTGTTTGATGTTTCGTTTAGCTGTACTGTCAAACGTCAGCAGCAGTTTAATAAAGCATCGATACTGATACCTTTGTCGTATATATACGTCAAATTAATATCGATATTTGGAAAGCATACCAATATATCGGCTGTGTGTTGGTAAACGTGATTGGAATAAAAGTATTGCCAGATTCGACAATTTGACATTTACCGTTTAATCAGTGTAGCGCGCTGACAACGTCTAGTACATTTTCGGAAATTCGTGTTTTCCTCAGTTTTCCGGCAAACATGGAACCCGATTTGATGGACTTTTTTGATTTTTCAAAGAAGTTTACTCGTGGACCAGCGCCGAAAGGATGTATAACTGGCGACCGGACAGCATTTACAACAAAGACTACGGATTCCAAACCTATCAAACGCGAGATAATAGGCAAAGATTATATACAAGAAATTGTGAAGAAAGAGAAGCAGCTCATGAACAACGTATGTATGCGTGAATGTGTATGAGTGTGTAAAAATTCTGTAATTGGAGCCGTGCTTCGTTTATTGTTTATCAACAGCTCGCTGACGGGTACATTGCATCGAACTATACCAGAATTCTCGATAAACTGGACAGCGATGATGATGAGGCTCTAGTGCGAGAACTGCCTAGCGTGCGCTCAGATGAAGCTTACTATAAAAAATATCGTTTCGATCTAAATCGTAACAAAAATCTGCCCATTTACGAGCAGCGTGAGGATATTATAGCGGCCATCAGAGTGAATCCAGTGGTCATTTTAAAAGGCGAGACTGGCTGTGGTAAGACTACACAGGTATGTATTATTGAACTGCAGTTCCTCTGCTCCTGTTTTCATTTAAATTATATATAAATAATGACATAATGAAACCAATTTAACCTGACGGAACTCAAAACTTAACAATTTATAGGTTATTTCGAATCTAAGCTTATGAAGTACCAGTTCTTTTTTTTTAAATTAGATAATTCAATTTTTTTTGTATATATGTATATACACATTTCTTCCTATTTATACATCTGATATCTTAACCATTTTACTGTTAATATCTCTCTTAAGTAAAGCTCTTAACCTTGCGACTATTTTACAATATTGTAATTAATATAAAGTAGTAATATTTAGCAGTAACTAATATTAGTATTAAACTTCATTATTGGAATTTAATTACCGATTTTAACATTCCAAATCCCGAATCACATCATCTGGTAATCTGCGCGCAAACACCGTCGCTGATGACATACGTCGCTCGTAACGATCGCTTGCTTCGGGCACCGTTTTTTCAGTAGCAATCACTTCAGTTGGCTCCTTTTCCTCGGCTTCGCCATACATAGCCTTGTGACGGGCTCGCTTTCGCAGTTCCAGTTGTTTGTTTGTGGCGGTAGATGATGTAGGGTGCACCTCGTCTGTTAAAATATCATTAATTTCGCTGAAAACATCTCGCAACTGGGTGAAGATGTTTGTGGCGGGAAAAGAATTACGATACGCCTCCATTTGCTTGTTGTATGCCGTTTCCAGCTGGCATAATGTCTTACTGTTGGATGCCATTTCCTCCAGCTCGTGCAGCTCGTCGGAAAGAGTGCCACTGCTTGGATAAAGCTGTTGTTTTAATGTCGCCGCTGAATCATTCTTTTTCTGCTTGGCTTCTGCAAAGCTCTCCAAAACGTCGTAGGCGGCCAGCGAATCTAGTGCCTGACAATAATCTAGAGCTGTGTAGCGAAAAGCTTGATGTTTAACCAGCTGCCAGAAGATGTAGCTGACTTGCTGCGTGTCACTTCGATTACCATATTCGCAACGCAGTTGCTCTATATAGTTAGTCAGTGACTGCCATGTGCGAGGTGAGACCTCAATCTTGACAAACAATTTTGTTGGTTGTTTGTTGTATATGGCATATAGCAAATATATGCCGCCAATACGCTGGGCGCGCGTCGCCTGGAATGGTTCACCGTTAGTGCGACGACCACAAGCCACTCGTTTGGCGACATGCAGGGCTGCCATTGTGGTCTCAATCACCTCAATGTGATTGGTTTGGGCAGAGTAAATATGTTGCATTTGCAACTCGTGCCATGTTTGGCAGAATAGTTCGAACTTTGCCTCCTGTGCAGCGTCAGCGGCGCGGCCAAAGCATTGCAGCAACTGCCAACAGTCGTTATATACATTTAGTTCCATGTAATGAGCTTTGCTATTATTTAATATTTAACTTTAGAAGCTCGATCCTTTGTGCTTGTACTTTAAAATTTGTTTACAATTGCATTGCGCAGCGTTGCCGTGTGGCCGATAATTTATTGTTTAAATTATCGAAATGTATTTGAATTAAATAGTTATCGTTTTTCATGTTTCATTTGTTGACCGCTAGGTGCCGCAATATATTCTGGACGAGGCATTCAAACGGCGCCAATTTTGTAATATTGTCGTTACACAGCCGCGCCGAATTGCAGCCATTTCGATCGCCAATCGTGTGTGTTATGAGAGAAAATGGCAACCGGGTACTGTGTGCAGCTATCAGGTTGGACTGCATCGCCAATCGAATCTGGAGGATACGCGTCTGTTGTACTGCACTACAGGCGTTTTGCTGAACAATCTTATACGGATGAAAACGCTAACCCATTATACACACATCATACTGGATGAAGTACACGAGCGTGATCAGGAAATGGACTTCTTGTTGATCGTGGTGCGCCGCTTGTTAGCGCTTAATTCACGCCATGTGAAAGTTATCTTGATGTCGGCCACTATTGATACGCGCGAGTTCTCGAACTACTTTGCCACTAGCTCATCTCTTCCACCTGTGGTTACTGCCAGCCATGGACGTAAATATCCTCTAGTGAAATTTTATCGCGATCAGCTTAAAAATATACATTGGAAGGATGAGCCTCAGCGGAGCACGCCAGGCATAGGACCTGAAGGCTATGGCGATGCCATCAAACTTATTTTGGTCATTGATAACATGGAGCGTAAGGCCGTTGGGCAATCTCAGCAGTCTTATGAAGAGGCCAAGCGTACCGGCGCTGTACTGATCTTTTTGCCAGGAATCAATGAGATTGACACAATGGCCGAACACATAACCAGAATCGTCGAAGAGAAGTAACTACATTTAAATATAATATATTTCTTAAGGAGCAATTTATTCATTTATTTTGTTTACAGTTCTAAGATAAAAATCACCATTGTGCGCTGTCACTCGTTGATGTCACCCGATTCTCAGGAGGAAGTCTTTCAGCCTCCTCCTCCTGGCCATCGCAAGGTCATACTGACAACCAACATTTCAGAGAGCTCTATTACAGTGCCCGATGTCTCCTATGTGATTGATTTTTGTTTAACCAAGGTTCTGCACACCGATAGCGCCTCCAATTTCAGCAGCCTGCGTTTGGAATGGGCTTCAAAGGTTAATTGTCGTCAACGTGCTGGACGCGTTGGTCGCATGCGTAGCGGACGTGTTTATCGTATGGTTAGTAAAGCGTTCTATATGGAGCACATGAAAGAGTTTGGCGTACCAGAAATTCTGCGTTCGCCGCTTCAAAATTCGGTGCTGAAAGCCAAAGAGCTCGATATGGGCAAGCCGAGTGAAATATTGGCTCTAGCTATGTCACCACCTAATCTTTCCGACATACAAAACACGGTGTTGCTTCTCAAGGAGGTAGGCGCTTTATACACTACTGTGGATGGCGTTTATGAGGCGCTTGATGGAGATCTTAGCTTTTGGGGCAAAATCATGTCCAAATTTCCTCTAGACGTACGTCTCAGCCGTCTGATTATACTGGGTTATGTCTTTAATTGTCTGGATGAGGCCATTATTATTGGTGAGTGATAAACCAAATACTGAATAAATCGATCTCATTTGATAAATGTTTGCTAATAGCGGCTGGCATGACTGTGCGCAGTTTGTACTTGACTGCTAACCGAGAACAAATGAGTGAAGCCTTTTGGATGCATTATATATTTGCCGATGGTTCCGGCTCCGATATGATTGGCATTTGGCGAGTATATAGAGTAAGGGACAATGGGCAAAGAAGTTCAGCAAGTTTTTATAATTTTATATTTATTGGATTCTTTTAGATCTATCTGAACATGTGCCAGGATCGAATGCTTAAGGAATCGGCACAGCAATGGGCTAAGCGATTTAACGTTAACTTGCGCTCGCTAAAAGAGATGCATTTGATGGTACAGGACTTGCGCCAGCGATGCGGCTCCCTCAATATGCAGCCATTGCCTTATGGTGCTTGTCATATGTGGGATGATCGCGAGAAGTCCATAATTCTAAAGGTAATCATCGCTGGAGCGTTCTATCCCAATTACTTCATGCGAAACAATAAATCGAATGCTGATTACGATCGGAGCTTATACCAAACTATATGCGGCAACGATCCATGTCGTACCGTCTTCTTCACCAATTTTGAGCCCCGCTATATGGGCGAGCTTTACACACGCCGTATCAAGGAACTGTTTCTAGTCGCGAAAATCCCACCTGAGAACATAGACGTCACCTTTCAGCACGGCTCGGAAAAGGTATTTGTAACCTTTAAGACAGACGACGATGATATGGATACCACAAAGGTCGTACAGGTGCCGGGTCGCGTCATGACCGAGGTATACAAAGCAGTGCGCATGCGTCTTGACAATCCAAATCGTCCACTACGCGTTATGGAGTAAGTATTTGAAGCATGCATATCAGTGAAATAAATTATGACTTTTCCTGAATTTGTTCTACAGCCGAAACTCTGCATTTAAGTATGTCGAGCAGCACAGAATTGGTATAATCAGAGACTCTACCTGGGTGCCACCATCATATCAATGGCCTGTTGAGCTACTCACCTTGCCATCTGTATTCGACAAGACCATCATTGGCCTTATTACCCATGTAAGTGTAGACTTGACATAATTATTTATGATTAAATTGAACTTAATTATTCTATTCCGCAGATTGGCAGCTGTGGAAAGTTTTATTTTCAACCGCAAGCGCTCGCTGAGCGGATTGCAAGTATGTCACAGATTTTCAATAGATCCTTGCAGCTAAGTTGCCCCGTGCAGGATGCGAAGGCAGTTACAAAAGGTCTGCAATTGTTGGCAAAGCGGGGAAACCTTTTCCAACGTGCAGTGGTATTAAAGATAGAGACGCAGATAAATGGATGCCCAAAGTTCCGTGTGCGCTTTATTGATTATGGAGATGTGGTAGTACTGCCCATTGATAAGCTGCGTCTTATGTCGCCTCAGCTTAAACGCGAATTTGACCACGTGCCACCGCGGATGTTTGAGTGCCGCTTGGCATTAGTGCAGCCATCGTCAGTGACTAGCTCCTATAACCGCTGGCCCCAGGTCGCTAACGAAATGTTGATTTCGGTTGCCAGATCCGGACAAGTTGAATTGGAGATTTATTCGCTGGTACACAATGTAGCTGCTGTGTTATTACATATAGGCGGTGGTGTGTTCAACGATATACTGGTGGAACGTCAGTTAGCTCGACGTGCTGACGAGGACTATATGTCACGCAAGGATCACGATTTGCGATTGCGTAGGCAGGAGACCAAACAAATTGTTTCCATTTCAAATCAAAAACTCATGAATGAAGAGTATTTGCGTTTTGCTCAAATGCCAAAGGATGCCGACCTAAATCCGCCGCCTCTTGATAAGTGCAATCTTAGTATACGCCTCAGAGGACCATACAGTCCGCTTGAGACAAACATACATTCTTTGCTCCGTATTGGCATGTATAAGTCGGTACTCATAGACAAAGAATCTGTGAATTCAGTTCTCTTGGATACTGATCCACAGGATCGCCATGATCAGATGGTGGTCGCTGCCTCCGTGACAGAAAGCTCTGAAAATTTGACAGCTCGCGGCACAACTTTGATGCCCAACATACATGGCTTTGGTGCTCTCATGACCATGCTTTTCTGTCCCACCATGCAACTGAAATGCAATAAGGAGCGTACAAAGTATATATCCATATTAGCAGGGCTCGGGTACGATCCCAACACCTTGGAGCCACATTTTGAAGAGCACGATATGGTCGTCAATTTGGATGTGGCTATAGTTAAAGATGATATTCGCATTGTAAGTACTTTTATATTAATATTGAAAATTGCAATAATTGAATGTTTATGATTTACACAGATAAACCAAATGCGTTATAATATTGACAGCTTGTTTTACAATTTCGATGTCAACGAATTGCCCTCGGTGGGTATGGAGGATCGCATTATAATATTCAATCAGTTGCGATGTTTGCTTTCTCGGTTCGTGCCAATGAAATATAAAAATACAAATATTGTGTTCTTTCTAAACTGAGATCTATTTGATCATATTTTCTTTGCAGCCTGCTTGGCAAGGATCGGAGTTTCATTGAACGTCACGTATCGAGTTTCGAATACATTTGGGAGGATATGTCTGATTTGGAGCCACCTTCTGAACCATACGGAAAGCGTTCTATATTTTCTTTGCACAGCTGCTATGATTTGCAAAGCGAGAACATGGGTAATTTGCTATCCCTACAAGCGAATTGCAAAGAATTGTACAGCTGGCGCAACTTGTAAGTAACTTTCAACAGAGTGCTGAAGATTTTCATATTAATGTATGGTTTGCTTGCAGCGATGGCGCTCTGCAGCCCCTGAAATGTAGATTGTGCAACGATACGCTCGACTCGGTTACTGAGTTGCGTTTGCATTTGCTGACCCAACTTCATCGCGATCGGGAGAAGCAAGTGGGCTGGAAGCAGCAGTAAAATATAAATTTGACATGATACCTAAAACGATATGACATGATACCTTGAAGAAAAGAATGCTTCTTAGTTTCTGAATCTTTGAAGCGGACAGTCATAATCTATAATTTTTAATTACATTTTGTTGTTTGTTATAATGACAATAGCTTGTTTCAGCGCAATTGGTGTGAATTTAATTGCAACAAGTTTAATTTAAATTCGTTGACTTAAATAGTCTTCTTCTTCGTATTCCATCTTTAAAATGAAGCATGTGTTAATTAATCATATTAAAATGTTATCAATTTTTGTTCTTTCAAACGCTACTCATTAAATAAATACAAATTGTTAAATGCAAATTTTCTCTTTAATTAAATTATTTTTGAGTCTCAATAAGTATGCTACAATTTTTTAAATTTCTTTAGTTTGATACAATTAATGTCTCTCTATTAATTTGTAAATATGGGAGCCACTGCGCTATTAAAGTTTTGTTAACAGTATAATTAAGTTATATTTGTTATCTTTTTAGTTTCTTTTTAAAGACCGCCGAGCTGTATATGTATTTTAGCTACGTTTTCGAGTTCTTTCCTACAGCGTTCTCTTAACTTTAGTTATACTTTATGATGGTTCTTATGTAAGAAGTACTTCGGAGACGTTCCGCACTGGCATCGGTGTCGGCGTCCCTCTCGCATCCGGCTCGCATAGCGTGTAGTTTTGCATGCGATTAAGCGGCTTACTGCAGAGGCCGCACATCTGATGTTTGTAGACGCCGTAAATCTCAAAGTTCAAGATGTTGTACATATCGAACTGGATGGTGGCGCTCAGCTTGGTGCACTCCACAATCAAAATGTTTTGTTCGTTGAGTTCCACCCTGAAGCAATAAAATCGTATTATTCATAGATCAACAATTGTTATCCACGAGTCCAACCTACCGGAAGGCATAGTCGCTGTCATCGATTGGCCACTGATACGGCTTCTGGCGTACGTCATATGGTGTTTGATCTTGATTGACGTAAATGAAGACTGGACCTTCGTCAACATGGCTGCTGTTGCCGGCTCGCGAACGGAAGCTAAAATAGTTGGGGCCAATGTGCACACGCAGTCCATAGTTGCTGGCCAGGCTCTTGGCGTCGGGCGACGGAGTCAGGAAAACAGCCATCTTCGGCAGTGGCGAACAGTCTGCCACCAGCAGAGTTAGACAGTCCGGATGAGCAGCGATCTCTCCTAGATTAATGAGGTAATCATCGAATGAATTGATCATCCCATTGATCACTGAGCAGGAGCGCTTCAGACCCGAGTCGTAGGTCAGCTGATGCGATGCATCAAACTTGGAGTCCAGCTTGTATAGGAACGGAATGTGATATATGCGCCAATGAACGCCATTCACCTCCACGGTTAGCCAGAAGTGATCGTGCGGCGTGTGCATCGATATGTTAATCTGTTGACTCATATGCAAGCTGTCCACCTTGTTGGCCGACAAAGCGGAAACCAGATGGTCTAGCCTCGTGGACCACAACTCGAACCAGGCGGGCATCTAGAGAAAAGATAATAAAGTTTCCATTTAAGCTGGGAAATTCCTTCAACTCACATTATTAAACTTCAAGTCCATGTCATATTGTGTGATTGATGTGAAGTTCTCGAAATTGCTGCGCTTGCAATATTTCGATGTGGGTATCGGCGAGAACTTGAGCACCTCCTTCGGACAGAAGTCGGTGTCTGTGAGCGAAATCTTGTCGGAACGTAGAAAGGCGCGTGCATGCTCCGAAGGCTACAATTACGTAAATAAATCGTGAATATAATTCAATTATCATAGCATATACATATGTATGTATATACACGTATGTACTTACACCTGCGCGTGCAGCGAATTGCACCTTCGAGCCGGTCTCCGGGCATTCCCCATTCTCATCAACCAGGCCGAAGACCACATATCCATTCACTGTGTGTGGGCGTTTGGTGAAGACAAGAGGTTCATAGGTCAACTTGGTGCAGGCCTGTAAGAGACGGCACACAACACAAAGTGAGTCAAGAAGTCAGCCACTGACATGCGAGAAGTGCTCTCATTAGCCAACATGCACCCTGTATAAGCACTTCAGGCTAATACACTGCTGAGCACATTTATAGAAACAGTTTATGCTGCGGTATTGTAGGGAGAGAGGGGCAGACGAGCTAACTATTAGTGTTTATAATGATCCAAATATAAATATATACTATATAAAGATTCAGTATAATCAAAAATATCTTCTTTTTTTCATCAAATATTCAAGTGAATATATTAAATTCCTTAAATAACTGATCGAGATAATCGATTATTCTACATGTTGCAACATATAACAGAAATAAATCCATTAATTTGAATGTGGACATATTTATATTTTTCTAAATGTCAAGGTGGTGCTGGAAGGTGGGCATATGTGAGGGTGGGTCAAATTACCATGACGAAGCGACAGCCAAGGAGACAGCCACAACAACGGCGGCAGCGATTAACATACACATATCCTGGCTGTCTGTCGTCGGGTCGGTCTGTTGTTGCTGTTGCTGCTGCTTGTCGGCCTGTTGTCTGCGTGCCACTTGATTATGTAACAGCAAGGGACATTGTCAGGTGGCACACGAGCGTCTATTGCAGCAACCACAATTGCTGCCCCACTTATTCATTTGGATTGCTGGGCAGGCTGGGAGTGAAACGTCGCTAGTTTGATCAATATGTCCCAGGCCGGTTTCAACTTTAGAAAGCAGTCAGCTACTAAACGTTTCAGACGCATTTCTCAAATCATAAATTCAACAGAAAATTCATTTTTTTTTCATTATAAAGTGTGGAAAAATCCAAAGGCTCTAGTTTATCAAGCGTGTTGTTTTGGTCGCTTTGGTTTTGAGCATTGGCTTTGTTTTGTGTTCAAATTTTGGTTTTTTGATTTTGGTTCATCGGAGGCAAAATGACTTCGGTAAGAGGGAACGATTGATGGTTAGATAGATAGATAGATTGTGAAATACTAAACATTGGATTATTCGAATTGTTCTTTAAATAGATCGAGTCAAAACGCGTGCAATATCGCAAGTACCTAGAACGTGCCGGAGTCATCGATGCGTTGAGCAAGGCACTAATCAAGCTCTACGAGGAGCAGAATAAGCCCGAAGATGCAATTCGATTCGTGCGCAAGTTTATGTGCGAAAGTTGTCCGGATGATGCTCAGTATGATCTGATGAAGAACGACTTGGATGAGGCTAAGACGACAATAGCTCGCCTCGAGCAGGAGTTGGAGCGTCTGCGCGGACAAATCAAGAAGTCACCGGAAGAGTACCAAGAGCTTACTATGGCTGGCTACAAGTCTCTCATCGACGACGAGGAGAACGTCAGTTCGCTGTTGCGTAAATACCTTACGCCCGAATTGCTGGAGGAATACATGCTGGCCACTACCCCATCTCCGGTCGATGCCTATCTGTATGACTGCGCCGTATCAGGATTCGAGCATCATGATGCACCCGTGGGAATTTATGCGGCTGATCCAGAGTGCTACGATGTGTTTACTAAACTATTCGACCCGATTATCAGGGAGTATCACGGCCAGGAGGAGAACGACAGCGACGTGCTTCAGAAGGACGTCGACTGGGGCAACGTGGACGAGATCGAGAATCTGGATGCAGAGCGCAAATATATACTCTCTGCGCGCATACGCCTCTCGCGTAATATTGAGGGGCTGCCGTTCTTCCCTAAGCTGACGGAGAAGCAGTTGATCGAGGTGGAGGATAAGATTCGTGCAGCAACCGAGACCATGGATGGCGAGCTGATTGGCACCTATCTGACGATGGGTGACATTGATACCGAGACTCAACAGGAGATGGTCAAGCGTAACGTTCTCTTCCAGCGAGGTGAGGGCTACTTGCAAACCGCTGGCTGCTACCGCTTCTGGCCGACCGGGCGCGGTGTCTACCATAATCCCGCCGAAACATTTATGATTTGGTCCAACGAGGAAGACCATGTGCGTGTGATATCTGCCGCGCAGTGCGGTGACCTGGGTGACGTCTATCAGCGTCTGGTCACCGGCATACAGGAACTCGAGAAGAATCTAACCTTTGCACGCCATGCGAGCTATGGCAATCTGACCGCGAGTCCCACCAATTTGGGCACCACATTGCGGGCCTCTGTACATATTCGTCTGCCCCTTCTAAGCAAGGATGAGGAACGATTGAAGGCTATGGCAGAGGAGCTGTCTCTGCAGATACAAGGCACCGGGGGTGAGCACACCGCCATCGAGGATGGCGTTATGGATATATCGAACAAGCGTCTCATGGGCTTCACCGAGTTCGAGTTGGTCAAATCTCTGCAGGACGGCGTTGTGGCACTCATTAATGCCGAGGAGGAGCTGGAGATAGCGGGACAGGAGGGCTAGTCCTGTCCAACAAAAATACCACCACTATCGTCATGGAAAAAATGGGGCTGGACGTGCGAGTTTACCCTAAACAAATTTGAGTTGTCGGTTTTCACATTGTTTCCATTTAGGTACACAAATATTCGGTTTAATAAATTGCAGCCCCTTCAAAAGTATAGTCACCATCCACCTCACTCACCTTCCAATCCTCCTCGTCATCCTTCGAGTTCCGTTGCACTTTGCCAGTGACCTTAAACCAGTTGGACTTGGTTGAGGTCTGAATGTCCACGATGACGTTCCATTTGTGAAGGGACACCACATTTTGTGTCTCATCCGAATGCTCCAGCGTGAATCCAATTTGCTTGCCCTTCAGCTCGGATGTCTTGAGCACGTCCTCGACGCAGATGTTGCCATCAATCTGTAGAAGTTCATATAAATTCAGTTGGGTCTTAACTATTAACTATTTGAATAGCTCACCTTGGTGGCATTTTCATTGTACATTAAGAGCGTAAAGTTCCGGTCGTGACCCAAGTGGATGGAGCTGAGCTGGGTGAATCCAAAGACGTACATCAACAAACTTACGACCATGTTGCGTGAGAAGCCACTGCAAGATAGAGAGATTTATTTATAAGTTCTGTTCCGTATCTAAATTAGTCTACTTCTCTATGAACTCGGACTTTAGTAGCATGCCCCGAAATTTAATCATCTCATTCAGATTTATGTTGACTTTCAATTTGACACCGAAGTCTGGCATGGCATAGCTAAGCGGCTGGAACTGCAGAAGTTGGTATTGGTCGTTAGATCAGAACTGCCGAAGGTTAGATTCAAGTGTCGCAGTGCTTACCATATCGTTGCCTCGCTCCGGATACATGATCTCCTCGAAGGGCGCGGCAGCTGTCTTGGTCACCAGGCCACGCGTTGAGGTCACTGCTCGTGACTTAAAGGACAAGCCACTGGTCATGTTCTGGGGACGCGAGAACGTGTACCGGGCACACCTGGCACTGTCATTCAGGGTCAGCTCACTACTAAATGGTATGTAGATGAGGAAGCCCTGCTCCCGTTTTATTTCATGGTCCAGGTTAAGAAACGGATTGTAACTGCGGCTGCGCACTGTCGCATACGATGAATAACGTGCATCGATCTCAAGCGTATGCTTGGTGCCTGGCGGCGTCCGATGCTCCGTAATGTTGCCACGCAACGACGTGAGCACCGTGGTCTGCAGCAGCACATCGGAAGATGTGCCCAGCACAGTGGGCACCGAGTACTTGTTCATAAATGGCCAACGCACTGTCTGCATGTTGATGTGGCTATCCGTGCGGATCAGCAATTGCAGACGATCCAAAACTGGGCAAGAGGCAAATTGTGAAAGTGAGAATAAAAGGAAGTGAAGCAGGAGCAGGTATAGAAGGAAAGATATGATCGTATAGTAGCTGTTGTAGATGTCTTTAAGCATTCTTAAAAATATCCCTTAGACAGCCTAACCCTACTCACTGTTGTCATAGGTCAGTTGTTGGAACATGCGCTGATTCAAGTAGTAGGAGAGCACAGTCTTGCCTTCCATTTGCAGTATGAACTCTATATGCAAATTCTTCGAGTTGACTATGGGCGCCTTTAGCATGGCCAGCAGGGTCTTGATGCTCTTCAAAGTAAAAGGATCGGAGCCGTTGGCTTTGTTCTGCACGGTCTGCCAAATGGCATCGGGTAATCCACGTGCTTTAATATATAGCTTTAAGAAAGAAAGTTGGATTTAGATTTAGGATAACTTTAATCAATCAATGGGGGATTCCTTACCGCAAGCTGACCCGTAAACTTGCCCAGCGCTTCAGTGTCAAATTTGAAAAATGCCACCACGGGCATATCGGACTTTGGATCGCCCACGAGAAATGTTTGTAGCATGGCGCCAATGCCGAACTTCGAGTCTCTGTAATCGAATATGTAATTGCCCGTTACCCAATAGCGCGGTTCGGGTTTCTGGGGCAGATGCCGATGCATATAGGAGAGCAGACGACGGCTAAGGAAGATAAAATTAGAATCTATAAAAACTCTATACTTTGCAATGCTTAGCAATGTTTTGCTTACAGATGCTGATAGCACGGATATGTTGTCTCGGATATGCTGGTTACAGTGGTACGATAGTAGTTAATTAGATGTGGATCGGTTTCGCTTTGTATAATGCGATGAATGCTGATTAGTCGCGCTGCCGTGGGATTCGATATAAGCAGCAGGGTAACAGCAGCAACACGCAGCTCCAGGCTGGCGTTGCGGGACTCAAAGATGGGCCAGTAGACCTCGTAGATGCGCTCGGCACGCTTGTCGGCCAGTGCAAGTGTGGTCCAGGCAGCCATGAACCTGAGATCCTCATTTCCCTCCTCCATCACGATGGGCTCCAGATAGTTGGCCACATTGCCCAGCTGTAGATTGCTAAGTCCCTGCAGGAACAGCATCTTCTGTTCATAGTCTCGCTCGTCTGTGAAGGCAAACAAGTTTTAATTATTTATTGTCCGACTGCGACTCATGCAACTTACTCAAGTACAAATTGAAATACTTTTGCACATATTCCTCGAACTGATCCTTATCAATGCCGCGTGCCACGTAGACGTTGTAGACGAGTGTGGCGAAGCTCAGGATAGCCGCCTGCCGGACATCCGGTCGATCGGGTCCAATGCTCAAGAACTCCTCGCACTGCTTCACAAGCTCCGCCGACAACTCGAATATGTGAAAGGGCATTGGGATCAGCAGCTGCACCGCAATATTCGACTTTATCGTCTTTTCCTTAACCAGATGGCGCGTTAAGAAGACTGAGGCTTTCGTGCCGATGCGTGGAATGATCTCATGAAATATGTTGCGTATCGTCTCCTGTCGATACGAGGTGCCGATGTCCACTTCGGTATAGAGTTTCTTTAGCGACTCGAAATCCATTTCACTGAGTAGCTTTATCACATCGGACAGTGTGGAGTCGTAGGGCTCACTGAACTTAAACTCTGTGCTCTCTAGTGCCTCGGCCAGGTTGTCCAGCAGGCCAGCAGCTGCAGATATCAGAGTTTCCTGCTGCTGTGGATTGCGTCCGCCGGTCGGATCGTTGATTTCTATCGGTTGTAATTGCAAATTCGAAATCTCTGTCGACATGGAAGTCTCAATATCAATTGGATTGTCGATCGGAGTCTCATTTTGGAAATTTAGCAGCAGTCTGTAAATGAATTTTGATTTAGAAATAATCTAACTGTGGATTGCAGATCAACTTACTCCGAGTTAATATACTGCGCCTCGCCCGTAGACTCGAATGTGTGGATCAACGTAGTGCCCTTGGCATGGGCCATGCTGAGGAAGTAGCCTGTCTCGTTGTGGGGCAATATGCCGTATATGGCCTCATTGCCAATGATGACGCTCTTCTGGTGATCGAACTCACACGTGTTCGGGGGCACATTGCTGCGCGTAATGTGCACAGCCTCCGAGTAGGGCAGACAGGTCTTCAGCTCGGGCGTCTTGCGAATGGATATGTAGTTGGTCTTGTTCGACACGAAATACTCGGTCTGGCACTGGCCATGGATGCCCGTCTGAATCATAAATGCAGTTAGCAGTGAATATCATTTGAATAATCCAGATACGATGATTTCTTACCTCATCCACAACAAAGGCGCCATTGGACTTGATTTGGAACTGCAAAGTGCTGGCGATGGCACGTTTAAAGTTCATCGACCAAATGGGATCACCCTCCTTGAAGACAACATGCGAGATGGTCCCCTCCTTGGTGAGGACGATCTTGAATGGTTTGTAGGGCGGATACATTTCCTTGTTCTGTAAGAACTTTTCGCCAGAATTGTTGAGCGTTACATCGTCTATGACCAGCTAAATTAAAATTGCGCAAATGATATAGAGACAGAAAGAGGATTAGTTGATATATTTATGTATAGGTCGGGAAATCCCGAGTCGTGTTATATACAACGTTATTATTATTTCTGTATCACTGATGGTTCAATAGACTTAACAAGTGTTAATCTTTTATATATATATATATATATATATATATATATATATATATATATATATAAATTGATTTCTCAAATATTTTTATTAAATTCTATTCTAGATTTTATCAATTATATTATTTTTATTTTTCAAGTACTGACGATGAAATGATTTTATAGATGATCTTTATTTCTGACTTATTATTAAAAGAATTTTTTTTCTATTAATACAGTTTTAGACCTTATTAAATATTTTTTTTAAAAATCATGTTGATCAAAAAGTAGTTTAGATTATATCAATATTATTATTTTTTAACTAAAAAAATGGTTTCTCTTAAATGTTACTCTAAATTTTATAATATATATATATATATATGTTTATATTTTTAAATAAGTCTTAAGTCAATAAGCGAATTTAAATAAATCAAGTATTTCATATTATATACATATAACTGAATTGGCTATATATATATATATATATATATTTGTATATACATGGTACAAGATGAGGAACTAGTTTGCACAAAAGAGATACATGAACGGATATAGTGATATCTACAGAGTTTTTGATACAGATTAAGTGTTTATATGTATTTATGTACACATATATCAATTTCTCTTATGGGGTTGCACATTTCGTGTGAAAATTATAGTAGCGTCTGAAAGAGTATGAAGATTAGTCAGACTCAGCGGGAAGACTGAGCCATGTTACATATGGCAGACACATGTCTGTGTGTGTGTGTATATATACATATATATATATATATATATGTGTGTGTGTGTGTGTGTGTCTGTGTCCGAGTCTCTGCCTGTTGATAAGCATAGCGCCGCTTGATGATCCCTTCCCCCACTTCTACAGTCAAAACAATCTAAACTGATTACTCCGCGTATATGTATGTATAAGTACATATATATGTGCATAAGATACAATGTACAGTACATCATTTACAATTGTGTGTGTGTGTGTGTGTGTGTGCTTATGGGTGCATATGTGTATGGGTATGGGCGAGTATACTGTTAGCATCATTTTATCTGCCTCAATGAAAGAAGTTCACAGCCGAGTTCAGTTCATTGTGCACTGGGACTGCGGAAAGGTTAAATTGTTTATAATTCATCTGCGAATTCTTTCGCTAAAGTGTCTGCAGAAACTTGAGCATGAGACAGCTGAGTGAGCAGTGCCGGCCATCAACTGGGGTCCCTGAGAATTTGCACTGTGCGAGCTTGATTAAATTGTACAAATTGAATGTGAAATCAATCAAAATTTTGATTTGTTTTTCTTTCTTTTTAAGTGACCATAAATGCATATATGTACATAAGTATGTATAAATATATATACATATATTTATACATTCATGTACTTCCAGAGATGGGTATTACTGATTTATACTTTCCGCTCAGAATATTAATATTTATATTTTACATTCAATAAAGAATTTATGAATCTAATTACACTATTCATTTTACTAATTTAAGTATATGTATATAGCTGCATCTATATAGTAATATTCAACATTCACTTACCGCGGCGGCCATCACAAGATCACTCTGTCGCTGGAGTGTGAGTTTTCCACGCACTATCCAGCCAGTGGTTGGCAGTGCCGGACGTCCTTCGTCCTGGGGCTTGGAGCCAACAAGCACATTGCCCACATATTCGTAGAGCATTTGCTTATTGACGCCAATAATGTTGAATGCACGACCGACATCGATCAACAGAAATAGAACTGAAAATTGAAAATGGTGTTGGGCATTTGCATTCAACAAGAAATTGTTGTGTGTGGCAATAAACTTGATGAGAGCCCATGCCGGGGGCAACAGCATCCAATACACTTTATCAATTGAATTTTGTCTATATACTTATATATTAATATATATGTGTGCATATATGTATACATTTATACATATTGTACAAAGCTATACTTGTATATGGACATATGTAGATTATTTATGTGGTCATCACAGAGCAAAAAACTGTTTAATCAATATTATTATTAAATATATACATATATGCTGGTATTTTTTTTTTCGTTTTTGTTATTTTTATTTTAAATGTTATTCAATGAAACATTACGTCATGCTCCTGAATATATATGGTCCCTGGGTTTATCAATTAGGTTATTTTCTACTTTCTACGTACACACAAACACGGAACACTTCAGTCGCCGCATGATTCGCTGAATAAAATCTCGTGAATCTGCAGATTTAATAGTACAATTTACACTCCTCACTCCGATATCGCATTAACTATATATATAAATATTTATATATATATATATTAATATATAAGTAATTTAGGAATCTTCTCAAAGAAGCCGCCGATTTTCTTTATCACCAACGTATGCAGAACGACTTTGAAATTCTACGTCTGCTTCGCTCGCGATCCTCACTCGAACTGAAGCTGGTGTCGTTCTCAAGTCGATGCTCTGGCCTTGCTGGAGGTTCTTACTGATAAGCAGCGGCATTGGTTTTGAGAGACGTTAAGAGCGGCTCTCTTGCGGGCGCTCTTTGAATACATGAATGAATGAAGGGGTAAAGATTGATAAAAATTTTAATTATGTTTCTATTTTTACAGTAAAGTAGACAAGAACGAGGAATCAGACAAGCAGTTCACACACGAGTACCACAAATCACATTTAACAAAAATAATCAAAATTAAGCCTAAGATCTATATTATATATGTTCAATGCTTAGCGTCCTCCTTAATTCCCATGTCCCGATCTAAAGACAGCACCACCGCCAGACGTGGATGGTGCCTGTGGCCGTCCAGCTGGTCCAGTTGGAGCCGCTGAAGGGCCATCTACTGTAATAGACTCTGAGCTGTGATTCGCGTTCTGTTCGGCATCCAAATTTTTCAGCTGCTGTTGCCACATGTCAGCATAAATGCCGTCATCTCTTTCCAACAGCTGCTCGTGCCTGCCACGCTCTACAATGGTGCCCTCTTTGAGCACTAATATTTCGTCTGCATGGATGATGGTGGACAACCGATGTGCGACGATAATTGTAGTGCGATTGGCGCATACGCGTGCCAACGCTGTCTGTATGTTACGCTCTGTGTGCGTGTCTAGCGCTGAAGTAGCCTCGTCCAGCAGCACTATAATCGGAGACTTTAGTAGCGTCCGGGCAATGGCCACGCGTTGCTTTTCGCCGCCACTGAGACGCAGTCCTCTCTCACCCACTTTCGTCTCATATCTGTCTGGGAAGCCCAATATTCTTTCGTGTATGTCCGCTGAGCGCGCAGCCTCGTAAATTGCATCAGGACTGGCGCCTATTTTGGCATATTCAATATTATAGTAAATAGTATTGTTAAACAATACAGTATCCTGAGGAACAACACCTACAAAGAAGATATTTAAGTTAAAGCCTATTCTTTATAATTTGATTTTATAAATTGTACTTACCAATTGCCTTTCGCAGACTTTGCTGTTGAACAAGCTTGATGTTCTGTCCATCTATTAATATAGAACCGGATTGCACATCATAGAAGCGGAATAGTAGTCGCATTATTGTGCTTTTGCCGGCGCCGGAAGGTCCTACAATGCCAATTGTCTTGCCTGCCGGTATAGAGAAGCTTACATTGCGCAGCACCACCTTATCGGGCGTGTAGCCAAATGTAACATTTGAGAATTCGATTGCACCGCCAGTAGTTAATAATGGTTTGCAGTTAGGCGCATCCACGATTTCCTCATCTTCACGCAGCAGATCAAACATGTTTTCCATGTCAACAAAATTCTTTTGTATGGCGCGGTAATAATTGCCAAACCAATTCAACGGCATATACAAGTCCATAAGATAAGTGGAAAAGAGAACAAAGTCGCCCACTGTCAGGGTCTGATGATGCACCACTAAATACACACACAGCAGTGAGCCAGAGAGCAAGCCCAAACAGAGTATAATGTTTTGAGCGGTGTTAAGTATGTTGAGTGTGAGCGTGGAGAGGAACTCCTCTTTTTGATACTTTATTATGGCATCTCTGTAGCAATCCACCTCGTAGCTCTCGGCGCCATAGTATTTCACTGTCTCAAAGTTCAACAAAGAGTCCACGCTTCGAGCGCGCTGCTCATTGTCTGCCAGGATCATTCGCCTTTGGTACTTGGTTCGCCATTCCGTTATGGCAATTGTAGAGGCTATGGAAAATTTATTTTAATAATTTCGTACGATTATTTCATGTTAATTCAGACCTACCAATATATAAGAACATGGTAAGAAAAACAATCAAACCAAACCACCAATTGAAGGCATATATGAAATACACGACAGCCACTAGAAGATCAAGTATCGTAGGTGCTATGGAGAATATAATATAGTTGAGTAAATTGTTAATTGAGTCTGTGCCGCGATCCATAATACGCAGCACCTCTCCCGTTTTCCGTTGCAAATGCCATCTCAACGATAGTTGATGCAAATGCCTGAACAAATCAATTTCAATCTCGCGCGTTGTATACTGCTGCACGCGAATCCACAGCAAAGTTCGCAAGTTGTTGAACAAACCCATACCGCCAGTTCCTCCGCCTTGCAGGAACGATAATGTAACATATATAAGTACAAAGTCCCAGCGAAACTCGATGGGCTCCATGGTCAGGCTGTCAACTAAACAGATGGAAAGAGACAGAGAAAAGGAGATTGCCGATTATTGAGGCCACTTTCGTTAGCTGAGAACATGACCTACCCAACCGCTTGCGATAAATGGGGAGAAACAGTTTGATGACGCGGCCAACAACAACCAATATTATGCAAACGACCACAGCGCACTGCAGCATCCTATCTTTTTTGGGCCACAGATATGGGAATATGGTGCGCAGCTTGCGCCAGCCGTTGCGGAAAGCAGAGCCAGTGGGCACACTGCCAGTTGAGTCGCCCGATGAATCATCCAAACGTTGGTGCGGGTTATAGGGTGCCATAATGCCAGGTGCCTTCAAGCCGAGCACAAAGATTAACAGAGAGCAACAGAAGCGGGTAACAAACATGCCCATCTCAATTTCATCTTTGTTACTATAGATAAAGGCACAGATAAAATGAATTTATAATTAATAATCATAATAATCAACCACTAACTTTTTTAGATGGAACCACCAGTCTTCATGGTCCAGATTGACTATGGCCAGCGCTTCGTTAATCAATGCTAGGGTCCAAAAGAGTAGTAATATAAGGCCATGGCCACGTGTCGGCAACGATGGCAGTTGATAATGACGCTCCTTGACAATGAGCAAGATGCAGAATGGATATGAAAAACAAACTACGCAGGTGTAAAATATCTGTGAATGAAATAAATGATAGAATGTATTTAAGCAAATAGTGAAGACTGTATAGTGAATCTCTACAAACCATATAGCCATAAACTGCACTGTCATGATAGATGCGAGCGTTGAGGAAGAATCTTAATAGCGCCAGCACCGGCACCAGCAAGAGGAGAAACAATTGAGCCGCATAAAGTCGGGACTTTGTGATCTGTGTGGGATCTGTTGGTGTCGCATATTTGCGGTACATTAATAGCTGGATACCGCCGAAGAGAAGAAGGAATCCACCATAGACCGCCGGTCCAACGGTGTCCATGAAACAGTGTGAGATGCCATGTTTGGTCCAAATCTCGTTGAACGTCACGTTCGGTGGACAGTACAACATGTTGTGCCGCGCCCTAAAGAAATGGTTAAATGTACTTTTTTTTATTTATTGATTAGATAGATATACTCGCAGGTCAACGTTGAACTTATCGTGACATATAAAACAAAAAAAAGAAACCAAAAGACGTGCGCAAATAGTGATAATTATTACGATGATAAGCGACTCGGGTGCAGATTATGATAAAATAAAAATAGACATTATAAACTAAGTTGTTAATATATATGTTTTGATTTAAATTTTATGAACATATGTACACTACATATCGGACTTTTTATTATTAATAATAATTGGAATGATTTATTTAAATGGGCGTATGTTTTCCGGCTTTTTTCTATTTCACAACATGACACTTAACAAAAATCACCGAAATTATCAGCAACTATTAGGCTGTCAAATTAACAAACAAGAAACTTGTTTCCGCACACAACTTAAATTTAAGTAATACAAAGTTTGAAAAAAAGTTGCAATTCATTCCATTGTTAATTATGCAATTTTAATTCTCTTGTGTTTTAATATCACATGTGATAACTTTAATTTCAAATTATAGACAAAACTAACAATTTCGTTACCTTTGTTTGCGCTACTGCGTAGGCCTCGATAATATAATAAATATAAATAAAATTGTTAATATCTTTAATTAACAGTAAGCAGTTGAACGTTTATCAACATGTTTTGCTCGCAATGGCACTTTAAACTCAAAATGGACTGTTACTCAAATTGGCACTGTTAGCCTAAACATTTTAAAATCCATCGGCAATATATAACATTGAGGCTAGTACGCAGCTGAGTTGTTGGTGATTGATTTTACTGTTCATTTGGAGGGAAAAGTATTTTGTGTAGCTTTGCTTATTTTATTTTGTTAAATCTCAATTAAACACTGTCCAAAGAAATTAAATAACTTAATCGTACAAAAAAGTTTGAGTTTCGTAAATAAATTATTTATTTCATTAAAGAAACTTAAATTTGGTTTAATACTTTACAATAAAATATATTATTAATTAATAAATTTTCGTCATTTTCAAATTAATAATAATCTTCGAAATTAGTTTGAGTTTTTGATTGTTTTTCCAATCGGAACGAATCTATTAAGGTATTAACTACATTTAGTATACAAATGAAAATTATAAAATATTTACATTGATTGTAAAGAATTCGCTACTTACATTTATAATAAACATACATATATATATATATATAATTTAAAATATTACAACATTTCGTGTCTAGTTATATCGCAGTAACGCTAAACTCTACTTAACTAGATCTCATCAATTTCTTTAAAACACAACTTTTAACTTGTCTAACACATATATTGTATAATGTATTCAAGTATACTTCAACAGAGATATATTTTTTGTAGGCTTAAATAGTCGGATGTGGGTTATAAACTAAATTGTTCAACTTGGTTTTAACTTATTATCACAAACAAGTACATTTAATATGCATCATAATTACGATTAGGTACTAGTTAGAGAAGGTGATTTAGGTTCGCGTCTCTCAGTGCTTACGGCTACGAGTTGATTTTGGCCAAGAGTGGTTGGGTCACGGCGCTGCTAGCGGTGCCAAGGGCGGCCAATGGCGGCCGGGGACACTCCTCGGCATACGACATATCATTTCCAAGTCCATGTCCGTGTCCATGACCATGCCCATGACCATGGCTATTCGAGACTTGGGCTGTGGGCTTGCACAGCCGCTGTTTATAGTTCTTGACTAGATACCCATATGGATGGTCACTGCTCAGATTTGGAATGTTCTGATTGCTGCAGCTGCTACCGCTGCGCTCCAGATTGAGGGCTGCGGACGCTGGCAGCGCAGTTGGCGTCTTGCTGCTGAGCAGCGGCGTCTCATCGCAGTCGACAAATTTGATTCGCTGGCCGCTGCTCGTGCTGCCAGTGTCGGCGGCGCAGCTGTCGCTCCGATGGTTCTTCACCAACGTTGAGATCGTGGGGGATGGCCTCAGGCGGCCTCGTGCCTGCGGCCCTGGCTGCAGAATTCCGCTCAGATTGGAATTGGAATTGGAGTGTGTGGCATGATGGTGGCCCTGTTGGCTATTGCTCTGATGCTGTTTGAGCGTGCCGCTGAGTGGCAGTCGGAAATTGGCCAGCTCCCAGCTATCGCTTGCATTGGCATCCACGCCCGTGGTCACGCCTGCAGCAGCTTCCTCGCTGCGCAGCGAGCGACTGCTGTATATATCAGACGGCATCTGTAATCCAGCATCCAAGTAACAGTTGTTGGGCTCAGTCTTTTGATTCGCAAAGTGCTGCTCGAAGCAGCTGCCGTTAAGCTTCGGTGAGCTGGAGCTGATCTTGCGCTTGACCCGAAGATTGGGTGAGATATTCTTTTCGGTTGCAGGCAGCGCTATGGCCGGCACTGCAGGTGTCAACGTGGCCATAACGCCCAGCTCTGAGTATTGTTTGCAGAAGGAATGAGGCTGCCGTTGCGGCTGCTTGAGGGACGAGCGCCTCGTCAGCAAAAGCTTGCCGGGCGACATCACCTCATCCGGCTTGGGCACTTCGCCCTCCAGCCAGTACGTCAGCATTTCGCCCTTGCCTTTCATCGGCACCAGGCCACGACGCGTCGTCACGAAGCTGCCGAACTCGTCCAGTGCGAGTTTGGTCGTTTCACTGATGTGGATTTTCAGTGCCTCGCCATTGGACTCCATACGTGAGGCCGTGTTCACAGTGTCTCCGAAGAGGCAATATCGCGGCATCTTCTGACCCACAACGCCGGCCACACACGGCCCCGTATGCAGTCCAATGCGTAGCTTCAAGCGATCGTCGGGCCGGTGGTGTATCCGGAAATTGTGCACCGCCTCGAGCAGGGCCAGGGCCAGGCGTGCAATTTCACGGGCATGGTAGTTGCCATTGCGTATGGGCAGACCCGATACCACCATGTAGGCATCGCCAATGGTCTCCACTTTGTAGACGTCGAAGTTCTCCACAATTGAGTCGAAGCACGTGTACAGATCGTTGAGGAATTGCACCACCTGCATGGGCGTGCTCTCCGCCGAGATGGCCGTGAAGCCAACAATGTCGCTGAAATAGATGGTGACCTGGTCAAAAGTCTCGGCCACCACCGGCTGTCCACTGATCAATTGAGCTGCAACGCTCTGTGGCAGCAGCTGATAGAGCAGCTTCTCACACTTTTTCTTCTCTTCCAGATAGTCCTGGGTGCGCTCCTCGACTAGCTCCTCCAGATTATTCGCATACATTTCCATGCGCTTCAACAGATTATCAACAATATTTCCAGTTTCGTTATCCCTGAAAGCAGTTAGTTATAAAATGTTTTTTTTTTAAACAATTGTTTCGTAAAAGTTTTTAGTACAGATAAAATTTAAACAATTTTCTATTGCAGCAAAAGCAGACGATCAAAAAATTGTGAATAAGAAATAAAAATAAAATAAATAAAATAGTAAAACAGAAAAATCTAAAAAGTGTAACTTTGATGTTTATTAAATGTATATACATAGTGATATAAGCCAGAATTGTTGATGGTTTGTTTAAATCATTTTTAAAATCAACTTCTTGGTTTAGATTATATTTGTGAAATCAGATTCAATATTTTTTGAATACTCTAAAGCACATTTAGCTGTAAACCTTAATTAGAAGTCAATCTATAACTTATTTTCAAAGCTTGCAAATAACAGTTTACCGTTTTATTATTTATGTTCTCTCTGTTCGCGATATCAATCGAAAGAAAAATGTACTCACTCGTTCGTGCTTTAAAGCAAGAGACTTCGTTTGTTTTCGATTGAGCGCCTTGAGTGGAAACACATATTCGTGAAACGCTCTTTTAACGAACATCGATACGATTGACTTCGTAAGCAAGCAAATAAGTCATAAAGGCGATGCAGTCGCTCTAACACACACACACTTACACACTCACACACACTATACGCACGTATGCAATGAATGTGTTTAGAGAACACAATACTCACACACATACACAAAAGACGTGTTGCTTCATTTAGCTCAACGAAGCTGTAGGCGAACAACAAGAGCGAAACAAAACGAAGCAAAATGCTTGTGAGCCGATCGCGAACGAAATCGTTGAAAAACGATGCAATCGGTTGCGCTCCGAGTGAAGACGAATGAGAAAATCTCTGAGCGTGACTGAAAGGTACTTATATAAAAGCTATAAATATCAAATATATAAATATTTAATATCAAATAAAGCCCTCGTTTATACGAGTGTGAAGCTAATTGGAAGAGCCAGCTAATAAGAATCTTCTTTATAAAAGAAAAGGCTCTATCGGAAAACGCAAAAGCTTTGGCAAATGGCCTATAAAGGTCGATTCAGATTAGACAAGGCAATAAACCATTTACTCCGCAAGAACTTGGAATTAGCATTTCTTTGTTACCTTAGCTAGTAATTTCTTGCATTTTTCTATAGTTTAACTTTACAAATAATAATAAATAATTATCTTACTTGTTGAATTTTCTGATCATGGACTTGAGCGTATTGAAGTCGGGTCGCTCGAGTGGATCCTCTGCCCAGCAGCGTCTGATGATGCCAACAACATCTGCCTTGGTATCATCGGTGCACGTTTCCAGTTCGGGGCGAAAAGGTTTGTTCTGCTGCGGCTGGTAGTTCTTAACCAGTTCAATAATCTCTGGAAATAGATAAATACCGAATGGACTTAGATTTATATTTCATTCCTATTTTAGTGAGAAATTTAAATTGTCAGATATTTTTGATTGTTTATCAAGTCCAATGGACTACACTTAATATAATGCCTGCCACTAAAGTCGCATTCTGTCACACAAACCAACTTTTAAATATATATATATATGTAAATGCACATATATGTGCTCCAAAACAATAGATTTAGAATATCTTTAACCCCTTATGATGACAAGGGACTCGGTCAAACAACTGAGGAATTTGTCGGATAACGACGGCCCTGCCACCTGGCATCCGAATTCCCACAACTGTTTGATTGTGCAGTTTTATGATCGTGAGGTAGAGGCGGAATCAAAGATATTCAATTTGCTCTTTCATACAAATGCTACAAAGTGTGATACTCGAAAAGACACAGAGTGCAATAGGTCGAGAGGTATGTGAGATCAACGCATTCAATTTCTAATGTGATCAATCATAGCCGGTTTCAGCGCCCACAGATGCTGAGATTATATTTGGAGATTGCGACTGCGGATACTTATTTTGCAACCGTAGATGCACGTACGGCTGGGGTAAGTCTAGAATCGATTGGCTATGGGAACTGGAGAAGCGGCAACAGCAACTGCAACACTTTCAGCTGTATCAGAATAGCCCCAACATATCGAAGCCCCCAACAGATGATGATCTAACAGCTCATAATGGGACAAAGGCCACAAAAGCGACTCCCAACAAAAAAGACTACTGGAAATGGCTCCGGTTTAGTTGTACTTGTTCAAGCGACACAGAAAGCTATGATTTGCCCTATTGTAAAAGCACTTGTGTATGAATTCTCATATTAGACAATACAATTTTGAACTAAATTAGAAAATAAATATTTTTCTCGAATTCAATTGCGTTTCAAATTTCAATTGGTTTGATGGGCGTCACATATACTCGTATGTGATTGTCTAATAAGACACTCCTACATGTAATTATAATACCCTGAAACCCACATGTGACGTTAGTATAGTAATGTTTAGTATATTAATGTTGATGAGGAGCAGATCTACCTCTCCCTCGGTCTGTCTCTTTCTGTTCGCCGGATCTCTCATTGAGAACTTCTTCTATTGCGACTAAATTGATTATATATAAAATGTTTAAGCAAACAGCACTACTAAAACTTCAGTTCCAAAATTTGTTATTTTCAACCTTAAAAAAAATCGCAAAATAATATTTTCTCTTGTATACCTTGTGGCGTCTTCTCGTGCGAGCACTTGCCCAGATAGAAAGGACCTTGCCTTGTGGTTATCTCGTGCACAATGATGCCAAATGAATAAACATCGCCCTTCTGAGTGCCTTCAGGTGGGCGTTGGTTTTCGAGTCGCAGCAGTTCAGGCGCTGTCCATAGACGTTCTGTTAGAGCAGGTAGAGTGGGCAGAGAATTAATGAATCGTATATGCTGCACTTCGACAACAGTTCACAGTTCACTTACTCTTCCAGTATGCATGACTGTTGCAGTTCTCAATGTCGCTCTCGATATCGTAGGAGGTGCGTCGCAGGCTGTGCAGTCCGAAGTCGGTGATCTTGAGCACGAATCGAGAGTCGACGACGCAATTGGAGGACTTGAGATTGCCGTGAGAGCGAATGTCGGAGCTATGTATGAACTGCATGCCACGCACAATATCGTGCATCAGCGACAGCTTAAACATCCAGTCAAGCTGGAACTGCTCGTTCTCCAGGATGTCCTGCAGGGAGCCCTTCGGGCAGTATTCGGTGAGCAGGAAACTGCGACGCTGATCCAGACAGGCGCCATAGAACTTGACCAAGTGATCGTGCTGCAAGTCTTTCATGCGCTTCAATTCCAACATCAGACTGCGCGACAGAATACCCTGAACATTGTCCAGTTCGATTGGTTTGATGGCCACCTTGCTCTTCCGATACATGCCCACGGGTATGAAGATCTGGCGATCGCCATTAATGGAGCCCATGTCCTCGGACATAAGTGTAAGCTGCGAGCTCTGCTTGACGAGCGAATGAAATGAGCCACGCAAGACATGATCTGTGGTATCTCGAAACATGACATCCTCCAGCGAGACCTTCCAGCTCATCGAATTGATCTCAGCCTCGGCAATATAATGTCGATATCCGAAGAAGAAGCATACGGCCATAATGATTACCATTATGCCAAGCACTATTGACAGAATGGCATAACCAGGGAGAGCTGGAAAGATCATAAGAAATATGGAAAACCTCCTTTTGAAATTTCATTTTATTAAAAACAAAATAAATAGAAAATAATATAAAAATATATACACTAAATTGATTAAGAATTATATTTGTAAAAATATAAGAATAAGAAACATATTTTCAGTTAAATTTATTATAAATATATTATATATATTGCTTTGTTTTACTTACAGTTGTCGGGGCATAGCGATCCGTCGTATCCGCAGATCGGACGATCGGGCGGCGCTTGATCACGACCTCCAGCCCAATGGATTTCCTTTTCGGACTCAAACTCAAGACGATTGTGCAGGAAATGTGCCACAATTTCAAATCTTCCAGTGGTGGGATTCATGTCCAGTAGCGAGTACGCCGAGATGCGATCCCCATTCGAGTCGATGGTCACGTTGCCAGTGATGCCCGTGAAGCTGCGATTCCACATGCGTCGCACCATGTCGGTGCCATTGATGGGTCTGGTCAGCATGCTTGGGTCCTCACGTATGCTCTCGTTGAGTGCATTGGCATACAGCAGGACGCCGTCAAAGAACGAGGTCACAAACGCCGAAATCGGCTCGTTCTCACTGAAGGTGTAATTGTATTTGGCCGAGGCGATGTCCTTGATCTGCGAATGAGTTTCACAGCACATTAAATCAGGCACACAGTGTTTAGTTCTAATTCTGGCTAACAGCGACTCTCAGTGTCGAATTGCTTTGGCATCCGTGAAATTCAATTACATCCACACAGCCAACAAAAGGCAAAGGCCACTACTGTGCCGCCGAGATTCCGCCACAAGCTCAGCGGAAATTATTGCACGTCGCAGCTAACAAAGCTGCGCTCGTTGCCTCCCAAAGGGGCTTAGCGGGCTTGGGCAAGAGTATTTTGCCAAGGCTCGCTTTTCGCACAGCCATTGAGATGGATTTCGAGTCGAATGGAAGTGCAACGACAGCAGCTGCCTTTTGAAACACACTCAACAGGGCGTGTCGCATAAATCAAAAACATGACAAAACGTTAAGCCGCAGCAGCCTCCTTTCTATATGATTGAAGCCGTGAATAGTCAAATGCACATATGCCTTTTACTCTGAATATCCTGTAACCATATTAAAATGGGTGAATGGTAAGGGGTTCTGGCTTAGGTCAAAGTGCAACAACTTGAATAGAAGCCGAAAGGCCGAAGTGAAATGTAGAAATTGGTTCTTACTCATACTCACGCCAAAGCAACAACAATTAAATTATCGATTAGAATCAGTGTAGCCAACTTTTGTTGAGCAAAAAAAAGCAGTTTTGAATAAAAAAAAAACGGAACATTTTTTTTGAATAGTCCAGTGTTTCGTCCTTTACTAAATTATTTCAAGCACAAATTAGTTATGTGGTCAACTGACAGCTAAACTACATTTGCAATGACTGCAATATATCTATTCTTGTTTTATCATTGAAGTCTTTTCGCAGCCAATGTTTGAATTGCTTCCGTTTCACATCTCGGCCATAATTCCCACTGCCCGCTGTTTTTTAATTTTTCCCGCAATTGGATATTTAAAAAAAAAAAAGTTGTCCTCCGTCTGTAATCACTTCGACTCTACGAATCTCTTCTACATTGCCTGTTCGCGTACGATAAAATTCTGAACTCGCTGAAAATTCAGGAATTTGAATTTTAATAATATAAATAAATATAAAAAATATAAACTCTTAATTAGAAATAGAGTAGACATTTTAAGAATTTTATTCATCCTAATGCTGTAATAAAAAAAAAATTGTATAAAATATACATCAAACTAAGTGCAAAACTTTTAGTTTCATGAAAAAAAAAAGAAAATTAAATATGAAACAAACTTGATATAGACGTTTATAAAAAATGCACTTGTCTTTATAGAATTTGACAGGCTACTAAGCAATTATACCCTGAATTTTCATTTGCATTGCCTATAGGGTATTAAAGGTAAAAGTATTTAACCCACGTTGACAGTTTTGGCGCCAATGTCCTAGTTGCAAAGTTTGTTTTACTTGTTGACAAGCTGTAATTAGAGTATGGCAGGGTCTGCAACAGTTGACCCTAAATATCATTGTTGTTTCCAAGTAAAACTGGGATTCTATGGATTAAAGTAACGACTTTTTGACACTCAACTGTTCACCGTATGGCCATAATGATTTGAGTAATGTATTTCTAATGCTGTTCGACTGCAGACTGCGTATACGTCATTTGCTCATAGTTTCACAGTGTAAAATGACATTAGGATTAGCCCAAGAGCAAGATGGACTCACACTCCTCATACAGCATAGACATTAGGTAAATTACATGCTGTTAGCTGAGTTGGTTCAGGTTACTCCCAGGAGTTGTCTAGTAAATGGATTTTGGTGTAGAAACCTGGCGCCGTTTAAATAGACTTTGTTGCCAGGAGTGGCTTAGAAGAGCGTATGATGACAGTTTATTATCTATAATTTATAAAAATGTATTATTATTGTAGAACAATATAGTCATGATAATTATTTTGGTAAGACTTCATTGCCTGTTATAGGAGATTACTTAGTCGAGCAATTCTGATATTCTGTCTTGTCTGTTAGTGCTGTTGCCGTTGTAATTGCCCTGCGCATATACAAAAATATGTTTACGAATTCGCAGCCTTACACAAGCACAAGCACAAACACGCACACACATACACAGCCAGACTTACATGTGTATGAACGTATCATTTATACGTTCGTATATAAATGCAAATTGGGATGGCTCTGAGCACGTACACTATTATAGAGTATGCATGAGTCCGAAAACAAATATGAAGCTCGAGTCGAAAAACGAGAGAGCCGAAGCGAGTTTTAAATACTCTCTTACAATATTTTGGACAACGGCTCAGTCAACATATTGGTAAAAAGTTAGCAAAAAAAAAAAGTCAAATAAAATCAAATTTAATTAATTTAGGCTTGTTATGTATGTATGTACTCCAGCTGAATATCCTAAAGACATTTTGAATGAAAATTATAAGACTCCCTCTCATTCGCTATAAAGAGTATGCAAACGATCTGTGAGCAATCGACCGCAAGGAACTGTGCAAAAGGATTCTATATCCTGTAAGGTGAATTCCATTGCCATGCAAATTCGGCAGGTGACCTTCTGGTGCCCGGGACTCACCTCGTTGGAGACTTTCGTGTAGGCATCATCATTGGGCTGCTTCGGCGTGACGGTCAGCATGGCTGTGTAGGCCTTCTTGGCGCGCTTGTTGTTGAAGTCGGTGTCGTTCTTGTCGTACCAGGGCAGCGACGTCATATATGGCACGCTGAAATAATGAAGCAGGATTACAAAGTAAAATTAGATGCGTCTCAGGCAGATCTACTTATGAGTGTGTGTGAGTGTGTGTGCAAGTGCACTTAGTGCTGGCCTCTTATCAGCTCGGTTTATGCAGTTTGTACTGTCGGCTTATCACTGTGCTTAGCTTTTGTCTGATATGCGTCATAAACTATTTATTAATAGAAATACATATATATATATATATTGCAAAATGAATAAACATTCTCTAGTTTTGGGTATACGTGCCCACAACGGCACGTGTCTAGAGGTGTCTCTGTGCCTGGGCTCCTAGCACCTAATCACAAGCTGTGCCAACAGACTATCTTTTAGATGCTGCGATCCACTCAAATGTGCATTATTAATTACACTTATATATATATATTTTATTTTACTTCATTCGGTACACAGCGATGGAGCATGTTCCTGTTATCAGTTAGCGCTTGTTTGTGTTACCAACTCAATGTCAGCTGCTTCGTGCCAAATCAGCGAATGACATTTCCCGCTAATCGATTATCGTTGGTAAACAGATTAATTTGCCTCTGGCTAAGTGAACGGAATGCTTCTGATGCTGCGCGAAAGATTTTCCCTTGGCCAATATTGCAGCTTTCTGACTTTGTAGAGCATTAACGTTACGTATACTTAATTTTAGTCAGTTCCCTTACTGCAAAAACTAATTAAATATTATTTTCCAAAAGCTTGATATGTTTTCATTTTGACTCATATTGTGTCATTTTCATTTATATTTTATAAGAGTTTTAAAAAATTCAATAACCTTTTTTTAACTTTCTCAGTGTAAAGCTTGCATCGGTGTTTCGCAATAAATAAAGTCGCAGTATATTGAAAAAGGAACATGTTGTGCACGAATGTCTTTGACAGCAATGTGTGTTGATGGCTGTGACCGAAGGAGATGAATTTGCGTCGAAAGGATGATTTTGCATAAGGATTACGTGAACAAGGCGAAGTCGTATAAATTTAATCGCGGACTGAATATGAGAGATGGAGATTACGTTTAAGTTGTAGTTGACTTCAATGAATGAGTTGGGAATTAAAATATCAGGTTGTAATGCTGAAGAAGTTTAAATAAGTGTTGAAGAATATCTTAGACTTAGCGTAAGTCCTAAAGAATATTGTGATTATTTTGTAGCTATTTTGTAAATACATATTTATGGAATATTCTAAATATTATATATAAATAATTATATATTAGTTAGATATGTTGAGCATAGCCAAAAATTAAATTTGTTCTTTCGGTTTAACTGTTCTTCGAGCAGTTTTAAAGTAAGGTTGCACGTTGCAAACCAAAATCAGTAAAATTTGAATAAAAGTAATGTTTAAATTAAGTTAGTTTAATGTCTAGTACTGTCTGTTGAATATGAATATTAACTTTACATATATATACTGTTGATCCGTGGCATGGAATGCATACATATAGAAATCAATTAGGGTGTTCTATCATTAATAAAGACCAGCTCGAAAACCTATATACTCCTTATCCATGTATAAAAACAAATTGAAATTGCATATTTGAACCGGTTTCACAGAGAGCCAATAACTCAGCCAAGCCGGTTCGAATAAGCAATTTATATTTGTTTTCAACTATTTTTAAAAATAGCTTTTCCACAATCTGAGCTGAGCTTCAACATGAATCAATATAAGATGGCTAAATATAAATATATTGTACTCAGTGAATTTCAGAAGATGAAATAATTATATCAATAGTTGATGGACTCTGTTCGTTGCGATTTTTGCTAAATTACGTAGAATTTCCAACTCATATCAGGAAATGCAATAGTAAATGCAGCACACAGACTGACTTTTATTCATTCGCTATATTCTCGATCGATTACAAGTTCATGGGGGTTACGCGATTAGCCAGCCAGCTTTACAGGCAGTGCACACACAAATAATTCCGATTATTCGCTAACACATATCAATAGAGAACGAAAGCCCCGCCATCTGCCCAGCTTTGCTCGCCCATTTTTACTGCCGCGTAGTATGTGTTTGTAAATATTTTCTAACTATATACCCCACCTCCAATAAATACCTATACAGGATTTTTCAATGGTGTAGGAGTAACTGACAGATGAATGTAGTACGCTCGACCCCCTAATGTCATTGATTTCATTGCATATCAATGCTAAATATGAATTTTGCTAATCAACAAAAGGCATAAATAAATCAAATGACTGCATAGCTATGTAAAGATCTTCCTGAATCGATTATATAAGAAAGCTGCTTGCCTTGCTATTATTTAGAAGTCGAACACATTTAAGTATAATACGGCTAAGGCTCTGAATTTTATATTTTCCTAAATGAATATTTTTCCTAAATGAATATTTGTAACTATAAATTTATCGTTTCTTTGAAAAAATTAAAAAAGAGAACTAATTTAGAGTATTAAGGCAAACTTCAAACTAAAGATTCACAGGCGTTGACTAGATTTAGACTGATATTTCCTAGCCGCGCCAGCTTGAAGTTATTTTACTTGACTAGGACACAGTTTTCACCAGTTGCTTACTTATGCAAATTCTATCTACAGGGTATTCGTTAAGTCGAGCCAGTTCAGCTCAACTATTGTGTCACTTGATTAAAAAGCTACCAAGCTATAAATAAAACAATTTAAAGAGCGGCTTAGTTAATACCGCAGATACAAAGACGAGCGTCGGACGTGGGTGCGAGGAAGCAATGACTTTGCTAATTTAAGATATCGCAATAATTAGACAGAAGCTATCTATCGGAGGAGTGTGGAAGGAGGGAGGGAGGTAGGGATGTGTTGACGCGAATCAGTTATTTTTTCCCTACTGTTTATTATTGTTGGCCATTAGAGGCAATAATAGTCAAGTCAGACATGTGTCGAAAATCGGAATTTCCTCGTTTTATAAATAGATATTAATTGCCGATTGGTCAGCATTTTGGAATCGCTCAAAGCTATTTTTGTTGGTAAATTTCATAATTTTAATAACCTTGGCTAACATGTATTATGCGCACTTTGTAAAGAATATTCAAAGTGCGCGTGTTTCGCCAAAGTGAAAGGCCACAAACTGTAGCGATTGCTACAAATGATCAGTTTGTGTGATTGTTGACGTTATTATTATTATTATAATTATTATCATATTATTATTATTATTATTGTTGTTGTTATTGTTGCTATTGCTGCTCCATACTTGGTTGCTTTGCTGAGTAATTTATATATTTATTTGATTTGATACTTGTATTTGTACTCACCGCGAAAATAATTCAATATTGATGAATACATATTCGCCGCTATCGATCATATTCAACTCCTCGGCTGTCAGCATAATTTGACGTATGGACTGCGGATCGGCGCACATAATGACAACTGCAAAAAAAAAAAGAAAAAAAAAGGTAACAAAAACAGAAATAGAAATAAAGCGATAATTGCAAGTTTCAGCTAACAGCTTGAAAAGAAAACATTTGCAGAGCAACTTCAGTCTATTGTCTATCTTGAATTACAATTAAGCAAAAATAGACGTAGCACCTATGATTGTATTCCGTCTCTTGTCATTAAAATTGTATCAATTTATTCCAGATTTATATATTTTTTTAATAATCTAGTTGAATAATTTAATTTATTTATATTTATTATTTAGCTATATTTTTATACTCGTTCACAAATATTTGCTTTAGGGAGTAGAGTGTGAAATTTGTATTATTTATTTCAGTTTAACCACATCCTATAAATTTTTTATGTATATTTAATAGGCACGTGGTAAATCTGGAATTAATATTTAGACCAATGCCCTTAGGAATCATCTGCATATGCATAGCTAGATTCCTAAGACTACAATTCTGTTTGAGCTGACATCAATTAAAAATATATTTTATTTTATTATCTGCTAGTTTTGTAGCAAAGCGAAGGAGTACTATGCGATTTGTAGTGCTTCAATCCAATTTCTACTTAATTTTTATTTTTGTATTTTTTATTCTTTGACGTCAGCAGATAACTCGCTTGATGTGACTTAATGGCTCTTAAGTTGATAAAGTAGTTTATTATAATTCTGTGATTGTTCTTATGAAAGAATTAAAAATTTAAATAATAGCCAAAACCCCATCAGATAGCATTTATGTGCAAATAGACTAGAATAACTTTATTATCATATTTTTTCTCAAATCAAGTAATTTCCATAATCCATATTGCAATCAAAAATATTTACAAAATTTGCGATATCAATTTAAATATATTTACAACTCACTGAACTGGGCAAGCTATTTATATAGACAACAGAAATACCAGGCTTTACATTAATTTATGACTTTAAAGTTTGGATAATCATAAAATGAAGTAAGAGTTTGGCAATATTTTAGACGATTTTGTCTTCTTATGCCTTAAGTATTGTATTGCAAGTATTATGTAAAGCTAATACGTAATTGACAATAATAATAACAAAATAATTTCTGGCAATTTCTCCCTTGCCATGCAATTTACACATGTTACATACAATTTTTGTTTCCACTATCTGAGGATTAGTTTAATTATTTAAAAGCAAGCCAATTCGCAAACAGACGGACGCAGCACACAAGTAGATAAATGCTATAAAGATATAGCCGTATGCTGTATACCCTGCCGTTGAATATATTTCAAAGAAGATTTAGAATATTTATATAATATTCATAATCAAAATAAAATCAGAATATACTATAAAGAAATATATTGATGCATAATAATAATAAATAAATAAAAAATGAACAAATATATATATAGGGAGAAGCACAACTTTTTTATGCTACATACATACATGCATACATATACATGAAAATACATGAAAATAAAATAACATCACTTTAAAATGCAAAGTTTAAAAAGTTCTCCTAGATACATTTATCAGTGGATTGATCTACACATTACGCTTATAAAAACAGAAAATAATATATTATTGCAAAAAAAAAAAAAAAAAAAACAATTATCACTAAAATATTCAAAGTTTTTATGTAATTCAAAAAGTTTTGCGCTAAAAATTATGTTTGTGTCATATACATTTTATTCTATTTGCCAAAGTCAAGTTCAGAGTAAAAGCTAGATTTGATGTAAATATACAGAGCTGCCAAAACTAAATTGGGATGCAATGTAGAACATATGCACATATACGTATATAAAATTACTAGATATATACAGTATGTCCATTAATTGTTTGCAAAATGAAAAAAGGCATGCAAATACAACTTCGACATCATATTTTACTAGGAAAGGCACTTTTTTTCATAATTTTTTTTTTGCAGGGCTCTTCTCTTATGTATTCTTAGCGAAACTAAATAAAAAAAATTAGGAGAATAGCAACAGAATCATGAAAAATAATGCAAAATACAAAAATACAGCAAATATTGGCTGTCTATTAATTCTTTGCAAAATGCAAACATTAATATTGGGAGATCTGTATCTTTTGAAGATCAATAGGGAATTGGCTAATATTTGGTATATCCTCCATTAGCTTCTATTACACCTCTGAGGCGTTGCGACATCGACATTATTAAGGCATTCATGTCGTAGTATTGGGGTATTTTGCGCCACTCCTCGTTTATGTAACGAATCAAGTCAACTTTTGAAGTTTTGCCACTTTTTTCTTAAGTAATGCCCACAAATTCTCAATGGGATTGAGATCAGGGCTCTGGGGTGGGGTGTCAATAACTTTACTGCAGTTATACAGTAGCCAAGTGCGACACAGCAGCGATTTGTGCTTCGGATCATTGTCTTGATACAGCTTGTATCTGAGCTGACTGGTGTCTTCTGGATCAACGAAGCCAAAATTTCGCGCACTTTCTGTCAATTCCTTCTTTAAAATGTCTAAATAATACTCTTTTGTCATGGTATCGTTGAAAATTCTCACCTGCCCTACACCTTTGGAAGAAATACATCCCCACACCATGACAGAAAGCTTGCCAAACTTAACAGTAGGTACTATATTCTTGGCCTGGAGGGCTGTTTTTGGTTTCCGCCATACTTTTCCAGGGCCATCATTATAATATAGCATGATCTTAGTCTCGTCGCAAAAAATTACATTATTCCAATAGTCAAGAGGATTGTTAATATTAAGTCTTGCGAAGGTCAAGCGTTTTTCAATATTTATAGCAGACAACAACGGCTTCTTCCTTGCTATGTGTGATGAGTATCTGTGGAAATTAAGAACTTTTCTCACAGTCTCAGGGCACACTGTCTTCTGAAGGTTTATTTGAATATCAGTAACCAACTGTCTGAGGCTTGTTTGAGGATTGTTTTCCACGGTCTTTAGAATTTTTGAACAATCCCGCCGAGAGAGCTTTGCTGGTCAGCCTTTAGAGCTGTTTAATTCTAGTCTATTTTCTTTTTCTGCCCGACTAATAATATTATAAACAGTTCTAAGCTTAATATTGAACATTTCAGCCAACTCTTTGATACTCTTTCCTTTGATATAATTGAAATACACTAATTGGATCAAATTATCATCAGTGCGTTTACCAGGCATTGCAAAAATTCAAATTATGTAAGACGTAGTAGTGGTTTCAAGAAATTCTTTTTAGCGAATGAATTCGAGGAAGACGAGCAAAAAAGACGAGACCAGCCGTTCTTGATTTCGATGTCCCGTTAGCTTTTTACCCGTCTTCTTTCAACTAATGTTTGCATTTTGCAAAGAATTAATAGACAGCCAATATTTGCTGTATTTTTGTATTTTGCATTATTTTTCATGATTCTGTTGCTATTCTCCTAATTTTTTTTATTTAGTTTCGCTAAGAATACATAAGAGAAGAGCCCTGCAAAAAAAAAATTATGAAAAAAAGTGCCTTTCCTAGTAAAATATGATGTCGAAGTTGCATTTGCATGACTTTTTTCATTTTGCAAACAATTAATGGACATACTGTATATTTATGTGAACTTTACGAATGAGTCCAAGTCCAAACTGATTACTGTTTGTTGCTGTCGATGTCGGACTGAACTGAGTCATGGATATAATATATAATATATAATATATGCATACACATACGCATGTGAAAAATTATGTGTGTCAGTGCTTAAAGTTGAAGAACCGAACGAGCTTCGATCTGATAGCATTTAATTTAATTAATATTCATAATAAATTGGGCCATTAATATGACAGTAACTAATGTAACTCATGTGGCATTAAAATTTTGTAGAAATGCCTAATTAATTATCACATTAGCAGCTTCAATTAGAATATATTTAGATATATATATATTTATGGAATTAAATTGTATATTCATATTTGCGTGTGTTAAAAATAACAAGTTCAAAACTTGGGTCAAATCTGTTAAATATAAATTATGTGTCTGCCTCATTTAAATATAATTTTGATTAGTTTCCAAAAAACACCTTGGAGACTAAGTACTCAAGTAATTGAAAAGTTATTCGAGTCTGTAAGATTTCAAATTCTGAATACTAAATGGGCATATATACAAAATAATAATAATTATATTTCAGATGCCTGCCCTTGAACTCAAAATCTATTTTTAGCTTCATTCAATTGCGGAATCTATTGTCTGGCGGCTTCTTAAAGTGCGCCCGATTGTCTCGCTTGGCTATTGTATTTTGTTGTTGGCCATAATTATGCTTTAATGTGTACATTAAATTTGCCAAAAATTGTTGTTAATGTTAATTTAATGGTTTATTTGTGGTCAGATGTCTAGAATATTAAAACTCTGCCACACTGTGGGATTCACAATTAAGCTGAACTTCAATTTTCGTTTTCTTTAACAACATTTAGGGCTCGATACATATTGACTCAGCTGGGCCATATTTGTAGCCAAAGTACATAAAACAATTTTGGCTATTACTTGAACTCAGCTATTATATTAAGGCAAATATTTATGTATGAAGCGCCCTTTTCAAGTCTATCGTGACAGGGCATGGCACATGCATGGCGTTTGTTATTGTTTATTGTCAATAAATTCAATTCAATGAGCTTTAATGCAAAAAAATGTCAGATCAATAAGCTCGTGGGCTAGCTAACTGTAATCATTTGTAAATTTGATATAGTGATAAACAAAATATATATTTGAATAGTTTGAAAATTAATTTGGTATATGAACACTTTTATATAAATCCTACAAAGTTAGTTGAGGTGTGAAGTGTCATACAAAATCAATAGCATAATGATAGGATTTAGAATGAAAATTAGAGAGAGAGTGAGAGAGAGAGAGAGAGAGAGAGAGAAAGAGAGAGAGAGAGAGAGAGAGATAGATAGAGCTCTCTCTCGATTTCAACTAAATCTCAAATAATCGCTGCATAACAATTTAATAACAAATACACAAGTGTTGTTGCTTGATAAATGAATAAACTAGATTAAGTGACTCGAGCGATTTACTATAATAATTTATTTATTATTTATTATTTTAATTATTATAAAAATATTGCGTTGCGATTAAAATTACATATGTATTTCATTAATATGAAAAATATGTAAAGTTTAAATAAATAATATAAATATATATATATATAATATTAAATATATAAATACAAAGCCGATATATGGCTTTGTTTTGACAAGCGGAAAAAGCATAACGATGGCTTTTTAACGATATCAAATAAAATAAAAATTTGAATTTTAAATTTATAAAATAAATTTAAATTTATTATATTATTTTTAAATTTTGGAATATTAAGAAATAAATTTAAATTTTAAATTCATAAAATGAATAGGCATTTATTTTCTATAGTAAAATCTAATAAAATTAAAAACAAAAGGCAAATAAATAAAAAAATGTTGTTTCACAAATTAAAGAGGATTCTGGGATAACGTCTAGCTGGTCAGTTCAAAACCTATGTGCACCGCTCAGACTATAAATATTTATGTATTTTCTTTTTCCAACCTTTAGATTATCCCAATGGCTCTGGGTCATTTCACTTACTTCTTGTTCGCATGGCGACATTCCGCAGCAGACGTATGATATATGCCTTGGTCCAGTGTGCGGTGTCGAAGCCGAGCTGGTAAACGGATTCCTTCTCGATGGTGGCATGTATGGCAGCAAGGCAGAGGAAGCACACAGAGTTGCCCTTGATTTTGGCGTTCTCGTTCTGATAGATCAGCGCGGTGCGTGTCCAATTGTAGGTGTTGATTAGGGCGCGAACCATGTTGCCCAGATTGTTGACCTGGGCGCCTTTGAGCCGCGTCAGCGTAGAGTAGCTCTCCGCCTTTTTGCTGAACTCGCCAGCATTGCCGCCAGTCGTGAGTAACGGAATCTGCCAGACATCGGCGTAACGAGAGATGGGCGCCAGCACGTACTCGCAGGGCAAGCCGAAGATGGCATTCATCTCAGGCCATTGCGTGTAGATCTCAAAGAATCCCAGCGGCCCATAGGTGGAGGAGCAGAATGTGTCGCGCGAGATCAGTGTAATGTCAATCTGAACACCGCCGACGAAGCCCATGCGCTGCACGTGGCCAATGGCCAGCTCCAGCACGGGCAGCACCTTCGGCATGATGCAGTCGTTCTTGTTATCGGACTCCACCGAGGGCAGCAGAGCCACGAACACCAGCTGGCGTCGCTGCACACGGCCGACATGATGATGACTCCAGTGAGGGCTAGTGGTGCTGGGGAACTGCTGCACCAGCTGTGTCCGCTGCGACTTGTACGAGTTTCGCGTCTCGGGCACCTTGAAGCTGTGCACATCCGATATGCTGCTGATGCTGGCCACGCTCGCAGAGCTCTCCACATCGTAGAGCCAGGCATAGACTGGCGCTGGTCCAGCTCTCTGGCTGGGCACCGGCCCCAGCAGCAGCAGCAGCGCCACCAGCAGCAGCAATTTGCGAAGTTTTCGTTTCTGTTTGTGATTCTGATTCTGTGGCTGCCGCACAATGTTGCAGGACATTCTGCGACAGCTCGTCCAGTTGAGTTGCCTTCGATGTGTCGAGATTCGAGTGGTCCTTCTCGTTGTTTTTTATTATGACAATAATACGTTGATTTTTTTTAAGTGTATCTCGTTTCGGTTTTGTCTTCGTTCTCGAGTGTTTGGCAGGCGTAACACTTTCTTATAGCTGTCGATCTCATTATTTATATTGATTTTTTTTTTTAATTATGCATTTTTATTTGAATGAAACTTTATGAGATCTGGCTAAGGAACAATACGTTAATTATTGCTAAATTCTTGTTTTCTGCAGTCTTTGTAAATTCTGTTTAATTGTTATTAAGTCTTCACTGTATTATTTATTAGCTTCTGCAGTCATTTGTGTTTCTTCAATCAAGATTATCATTTTTCACGCATTTTTAATTGTATTGAAATTAAATAATTTATTTGAACAATTTATTGTTTATTTTATTCACGTTGCTTATGCTTGAATTGTTAAAAATAAACGTGCGTAATATACTTTTCAGGTGCATTGAACTGAATTTTTGGGAATAATTTAAAGATATTCTATTTCTTGATTTTTGTTTTATATTTAGCATAAATACTAATAAAAAACTTTATAACGGTGAGGCAAAGAACTTGTTCTGTATCAAATGCTCACAAAACTCATTTAATTTATGCCTGGACGTTAACAAATTCAAGACAAAAAAAAAAAAAAAAATAAAATAAAAAATAAATAAAAATAAATATAATTAAATAAACAAAAGGGCTAAAAATAAAACCAGCTACGGCGTTTACAATGCTTTTGACCTTCACTTTTATGTTGATATTTATTTATTTTTTATTTTTATTTTTTTTTTAATACACGTTGGGGAATTTTAAATGAAATAATGGCACGTATTTAATGGGTCTGCCAATATCGAATTTAAATACAAATTGGACCCACAACAAATGCACACTGATTATTGGAAAGTGTCTGGAAAGACACGATTAGAGAACTTGTGGGACTAACGCCGATAGAAGCCAATAGAAATTTGTTACAAATTTAACGGCAATTACCAAAGTAAATAATGGCCCAGAGTTACAAAACGAACAGAATGAATTGGCATAAAAAGAAAATTGCGTCCGCCTGACCAAGTTTATTGAACCACAAAGCACATTTTGGGCGAACGGCAAACGATTGGAAAGGTGTAGGGCATTTGGAGTACAAAAGACTTCAGACTAGCTGACAAATTATGTATACAATTTATTTGATTTTCGCTCTCTAACATTTCTCCCCCTCCGCATCTCCCTCCCATTTCACACAATGTTTCCGAGATGATAATCTATGGCTAAGTCACAGAAAGCCGATGCCAAAAATAGCCACAAAACATAATGACCTCAAGGCATGCCAACTGGCCACGGTAAACAATAGAATTAATACAATAAATATATATAGGAAAAAAAAAGTCTGCACCAAAAGATTGGCATAGAGACCTTTACAGATGCCCTACGGCTTTAGAGTTTTTAACTTAACTTATTTCTGTTTTCGCTTTGCTTTGTTTTGTTTTGTTTCATTTTGGCACTTATAAAAATAAAGAGAATCTGGCTTGAAGATTTTTAATTTGCTATTGACACAATTGTCTGACTAGATTTTCTATCTCTTAGCAGTTTGTCAGCTTTGAGGTTATTGATCGACGACCGAAAAGATGACGTACCCACAGAAGATAACAAGACGTTCTAGACAGAAACAGAAACAGAAGCAAGAGATTAGATAAGATAACTTATGAATTGTTTCAAATGCAAAACTTCTATCCAAGGCATTTAATTAATAGATAATAGACCATAACAGTATATATACGTTATAGATAAGAGATATCATATTTTCTAACTGTTCATTATTATTTATCTGTGATTTTCATATACTGAGTGTGACGAAAATATCGTAAATATAGACATTCTCTCCATGAAGTTATAATGTTCTATATATAGAAATTAAATAAAAAGGAAATTGCTTATGAGCTCTTTTGTATATTCTGCTTGGCTAACAAAATTTGTTAGGGTTTCTATATGATAAACAGATCGATTTGACATTTTTATTGTCTATCGTGGGATAGCTATCGAGAAGATATTTTCGTAAGGTGTCAGAAATATGTGAGAATTTGTGTTGAGCTTTATATTTTCTTTAAGTTTTATGCAATTATTCAATAAAGTCAACAGACGATAAACAATATGTAAATAATGTGAATTGCTTCACTCATTACTCATTACTCATTGACAAATGTCTGGCTAGCAATTCATAAGCCTACATACATCTATTTATAAATAGAGTCAGACATAAAATATGGGTCAAATAACTTTTTTTTTTTCAAAAAGTGTGTGTGAGAGAGAGAGAGAGGGAGTGTGAGAGAGAGAGAGAGGGACATTTCTCAAGTTTTGTTGCCAATTTTTCCATGCCTATTATTACTCGTATATACGATTTCCTACGGTCTGTGGCTTTGCATGATCGCTTTTTGCTTTTATTTTTGGAACCAAGCAGATCTTAAGAGCTTACACGTGCCGTGGATTACCGGATCGATCGCCTGCCAGCCTCACAGCAGGCGTAAAGCCAGCAAATGGCCCAGCGGTCGGTCATTAGTATTGGCTTGTTTGTGTGTGCCGTTAGAGCCGCGGACAGTTATTGACAGCTGAGCGGCGTCTTAATTGTTGATTCGCACAAACATTTTTATGAATTATGAGCTTTTAATATATAATCAATCTATCTGACGATCCATCATGAGTGAACTATGCAGACTTGTTTACAAACTATTTTCTAATCAGATTCATCTTTTGGGCTATTTGTTTAATCCTTAACTGACTAATGAAATTCCCACAATATTAATCGTTTATCTGATTTGTATTGATCACCTTGCCCATACCCTCTCTCAATCAATTTCTTTGCCTGTTGATTGTGGATTTCAATGTGAAATGGAATTACTCCCTCTTCATCTCTTCAGTTTGTGTTTCACTGAGAGGCATTTGAAAGTTGTTCAGTCTCTTTACGAGCATAACTCGGTCTTCAGTGCTGTCATTGCTTGAGCGATAATATTATTGTTCGGCTGAGTTCGCTGCTTAAGCAAATTGCGTTGGCCCCTGGCGTGAAATATGAGCTGCATATATTTCCTTTTTTTTTCTTTTATTATTATTATTATTATTATTTTTAGCTCTAGTTGAAAATATTATCGAGTGCCGCTATGTGCGATGTTAGGTAACAGAAACAATAATAGTTCAATGGAATTGACCAAGTGTCAGAAAAATATAAAAAGAAAATTAACAACAAATCGATTAACTAATTGCAATTATAATATATTTGAGCTTAGGCTGATTGGCTAAAGTAATTGCAATTGAGTTGAGTTGTATTATAAACAGTTCAATGGCCACATTAGTGCAATTGCATATCATTATCGGATGTGCTTAATTAATTTTAATGAGATTTTGCACGCGTGAAGTTGCTTTAATCAAATATTTAATTGCCTGAGCTGCATTTATCAAAGTGCCAAACTTTTAATTTCCGTCGCTGATTAATTATGGCGTTATTGATTGATGAATTGACACGGATTCATTGTCTTTCGAGTTAAGATTCGGTTTGATACACTATCACTTGAAGTCCAATAATATTATAAATAGATAAATATATGTATTTCTTTTTTATTTTAATATGAGTATTTACTATTTGCTTAGCATAAGTCCCGTGTATTTTCAATTCAATATTTTTTTCCAAAACATTGACAAGTCGAGCAATTATTTGCGTAAATCCAAATTCACACATTAAACTTGTAAAACTCAAATCACGCAATTTTTTTCAAATACGCGCAAATAATCGAATTACATTTAAATTGGAACACTAAATCAGATTTAAATTAGAACAGCTTGACTAAGTCATATATCCTATTCCATATAGACCATATAGCTCAATAATATAATATTGAAAATAGGAAATCGGGGTATAATGCTTTTCTCTTTATTATTCCAATAAACTAATTGATTTTTAACTTTAGCTAAATGCTCACAGTTTTTACACATTTCATTTATGTGCAGGGTATTTAGAATAGACATATGCCCAATACAATTAAATGCTCAAGTTCGACGCGTCTGATCGACGCCGAGACGAAACGGCGCCCGTTGCGTGATTTGGATCAGAATAGAGTTTTCTACGACTCACGCACAATAATTATAATTATTGCAACAATTAGTTTATAATAAATAAAAAACCAATTGGTGCGAATAATTTGTTTGAAAACTAGTTTGACCACAGTTCAAATTATTTGCAGATATTTGTTAGGAATTCGGTTTTTTTTTACGAATCTTTATAATATTTGAAATTACAAATATCATAAATAACTATCAGATATTCACAGGCTTATATTCACACATAAATTTAATACACTTGCATATTCAACAAAAATTGTATTTCTTTTAATATTATTTGCTATGGTCACTGAATGAATTCAAAGAAATGATCAATGAACCACGTTTGTCTGCGGCAGCAATTGCCAACGTTTAATGTTCATAGAAATAAGACTGGTTTACTTTATATTGGATACACTTTGAGATCGCTGAATAAAACAGCTTCACATAAATAAAGTCTAACGAATTGTTTATAATATCTTTGGGAAGATAAAAATAAATTTCTGCTAGTTTGTATAGCAATAATGTCAAGTACGTTCGAGCAGATAAGGAATCGAACGCACTTGGCAATTCGTATTTCAATTATTTTCAGTTTCACTTTCTAGTTGGCGCAAATGCCTATTTATAAAGACAACTTCAGTCCGTCTGTTTATAAAGCACAATTTTGAATCGATTGTTTACACAGTTGGGGAGACTTTACTTCTATTTATTGCGACTTTTGGGAATTTAATAAACACTTATTTTTTTTTTTATTTATTTACTATTTTTTTTTTTTTTTCAATTGTGTTCAATTACATTCACCCACTCCGAGATACTTTTTGAAAATCTATTTATTTTGTATTTTTTTTTCCAAAGAGTTGAAAACGCGCGATTTGCTTGGCCGTTGCGTCGAGTCTCGAGTCGAAAACCGAACTGAACGCACGAACCCTCTCCCAAACTCGGCCAGACGCATCGACGCGTCGCCAGCGCCAGTGCCGACGACGACGTTGCCGTTGACTTCGACGCAACTGGACGCCAACAAACGGTAGCGTAAACATAAACGTAAACGCTGTAGAGACAACAACTACGTAAGCGTCGACTTGACATGATCTGCGGTAAGCGGAGAGCAAAACTAAAAAAAAAGAAGCAAAATCAAATGAAATGAATGTTGAAAAAAAAACCCACACACACACACAGAAACACTGCATTACACAGATACAGCGGCTTATTTAGTCAGCTGCTTAAGTGGCGAGTTGTGGAAAAGCTGCTGTCGCACTCACATTTTTTTCTGTGTGCCTGATTAGTCGATGTTTTTGTATGTAAATAAGGTAAAAGAGTTTTTGATGTTAAAAGCCTTTAATCGCTTTATAGCCAAAACGCAACAAGGTATCAATTATTATTGGCGATAAGTAAGATAAGATAATCGTATTTAGTAGAAGTCTAAGCTGGGTTTTCGCTTAAAATATTACATTTCCGAATATTACGTTAGCTTACAATTTCTTTAATTTTGTATTTTCTTTGCAGATTTATTTTTAATGATAAGGATAAGGATAATGAATTTTTTAAAAATATTTTTTTTTTTTAATATATTCTAATATTAAACAGTATTTTTTTTATATTTTATATTTATTATGTTATGATTTTAATTTAAAGTGCAGTGTATTGATTTTTTTTTTACATTTATTTTTAGCTTGCGATTTAATTTGTTTCGTTCAATGAAACGTGCTGTCGCTTAAATTCCAAACAAAATTGACTTTGGCTCTGTTTGCTTTATTATTTTAATAAAACATCGAGGAAGAAAGTGGCATAGATGGATGGAGAGTAGCTTGAACTTCACATTAAAGTCCAAGTATAATAGAACTGAGAGAGTTTAAAGAGAGTTTAGCTCAAGTTTAGCGATATAAGTGCTTAGATTTGGATATGAGTTTATATGTTATGCATATGATTGAACTTAGATTCTTATTTATTTTGTATGACTTCTTTAAATATATATATAAGAATATTTATATTTTTAACAAAAATTTATAGTAAAATAAAATCCTACTACCTTCTGTTAGATTTCTTTCAAATGTTAGTTACCAGTAACAGAATTTATTGATCTCCCCTCTCCAGTTATGGCACATATTTGACACTAACACCACAACAAGAAATCACTCAACTTGAACTTGGGCACATAATTTATTGTTGTCTGCAGTTTTTGTGTTTCATTTGTGTCGCCGTTGCATGTTGTGCAGATACAATTTGAATTCCCTCGTTTGGAGCAGCTGCGTGATGCAGTTCATTTGCTTAGATTACTCAGAGCACACACAGATATCACACATACGCCGCGTGTCACACAGAAACTGTTGTGACGTCTGGCTGCGAGTGTGAGTGTCGAGTATAGGGCAGAATTAATTTCTGTGCCTTGAGCTTCCTTTTTTGCTGCTGATTGTTGTTGTTCTGCAATGCAGCAGGAAACAGTTGAACTTAATAAATCATATGGCTGCGAGGCATTGGTTAAGCGCAGATCGAGCTACGTGCGAGCACAATGCGATTGGATCTCATCTGGCACGTGCCCTTTAGTGTCTAAGGGCATATGTGTACAAATATATTTATATATGTATATGTGTACATTTATATATATATATATATATATATATATATATATATATATATATATATATATATATATATATATATATATTTCTGGGTATGTGTTGCTGCAACTGTTGCCCATCTCATTTTGCCAATGCAGCTGGCGTTAGTTTCGTCATTCAGCAAACTTTGACAGTTGGATTTTTGGTAATTGTTTGCCATCAATTTGCTAGTTTGTTGTTGTTATATATGAGACCGAGGAAGCTGTTTGCTTGTGCTGGCTCCTATTATACTCGAAATACACGTGGGACCTAAACGGATGCGGCATAAATTAGTTTCCTTCCCCTGGCTCTCGGCATATTTCGCATAAATTCAATGGCAGAATTTTCCAATTTCCTGACACGAAACCAAATCATTGGCTTATGCTCAATGTCAGGCAATTGGGATATGGATAACAGATAGAACTGGCCTACAGCAATAAGTAGTTATCATTCGAAATGGCAAAGGTTATCGCAAGGATGAAATGCCAGCCTGATAAAAGATGATAACCTCTTTTGAAGGGCAAGATAATTTATTCTTAAATGGGGTATACGTACAAATTGGCTTTTTACTTTTGTTGCTTTACTTAAAAGTGGACATGAATTTACTTTATTATTACAAATTATTCGGAAAAATAACTGGGCCTGGCATATATTATTGGTTCGTTAGATATCTTGCATTGTGTTGGACTCTCCGATATTTCTTTTTTTATTTATTATTTTTATTTTTTATTTCTTAGTCTGTTTACTAATATATTATCTCTTGTTCCTTAATTTTGATTATTTTTTCCCCACTTTAATAAATTAGTTTAAATTATATCTTGAGTTAAAAGATCGAGAAAAAAAATGTATAAATAAATAAGGCATAAATGAATTAATAAATGACAAAATTAATAAAAGAAATTAAAATAAATAAGTAAATAAATGAATTAAGAAATAAATAATTAAATGAAAAAATAAAAAAATATAGATTCAAAATAGTTAATATAATTTTTACAATATTCAAAATTTGTATACATAAATCTAATTTGTAAAAAAAAATAAATAAATAAATAAATGGCAACTAAACAATTTATAATAAGTGTCAACAGTGAAAGTAATTTTCATAGTTAAATTCACGACAGTCGCTGTGTTGATTATTATGGCAGTCCTATCATTAAATATAATTTCCAACTCCATATTCTCGGCAGCCAACCAGAGTGTTTCCGCCTTGGGGGCAATCAACAGTTTCGCACGATTTCAACCCTTACAAATGAAGTGCCCGTAGTGCACATAAATGGTCAATAAAGTGTAAATGACTCAAATGCTTGGCAAACAAATTGAATGTGCTGCAAGCTAAATATGTAAACTACTTCCAAGCGCTGTTCCGCCCGCATTCCCCCACTTCTTGGCACGCCAGCCCACTGCTGGGTGACAAATTGCAAGTGCTGCAAAAGTGTTGAGCGCGATGACAAAACAAAAATGACATAGCCAAGAATCGCCCCTAAATAATAGAGCTCAACATGGAAATCGCTCGATGCAAATGTAGGCGACAAACGGGACAATGACACGCTGTCAGCCCCTAAAACACCTGCAGACTTGCGTATGCATCACCTCAACTAATACAACCTGCGAATACAAATGGAAATCAACGAACCCTGCAGCGGTTACTGAAACTGCCTAAGGCTGGTTAAGCTCTTAAGCTATCGATTTTGTGTACAACAAGGGGCTTAGCAATATTAAATTCGATTAATATATATTCTATTATTTCTTTAAGATAAATAATAAGCTTCAAATATTAGGAGATACCCGAGCCCTGACCCAATAGATATTCCGATCTGATAGAGCTTTATCATAAAGTCAATGTAACTATGAGCTATGCAGTAGATACGGGAACATTCTCTTGCTGATTGATTAATATTTTCAAATATATACGTATATTGGAAATACTCTCAATCAATAGTTCGAGCTGCTGATTAGAGTTTCAACTATAGAGTCAATGGCTAAGCAAAAGTTTGCCATTTCCAAAGCAAAATTTGCTTTTCATGAATATTTAACAGCTTTTCAACAGTAATAGATATGAATATCATTTAAAAGTTTTTACATTTATTCAAATCAAATTCCTCGTTCAAACTTCAGTGCTTCATTATTGCACAAGTCAAATGTTGAAAATTAAAGTAAATTCTAGGCTCACATATGCTAAGTGGCCTTGTCATCTACTCAAAAGAGCTTCGCTGTGGTCTACCATTGAAAGGCTTTCCACAGCATTGCGCCTGGCAGCTAACCCATTGACTGTGTGCCTCTGTGTATGCCGATGTGGTTGAGTAGCTGTGTCAGCTGCAAATGATTCCCCCGAAAGAGGCAGGCAGTTTGGGGTAAGTAATGGAATTATTTCACTAATGGCTCAGTGTTTAGTCAAATTTGAATATTCAATTTCATTTATCTAAACTGAATCATATTTGGTATAGTAAATAGTAAACCTGCATAAAACCTTTTATTGTTCCATGTAAAGTAAATAATTGTCCATTTTGTAACCTATTTTGCTTGATTTGCTTTCAGTTTGTCATTTGGTTGAGAGCACAAACATTTAAAATGAATATTTAAAAACAAATTTTTTGTTTTATTCTAATTGATGAGTCAGGCGTATCAACAAAACTAATTGGGTTTAGAATTTTATCAAATTATGCATAGAAATATGTTTAGTTACATATTATAGCTATATTCATATAAAATTAAAAATATTAATTTTTTCTAAATAATCATAAGTTTAATTATTTATTTAACTTTCCATATTCCTAAAGGGCAGATGTGAAGGCTTTCCTTGTCGACATTGATATTCTTGTTTCTTATTAATAAGCCAAATTAAGCCTAAATCGCACATTTGCGCAGAATTAAAGTGTGCCGAGGCGTTTATTGAAGGGGAACAAATTAATGCAAAGAATATGCAATTTAATCTGCTGGAATTCCAATTAATTGATAAATTGAACAATCGCAGTATAAAATGAGTTTAGCTCAAACCTAAATTAAATTATGTGTGCGTCTTAAGAGGGGTATGCCCTGCTATAGATACCCTATAGATTGATTAGTTTTACCAATTAGTCTAAAATATTCTAAATTTTTAAATTTGAATTACACGATATTTTATATAATTAACTTTTGTTATTTATATATATATTTATTTATGTACACATAATTAGTATACCCGATCAACCTAATACGAATTCCAACATAAGACAATGGTTATGCATAATTGTAAGTGCATATTTTCTAATTAAATCAAATATGTCTAAAAATATATTAAAATAAGACTTTAAGGAATTTCAGCGCTATCCATGCTGCGTTAGCTAAAGTTGCTAAAGTTTAAGCTCACATTGTTTGATTTACATTTTTGTGTTTACACGAAGCTACTTTGCTCTTTAAGCTCTTTTCTAGTGTCCATGTGTGTGTGTGTGCGTGTGTGTGTGAATTCATTATGGTAGTCGACGTCAGTTCTAGCTCACTTTGATGTTGTCTAATCAGAAATGATTTGCATAAAATTAAAATGTTACCACACACACGTTCAGAACTCTTTGCTGATGGCAATGAATGAGCTGTTAAAAGATTAAAACTTTGCTCATGCTGCACTGCATATGTTAGAATTTAAAAGTTAATAGAGTGAGCTAAAGTAGCATAGTTTAATATTTTTACGATTTGGCATGTAATGTAATAATTTGATGGCTTAAGTGCTCACTCATCGTAATCCTCTACTTGTTCAGCTATCTATCCGATTATCTGTGAAACCAGAAATCAGTTTGCATTTTTGCATTGCAGAAATTCCGTTTGAAATTCACATTCGTTTATTCACATCAGTCTATTAAGTAAGCATTCTGCTAATTAATTTAGAGATCGAAAAATATGTATTTAAAATTAAATCAATTACAACTATGTCAATTGACATCGATAGTCGTAAAATGCATTCACGTTTTGTTTTCGCGCGCTCATTAAAATCTACTCAATTAATATAATTTCCTATTCAACTTTATAATCCAGCTAATCGAAAGCGAACACACTTTTCCACTCAGCGAATTTAAATACTAAATCAAAATGAAACTTTTTCCCATTTTCACTAATCTGAAAAAAAAACATTCAAAATTACATTTGAGCTTTAGTTTGGTGCTTTGTAATTGGCTAAATCAATTGGAATTGGAACTCTGACAGCGCCAGATTACACTTTACATCCGTTTTAAGTGAACTGTAAAAAACTCGCTTTAAACATTTGCCAACAATCAGTGGGAAATTTAATTTATTTAAGCGCCAGCCTGCAAGTGGCTTCGAAATTCAGAAGACAAATACAATTAGTTAAGCGCCAGAAAAGTTCGAGTCGAAAGTTCGCTTCAGAGAGCGTCGCCACAGCGACGTTGAGGTCTTCTGGGCTGGAAAACTTACTTTTGCATCAGTTAAATAAATGCATTAAGTATACGCCGTGGGCATCGCGGTTATAGAAACTGAACAGCAGCACAGGCAACAATTGACTGCTGACTACTGTATGCTGAGTCATTTCATTTTCCCGCTTGCAAACTGATCTGAATTCAGATTTTCCTCTTTTTTTTTTTTAATTGAAATACAATTTTCTGTCAGCTGAGAGGAAGCGTTTGCATACACATGTGCTAGATGCACCAATCCATGTTGTGTAAAACTACACTACAATTGGTAACAATAGAAAAGTACTGTAGTCGAGAGTACTCATACGAATATACCCTGTAATGGCTGAGAAAAAGAGAGACAGAGAGAGAGAGAGAGAAATCTTTGTACTGAATGCGTCATATTTCTTATAAAGCTGTATAGCCTATAAAATTGATTATGCATACAATATATATACATATGTATGTGATTAGTTCAAAATTAAAATCTAATAGAAATATTTATTTTATAATTTTCTAAATATTTGTACTCCAAATCGATTTAAATAGGGTTCCTTATCCTTATCTATCAAATATATCTTTTGATATGTTTTATTTTGATTCTTCGATCTTAAATTTAGCATATTATTCTTTGTTTCTTTCATTGTTTACTATCGATCTTCTATATTTTATCTTTTTTAAATAAATTTAATTGAAATATATTTTTATATAAAAAAAAAAGAACTTAATATGCATTCTATTTCTCTATGTACATACATATATGCTTATTCATAGCTGAGTTATTAAAATTTAGAATTTATTAAAAGTTACTAAATGACTCCATTCTTTGGTATACCCTTCACCTATTGCCCAATTCATTTGTATAGGGTATAGAAACAATACTCTGTAACACGCTGGAAATTGTCATGTGAATATGGCGTGAAAATTTGCTAAAAAGTTATGAACAAAACTGTCGCTTCGTTAACAGTTGTGTTCGGAAAGAAAAGAAAACCAAAAATAAAATTCTGAAGTTGAAATGCAATTTGTGCTGCAGTTGAGTTTTTTGACACTTTTAATTGAAATCGTATTTTTATTTTCTTGGTTGTTAATTTAATTTACTTAGTCGAATGAATCGCTTTTAAAGCAACAATCCTTATATTCACATTAAACGAGCGAAATAAATCGTTACCAAAATCCATTCAACTGCAGGCGCATAATAATAAATTATGTTTCACGCGTTTGTATTGCATGCTTTCAGGCGCATTTCGTAACTCTGTGTATATATGTGTGTGTGTGTGTGTGTGTGTGTATGTGAAAACTTGGTAAGCCAATGCCAAGTGAAAGGCTAACAGCCACTAAGGCGGCACATAAAGCAACAAGAACAATAAAATAAACAGCTGCAGCAGCCGCACACCGGAAAAGGCAATGGGACAACAGCGCATTTCGTGGCACTTGAACTGAAAAGTAAATATAGTATATATATATATATATATATCTATATATACACATATATATAAATAGTGTGGCAACTGGCGTCTGGATGTCCAGGCAGCAGAGCTCTCAGATAAGTACAGCATTATTTATGTAGCCATCATTTTAAAGCCATTAAAATAGTGAAGTAGAGTGCTTCATGTGCTTCACGTTAATTGAGTTTGTTTAGCCACGTAAACGGAGGCAGTGGACGGCGATAATTTAAATGTGAAAAAGGAAAGAATAGTGAAAAAAGTGGAAACTGCAAAAAGCAATTATAAAAGGTTTGACATGCTTCATTATCAGAGAAGGCAACATCTGCAAGCCCTTAGCTAAGCTCGCAATGTCGACAAAGGCAAATCGCATGCTCAGAGCTGGCAATTGTCGGAAGTTTCCAAGATATGCAAAGCTATCGTCTGCAACTGAAGACATTTGGCCAGTTTGGCAAAGGATCTCTGAATATTAATTACTTACTTTGCATATTGCCTTGAATGCAGATAGTTTACCACAAACGAACAAGAGCTTAACTATTCTGAAGTGAGCAAATAATATTTATAGGTCACTGCTTTAAATCTCATTTATTATAATAGATGAAAACTGTTTACTCTGGGTAAACAATAAATATTAAATATACAGAAAGAGAGAGAGAGAGAGAGAGAGTAGTTTCTATCTGTTTCATTCTTGCTTACTTTTACTTATATACTTGTATAAAAAATAAATTCAAATATTACCAAAATCTAAATTCAGTTCACCCTCACATAGATTTCAGAGGACATCATAGAGTAATCAAAAGTCGACTATTCACACTGCATTTAATATATTTATTCTACCAACAAGAGTTTTGCTGCCCATCATGCTATAGTATATGCCCATAAATAAAACATAGAAAAGAATTTAAAAAGGGGATTTGTAAACTAGTTTCTCCAGATAACAAGCCGGTTAACTAATCTGCCATAAAATATCCTTTTCACAAAATGTATATAAAGAATATTCCAGACAGACAGCTGAAACGTGTAGGGGAGGGCGGAGGGCAACTGTTAGCTAGCCGCTTTGGCCTGGTCAAATGGCTGTTATTCCCAGTGGGCCATATGCTAACGACAGGTCCGCAGACTGGCGAGGCGCACAGAGCAGAAGTAAACATCAACAAAACATGGAAACACACACGACGGAATACTTTGAGATGCATGGCTATAAACACGAGCAGCGAGCAGGACTTGGAAATGAAAACTAACACAACGCCATAAAGGCGGCATTCCAAATGCAACCAAAGCAAACAAGGAAAAAAAGAATTTAATTTTCTTTATATATTGTTCCATTGCATGGCAGGAGCCTTCACACACAAATTGGAGTAGCAGCAAATAATTTGTTCTGAAACATTCATTTATTTAATTGATTTTCTCTCAATCGTACTTTGAGTCACGAACGTATAAAGCTCTGTTGGCTTTTTAAGTAATTTCAAATGATTGTTCAAAGGCGAAGGTAAACATATTTTTGATACCAACTCAGATTCAGAACTTTGCTAACGGAAGCCTCTATTCAGCTATATAAACAAATTGGATCTAATACTTTGAGTAATGAACTGACAGACATCAATTGTAGCCATTAGTTATTGAATCGAAATCAAACATTATATCCAGTTGACAGCACACACAGACTTCATTCATTTCAACAATTCAATTGCCATTAAATGAATTGGGCCCGCATCGCTCGTTCAAAAATGCAGCTCAATCGCCAATTATGCACGTTCGCGGCCAACTGTGCGTATGAGCACTATGCGAAGCGGCATTTCTAACACCCGCAAATTAAATCGCGCACAATTTGAACTACGTGCCTGGCGCACATTCGCTTAACTGTAAACATAAACACACATACAGGCATTTGGGTCATTGACTGTCGTTGATGTCAGTACTATATACATATAGTACTGTATATATATACATGTAGGGATCCCTTATGAATTATATACGAAAATTGATATCTTAACAGGATGAACTAACCTTGTGATTATTTATTTGTTTATTTATTTATTTTTTTATTTCTTTATTTTTTTATTTATTTATTTATTTATTTATTTAATTATTTATTTAATTTTTCTTTATTTTTTTATTTATTTATTATTTATTTTTTTTATTTGTTTTTTTATTTGTTTATTTATTTATTTATTTATATAATTTTTTTTATTTATTTATTTATTTGCATTATTTGTTTATTTATTTTTTAATTATTTATTTATTTTATTTTATTTATTTATTTATTTATATAATTATATTTTTATTTATTTATTTAAAAATCAAAATCTGTTTAATTTAAATAAATCTCATGCATTTAACACAATAATTATTGCATATCCATATATATCTATTAGATTTCACTTAATAATTAACTGTATACAAAAATCAAATATAAATTCTAGCATTTACCTACACAGCTTGGACTCGTATTTGTTTTCTTCAATTCAAGCATAAATATTAAACATATATTTTCCATCAAAGCGAGAAAAGACTAAGCAAAGTATTTTCTTCTTTTAGTATGCAAATAAAAGAGGTAAACAGGAGAGATTAATCTCTCAAACATGTGTTTGCAGTGTGCATAGAGAGACTACAGTCATTTATTTAATTTATTGCAAGCACATTTTTTGCTTAAATGTGATATGCAGCTGGATAATTAAGCCCGCAATAAAAGTGCAATAAAATAGACAACAAAAGAAATGAAATTATTATTTGTTGAGCAAACATAAATTTGGGCAAACATAAACGTTGAGGCACCACTGCGGATTATTAAATTCTGTCCATGGCAGCGGACCATGAGGCGTATGCGTAATATTTAATTGAAACAGCTGACGCAATGTGAACATAACTTTCGGCATATGCAAAGAGCTCAATGTTCTCGTGATCATATTAAATTTCTTAAGTCTGGCTAAGAATAAAATTGAGTTTTCTTTTGGCAAAGGAATGTATTGCAATGGAAATTTGAGTCTGCATTTATTTTCTTCATTTCTCATGGATTTTCTTTACGCTGTCTGATTGCCACTGGCCAATGGCCAAAAATTCTGATTTATAAGCAAAGAGCAATCACAGCCAATGGCATTTTATTTTTCTTTTTAAATAACAAGTTGCCAAAAGTGGACTGCAAAAAGCAATTGCTTTATGCATTATCTCTGTGTTTTCTCTTGCTTAATATTAAAGGCTTTTATCAACACATTTTAGTTATATAAGCAAACGTAAAGGAAAAGTAATAAAGTCTGTCAGATATTTTAAAGTATTAAAGTTTATTGTTTATGTATATTTTGCTATATGTATTTGTTAAAATTTGCATAAATGTTATTTTAATCATAGATAAATAAATCGATAGGACGCATTTTTTTATTTGAAAACTTTTTTGTATGTATAGATAAAATTTTTTTTCTCCTTGATGCTTTGCATAATTGCAGAAAATAATTATTTATGCTCCCATAAACTATGCGTATTTTATATTTTATTTTAAGGGACTTACAATGTTTCAGTTTGGCGCACCCGTCTATAGCAATTTTCTTTGATTAAGTAAACATTTGTTTTTCGGTTCGTCAAGTCTTGCTTTCATTTCCGTTTTCTTCCCAAAACTGTTGAATGCTCATTTTTTTCGTTAAGCTTTCTTATGCCCCAGGACCTCTATTTACAATCGATTACTTTGGAACAATTGAATGGCAAATGCCAACAATGAACAATGAGAAATGACGTTTACTTTAATAAGAGAACAATGAGAAATGACGTTTACTTTAATGGAAGCTAAATTGCATTGTTTGATTGTAATTCTTGTTGAAATTTATACAACATTTTTTATTAAATATAAATCAAATAATTTGATAATAAATTTTAATTTTTACAAGTATATTAAATTTTTAGATGTTTTAATTATTCATATTGTTCATTTATATTCTTATTTAATTTTAAATAATTTTAAGACTAATCCGAAAAAAAAACAAATAATTTTAAAAAGGTCATTTAGAATATTATAAAATATAGATATAGATATTAAGTTTTGGCTAATGTATGAAACGTGATTTAAAAAAATATTGTTAGATGGTACACTATCAAATAAGAAGAAAAAAATAATAAAAATTACAAATAAATAAATAAGAGATACACTAAAACCAGAACGAACCCTTTATTATTATTTGTAACATTTTCAGCCCAAATTAAAATCGAAACAATTTTAAACATTATTATTAAAATTTAATTAAAAATTAACTTTAGTATCTATTACATATAATGGCACAATATCAATATACCCCAAATTCTTTTGCTTTGGCTGCTGAGCATGAAAAACTCATTCGACTGACTAAAGGCGCTGCTAAGTAGGCAACAAATTTGGTTAGCTTTTAACCCGATGAAATTGCACACAGATTTAATTAAAAGTAATTGAAAGTTTCTTTTGCTTGTTCACTTTAAATACAGTAACGCTTTTATATGAGTTGTAGCTAAGTGAAATTAGGGCATCTGCTGATGAGCACTATGGAGAAATTTAAGGCAACGCCAAGTCTTTAGAATTTACTTGAAATTAATATCTAATGTGAATAAAAAAGCAAAAAATAAAAATTCTCTATATATCTGAGAAACCGGCAAGGTTGGCTAAATTATTTATGTGTTTTAGTTGCTCTAAAATGCAAGTACTATATTTATTTTTTATCAACATTTTTATAGTTTCTGATGCAAGACAGAGTGCTGAATTGAAATTTGAAGTTGTCAGCGGAATATAAATATTTTTTCTTGGAAAATTTACATTTAAAAGTTTTTGTTATTCCTTTGAAATGCAAATTCAATTTATTTGTACAGCTGCTCTGTCTGTCCTATGAGCAGACCAGAATACAAAAATTATTGCGTACTAAGAGAAATAATTTACGATAAATTAATAAACGAAATTTGTGTCATATGTAAGTAACAAATTATTATATTTTACATTTAACAAATTTTGTAATTTCGAATTTGTTTTATTTATGAATTAGTTTTTTTTTTTTTGAGTCTGAAGCACAAAACCTGATACGGATGGACCTAGTAAAGAATTTCACTTGTACTTATTGCGCTTGAGGCTTTTCCAAATGCTATTTGTAAATGTTCTTTACAGCTTTCTGCTTTCAGCTTTGTGCTAGTTCCTTTGTACATGGTGACCACATGCCTCTTGGCTCTTGTGGGTAGCCTTCAGTGTGTGGCCAGAGAATATGAAAGGTTGAGTGCTCTCAGCTATTTATAGAATTGACAAACTCTATATACCTATATTGTAACTGAAGAGATAAAGTTTATGTTAAAACTGTTGAAGGCGTACAACAAAAATCATGTCAGCAATGAGTGTCTGTTCCTTGTTTGGCCATAAGCAAAGTTGAATTTAAAACGATTTAATAATGTCACATTATTAAATTTGTTATTTCGACTAACACGTTAAATGCTAGATATCTTGATAGAGATTCGACTATATTATACATACATATATTTTAATTTTAATTTTAAGTATATAACTAACATGATCGTTTCGTTATACTCTGAGCAAGAACTGGAGGAGCAAGTGTTTGCGATCGGCTCACGTTTGGTTGAGTTAAATAAAGCAAAAAGACTTTTGTGTATGTATGAGAGAGCTGTGTTCGCTAAACACATGCATTATGTACGTGAATTGAGTGTATGTGTGTGTGTGTGTGTGTGTAAGTGAATGCGAAGAACAATTGCTTCGTGTTATTGAGTTATTCGCTTACTTACGAAGTCTCATTAAACGATGAGCGCTAACAGAGGAACACACGAACTAGTTCAACTAATGGCGCTCAGCCGCGAACAAAAACGAAAAGAAACGAAGTCAATTGAGCGAATGAACATAATTCTTTGCGGTTGATCTAGCGAACATAATATTAAATACTAAATAATAAAAGGGCCAATATTTATTTGCGAGCTCTGATTCAAATATATTCGATTTGATTAGATTCTAATCAAATTATGTATTTATGAATGTATTCATTATTATTAATTAATTATTATTAAAAATCTGAATTTTAAATATCTACCATTTGTATTTATACTAAAAACCAATTTTTATAAGATCTTGATTTAATTTTTTTTTATTTTATCACGCTTCATTTAGTTCAGTTATTGAATAAAAATGTTCAAATTTTCCTTAATAAAACTCTCAAAGTTTATGTTAATTTCAGTTATACTTTTATTATTAGTATATGAGTATTAGTATTTCATTTAGTAGCATTGGCTCTAACATATAATTAAATATTCATTTTAAGCACTAGCTATACAGAGAACCTATTCACAGAGAATTTTTTTCTTTCAAAAGTGTTAAGTTTCACTTTCCTCTTCTCTCTCTCTCTGCCTCTGTCGCGCCCTCACTTTGTCTGCATTAATTAAGGTCTTTAGAGCATAACATTGTCTTCTCTGTTTCATTCCATTGCCTGAATCAATGGATAGAGCTCATTGTCTGCAATTTGATTGGCTAGTGTAGTTAGGTGTCAGTGCAGCAATTATGCTGATTGGATATATTGAGAAGTCTCAATTTAGCTTTCTACATGGCAGTCAATTGCAGTATTGTTGTTTGTGTTTGTGGGATAAATCAAGTAAGAAACTATCAAGACAACCAATTAGTGAACTTATTCAAGCTATCGAATTCAAGCTCGTATCTATATTCGTTAAAAGTCTAAATTAATTGGTCCTTAAAAGCATTAGACCCAATTACAATTTTAAATGTTTTATATATTAATACTAAATAAAATGAAATAAATTGTTTTTAATAAAGTGATTACCAAATTATAATTATAAAATTGCAGACAGAGATGTATACGAATATTGAATAAACTCTAGTTTAAGTCATTAAATTTACACTTCACTCAAATACTCATGCACAACAAATTGATGCAGCGCAAGTTTACAGTTTAGATTGGGGCATTCAAAGCATAACAATACACGCCCAGCGAGATACCCTTATGTTCAATAATTCCTCAAGCGTTTTTAAGGATGAGCTGCGTGTGTCTGACAGGTAAACAGCTTATGAAAAATGCAAAGAATGTCTTTCACAATTTAGACGTATGCATTGTGCACAGAAGCGACGAAGCATGCGAGGGCAACGTTGCAGGATAACAAGTACTTTTACAGGATAAATGGATATATCAACAATGTTTCATTGTTTTTTTTCTTTTAAAGCAACAATAAGTATATTTTTTATTTAAATTTTTGATAATTTATTTTATTTTATTGTCATCACTTAATTCAAATTTGTCAACAACTTTACCGGCTTTTTATTTTCCATGCCAAAAATTTTACAGACCATTTGAGTTTTTAGTCCGCACCAAACAATTTACCACCGGCTACTGAGGCCAACTGAAACAACGGTTGTTTTTCGAATTCGAAAATGCCTATGCATGTGTGCATGTTGCCGGCTTTTGGCAAGTGTGCGTTAGCAGCTGATTGATGTTATTATTCGAAAAAGCATGAGACATTTTGGCAGGAGCTTTCTATTGAATGGCATTTACTTATGCATTCTATGATGATTATGCTACAAATTTGGTAGAATTTTCCATACAGAAAAAAATAGTAATAATCATTTTTTATATTTATACATTTTTTTTATTTTTATTTTATATAATCTGTAAGAATTTTTAATTTTGAATTGGAAACTTTTAATTGGAGTCCAATAGCAACTGAATAACTTTTGTTCTGGATGTACTTGCTGTATACAATTTTCACAGCGTAATAATAACATCCTAATGTAGATTTAGGTAGAAGGCCATAATAATATATTAACAAATAATTTATATTGGCTTATTTTGTAGGTCAACGACTAAGAAGGTAAGAAAGTCTTTTAAATTCTTAAGCCAAATTTTAAATTTGATTTCGTTACGAACTGCTGCGCTTTGAAAGCACAAATGGTTGTTGTCTTTGCTAGCGTCAAGTATTGTTGAAAATGTTATTAACAGGGCGCTGTTGTCTGGCGCTGTTATTCGGTACTCCAAAATTTGGAGTCCAAATTGAGACGTTGATTAACAGTGATTTCCGCTGTTAGAGGTTGACTTAACATTAACGAGGCATTGCATGTTATCTGATATTAAAATGCAATTCTGTCTATATATATTTTTTGTGTTAAAATATGCCTTTCGCATTAAAATTAAATGTATACTACATCTATGTTTTTCTATATATATTTCAGTCTTATCTTATTACTCACTTGAGTGTTTATTGCCAATTTCCCGTCGCATTTCCTCCGAGCGATTCATAATATTTGACTCAAGCGGATATTGGGCAAAGGTCATGTTCTCGTTGCGCATCTGCTTGCCGAGGGACTTCATCATAAGAAAACAAGTGTGCAGACCAGCCACATTGCGCTGCCCATCGCGCTCATAGTAGAAAATGGAATGGGACCAGTTGTGCCTGCGACATGAATAGATCACATATAATGGGGATCTGATCGATCAGCAGAGAGTCTAACTTACTGTTTCATTACATTTATGGTCAGCTCGGAGATGGACTCAAAGCTCAGCATGCCAGTGCGGAGCAGCATATAGAACTGATCGCCGCAATCCGTTTTCTTCTGCTCGAAATCGTAGGTGGAGCCGCCCACGGTTATGAGGGGTGTTCCCTGGCTATTGAAGTACTTGGTAATGCGGCTGACAGCAGCTGAAAGAGGAATTAGCGAGCATTCAAAGCAAATATAATGGATTATTCCATTTCGTCCACTTACCCAGCGAATAATCGCAAACGGGCCCAAAGATAAGGTGCGCACACTGCTTGTTGATGCCGTCCATGGCCCGGATGACGCCCAGCGAGGCATCGCACTTGGTGTCGTGGGCCAGCCACTCGAAGTCAATGTGCGGTGATATCAAAGCCGTGTTGCGTATCTGCTGCTCCGCCACCTTCAGAATGGGCAGCACTCGCTGCAGCGATGCCTCGTACCCATCGTCGTTGGGCAGCAGCACCAGAGCGCGTATGGAACAATTGCCGCCATTCGCATCACAAATCGCCTCGCAATCGCGCGCTGGCTCCTCCCGGCACCTGGCCTGGCATCCGCCCAGGCAGAGCAGCCCCAGCAGCAGCAACTGACTCAGGCTGCCATTAGTCGCACCTGGCTGCACCTGGTGCTGCCATTGCCAGTTGCCAGCTGCAATGCTGCCAATGATTCCAAATGATTTGCAACTTTTCGCTCTGGCATTTCGTAGCCTCTGGTCGTAGATGTTGCTCATTTGCACTGAAGCCACGATGCTTCCAATTGCTTCCCTGATTTGTGGGCTCATTAGCTTTTCCCGCTCTGCTTTGATTGCTGCTTTGTAACTGGATCTGGATCTCATCAATTAATTAAATTGCTTTGACCGCTCAAAGAATACAAATGTTGACTGATTCTGCTGCATATTGATGCTGTAAAGGAAATTTGAGAGGGCTTTCATTAAATCTGTTTAATTGATAAGCAATCGCGATTTTATTGTAATTGAAACAAACTTATTTTAATGTTGTAGCCCATTATTCAAATATTTGTTATATTCTATTAATATTTAATATTATTTTACATTTTTCTAGTATTCAATAAATTAATTTATATAATATATCTTTCACAAATTTATAATTTGTTTTTAAATTAATAAATTAATTCGCATATATAATATGTATAATAAGCCCTAATTTTATTATAATGTAATTTTGCTACTTTTTAAGTTTTATTTATCTTTGTTTTTATTGCCCTAATAAATAAAAGCTGTACAAAAGTTTTGATAATAATTATTTCGCAATTTCATTGATGTGGCATAGAGCACACAAAATCCAGAGCAATAAAAAGCAAAGACTCAACAATTACACATATAATTTTTGATCGATATAGTAATACAGTTGTATTGATACAGTAAAACTTATCGTATGTTGAACTACAGTTTGGAAAAGAGAGAGGGGAAAATCTTTGATAAAGCTCTGAAATGAATGAAATTATTAGTTACGTCAGATTAACATTGGATTATGGGCCACATAAAGTTGTCTGAAACCTTAATTAATATTAAAAATAATTTTGTTCTCTATAAGATTTACTAGTCGTGAGGCCAGCTACTTGACCACATTATTTATCATTTATGACAGTCTGTAAACTTCTCATTCCGGCTCTGATATGTTTGTCCATATATACGATTCGTTCGACTGATGTATTGAGTTTTATGGGCCCTCAATAAACTGATGGAATGAATCATGGTGCTGTGGAAATGTTGTGCCCAGAGTTCAATACCATTTGCAGTGTAGGTGGATGCACTCAACTGCGACATACTCTATTTATAGTACAGACTGTGCTATAGTTAACTGATTTACTTTGATACTTGGCTCTAATCGGCGGGGAGATTAGATTAGTAATACTTAGTCTGCCCGACCATCTAACTGGTTTCAACTTGTTTGATATCATTTTTCGGTAGCCGTAGCCATTTATGGGTTTTTCTTATTTGAATATTTATATAATATCTAATATATCATTTCAGATAGCTAATATACTTTCGCTGGCGTTAAGTGTTGGGTATTAAAAGGTTCACCTGCTAATATGAAATTCCATGGAATTGTTTACACTTACTAAACCCATTGATAAGACTCCATTGCAATGGAATTTTTTAAATAGAATCGCAGCTCTTCATAGTAAAAGAAATATGCGAAATTTATAAAACATTTTTCTATTCTCCGGTGCCAAAAATAAAATAATCAACAAGGGAAGAACTTTCCAAATTGTTGTTAATTGACGCTAACTTTAATTTGTCAACATTGATTTGTAATCTTATCAGTGCTCCCAGAAAACTTATGAGTTGTTTATAGTTTGACAACTATTTTCAAAACAATACGAAGTTGACAGTTTCGAATGAATGGAATCATCAATGTCCGCCAAGTCGAAGTTTAAATACTCTAGCTGGCAGCTGGCTTACCAGGGAATTTTCATCTAACCAACAATAATTTAGAAGAATAAATTGATAAGATTTGACAAAATTGAATTGATAAGATTTTGCATAAATGACAACAAGTTAAATGGATATTTAAAAATTCGGACACTGAAGTGTACATTCAAATTAAATATTAATTTCTTTAATACAAATAAACCTATTTATGCTAGGGTACATTAACTTGGATGTGCATAAGCCTTATCATAGTCTAAATATTGTTAACAATAGTTTATACTTTTCAGTTTAAGCTAGCACGATTTACTCTGAGAAAACACGAAGAGGTCTTTAGTGCGTCTCACTAATCAACATTTACCCTAATGGCACTCGTTGAAACAGAATCTAAATTAATCATAATTATAAAAGACTGGAATCCAATAATATTCTTAATTAAATTTAATGCTTGCTAAAATTCAAAATCGATATTTATCGATTTGCAGAAAGCAAAAACTTAACGATATTCTTATACTCTTCACCTTTATCAATATGTAGGGGAGTAAAACAAATGCCATAATATTTGCTTAGCGTATTCCGACAGCAAGTTGATAAACATCGACGCAGCACAGTTGAGCTTGGCGCCACAGAGAGCAGGAATGCCACGCGTCTGGGGCATTGTCTGCTGTGTTCTTTTTCTCCTTTCACGAAACTATATAAACAAAATATTGGCAATAGACATGCACACAAAACACAAATATTATCAATACAGGGCGGGAGGGGGCCAGCTGGGCTTATCAGAGTCGGAGGGGGACGTCACAAGTTGTCGTAATTAATAAGAATTCATCACAAGCAGTTGACAGTGCAAATATAAGGCGCAGAAGGTAATTGCAATCAGAAAAGCAAAATGCCAATGATACCAAATATCAATTCGTTTGGGTCATGTGCTTGATATCAACAGCACAGTTGAACGCTTGAAAAGCCCTCATTATGATATGGCAAAAGCCAACTACACTGCGAATACATGTTCAAAGAAAAAACCACCTACATCAATCATGGTGAAGTATATTTCTGGCAATGAGACTTTGGTAGCACGAAACAATCGACAAAGGAGTGAAAAGCCTGAGTTAGTCAGCGAAAATTCAAATGCAAATTCAATCAAAATTGATAGGAAAATTATTCTCTCCTTAAGGTTATTATCATTTTAAAAATAAATAATAAATAAAATAAATAAAAACATAAAAAATATTTGGCAATTAAAAATAAATAAAATGAAATATATACACTTTTAAAATAAAAAAAATATTTTTATTTATATGTTAATATATTTATATTTATTTTTTACTTTTACAAAATTTACACCTTTAAAACAAAAAATAAATAAAAAATATAATTTTTTATTTTCAACATATTTTTGCTTTCTAAATAAATCAAATAATTTATGAAATAATTGTTTTATACTCTAAAAATATTTTCACTTGAAAATTAAAAAAAAAAGTATTATTTTGTTCTTTAAAAATAGATAAATAAAATATTAGGTAACATTTTTAAATTTTGCTTTAAAAATATTTTAAATAATAAATGAAATATTTACTTTTAAAATATTTTTACTCCAAGACTGATCAGAATGTTAGATAGTTAAATTTATTTTAATAAAATAAAACAAATTTTATAAAAGAAATACAATTATAGATACATATTTTAAAATATATCAAAGAATTAAAAAAATTAAAATAAATCATAAGAAAATATATTTTTTTTTTTTTGTGAGAAAAAATTTCTTAAATTTTCTTTGATTTTTATATTCTATATAGAAAAGACTCATTTGTTATATCGATCAGCCGCTATAAATAGTACGCCGAGCTAGTATAATTAAATGAATAATAAAAAATTATTGATGTATCAAATAATTTAATAACAAATTGGGTGAAACATCGCAGTGCTTATCAATTGGCAACCGTCAATTTATTTTTAGGTCATTAGCAAAATAATATAAAGTGCTGATTGATTATGATCAGGAGGAGCGTCTGTGACCACATGGCCCACTCGGCGAGACATGGCGCTGCACCTCGAACGAATCAATCATATTTCCAATGCTACAAATGTGTAAATATTTATAGCCCGAACACCTAGATACATATAGACGCTCTATACATATATATGGCAACTCGTAGTACTATGTCCGCTCGGCCAAAAGCCAGCGAGCCTCCAGTGAACACGTGAACAATTTGTGCAAAGTGCTCGACAAGCGCATACCCTGTGCTCAGTCCAGATCGTAGAAAAATCATCCATATTTATACATAAATTAAATATCTATGCATACAGCTAAATGGTGTATTAGCAAATTGGGCAAGTTATCAAATTACGAGACGAAAAAACAAATTAAGGCGAATCCTTTTCAGTCTTGTTAACAGACATCGTAGCCGTCATTTGGTTTGGGTATGCAAGGTATGCAAACAATGTTAAATGATATGCATTTAGTCTCGAATTGTGAATGACAAAACAACATTTATGGATGTCTATCTAATTCATTGTAATCACTATTGGCAATGTGTAAATAAATAAAATAATAATAAAAAAAAAAAATTCGTTTTAATTAATATGATTATGTTTTTATAGAATAAAATTATTTAAGTCTTCAATGATATATTTTATATTTTTTTTAAATGCACTTTTTTTAAGTCTTAAGTTTTTTATTGGAATAAAATTTCAACATTCAATCACAAAAAAAAAAAAAACAAAGTTATACATTAATCTTAATCTGAAACCAAAATAAATTATTCTTCAATTTGAGCTGCTGTAACATTTCAAAGAGTATTTTAATTTTAAGATTACTCAACTAAACTTTTAAAAATAATTTTCTTCGGATTGAGATTCCTGTTTATTAAATACTTGGACATTGACTGATATGGATATATTATAATGATATACATCATGGAAGAAGAGTAACGTCAAGGCATCCGTGACATGCTCTCTTTAAACACTTCCACTATCTATCCAATTAAATTTAATTTCTGTATACAAGTTCAATTGCGTCATTGCCATAGATGGAGTAGCACTTGTTACATCAACTATTGAAGTTAATGAAGTGTCATCAAGTTAGAGTCCTTGTACAGAGGACTATTGCACTTTATCGAGTCTGAGCGTAAGTTTAGCAAATGGCCAAGAAAATAAATTTGCAGTTCAAATATGTCTATTTATAGATATTTGTTTATATTTAGCGTCTAATCAATGAGCTGCGCGGCCTGATAAGATTGCGGAATGCCCACAAATTCGCTGCGATTGCTTCTGGGGTAAGCGCTCACAAATATCGAGTCACTACTTAAAGCACTCACATAACTTATATAACTATTCATAAATACTCTGGGTTTTCGCTTTCATCAGCTTGTTTTAATTAATCGTTTTTAAATCTAATAATTTGCATGCAACTTAAATGTCCATCTATCATGGCCATAATTCATTTGGTCTGGCTTTGGTACGGCTAATTTGATATTATTTATGTACTTTTAATACATGGATAGCTTTATTTAAATATAGACTGCCTACCGACCGCCCCGATAACAGGCCAAAAATGTGCACAAGTGTATTTTTAAAGCCTTCGCCAAATGGAAAACCCAATAATCGCCACACAAGATAAACGTCCGCAGAACACGCAATATCCGCTGACTGCCCAAATGACAGCTGCGGTTTATCTAACACCACGAAGAAATGACCAAGCAAAAGTTAATTCTGCACACACATTTCTATTAACTTTCAATCTGGAAACTGAGCTAAACAAGCGTACGAGATGCGAGTAATTTCGAATGAGTGGATCATGAATGGTTAAGATTGTAATGGTCTGAGAGTATATGAAAATCAGTAAAAATAACTATATTATACCTGTTAAGCTCAATTAATAATGATGGTTATATACCTAATATATTGGCTCAGAATTATACATTGTTGAATAAAAATAAATTAAATGTAATTGATAAAAATACAGAATTTATATTATATATTTATTATTATTATTATATTATTATTATTATTATTATATTATTATTATTATTATTATTATTATTATTATTATTATTATTATTATTATTATTATTATTATTATTATTATTATTATTATTATTATTATTATTATTATTATTATTATTATTATTATTATTATTATTATTATTATTATTATTATTATTATTATTATTATTATTATTATTATTATTATTATTATTATTATTATTATTATTATTATTATTATTATTATTATTATTATTATTATTATTATTATTATTATTATTATTATTATTATTATTATTATTATTATTATTATTATTATTATTATTATTATTATTATTATTATTATTATTATTATTATTATTATTATTAGACCTGCGCTCAAAATAATTATATTAGTAATACAGTATTAAAAGTTACTAATTGTATAACATTTTAACTAATTAGTAAGATTAACATATATTATTAATGAATAAGATATAAATATTGAATTACTAAATCAATACATTTTTTTTTTTTTTGTCCAACATTTAATACTCTGTCATTCTACTCTTTTTTTATTCCCAAATTCTCGAGATTCTTATATACATATATTCTTCACTCTTCATTGTGCAAATAAGTCTTGCCTGGAGCGAATATGCGGCAATAAATTTTAATTCCATTTCTGAGAGAATGCATCTCTCTTTTTATCTACATTTTTCACAGTTTTATTTAATACTCATTCAACGGAGCTGTTAAAACACGCAGCGCCCATAAGAGAACTTAATGAAAAACTTTAATAGATTTTGTGAGCGGACACAGCTCTGACAGTGCGGACATTAATTAAATGGCTTTAAGCGCTTTAATGAAATGTTCGAACATGCATGACTTTTAATAGATGAAATACACAGTTCTACATGGGAGTAATAATAAATAAGTTAATGTATTTCAATTAATATCTCTACTAATATTCAAATTCAATAAATTGTCTTCGAGCTCAAGTTCAAGTATCAAAGTTTATTTAACTTAGTTTGAATCCATTCGAGCTCAACTTTTGTTTTAGTCCGTTTAGAAACTTTAAAAGTTCCATTTCTTAACACCTCCAAATAGAAGAGTTTTTGCATGTCTTGTTACACTTATGAAAGTTGTTGGTTTTTTATTGATTACAAATCTTTTCTGGCTTCGACATTTTCAAGGTGTTTGTGCTGAAGTGAAACCAATAAATTTTGAGCGTATTATGAAATGTGTCAAAATATGTTTTCTGAAATCTTAAAGTGGACTCAAAAAGCAATTTCCTGTTGCAAATGAAGTCTGTGAAATGTGGAATCAAAAATGGCACAGTAATTGCTCAAAAAAGAAAACAAAATTAAAGTTAGCTTTAATGATAAGCATGTTAAAATGAAAAGGGTTTTAATAATTTTATTTTGTATTATCTAAAACATGAATTACAAAAATACAGCAATAAAATCAAACTTAAAAGACAATAATGCAAAAAAAAGTTGGTAAATTTTAACTTTATAAATTTTTACGCATTAATTGAATCAGATATAATTCTCAATGAGGCAGACTTAATATAGTCAGATATATAATACAACTATTTATTTAATTAATAATGCTTCTATGTCAAAAAGTCTCTTCAGCTGATATGCCCCATTGACTTCCCTATTGAATACAGGAGCAGAAACGTTGACATCAGTGCCAAAGAGATTGTCGTGTTAAGTGTGTGATATGATTTTTGCCATATGCAATGATAGAGAAAAGTTAAATGGCTTTGCCTGCAAGCAAATACATATGCAAATACAAGATACGTGCATAGAATTAGAGCTGAGGCTTTTGAGGTCTGTTCCCATATGTTGTACTTGCTGTACAATACAAACAAACACATACATACTAATACATTAGTCATAGATACAGAGATTTCCATTGTTTTTGTGGGGGGCGACCTAGGTGGGCAAATATTTGTGTTTGCTTTGACTTCGCGGTAAACCTAGCTGTTTGGCTTATGAAGTCTATGGATATCAGTGAAATATTCAATATTTAGAAGATTTCGCCTTTAATGTGCATGGAGTGTCATCAAGTCAGTGCATAATGTAATATAGTTGAAGGCACTTGCAAATCTTCTTTTCGCCCAGCTGTCAGTGTCAGTTTCTATGCATGCATAAAAATGCTGAATAACATTACGTATACGCACTGTGTGTGTGTGTGTGTGTTTGTGTGTGTGTGTGTGTGTCTGAGAAGAGCATCATACTTCCACTGGGTCGCCAGAGAGCCAAACAAACTTAAATAATTGAAACGGAGCGTGTGAAGCCAACAAAAGAAAAACTCTTTCCTCAGACAGAGAAAAATTGCATATTTGAAAACAACAAAATTTCAACTAAATTAAGTGACAGCAGTTAATAAGGGGAGGGGGAGGGTTGGGAGGAGAAGGAAACAAGACAATACTTGTTATTAATGTCCATTTGTCAGCTCTCGTTTTTTAGCAGCATAATTAACAAAGCTGGATATGGAGAGACAAATATTTTTAGAGAAGGGGAAATACTTTGCCTTAAATAATTATAATTCGTTTCTATTATATTAAATTTTTTTTCATTTACAGTCGAATTAAATGCAGATTTCAATTTCAAAAAATAAATTGATTAAACTTCACAGAAACTATGCAAATTTAATTATAGACAATTATAAATTTAAATTATGCTAAATGTGAAATATGCTAAAATAAAAATCATTTAAAATTTTAATATAACTAAAATTGACGGATTTCATATAGTCAAAACTTAAAATATTTCAGATTTAAAATAAATTAAAAGTGTAAAATATATAAAATTTATAAAATATCAAATTATGAATATAAATATATAATATAAAATTTTAAGAATATGATTGATACCCTGAGGAAAGTTAATGCATATGGCCAAGAATATTTAATGAACTCTACAGAAAAGTTGTGACAAATGACATATGTGGAAGACATTGTTAATTCTCTGAAGAAGATTATGTGATTTGTTAGTAAAATTTTTAATAAATTCAATATATATTTGCAATTTGGTATTTATTTTTTTGTTCAGTCCACAATTGAAATTTGCATTTAAAGAATTTCAGTCTAGAAACTGTGGCTGATTGAAAATAATATCAATGCATACTCAAATATTTATTGGACCACAGCTGACAGCTTTTATCTGCATATTTTAAGTGTGTCCGACTTGTCAAGCAGCATCCACAGTGGACTCGCTGTGAAATGTGAACTTCGAGATGCTTTAGATGTTCGCTGAAGCACAATCAGAGTGTGCACACTAAGAGCGAGTCCTGTGGGGGCGTTGCAAATATGCGTGTGGCAAGTGCTGGCGGGCTGCATTATTGCATTCCCAAAGGACAAAGGATTGCGCAACATCTGAGTTTCAAACTGATATATTTCTGGCTTTAATTCAGTCAATTTAGTCAAAGAACTTTAGCCATTAAGTTGGTCACTTCGCAATAATCAGAAATTCCCTGCTGGCTGCTGCTACTTTTTTATCTGATCAAAGTTTTCGAGTCAATTTAAAAAGTATTTGTGCGCTAATGGGAATCCTTTGACCATTTTATGGCACACCTGCCAATGAAGTCCTTTGACCAGAGCTTACCTGCTTGGCATTTAATGCGTGCTGTGTGTGGTTGGCTTGCTTTGATATTTATTTCTTTTTGCTTTGCTTTGCTTCGCTTTGATTTGATTTTATGTCAGGTGTAAGTGGAAACACGTTTGAGTATGACACTTTTTTTTTTTTATCTGATAGCAATTCTATTTATTTCTCAAGAATTTATTCTTTTATAACACACTTACGAACTACGCGCAATTAGCTCCCTTTTTTCTATTTTTGTGATTCAGCAATCAGTGTGGTGATAAATATCTTATTAGGCCTTCTCAAGAGTGTAGGGAACACGAACTTTATGCACTGATATGCTCGCACTCACATTAGACTCCAATTACACTCGCAATCGCGCGTTTTCGTAATTGTTGATAACTTCGATGTTCACGTTTCGACGCGTATTTTAACCCGAAACGCGCGCTTTCCGCTTAACAGTTTATTTTCGACTATTATTGGCCAAATATTGAAAAGCTCGCCAACACTTTTTGCACAACTCACCAATGCAAGGGCAACTCAACAACGAGCTCTGTTTGTGATAAGAAAGCGACCTGATAACATACAACAGCCGTTAGCTGTTACAGTCGTTACTGTTAACTAGCTGGCACTTAACAGTGCTGCCCTAAACATGCTGTTAATCATACTGTTATCTGCTGAGCGCTGATAGGGTAAACAACAATTCAAGAAATGCCTCCAAATTGACATTTTGAATGCTATTCAGCAACTGTGATTACGATGTTTTACTAGTAGAGTTTTTTTTTTTATGTTTTTTATTTAACATACAATTTATGCTAATATCAGATAAAGATATTTAACATAAATATCATGTTAATCATTGGTTATCAAACTTAATTTAATTTAGGATGTTTTGAATAATAGCAAAACTTTCAAATATATATTTAAAAACAAAAATTTAAGTTAGCTTTTGAAAAATATAGCTTGGCATAAATTTTAAGTTAAAAACATTGTCTTATTAAATATTTCAACCAAAACAAATGATTAAAAAAAACAAGATTTATATGAAATAAAATTGAATACAATTCTTATGCGCAATTTTTAAAATTACCCATACGACATGTAAAGCTTGTCAAGAGCTGCAGCTGCTGCTGCTGCGTCTCCTGCTGCGTCTCCTGCTGCCGCTGCAATTAGGCGTGCATGCAATTAATACACTTTCAATGCCCATTTGCGGTACTTTTCCTAAAATTATGCAATTCTAGCTAAGTGGCGTTTCAATGACGTCGAGTCTATTCATTTATTTTTTTTTCTTTGGCTTTTGAGTATCGTTCTGAACATCGTTCAACGGAAAATGCAAAATGCAAATGCATATTAAATATGGAAGTGTTCTGGGAAATGACTTACAAGTGTGACACTTTGCTGTAATATGCATTTCCTTGTTGCACGTGAATAATTTCATTCACAATAACTGACTGAAATCAGAAGTTCTTCTGTTATAGCATAAAAATTGAGACAACTAATATATAACAATATTTTTTGTTTGTTATATAAATTTGCAATATTATTTGTAGCTTTTGCGTAATAATTTTATATTGAATTACATTTACACATATGTAATAAAATATAAAATAATCTACTTTAAAAAAAGATTTTTTTTTTTAATTTGATTAGTTAAAATTTAAGATTTGAATCCATCCTAAAAGCTTCTTCCTTATGCAGCCACAACTTCTTTCACATGCTGAATTCATTGAAGTCATCTGCGTAAGCCCATATAAATTTATATATATGTAGAATAGGATTACTCATTTATCAATATATAAAAACTAGAAACTGCAGTGTTACGGCTACAAGCGACCTCTTTAATTTATTTGTATTCTTATTAAGTGCTTAAGGCTGACAATGGGTTAAAGCTTTACGGAGCAGTGTGCGAGTGTATTAGTGTTGCATGTGTGTGCGTGTGTTTGTATTTATTTGCCAGTGTTTGTGTGTGTGTGTGTGTGTGTGTTGGACTTGTACTCATAAATACAAAATGAAAATAGCTAACATTTATCATTTATCATTTACTTAAATCTACATAAGCTGTGCCTTGCCATGTGATCTGCCTTCGTTACTTTCTCGCTCTCGCTCTCGCTCTTGCTCTCGCTCGCGCTCTATTGCCTTTCGTCTGACTCTGTTTAAATGGCATCGCCCTCCTCATTGATGGACTTGAATATAATGCTATAGACGTGATCGACCAGCTTAGTCCACGTTTCCACTTGACTATCGTCCAGACTGCAGACCGCAGCGAGCGTTTCCAGAATTACACCTCTGAGTTGCTATAAAAAGAAAATCTCGATTATAAATTTGTGATATGATAGATGGATGGAGCTGGGTACTCACATTATAAGATTCCTTGGAAATGCGACGTGGAATGTGATTGACAGCCACCTTGGTCCAGATCTCATCCAGCTTCTCCTGATCACCATCCTGGCCGAGCACCTTAATCGATTCGTCAAACACCCGAATTATGCGTCCAGCATGAGCCCGGAAGCGTGGATTGGTCTGAAAGAGGTAATTGCTTAGTTTTTAGCTATACAATTCTATGAACATCTCACTAACGGGCAACTCTTCCAAGGGCACATCGCGAAACGGAAACTTTTCCAATGCGGACGGAAATCGATTGAAGAAAGCTGTCAGTATGGCAGCTCCAGAGTCTGTTGGGGTCGCCACGGGAATTTCCCAGGTCTTCTTGATCATTGCCAACTCATCGCTGTTCATGTTTTCGACTAAAATACTCGTCTGCTGCTGCTGCTCTTCAAATGATAGCCTCGATATTGGGTTTTATGCTGCAAAAGAAAAAAATATGTTACATTATTATTAATATAGATCGGATTATTCGCTTCTCTCTTGCATTACGCTCTCTAAAACACAGACACACGCATTCTTTCTGTCGCCCTTGCTCTCCCCCTCTCTATCTCTCTCCCGCTCTCTCGCTCTCTTTCTCTCCAGCAGACAATTGAGATTGACAGCTTTACATCGCAATTGTCATTTGCTATTCGCATTTTCTGACTCGCTATAGAACAAGCTCTCACGAGCACCGACGACAACAATCGAAAATCAAAACAAAACAAGAGAGTATAGCCGGGCCAAACCGAATATTAAATGCCCTTGCAGATTATATATATACATAGATTCCAAGTTCTTTCTTTATGCAAATATTTTTAGAATACTTTTTAATTTTCTAATTATTTTTAACGATATTATAGATGTTAAGTAACTAAACTAGCTTACTTAACATCTCTTGTAAAATTTATTTTTTACATTTATTTTATTTATATATCTTTTTTATCAATCTATCAAAACTGTACAAATTACTAGAATTATCAAATACAATAATTTAAATGGCAAACAAGTTTTTGATTGATCGAAGACAGCTATATTAAATATATATAAAATATATTCTAAAATATGGACTGCTTACTAGCTATAAATAATTAGAAACTAAAATGAATAAAAAAAAAAAAAAATAAACAGAGGCAGAGGCAATAAACTTAGATCATATCTAACGAATCGTTACATACTTCATGTGCAATTCAAAATATATGCGCAACAATGTTGTAAACATAATAATGCCATAGCTACAATAGCTAATATAAATATACGCACACAGCACAACAACACGTGCTAAAAGTCAACAAACGAAAGCGAAAGAGCAACAATGGAACATTCATCAAATTAATGTGCATATGTCAATCAACGGACAACAATAGAGATAGAATAGCGGAATTGGGGCACGATTGCTCTCTTATATTATATAATATCCAAATATTTATCTATAACTAACCATAATCAAATTAAATTAACTTATGAATAGGTAAAATAAAATGAATTTTAACAAGTATTTCAGGTTCACATATATATGTGTATTTCAATGCAAAATAAAAGTATTTCAATCAATTTCACAAGAGCCCATCTCAAATTGAGTTAACTCAGCTCTGTGTGGACTTGGCCTTCCCTCTCCCTTCGCCCATCTCAATAAGCAACTCTTGTGGCCTGCTCTCGTTGACATAAATTGTGGTGGCACTTGATTCGCATTGTGCGGCACACACACTCAATTCAGATTCTGATTCTGATTCAGATTCAGATTCAGATTCAAATTCCGACTCAGATTCAGATTCAAATTCAGATAGGCTGGGCGATAGGTTTCCATTTGGAAAGCGGAAATGTAAACAGCGAGAGCAATAATACATTTATGGCAGCGCCCCAAATAATTCTCTGAGATCTTGCGGCACAATAATTCACAACAATTATAAGCTGCGATTGTTTAGCAATTATGCTCAATTATTGGGTAATATGAAGAGTTTTCAGATGAAAGTCAGCTGTGCCAGAGTTGGGCGATTTCCACGAAATAAATAAATATTTACATATTTTAAATGGAAATAAAAGTGATAATTGTATTCGCTTGATACAGAAATATATAAGCGGAATGTTGGTACAGCCCACAAGTCTATATTTTATGAGGATTTCTCGAATATTAAATTGTGCTGCAGGCCGAGCGCAATTGCTTAGCATAAAATATACCATTTCGCTTCCTCTTTTCTTGATTTAATGAGGAAAGCGAAGGCAACAACAACAGCATAAATAATATAAGAAAAAAGTCAACTGAAAGTTTATTAAAAATTTACAAGCTGACAGAGCTGCCGCAGGCAACAAGCTCACACACACACACACACACACATACACAGAGTGAGGGAGAGAGACATCATGTGGAAAAAATAACAAACAGATAGCATAACAGTGAAATGGACTCAAGTGCAGCCGCAGCAGGTGGCCACCATGTTATTGTTGCCGAGTGAGGGCGGAGTGGGTTGCATAGCACAGTGCGGTGTAGTAAGTATGCCAAGTATAAGTGCTGGCAGCAGGAATATGCGAACTCAAGATACCTCCTAAATTAAGTGAAAAAAAATCCTTCAACTTAGCTAACAAAGTATTTCATATAAAAATATTAAATTAATTATTTTGCTTTATATGAATTTATTCAAGCTATCCTAATCAACTTTTTTTGTATAAAATTTAAAAAAGTACATATTATAAGTTATTTATGAAATAATATTTAATTTTAAAAATTATTTTTCTTTAAAAAAAAAGATTAATTTTTATAATAATAGTAATAATAATATTATTGTTTTCACTTTTAAATAAATTTTAATTTTAAAAAGTCAATTTTTACACATTTTGTTTATCTAAATTAATGAAAATAAAAATAATTGAAATTGTTATTTTCGTAAATTATTCAACTAGTAAAATAAATAGAATTCACATAATTATTTCTGTAAAATATGTAATTTAAAAAGCGTTTTTTATTATCTATTATCTAAAGATCTATATTGATATTATTTTATTAAAATATATTAATATATCAATTAAAAATCTTTGGCTATTATGCAGACACATTTATAACGAATTGTCTGTTAACCTAAAGCAAAGATATACATTTGCTGAAATACCTGATTCTAAACAGAATATAGAAGTCTGTTTTTATACTACAACAATTTCACATCACCCTAACTATCTCAAACATATTTAATTGATAATTGACCTAATTGAACAACCCTTTTAACCCGTTTCGAATGATGGGTATGGCAAATGTGGCAACTCTTGGTAACCTTGTCTCGAAGCCCGCTTCAGGGCACAATCGTTGAAACCACCATCATCATCGTCATCGTCATAATTATTATCATCATCATCATCATCATCATCATCAACGTTATCATCATCAAAAACAAGAACAACAACAGCAACAGCTACAGCAACAGTGGCAGCTAGCGATGTACGTACAAACATACATAATATCCTTCATGCCAAAACGTCCTGTGGCTTTTGTGGTTGATGTTTCTACAAGCCTGTGTCCTACCACACAAACACATCTATACATACATACACACACACACACATATATATATATGTGTATATATATATATATATGTGTGTGTGTATATTCGTTGAGTATGTCTGTGTGTGTGCTGCAGTCAAGAGTAAAAAAGCAGCAACAAATCAAGCGTTCCCCGCTCGCTGCTGCTTGCGTGTATTTGTGCGCAGTCTGTAAGGACATTGAGCGCTTAATTAAATTAAGAAAACTTGATGGACAGCTACTAGACAACGAGACGCAAGCAACTGGCAACTGGCAACTGGCAGCAGGCAGAAGGCCTGACAGCCCCGACTTCTGCCTCTCTGCCGACATTTGCCCCTGCCACTGTTCCTGCTCCTGTCTCTCTGACTGTCCCACACTAAAACCAACCAATCATTCAGGTGTTGCTGAAGTACCATGCTAGCCTTGCCAATGTAAGTGTGTGTGTGTGTGTGTGTCTGAGTTAGTCTGGCTGCGAGTGTGTGTGTCATTCTATGGTGTGTATGCTGTCACTCAAGTGTCGTTCGGCATTCCATTACAATTTCAAAAAATAAATAAAAAAAAAACTCTATGAATACAATACGTCTATTGCCCAAAGGATTTAAATTTATTTTGCAATTAATTTAATTTAAGGGAATTTTGTATGTAAACATTTTTTAAACCCGTCTTCTGAAATCGTTAAAAATGAAAAAGATACTCAGGGAATATACATAAAAAAAAAAAAAGAAAAGATTTTTAGAAATTACTGCACACAATATAAATAATATTTGTTCTTCTCAATATTGGTTTAGACTTTTAAATTTAATTTTATTTTTATCTTAAAATTTGTTAAAATCAAATTAAATTCACTAACAATAAAATTGAAGCAAAAACAACTATAAATTTAATAAACGAATTCAATATCTTTGCTTCTTAGAACTAGAAATCTTTTTTTCGAAAAATTCAATTTGTCTTAGAAATTGAAAAAAAAGGAGTTCAAGTAAAAAGGATGTGCATTCAATTCAATTCAAGCCTTTTAGATTGAATGAAATATGAATAAATCGAATAATGTGAACGTTCAAAGAGCCTCAAAGGCATTTCCTGTTTAGCTAAATTGAGTTAAGTTTGATTGCTGTAACCAGCCTAAAGCTTTTGAAATTTACAGCTCGTCTGCTTTATTCGCACAGGCAGCTCACAAACACAAACACAAACGCACACACACACACACACCGTAAGAGAGGGCACACATACAACTGCAGACATATGCTCATCGGAAACATTAACGATAATGAAAAAAAAAAAAAAAAAAAAAACAACAACAACAACAACAATAACGAAACGGCACTTGTTCACAAGGACATCTGAGAAATCCATAAATTTAAAGCATGCTTTTGTGCGCCAGAGCGCAAAGAAGAGCGAAATCAACAAAAGCAAGAAAACTAGAAATGGAAACAGAAACCGTAACTGTAACAGCAACCGCAACCGAAACAGACACAGACACAGAAACAGACAACTTTAAAACAGCTGTAGCCTGTTGAGCGAGAGCGCGGCAAATTTAAAGATTCCCTCTGCATTAAATGCAACAAACACGATTTGCGCATTTGCACTTGAATTCACAGTTAACTGCATTGCTCGGCATTAACTACATGATAATCGCACCCAATTCTTTCATAATTCTCAAGCGGTTGCCCAAGCGCTGTCTGCGGCGTTACGACTTGTGTGTGTTCACTGCTTTACAAATTGTTTATGTTCTTCTTTTTATTTTGTGATTGTATTTCTCTTCTTCTTCTTCTTTTTTATTTTTATTTGTTGTCAGTTCGTTAAACCTGTCGTCGCAGTCGCCGTTGTCGACTCCGCTGTGAACCGCACGCGTTGCGTTCGAATCAGACACTGAAACGGAGACTGAAACTGAAACCGAAACTGAGACCCAAACTGAGCGTGCGACCAACTGATTCGTTTCGTTTTTGCCGTTAGTAGAACGCGCTCTCTGCCGGCAAATACGGATTTGCACGTTTGTTGTTGTGTGCGCGCCAAAAACGTGCGAAACTATCGCGACCCGAGCGGTGAGAGAGCGACAGCGCACCGGCGTCGCTCACTGGGGGGCTGTTTACGATTTGCTGCCCATGATAGGGCGTTGATTACGCATGCATGTCATGCGGTCGCCTTAGCCTTAGTATGCTTGCAGAGTAACACCTGCGCGAGCAACACTCGTCTGCCACCTGTAGCCCAGCTAATGTAAATAACAAATTTTGTGTGAGAACTCAAACTTCCGCTCACGTTCACTAACTCTGCAAAGCAAAGAGTAGAACTTTATAAAAAAAAATCTACTTCCTCTAAGTTTAAATTAATAAAATTTGCATATGTAAAAAAAAAAAAAACACTTTTTTAATGAACACTTATTATAACTCTGTCGATTTAATGTGCGCATTTATATAAAATATATGTATAAATAATATTTAATAGAATTGAGTTTATTTCTCAACAAATACAATTGATAATTAACATTGATTTGAATTTTGAATACTATAATGGCGCAGTTACGCATTATATTACTGAATAAAATATAATTTTATAAAATAATATAAATGTATTTATTTTTTAACAAATAAGATGTTTTTTTTTGTTTACATAATTTACGCTTTGCTGCTTTTTTGATAAGCGCACTTCGAAGTCACAAACTGCTGTTTCTAGATTTTCTACCTGTTATCAGCGCAATGACTGACACACACGCACACACACATATATATATACATACATACATATGCATGCCAATAGCTTATCGACAATAAACACTAACAAAAGCAAATGGCACGGCAAAACAAGTTAAAAAACACACTAATTCGATTATAATGCGCTAAAATCACAGAACACATTTAGTCAATATACGAATGTATATATATATATATATACATATATAGATATCAATACATTATATCAGAAATTCCACAAGTGTAGAGTATATAGGTGTGTGTTATTTCCTATCAACTGAATAGTTCTATACAAATATTCCCCCAAGCACAACTCACTCTTTGCACCGTCGCAACCGCACTCAACGCTATTCAAGTTCAAACTAAGCAGCATCGCCAAGTCGAGCGGCTATTTAAGCGATTTTCGAATGGGAATGAAACCCACAAAACAAACAGCAAAAGAGAATAATATGAAAAAGAATAAAAATATAAAAATATTTTTGGAACAACAAACACTTTATTAATCGCCGATGCGCCCTCCCATCAGCGTTTTAGAGAGCGTTGGGGTTATCGAAATTCGAAATTCGAAATTATGTATTGAGGAACTAATCGAATCGAACATTTCGTTAGATCAAAATAATATTGCATCACGGAAATGGTTGAGGTTTTCTAGTTGTTTGGCTAGAAATTTGAATATTATCATATGCACATGCATACTTTTATATATATTTCTTATTGGGTTAAATGCATGGGGTCAAGAGGTCAAATTAATTTCCAGCTGTATTTGAATATCAGCATAGTTAGCTTTTGCTAGTTCCATTGGGGTTCAATAGGTTTGTTAAGTAACTGCGTATTTCTTATCTTTTTTTTTTTTTGGCACTTGGAAACTCACATTTACTTGACCTTTGCATAACATTTCGACTTTTTCGATTGTCACGAGATATTTGCGGACTTTTAATGGACACTTTGCATGTTTTGCACTGAAGTTCTCAGACGACTCCAGGCACTCTGTTTAGTCCAATGAATTATTTCATTGCTATCCACTCGTTATTTATCTCCACTCAGTTGATGATCTAATAACAAATTTGAATCATTGTAAATTGTTCCATTGGCCGGGCCCCGTAAACCAACTCACATAATTAGCAGTTGGAGAACAAGTTGTAGAGAATTTCAAATTTGTCGCAATAAAAGTTTTTATTGTTCCACTGGCTTGACTATAAAGCCAATTAAACAGACATACGAAAATTTGTCAGATATACAAAAACAAAAACAAAAAACACTAATTAATCATTAATTCTATCTTCTTTTTCTTTTCATAATTTCTAAGATCTGAAGAGTTTCCATTTTAATTGATTAAAGAAATCTTTTAATGATGCTGTCTAAGATGTCTACTGGAACCGGTTCATTCGGAAAGTGTATTTTTATTGTCTATCATTGTTGCTAATTATTTGGCTAACTCAATTATTATGCATTATGCATATATTAAAATTGAATATATTATTATTCAAACACATTTTATGTAATAATTCTTTATGCGCAACAAACTATTTCCTTTGCTTTATGGAGCCAATTGTTTATGCCAAAATTGAGGGTCATTAAAAAACAGTCGAGACCCAAATATTAATGAAAGCTCCCTGGAATGGGCAAATACTATTATATAGACTATTCCTATTGATTCTCTAGCTTTTGGTTTTGTTTAAACAATTCAAGTGTTCAGCTGTGTGGGGGATACACTATTCCAGTCACGTTGCCCATTCCGAAATGCAGGAATTTTATCTATGTTTATATACATATATGTATGTATAAATCTAGTATCTAGTATCTATATATGTATGTGTGTTTTTGTTTTTTTGTCTGATCTAAACAAGCGTAAACATTTTATTATTTACTTAGCTTGAATTATTATTTGCAATGGTCAGGCTTTTGACTAGCCGGAATTTCATAGCACATGGTAAACATTTACGAATACGGGATGAAAATGAGCTTAAATAATACAACTTGATATGACCGGAATATGCGACTTTAATGGTCAGTTGTACAGCCAACTTACCACATGTTATTTGTTGTTAATAAATTACCTTTTAATGAAAAAAATAATTATATATTCAGCAGAAAACGAAAAACCAAGGCGCAGAAACAGAAGTCGAACGTGAATGAAATGAAAACAAAACTGACAGATGGAAGCTCCCCAGAGAGAGAGAGAGAGAGAGGGAGAGCGAGAGAGTGAGTGAGGGAGGGAGATACACATGCATTCAAGAATTAGCAAGAGCTGGAGACCAAAATAGAGAGAGAGAGAGAGAGAGAGAGAGAGAGAGTTTGGATATGGAAATCTATTTCATAATCAGGTTTCAGTCATATTCAGCGCGAGAGCCAGATCGTTGTGCTGACGGAGCGTAACGAGTTCTCTCAGCGAACACATTTGACAGTTGATGCTGGCGCGTTGGGATAGCAAGATAAAAGTAAATTTGTGAAGAGCCATTCGAAACAAAAATAAAAATAAAAATAAAATAAAAGAAAATAAAATAAAAACTGGAACCAAAACAAATGTAACAACAATGGACACGCAACAGCAACAGAGCCAAACGAGCAACAACAACGTCAGCTGCGACAGCGACAAATGCCAGAAAATTAAGAGATTCGTAATCATCGGGCTGCTAATAACGATTGGCATTCTGAGCTGGCATTTCTATGGTGCGTAGTAAACTCATGCGTATGCTATGATCCATGCAAATATATTTGTATACATTTCTTACAGAGTATTTCCACAGCAAGCCGCTGCCCGCGGCACCAGATGACGTGCTGGCCTTGTCACAGGCTCTATTTACAGAAGAGGGTGAGGCCAGTCCGTATCTCTTCAAGGTGAATTTGCAGGGTAAGACGAAATCAAACGCACATGACGATCGAGCGCCAGGACCGTAAGTGAAAGAGTGTAATAGTACATAACTCTGTTAAGCTATGCTATGTTAGTTATGCTATAACATTATGTTAATTCATTTTAGACTCTTTGAGCTGCACAACGATCTGCTTGCCAGAGATTCCAACTCAACGACGGCTCTGCTGCAGCGGCTCTTCAATAACTATGAGCTGGATGTTGCCGTACCGGATGTGATTACCGCGGAGCATGAGCAAGAACAGCTGGAATTCCTGCGCGCCGTAATGAACACACGAGTCATGAAACTCTCAATGCGTTTCTTGGCCAAGAAAGGTAAGCTAACAACAATTGCTGATCTAATTAGTTTAAAAGAATTTGAGAAACTTTGTGAGGCATGTTTTTATTCATCAAAGTAATCAAAACGGGCTGCATCAGTATAGCTTGCTATATTATGCCTAAAATAGATCTGGGTATACATATATGTATGTACTTATATTCTCGATTAGCAACGAGCATGTATAAAATTCTTCTAGAAAAACACATGATATGTACAACCAAAAATTGATATTTAAAAACCGATTAAACATTTTAAAGTCTTTTTTTATTTCATCTGAGATAAGATAGAACTAAAAATATATTTGTTTACTCATATGTGTACGTAAAATATACTATATATTTATTTATATATATACTATACTATATATTTATTTATTTATTTTACTTTGCTATTAATTTGTTTGCCTGTTCCAGCTGTATTCTACAAATTTACTTTGCGTTTTAACGACTTCCTAACGTAATGAAAATTAAATTTCCCATGAAGCGTCATTCCATTCATTCTATACAGACTCGCTGCAGCTTATTTATTTTGCATTAGTTATTTAGAAATATTTATTTCAGTTAGTCAGAATAAATAATAAGTAATTTAATAATTAACTAATAATTATTATATAAATAAATAAATAATATCTGCAGCTGCCTTTACCTTTGCATATACATTTAATGTAATATTATTAATAAAATATGATTTTACACAAATTAAAATGTTTCACATCTATTTAAAGGTATTGTCAGCAGTGACTACGATGAACAGCTCAAGTTTCTCCATGAACTCTGGTTTACTCCGTATTCTCGAGGAAAAGGCATTTTGGGCAGCTCCAGCTTCGAGCACGTCTTCATGGCGGAACTTCGGGATCAAAATGTGCTCGGCATGCACAATTGGCTGTACTTTGCCGAGCAGGAGCAGCAGGGTCACGTGGACTACAAGGGCTGGTTGAATCGCGAGGAGACGGGAAGAGTGCGTTTTACTAACTAACTATTTAATCGAATTTAGTTTCACTGATTTATAATATTCTTTTTGCTTATAGCACAATCAGTTTGCATTGGCCTATCGCATGAGTTTCTTTGGCATAAATAAGTCGTACAATGGCTTTTTTGTCGGCACCTCGCCAGAACTGGAGATGAGTCTATATACAGTGTGCTTCCTGGTAACGCCCAAGAATGAAGTATGTGAAATACAGCTGGGCAGGGCCAAGCTGTCAATTGTCTCACATGTCTGGGACTGGAAGGGCAAAGAGCTGATAGCTTCTGCCTATGTGCAATTTAACTAGCATTAGAACCTCAATTAACAAGAGCTAGAACAAGATCGCTATAGTAAAAAAAAAACTATATATATATATATATATGTAAGGCCTGGACATAAGCGTTATGTAGTGGTTGTATTCCACTTCCAAAAGCCTGTCTACCCTTTTAGAACTGTTAGCTGAATATGACTATATTAAGGTAATACTGTGCAATATTTCAACTGCTAAATTTGTATTTAGAAAAGTGACTTTATATTCTTATGGCAGAATTTACTCTGAATATGAAGAGTATTTGCATAGTCAGTATACAGATAATGAGCATAAACTATTTACAGTCTTTATTTAACACCTGTTCAATAACATTTCTCAAGTAACATTATCTAAGCAGTATTCAGCTCAGTATTCAGCAATTTCTCTTATACAATTCATGTAGTTAAAGTAAAATCCTGTCCGTTTGTAAACTTTAAGTACTTCTTGAGCCATGGTGAATTGGGACTTGCTGATGTCTTAAGTGCGTGCCAACGCCAATTTCTGTGGCTGTCAGTCAGGCTGGGTTCTTTTGACAGGTTTGCATGATATTAGCGCCCTCGCAATTATATCATTCAGTTGTTTATTAAACTTAACATTTATGTTTATTACTTGTATGCGGAATCATCTAATGACCCTGAATGACGCACTTGACATTCAGTGTAGCTATAGGAGCTATCAATATCGAACAAACGCCATTAGCAATTTAGACAAAAATTATTTGTTTGGAATTATTGAAAGGCCTCAACTTGTCACGAACTTAAAATTTTAAGGAATAACCATTTAAGCCTAGATTTTTATTATTGTAAATTGTATACTTCTTATGTCAATTCTATGTATTTTTAATAGTTCTCTTATTTTTTGTATAGAAATGTTTTTTATACCTATTGACCTAAGCTTTATCTCAGGATTATTATTTAAAATGAAATAAAAATCAATTTCAATTTAAGTTGATGGAATTATTTTTATATTGCTTGAGAAATTGTTGTAATTACAAAATGTTATTATCAAATATGGATTATTTTGTTAAAGCACATCCGAAACATATGAGTGGAATAATATTGGAAGTCTCCCTAATGGAGTGAACTGGAAAACGTGTGCTTACAACTACGATGCAGGATAGTCACGATCTTGGTCACGCTCAATGATCACCGTTTCGTTGGCGATCTCCAGTGGATGCCGCTCCAGCTGCTCCTCCTCAATAGTTATTGTCTCGTTGGCGTCCCGTGCGTGCTGCACCATGCCCGGTGCACTGGCTCGACGCACCGTGACAATGGTTGTGTGAGCCGGCGACAGGCTGCCATCGGAGTCGACTAGCGGCAGGATGTATGTTTCGCTCAAGTCGGCGCAGGAGTCGTCGTCGAGGTTGGAGGCGTCACTGGAGCGCATCAGACTGGGACTGCTAATGCCGAACTCCAGCAACAGCGGATCGATTGGCGTGAGGTCGGTCGATTCGGGACTCCAGCTACTTCTTGCCGGTGGCTGGCGCGGCAGACTGTTGTGGCAGAGCGGATTTGCTGCCGCTGCCGCCGCCGAGGACTCCAGCTGCAGCTGCTGACCCCACAGAGCCGCTGCCCGGGCGCGATTGTTGTCGGCTCGTAGCTGCAGCTGCTGCTGCTGCTGTTGCTGTTGCTGTTGCTCCTGGAGGCGTTGTGACTGTCGGCGACGCCGTCGACGGTGGCGATCGGATGTAGTCCGCGGCGCCGGTGGCTCCTGCCGTTGACTGATACTGCGGCTGGTTGGCTGAGGTTGCGTCTGGCGAGGCATCATACTGATAGCCAGACTGGCCATAGTCAGCGGCGCTGTAGTCGTAACCAGCGTTGGCATCGTAGCCATACTGCTGTGAGTCGTACGGCTGCTGGGCATAGGAGTTGGGATCGTACCCACTGGCATCATATTGCTGCTGATCGTAGGCACTGTAGTCGGTGTTGTAGGCGGCGAGATTAGCGCTGCCGGCATTGTTGACGTTGCCATCGCCAAGCTGTGACTGTGACTGTGGCTGTTGTTGCTGTTGCTGCTGTTGCTGTTGATGTTGCTGCTGTTGCTGTTGCTCTGGCTCGGCATTGCTGTAGCGTCGATTGAGTTGCGCTTGCTGCTCCTGTTGCTCACGTTCTCGTTCTCGCTTCTCACGCTGCTCTCGCAATTGTTGCAGCTCCCGATCTCGCTCCTCACGTTCCCGTTCGCGCTGCCGCTCACGTTGTTGCTCCAACTCCTGCTGCTGTTGCTGTTGTTGTTGCTGTTGTTGTTGCTGTTGTTGTTGCTGTTGCTGCTGTTGCTGTTGTTGCTTTTCGCCCATGCCAAGGTTGTCCTTGAGATTTTCGTCATCGTTATCGTTGAGTCCATAACTGCGGCTGCTCTCGGGCAGGAGGCTGGCAGCACTGGCGCTGCCATTGCTGATGCTGCTCTTGCGCGCTGCTGCAGATGCGCCAGGAGCTGTGTTGCTGTTGCTGTTGCCGTTGGTGTGGCCATTGCTGACAGTGCTGCTGTTCTCGGCAGCTGTTGCTGCTCCAGTTCCCCCAGCGCTGTCGTAGCTGTAGGAGTTGCTCGGCTTGCTGTAGTCGTCGTCAGCATTGTTGTGCAGTTGTGAGGTGCTTTGTATGGGTTCAATTGTTGTGCCATATGTGGACGGCTGGTAGTCGTATGCGGCTGTAGTCACAGAAATTTTGATTAGTGTTGCAAGCCAATTGAATGCAAGGATCTAGTGTAGATGTTGTCTTTGATAGTATCATGATCTATGTTTGTATGTGTAACTGATCAGCTAGGAAGCTGCTGCTGCTGCTTGCCGTGCCGCATCCGATCTCTGGACCCGTCACTGCCGAAGGCAATCAAATAGTGTATGATCGAGGCTTGTGTGTAATAATAGGGTATACGATCGGTCAAGATTTACCTTTGCCTGCGCCTAAGCTAGTATAATCATGTGGGGTGGTATCTAATTTACTCATATGCTCTTCATTGCTCAACATGCGATTAGACAAATACTCTAGATTCGATTGTAAAGCAGATATTTCCTCTCTATGAATGCATACACATTGTGACAGAGAGCGAGCAAGAAAAACACATAGAAAGAGAAAGAGAGAGAGAGAGAGAGAGAGAGAGAGAGAGAGAGAGGGAGGAGACAGAGAAGTAGAAAGAGAATGCTTGTTAGTCAAATACAAATTCTTAATTGCCAATTACCTGGAAGGTGTCAATTTGGTGCATTCTCGATAAACAACTGCGTTCATCGTTGGGTGTTGGCTCATCGGAGCTGAGCTCGTTAGCACTATTGCCATTGTGAACTAATTGTGACTTGTATTTACACCAGATTTGTCGAAGACGTGCCATTAGCTGTTCGTTTGTGGCACGTAGTTGTTGCTTGTCTTGACTGAGAAAATTGAGACGTCATATTTTTACAAATTGATATTAAAATGTGCGAAAAAAATATGTGAGAAAAGAATACACTCAAAAATAATAACAATAAATAATTCAATGGATAAATAATATTTTGCTTAAAAGAAATATTCCTTAATACTAAATATATTGTTTACATTTTACGAATAAACTAATTGAAATGCTGCCGAGTCAAATGTGTAAGTGTATTTCAAGTATTGAAATATGCATAAAAATAAATACATAAATAATAAATAATAAATAAATAAAAAAAATTAAATAATGCAATAACTGATTTGTATCAAGAGAATTCGAATTTCAAATATTAAATTGATAATTCTTAAAAATTACGAATATTTAATTTATGCTATATGCAATCAAAAAAAAAAAAAAAAAATAAATAAATAAATTAAATATAATGCAATAACTGATTTGTGTCAAGAGAATTCGAATTTCAAATATTAAATTGATAATTCTTAAAAATTAAGAATAATTAATTTATGCTATATGCAATCAAAAAAAAATAAATAAATAAAAAATTAATAAATAAATTAAATATAATGCAATAACTGATTTGTGCCAAGAGAATTCGAATTTCAAATATTAAATTAATAATTCTTAAAAATTAAGAATATTAAAAAAAATAAAATAAATAAATAAAAAAAATTAATAAAAAAATTAAAAAGAAAGCAATAACTGATTTGTATCAAGAGAAATCGAATTTAAAATATTAAATTGATAATTCTTAAAAATTAAGAATATTTAATTTATGCTATATGCAATTTGCTCTTTCAATATTTTAATAAAGTTTGCAATAATTTTTAAAAATAATTTGGTTTTAATAATCCCTTGTAATGTAATGTAATAATTCTTATTAAACCACTTTAACTAATATTTCTAATAAAACAGTTAAGAAAAGTTTTCCTTTACAAATAATATGTATTACACTGAAAGAATAAGTTGATTATGTTTCTATTTATGCAAATTGAAAACTATGTAGTTTGATGATGTGCTTTCAGAGTGGAATATTGTGGCATTGTTTTTTTTTTTTTTTTAGGATTTAATATTAACATTATCATAGTTTGGTGGCCTGCTCCTGGTCGTCGCCGTCGTCGTCGTCATCGATGACATCCTCGAATTGTGCTAGTTGCTCATCGATTTTGGCCAACTCTGGCGAGGGCTCCTTAACAAAGGTTTCGTTTAGGGCCTGTGCCATTGCGTCCAGCTCTTGGACAAATGTTTCATTGAGTGCACTGACTTTTGGCTTGGACTGTTTCGACTGCTTTGGCACCAGGCGCACGTTGACATCAACTTTGACGGGTGGGCGTGGCTTCTTGTGGCAGCCATCGCGCTGTAAGAGTTGCTCAAAATAATGTTTGGGCTTAATGCTAGCATTTAGCGCATTGCTGTTGCGGCCTTTGCATGTTGCTGCTGCTGCTGCTGCTGATGTTGCAGTTGCTGCTGTTGTTGCTGTTGTCTCAGTGTCCACCGTCAAATGCGAGGTTTGACATGGGGCCTGACAGCTATTGGCACTGCTGATGGTCTGATTCAAAACTAGATGCTGTTGCAGCCAAGGCAACAGCTCCGTTTTGCATGAATGACAGCAGCTGTTGGCCGACTGCTGGGCAGCGGCAGGTGCACTTGTTGCTGCTGATGTTGGTGCTGTGCAATAATGTTGCTGTGGCTGCTGCTGTTGCTGTTGCTGTTGCTGTTGATGATGGTGTATGTGGTGTGTGTCTAGGGTGTATTCATGCGCGTGACAATGCATGCTCTTGCTGTGCGTGGTTTGTGTACGCGCTGTAGCTCCTCGATTGCGACTGTTGCTGCTGTTGCTGCTGTTGCTGTTGCTGCAACATGTAGCGTTAATATTATTGCTGTTGTTGCGCTTGCGCATTGTTGACTTTGTATAAACATGTTCATGCTCGTGCTTATGTCGCATAAAACTGGGGCAAAAACACTTTGCTTTGGCGCCCATTGTTGCTGCTGCTGTTGCTGCTGCTGTTGCTGTCTCTGTCTCTGCCTTATTGTTTATGTTGCTGTTGCTCTTGTGCATTCTGTGCGTATTGTAGCTGGTGAATTTTGGCAACGGTGGCATCTTGGCCAGCTCGTTGGCCAAACGCTTATTGCTTTCGATTATATTCCTCAATATCTCGTCACCATTCTCAGCATCGCCAGCTACAGTGTCAACAGCAGCAACATGCACATCCACGGGCTTGGCTTCATCTGAAATTTCCAATTCAGGCGGCAAAGTGAACACGCTTTCGCCTGCGTTTGTTGCTGTTGTTGTTGTTGTTGTTGTTGTTGTTGTTGTTATTATTGGCATCGATTGTGCGTTTATTGCAGTTGTCGAGACGGTTGCTGCTGCTGCTGTTGCTGCTGCTGCTGTTGTTGTTGTTGGCATCGCATAATCGCTTAATGTCTCTAAATTTAACAAATGTCAAAGTGACACAGGCAGGCAGCACAAAAGAGGTTTGAAGAAGTACAGCGTGTTAATCCAGTGTCAAGCTCTGAGTAGTTGATGTTGTTTGTGGTTTACGAATCTCAAAACAAAATTAATTGCACTTGGGTGTGTGGCAAAATGAATATTTGTCTATTTGCTTGGCTGGCCATGAATTTCATATTGCGCTGTGTTCAATTTTCATAGAGTAAAGGTTGATTGCACATACATTGCTGATACATACATATAGATACTACAATTGATCAGATCTGTAAGTTTGGCATTGCTCATTGCTGTTGGCAATTGCCCAAGTCTAGGACGAGTTATTCGACTACAACTAATGTCTATTTAATATATGTAAGTGGATTGCACAAAAAAAAAAAAAACAAATGATTGCAGTCTGTGCCTGGGAGTTGCCATCGAAATAGGTAGCTTTAAAATGCATTTAATAATTACTTGTGCTTATAGGTCGTATCCTCTAATTTGCCAGTTAAGGTCTTACACTCGCCCGTCAATTTATCCATGAGTTGCTTCTGAGACGTTATCATTGCTTCGAGCTCATTTACCGTTTCCGCTACAAAGAGTAGACAGACAGACAGATTGTTGTGGGTTATTAGTGAATGAGGTGCGAGTTATATAGAGTATCATTATGATGGGTAAGGAAGGCAACGCGCTACAAGACAAACAAACTCATGGATAAACTATTGACGTATATATAGTATTATATATTTTTGTTTATGTTTAGATAGGAATTCGAATTCACGACAAGTAGCCAGAGAATGTTCACGCACACAATATGAAAATCAATAGCTCAACCAGAGTTTAGAGGAAAGTGTGTTGGATTAGCAAGAGATTCGGTGCTTGAGAAGATTTTAATTCAATGAGAAACTTTCTAATGGTGTCTATAAATTTTACTTTAAGAGAAATACATACATATGTATATGATCGTTACATACCATGCTTTTCCTGCATCTCTGAGATGCGTTTGTCCAAATCCTTTTTGGTTGGTCGTATTTCGTTCTTTAGTTCCCCATAAGCCAGCTGCAAATCCAAATTTCAAATCAATCAATATCGAAATAGCATCAATGGCTAACACACTCAAGTACCTCCTTCTCCAAGTTGGCAATCTCATCATTGAGGCGCAGCACCTCGCGCTTCGAGTGCAACAGATCGGCATCGCCTCGATCCAGCCGCTGGCGCAGCGAGTTGATCTCTGCCGTGAGGCGAGCTGCCTCCGTCTTGGATTCTCTGGCGGCACGATCCAGCTGTAGACGCAGTGAGGTAATCTCCTGCTCCAGCGACTGCTTCTCGGCATTGGCCTGGGCCATGTCGGCCAGGAAAGTTGTGCGATTGGCGCGCAGCTCCATCTTGAGCTCCTCTATCTGGGAATTTCGATTGGCTACGTCGCGCTTGAGATCGGTTTCATAGCGCTTCTGACGCTCCAGCTCCAGCTGCAGCTTGGCCACCTGCTCCCACTGGCTGCTCAGATCACCGCCCAGCTGATCCACTTGGCTATTGTAACGCCGTTCCGCGCTGGCCCGCTCATCAGCCAAGCGGCGAGCCATCTCATGCTGCAGCTCCCGCACGCGCTCGTGCTGCCTGTCAAGCTCATCTCGCAAATGACGCACCTCCAGCTGAATGAGAGAATATTGAGATTAGTTATATATATATATATATCTGACAGGCAACCCTCACTTACCTCCGCCTGGGAGCGTTCCATTTGCACTAGATCCGTAATGTAGCGCTTGGAGCTGGCGTTGTTGTGCTGCTGCTGTGACTTGGCCTCGTCCAGCATGCGTTGCAGCTGGCGCACAGACTCCTCCAGGGCGGTCTTGTCCTGCTGCAACAGTTCCAGCTGCTTGCGATGCGTCTCGCAGTTGACGCTGCCCAAGGTGGCGACAGCGCTGAGCGGATCCGTGTGGGCCAACTTGCGCTTGAGCTCCTCGTTCTCGGTCTTTACGCGCTTCAGATCGATGTTGGCCTGCATCAGCTCTGCCTCCAGCTCGCTGATGCGTGCCTCGTAAACGATGTTCGGCGCACTGGCATAGCGTGGCGATTGCGGCGACTTCAAGTTGCTCTTGCGTGGCGTCGTTGGAGTCTTGCGGCCCGCATAGAGCAAGTGCTCATCGCTGTCCGAGGAGGGGCTCGTGGTGGTCTGCGGGAGTTGAGCCGAGGCCTTGGAGTTGCCACTGCCAAGGGCCGCCAGCTCGGTGCGCGCATTCTCGGTCAGATGCTCATTCTCGTTGATGACATCCTTCACCTTGCCCAGCAAGTTGGTCAGCTCGCTGCGACAGTACTTGGACTCCTTTTCGAGCTGCTCAATGTAATCCTCTTGCTTCTCAATGAAGTTGAAGATCTCGACCGGAGCCTGAACGCTGTCCGTGGGCAGTGTGGGCGCCGTCATGTTGCTCGGATAGAGAGCTGGAGTCGTGGCTAGATTCTCCTTAGAGGCCGAGAGGTAGCCAGAGGTGTAGCTCTTCTTCGGACGATAGGTGCTGATCCGTGACTTCTGGCTGGGCGACAAGTACTTGGAAATGTCCGAGAAAACAGGTCGTTCGATGACCTAAGCCAAGCATTAAGCTTTGATCAAATCGAGTGAATGGAGATCAAGTTAACTGAACCTACCGACAAATTGTCCGAGAAATTATCGCCTGAGTCCTCGTTGAAGTTGCGCAAATAGGCTGAGGAGCTGCCCAACCCCTTGGGCGTGGCTGCATACGAGTTGTCGGCCAGCATCACCTTCAGGCGGCCCACAGCCTCGTTATACGCATAGTTTGTGTAGTCCATGGTCTTGCTCTTCTTGCTAATGCCCTTCGAGGACCTCATCGAGAAATTTCTAAAGTTGCGAACAGGAAAACACAACACTCTTTAACTCTACATCTATGGGAAATCACATCGTAAAGAACTTTTTAAACAGTTCGTAAAAAAATGTATCCCTAGAAAAGCGCATGGTGCGCGAGTTGGACGAGAACTGAGGCTGGTCCTTTCATTGGGGGTGACAAATGCATTATGCCATGAGCCATCGAATGGTTGCCGGGACAACAAGTTGGCCAAAATAAAAACGTTTGTCGTCCTCTAACCCTCGATACGCACACACACGGATATTTTTGACCATGTGTGCACACGTCACGGTTCAGCGGACTTGCCTGGTTTCTACTTTTTTCTATATCGTATATATATCCGTATAGGGTATTTAATTGGAATATAATTCATATGAAGTATATTTTCTATTATGATATAGAAATATAGTTTGATTTTATGAGAAATCTAATTTTATACACCTGAACTTAAACCTAATTTCGAGCACACCAAATTATATTTATTATATTTAAGATATTTAATCCCAAGTTCGGTTACATGAAATATATATCTGTTAAAAATAAAATGGTATTATTATTTTATTCTGTTTAAATTTCAACAAAATCTCTTTTATCGCAAGTCATATAGTATTTACTTATATTTCTGTAAATTTACATAATATTACTTCAAGGGTATTCAAAATTCAATATATATACAAAATATATAACGAGGGTTGCTAAATCTACTCTACGACATAATAAAAGTTATTTAAATATTTATTTTCCATTCCGACTAACATTTGAATTTGGCATTAATTTAGCTTTGCTATTTTTCTATTTGATGCTTATTAGTTAGTTTTAATCATATGCTAATATTTTTCTCAAGCAATCGTTTGAGCTATAAAAAGCGTTAATTTAATTTATTTAATTTATACTTATAAATAATAAGGCTGAATCTTCTCTTAGCTAGAAAACTTAGATAACAATTAAAAAAAAAAAAAAAACAAAATATATATATTTTAAATATATATATATGTACATATATGTGTATATATTTTTTGATTGATAATTTATTTCTTTTAATGACAAAAAAAATTAAATAAATAAAAAATAAATAGCGTAAAAAAATAAACAATTATTAAAATATATTTTTATTACTAATTCGTCAAAGCGATTCAACATTGGTATCTTAACTACATAATCGATAAAGTATAATTTATAAAAAACATTGAAAATAAATATAATGAAATATACCCAAATTGTGGAAATATTTCTGAAACTAAAATACGAGATCAAATCAGTTCAGTTCAGAAAAAAAACTATGTAAATAGACAAAAAAAAAAAAACATTTATGACTAGAATAATAATTTGTTGCACTCATATTTTTTCCTTTATTCTCATTTAATTAACTCAATTATTATAAATAAATTCTTTGATTTTGTAGCATACTTTTAGAGCTTTTGAGATTTTCCTTTTGAAGCTGAAGTAACATATATTTATATAAAAATAGTTTATTAAATTAACTTAAATTCAATTAAAAACCAAAAATCAAATATTTTCATTTCCTATTCCTACCTCGATCGCCTTTTAACTCGTCCGCCTGCGCTGCTTAAGCTGCAGATGCTCTCCCTGTCGGAATATCCGGAAGTACGATTCGGCGTCAGATTCCGCAAGTTCTCGTTGGTCAAGAGAGATGCGAAGCTATTGGGATGGCTGTTGCCGACAGTGTGCGGTTGGGCCTGCGAATGAGCGCGAGTACTTTTCGAGTTGTACAAAGGAGCGCCGTACTTGAGCAAGTTTTCCGTTTTCATTTTACACAAGGCGCGGCGAGGCCAACATAGGGGCACAACGGAGGAGCACAATGGAAACTAGGTCTGGGGGGGGTTCGAGTCTTAAAACTTTGTTACAATTTGTTCGGCAATTGGACGGGCATGCAAGGAAGGATAAGTGGGGAAAGCACTTGTGGTATGCACTTCCTTCCGCTTGGCGGTTATGTTTTAATTGTTTCTTTGAGCTGGTGCTAGGATGTGGCTATGGCGAGAAACCGGACGCAGACACGGACGCGAATGCGAGGCACGAGGCAGGATGACAGGACGACAGAACGTTGAAACGTGTTGAAGTTAAACTGAAACGCTTGCGCTCACATGTCAAAGCTTTTATAGACTCGCTATTACAACACAATTCACAATTCCACGACGTCGACTTCGACTTCGACTTCGACTTCAACTGGATACGTGTAGACAGGCGAGCAACCCTTCGTCTAGTTGCCCGGGTTGCGTATATGTATATAGTTTAGTGTGCTTTTAATGTGTTCGGTGCCATGGCGTGCCCAGCCAGAAATTCCACAGCATAATGTTAACAATTGTGCGAATGCATAAACTAACGCCAGAGGCGTACACCCGAAGGGGCCCAAGCCACAGGGCTAAAAATCTGTGTGGCAGACGCCGCTGCTCGGCAATTTGGCTGTGCGTCTGTTTGATCGATAGCTGATATGGACGACGTTTGTCGCCAGCGATGTATTGAAAGCACGCTCACACATCTGTGCCAATATTTGGTTGTGTCTGCTCTCCACCCAATCTCCGCTACCAGCGGGCCCTGTCTCGGTTGTTCAACTCGAGCGAAACGGGGCCAAAAACATTTTGGAGCCCACCAAAATAAAGAGCAGTGCATATTTTTAGGGTTTCCGCGAGTGGCTTATAAATAGCCTCGAGTTGCCATTGACAGTTACACTTGCCGCTGACTGCTTTATATTGTATAATCAAAGTATTGACAAGCTGCCAACCAATCCGTTGCTAAACGATCACAAATTAGTGCCGCCTTCAGCCTGATTCGGGTTGGCGTTTCCGTTCATGTATTTGTGCACTTGCTGAAGATTGAGAATGAAATCTAAGCGGGCTTAAATGTTTAGAGAATGTTTAAAGAAGGGATACAATTGCAGTAGACAAGGCTTTAATTTTTTAAAATTTTAATATGCACAAATAGTACATATATATAAAATACTATATATCTATCTATTTTCGTTTATATACCTAATTCCCATACATGTATGGAAAGCAATTATTATGAAATTAAAGTTAATTGCTAAATAATTTCAAATTGTATTATCGTAGGAATTCTTTTGAAAACCTCAATAAATAGTAAAAAAAAAATAAATAAAATCTAAAACAATTAAAAAAAATTATATTTATTTAAAAAAAAAAGACTGTTTTTAAAATGCAAACAATGTTTAATATATATGATATAAATTATTTTAATTATTTATAATGATATTATGATATTTACAGTTTTACAAAAACTGAAAATTAAATTTAAATTATTAATTTTAAAAAATAATTGTTACTTTTAAAGTATTTAAAAATACAAATAATTATTATAAATGTAAAATAAATAGAATTAAATATAAAAAAAAATGTTGAAGCACATTAAAAAAAAAAAACTTAATTTTTTAAATATTTATGTATCAAAAGATTTTTTTTATAGATTATTTAATAATATTTATATTAAAATACAAATACAAATATTTGTTGTTTTACAATTTGTAAATTGAGAAAAAAAGAATCAATTTTTACTTTTATTTATTTAATAATAAAAAGATAGTGCAATCATTATACAAAGTTGAGAGAATCGTTCGATTCGCACTAATTTGTGGCGCGGTGTACACAATAACCACAGGGGCACAGACACATGTGGAAGCGCCTGGGCTGCCAACAATTGATCTAGAGATCGGAACAGTAACTTATGAGCAAATCACAGACATTTAATAGCTCAAATAACTCAGGCCGAGTGGCTGCTACCAGGAGGGCAACTCCGCCGCGAACGAACTGAGAGTCACAGACTCAAGTCCGACTGTGCCGAGCCCAGGGAGAGCGCGCGCAATCAATCAATGCAATCTGTGTTATCATGAATAATTTCCTAGAGGGCATATTTGGGGCTGTAATTGTGAGTGAGTGTGGAGTGGCGAAGCCCTTTTGCTGTTGTCCGAATGCGCTCGTGTGTTGGCATCATTATCAGCTTCTTGCGATTTAATTACCAACTCCAGAATGCGGGGTCTAGAAAAAAAAATATTAACCCTCTAAGATAAACGCATAATGCCGTACTCCCGTCCCGATCTGAATATCTGCAATACAATTCATAAACATAAACAGTGGACTAGCATGTGAGGCATTCATGTGTGCTCGAGTATTTATGTGTGTGTGTGTGTGCATGTGTGTAAGTGTTATCGATCGTGGTCAATGTTGTTGGTAACAACAAACGGCCCGGACTTAAGACCTGGTCAGATCCAGGCCCAGTCCAAGTCCAAGTGGAAGCCCTCGGGGCGCTCTCAGCAATTTTCATTGCTGCCGCTGCTGCTGCTGCTGCTGCTGCTGCTGCTGCTGCTGCTGCTGCTGCTGTTGTCGTGGCCATGGCTGTGGCTGTGGCTTCAGCTTCGCCTGTGTCTGTGGCTCTGATCGTTGTCGCGATCTGCTGCCTTGGCGGACTTGCTGGCTTTGACTTGCTCTGATTCGGCGTCCAAGCCAAGCCAACAATGTCGACGTCGTCGTTGCTGCAACTATTTACAACACTGCATTCCTGCGCCGCAGTCATTCAAGAAGCCAAAGTCGAAGACAGAACCACAGCCACAGCCACAGCCAGAGTCAGAGACAGAGATAGAAGCAGAGCCAGAGCCAGAGCCGTGGACGTTGCTGAACTTGTTTTATGCCACTTTAGCTTATGTGTGTGCGGTTGAGCGAGTGCTCCTTCAACAAATGCTGCTCAAGCCGCCTGCCTCATAAATGCTGTAATAAGCCCACAACAACAACAACAATAACCACAACAACAACAACAACAACAACAGCAGCCACAGCATTGAATGTGCGCTCGAAACATGTTTATGAAAAGAAAGAAATTCCATTGCAAACAAAAGAGGCAAAGCGAACGACTGATCGGTGGGAGAGGCGCGCACTGTGCATGCTCGCATGTAATCCAACTCTCACACATATACAGATGCACATTTACATATTGGCTTGTGCTCTTTAGCCTCTTTCTTTAACTGTTGCCGTTTCATTGTATGTGTTGTGCTGTGAGCGCATTTAGACACTCGCATAGGCTCGACGCAGGCTTACGCTCTTGCTCTCTCTCTCTCTCTCTCTCTCCCGCTCTCTTCTCGTTGCCTCTCTTCGAGCCAGGCACTGTGGCCTGTGGGGATATTTATTAATTCTATGGTGAAATGTCTTGGCCATCCGAGTGGCCTGTTCAAACGTGTGACCAGTGCAAAAGTGGCACAGAATTTTCACCAGCCAATCTCCAAGCAGCCGATATACGACTAAAGAGGATAAAAAGAATTTGAAATGAAATACATATAAATTTAAATAAAAGAGTTTTACACTCACTTAGTTGAGATATAATAGGTTTAGGTGTAGGTGTATTTGATATCAGCAAAACAACGAACATTGTGAAAACTATAAATAATAAAAGCTTTCATAATTTTCCACTAATTGTTTTTTTTTTTTTTTTTGTATCCACGATGTTTCTTGGGCTAAATAGTATATGTTTTCTAACAATATGTACATCCACGGTTCCTTTAATAAATTTTTATAACATTAATAATGGAGTTTAAAGTATTTACTAGTTTGGCACGTCAGCTCAATTAGTTTCAGTTTAGCTAGAAATATAAAAATAGCATGAAAAATTAATATAATACAATATATAACGAATTCGATTAACAAATAGTAATTAAATTTTAAACTCAACTAAAACCTGACATCAGAATCAAATTTGCTATCGACTAGAACATTGCAAACATGGCAAATCATCTACGGGCTTACATGATCATTGGCAGTACGTGGAATTTAGATAAATACTAATCATATTTTCGAGTTAGAAATACATTTTTGTTTCTGTTTACAGTTCTGCTCCTGTTACACTCTGCGAACAGCGCAGATGAACCTGTCACCTTGAACGAAGTCAAAAATAAGATCTATGACATTTTTATAGAAGGGGGCAAAACGGTGGAAGTTGCTGGTCATGCAGGAGAGTCCGTTGGTAAACTCTTGATGGGTATTGACGTGGATAAAATAAAATCTATAAAAGCAGTGCAAATGGTTTCAAACGTTTTTGGACGCTAAACGGGACCGAAAATTAAAAATAAGTCTTGTGATTAAATTCATTTTCAAATAATTAAAAGCTATGTTAACATAGTCGAAATTCAATCAAAATAATCCATTTAATCATTTTTTACCTTAAATAATTATTTGAATTAAGAATTCCATAATTACTTAACTTAGACAGAAATAATGATATGAAAAAAACGACAAATATAGTTCTTTAGCTTCGCAACTTTGAACAGAATGAATTTAATATGTTTAGGATTACTCTAGTTATTTAAAAAAAAAAGCTTATGTTTGTTGACTTTAAAATAAATAATAGAAGTACTTTAGTGATAAAGTATAAATGAAGAGTACATAGGTTTTCACAATTAACTGGTTACACAAATAATAATGTAAATAAGTAAAAGATTCAACAATAACAAATAATATATAATAAAAATTAAAGGCAGACTGCAACATGAAAATAAAATTATTTTAACATTTAAAAAAATGTTTTTTATTAAAAATTAAAAAAAAATTTTTTGTTATTTTTATTTCTTTATATATTTTTATTTATTTAGTTTTTGTTTTATTTATTAGTTTTTTATTCTCAATCGCTGTGATGTCGCAATTTTGTTGTCTAAGTTTTTTATTTTTGCTGGCAACGCCGCCCAGCAAAGAGTCGCAGTCGGCAGAGAAGAGAAGATCGCAGAGAGAGAGCGAGAGAGAGAGTGTGTGATACCGAGCAGTGACTCACACACACCAAGCTGAGTGTGGCCGCAGCTCAAAGAGGTTCGGTCACTGCGCGACGAGCATCACGCTCAGTTGCCATTTACCTGTTGCCGTGCGCTGTAATTCGTGCAGTGTCGTTGCGGATGAAACTGAATTTTGAGGCGCCGCATTACGTTGCGTGCCTGCCGCCTGCGCGTGTGTGTGAGTGAGCGAGCGAGCGAGTGAGTGAGATAGTGAGCCGTAAGCCAGCGAGCGAGTGAGCGAGTGTGCATAGTGCGTTTGTGTAGTGGTTGCTCAAAGCAAAGGCAGCAAAAAAGATAACATAAAGCAAAGTAAAAGAGCCACAGTGAAAGATCAACGCACACATATGTACGTGCACACACACACACACACACACGTACACAAACCAACTTGCTTGCAATAAAAATAAAGTAGAGAAAAGTTGTGTGAAATGGAATAGCAAAAGGAAATTAAAACGCACACAAACATATGTACATATGTGGATATATATACATATATATATTTAAAACGGAATTTAATGAAGCAAAAACTGCCAAATAATGAGAAGCTGTGCGATGCATAAATGAAAACTAAACGAGTGACGTGTATAAAAAAGGTAGCAACTGCTATTTATTAAATTGCAATTCCAATTCAGGTTTTCTCTCCTACTGCCTCTCTCTCTCTCTCTCTCTTACTCTGTCTCTTTCTCCTTGTGTCTCTTTCTGTCTTGTTTTTGTGTGGCTTCAGTAAACGCAAAATTAAGAAAAAAAATAACAAGAAAAGAATTTTTTGCTTTTTTTATGGTGCCAGAACGTAAAATTCTAAAGGAATAATTACAGCTCCACGGATATCCTAGACAGACTTTAGCTTGGTAAATTATTGCACATCCTCCTTGCCCCACTACAGGCTCGACTGGGACACTGCACTGGCCCAAACCAGTTGCAAAGTTGTCACATTAAAATCACACCTTCAAAGAAATATTTGTTGTTGTTTTTTCTTTTATTTTATTTTATTTTTTATTTTTTGTGTTTGTGTTGTGCGGCTGTTGTGGTTTTCTATATATGCACCACTTTGCCCATAACTCGTTCGCGCTCTCTCTCACACACACACACACACACACACACAGGTACACCCTCTCTGGCTGCCTGGCAATTTCGCATGCAAATTATACGTAAAGGAAGTCAGACAGCCTCAGTGCTCGCTGCTGCTGCTGCTGCTGCTGCTGCTGCAGCAACTGGTTGATCTGCATAGACGCCCATTATAAGTAACAGGCTGCATGCAGCGTGATGTTGTTGTTGTTATTTTTTATATTTTTTTTTTGCTTTCATAACTGGTACACACACACACACACACGCAGAGGGACATACGTAGCTCTGTATGCAATGAGCGAAAAAGTTATAAACATTAACGCAGCCACCAATGCTAGTTAGTTTCTCATTACTGGCCATTCAGACAACGCGCCCAGGCAACGGATATGATAATTGCCATTTAATTTAATTTTATAATACTCATTTGCAATGCGAACGAACAGTCGCAGCAAACATCAATTACATCCCAATCGGTACAGTGTGACTTTCCTTCTATCTGTCTGTCTATCTGTCTGTTCCCTTTCTGGGAAATAAACCGCTTGAATATACATAAAATTATCTAGCTTTAAATATGCATATGTGTGCGTATATATCTACATCTACCTATATATACATCTATTTCTATATAAATATATATATATTTGTTCACCCCATGCTGTTCCATCTGTGTGCCAAATGTTTTCTTAGCTCTACGTCTGTTATTTGTATGCCTGGCAGGCATTCGCTACGTTTTGCTAGCAACGCGGAAAGCAAGCATATGGTCTTTTTTTTTTGGTATTTTAGTTTGCTTTGAAAGGTTAAAAGTTAATAAATTGTTAATTTGATATCTGTCAGAGATTTGACATAACATTATGACATTTGTGCAAAGCACTTTCCTTGCCAGACGTCCACAAGAGACAAGTGGCCGCCGCCGCCGCCGCCGCTGCCGCTTGCCAGCTTTCCAAATGTCCGTGGCTAAACAAAAGACTTAAGCGACAAACTTGCACGTCTCTCAGAAAACCAAAAAATATCATAGGCCATAGTTTTAGCCCGCCTGGCATAGCCATTTAATGCATTTAACCACAATTTAAAGTATTTTTTATAAAAAATGTCAACATATGCGCATTGCAATGACAAGCCGAGCCGCCGAGCCGCTGAACCGTCGAGTCGGCCGAGGCAGGCCAGCTTTGCCCGGTCCGTTCCAGTCCAGTCAGCCATGGCCCGCAGCCTCAATCAAAGCCTTCCCTGCTTCCCTACTGCCCCCTCGAGCTTCAGATATCAAAGCCAAAAAGCTTTCAAACCAAAAGCAGCCGACAACATCGTCAACGACGCCGTCGCAGACATGGAAAAGCCTCGCGTCGATTTCATGAGATTTCCAATAAACTTTTAAATACTTTAGCTGGCTATAATAACTATGATATGCACTTGGCCAATTCATTTGCGGCTAATAGAATAATGAGAAAAATTATGTTTATTTATAATTGTGTTTATTTTCTAAAAGAGTAGGTTTACTTTATTAATTGTCTAATTACATTAAATTGAGAGAGAGAGAGAGAGAGAGAGAGAGAGAGAGAGAGAGAGAGAGAGAGGAAATGAGCTAGAGGGAGACAGAGAGATAGCTAGATACTTTTTTAAATTTTTATTAAATTTATAATGTTTAATAACATATAGTCGAAATTATTACATTTTAAATTTATTGAGTAACACTTTTATCTGGACTTTTATGTATATAATCTAAAAAGGAAAGAAAAGTTAAACAAGAAGATATACGGTTTAGATTTATAAATTAAATTATTGCAATAAATAAAATCAAATTTGTTGCTTAAGTGAAAAGTTAAAAAACTAATTTAAGCTAATATAATATGTCACTTAATTTGATATTTACACATATTGAAAAATAAATGAGAATAATAAATTTTGTAGTAAAAATTTATTTATTTTTTTTATTATAAATTTGATTTATAATTAATTTAATATAGTATATGGGAAAAAATATAGTATATATAGATAAAACAGAATTTTACAAACGTCTGAGAATCCATGCTCCAGTTTAAGTATATATAATATATATATATATTATATATATAATTAAACTGAAGCATAGATTCTTGTAGCTAGGCTAAACCAGTTAAGAAATATATTTAAATTTATTAATTTATTTTAATTATAATATAATATATTTGGTGCTTGAGATAATACAGAAATATTTATTTATGATTTTTGCACTATTCATAATATAAAAAAAAATTTTAATATTAAAATTAAATGTAAATAAAAATTGAATTGATATTAAATGCATCTCTAGTTCCATTCAATATAAAATTCATTCAATATAAAAAAAAAACCTATTATATAATTAAATATTTTTTTTTGCCAATCAAATGGATCTTAATGAAATAATATTTTAAGAAAATTTAAAGATTTTATTATTTTTAAACACGTAGCAAAGCCATGGCAGAGTATTGCACGCTTCGTAGTGTCTGTCGATTTACCTTTCTTGTCTACAATTTTTGTAACTTGGACTTTTTTTTTTTGTAAACGTACAATATATGATTTCATAGCGCTTGCAACGGCGCAATAAGCAATACTGAAATGCAATGCGATGTATTTTTTATTATTTTTTATTTTTCTGCCGCTGCCAGCATTGGCCACAGATGGAGAAGCAGAAAGATAGAGAGAGAGGGAGAAGGAGAGGCAGAGGGAGACAGAGCTTGTGATGGTGCCAGAGTCCGAGCCAGAGACGCAGGCAGAGCCAGAGAGTTGCAGTGCAGTTTTGCAGCTCTCACGGCCACAAGCGACAGTTTTGTATTAGAAACGGCAACTTGTAGCTGCAGCTAGTTACGGGCTTGATGGCTGCTGAAAGATGTTGAGGAGGGAATGCGGCAGGGGAGCGGCTGGCGGGCAGCAAAGGTAGCTGGAATGTTGTCGCTGCTAGTTGGCAATGTTGCCAAGTGACTGACATAGTTGTTGTTATTGTTGTTGTTGTTTTTGTGCTTGTTGTTGTTGTTGTGATTGTTGTCATTGCTGTTGTTGCCGTTGTGGTTGCAGTTGCGGCGTTTGTTCTGGTTCAGCTTGGAAGGGCAAAACTTAAAAATTTAATTTGTAGAACAAAACAATTTATGTGTGGCATATTAGAAAGAAACAACTAAAAAAAAAAACAAAAAGAGTTGCGTTCTAAGCCACAGAACGTCACCCTATGCGGGCGTTGTTGCATGCGGGCAGCCATCAGTGATCAGCTAGCAGCTAACAGCTAACAGCTAACAGCTAGCAGCTAGCAGCCCGCAGATACAAAAGATACAAAGATACAGATAACCTGTTGTCGTTGCTCGCAGCCGCGCAGCATCTAAATTTCTGTACGTGTGTGCAGCAGAAATCAGACAAAACGGTGCTTTACATTCGTTTTTATTTTATTTTTTTTTCTCTCTGTATATTTTCTCTCCACTTGCTCATCAGGCGGCCGCGACTGCGACTGCGACTGTGACTGCGACTGCGGCTTCTTTCTTACTTTCTTTCTCTCTGTTGCGCTTTAATGAAATGTAATTTGAAAAATTGCGCGCGGCAAATTGTTGGCTTGTTGAAGTCAGCTCGTTGTCGTCATCGTTAGAATTTCAAATATTTTGTCTTAATTAAAATTTTGCTGCCAAGCCAAGAAACAGTCGGCCAAGCCACAAGTCTATAGCCGGCTGTATCTAACTGATTCGCGTGCTAGGCAAAAGTCGGGCAAGTCTTTTAAATAAATTAGCGCTGTCTATTCGTTCGTCAAGCATTTGTCGCGTTTGCATTTAGTCGGCATTTTTATTGGATTAAGTTTGGCCTGGATTTATGCGCTGTCTTGGATTAGATGCGCCATCATTCACGTTCACAGTGGTTGTTGTTGCTATTGTTGTTGCTATTGTCGTTGTTGTTGTTGTTGTTCTTGTTGTAGTTGTAGCAGTTGCTGTCGCACAGCATGTAATTTGCGGTAAGTCAGCTTCTTTTTGTTTCTGTTGGGCTTCTTGTGATTTATTTTGTTTTGTTGGACATTACATTTTGGGTTAAGTGGCGTTTATGCACAGTTGACTGTTTCGCCTGTCGCTTTGTTCGAAATTTGGGTCATAAAACAAAAGACTTAAGCAACGAACTGGTTCGTCTGCTTTGAGTTTGCATTGGAATTTGAATTATTCCTCCCAGCAAACGGCAACAATCAAACTCAAATAAGATGGAGAGAGAGAGAGAGAGAGAACGAAAGAGAGAGAGCGAGAGAGAGGCAGAGTATCGTAACTATTTTCCATTGATTAATGACAGGTAATTTTCATCCATTGGCCGCGCGTTGATGAACGAAAAAGGGAGCCAAAGATTGCGAGGCATAAAGGCATGCAAAGGGCATTCGCCTCGTCTTTCTTCATGGTTCATTATATAAGTTTCAGTTTAATTAGTTTGGCTAAAAAATTTTTTGCATTTTTTTTAATGAATCTGCCGGTTCAGAGTGAAATTTCAGTTCAGTTCAGTTCAGTTCAGATAATGATTAAATGCTACACAATCATTAAAAAATATTCTCAATTGGTGGTCAAAAGTGGGGTATTACTAATTTTGATGATGATGAGGGAGAGGGAGAGAGAGAGCTTGCCATGGATTAATAAATTTTAAATTGTAATGCCTAAAGAAAAATTGAAAATATCTAAAAATAAGCTCGCTCACTAATGGAATACAAATTACTTTGTAGTTTTATAAAAATATGTGAACTGCTTGATAATATTACTGAGAATTATTATACATCTTTGATATATAAATATATATACATATATATTCAAATATTCGACTTTCTATCTCTACTATTTAAGGGCTCTTGCCGACTTTCCCAGACCTTCTTTTAATGAGCGTCCATTCACTGGCAATCATCTTCAACTTGTTGTATCATCCATTGATCAATATACATAAACCATTTTCAATATGCGCATAAACATATTTTCGATATTCATTTCACACATTCCAAATTTCGTCTCGGGCTCGATTTTGCACTCTTTCCAGTCGTCGACAACTTTCAATTCTTTTTATGCCCATTTACATAAAGCATCGAGAGGGTTTGATAAAGCAGAAATGTGAATATCTTATAAAATCAGCATTTTTCTAATATATGATATTTGATTTATTTCTGTTTATTTTTATTATAAAATGTAGTCTCAATAGATTTTGAAATTTATGTTTATAATTTGTGAGCGAAAATATATAATAAATTAGTTTTGTCTTCCAACATTATTTAAATTTAATTTTGAATATTATTGAAGAAATCTTAGCTGTGCAAAATTAATTATTTAAAGTAAAACTTAAAGGTAAAAGAAAATAAATGTGTAAATCTTATAAAGGTTTAAGTATATGAACTTCCCTTATATATAAACCCACTATTCAAATATTAACGAGTCTAAAATGGCATACAACGTCACATTTATAAATTAAATATATACAATAAAAACAAATTGCATTTTATGCCAGTTATGAAGTAAAACGCAGAAAATCAAACAACATATTTCGACGCTTGGCTCAGCTCAGCTCAGCTCAGCAGCTGCACCCACTTTTTGTTTAGCTGCAAGAAATATTTTTCTTGTTTCTCAAAAACTAGTCAGCGCCACCCACTTTCTGTCCACTTCAAATATATATACATAAATATGTATATATCTATGTATGTCTATGTGTAGGAGTTCCATTTGCTTGGGAATTATCGGGCGGGGCGCTGACAGAGCAAGCGGCAACTGCAACATTTTGCTAAATCAAAATTGACACTATGCAAAAAAGCCAACCCACGGAGCGCAAATTGCAACACAGTAGCCACACACACACACACACACACACACATTATATACATATATATATATATATATAACTAGTCACACACTTCCACATAGTTGATTGTCGGGCCAGACTGGGGCCAGGCGCTCAGCGTGCCATGCCATAGAGGCCAAAAGGTGCCCATACCCCGAGCTCCATTGGCATGTGTGTGATGTTGTTGTTGTTGTTGTTGTTTTGTGGCGCCAAGTAATTTCTGTGTTAGCGTTAGATTTCAGCCATGTGCAGACAACGAACACCACACACAAATGGCAAGCACAGCAGTTATTAGTTTTAAACTCAGCACAGTGAGGCAAAACTCTGAAATATTTTGTTCTTAAATATATTATCTAAGGATAGACAAAAAAAAATAATAATAAAGCCTAACATATGATTACATTACAACTTAATTATTATATTTAATATTGCATATAAAATGTATTTTAATATTTTATATTAAAATTAAATATACTATTTAAAGCTATTTCAAGCAAATGTATTTTATTGATCTACGATAAAATAAAAAATTAACATAATTAAAAACAAATTTCAACTCATTAAATAAACATAACAGCATAATTAAATTAAAAATAATTTAAATATTTAAATCGCATATAATTAGATCTAAACAAACATTTTTTATAGTCTGTCATTTTATTTATTTTAATTTGAATTGTTTTTAATAAATTTTGCCTTTTGCACCACTGTCTGCAAATGTGAATCATTGTGGTGTTGGCTACACCACTGTGGCCACCATCGTGGTGACATTTGTTCATTAAGCATATTAAATAATTAGTACTTGTTGTTGTCATATTTTATATGCTCGTCGCTTGTTGAGCAGCTGAGCCCGCTGAGAGGCTTGGCAGCTGAACCGCTTAAGCATTGACAAGGACCAGTTTTCAATAGCCACAACTGAAGTGCTGGCCTTTCGCATTTGCCGCAAAATGTATGGACAAAAATGTGATTTAATTGAATAGCCATTGATGTGTTTAGCTGAAGAGCTGTGCGCTTTAAGTACTTTAAGCCAAGGCAACGTCGAATTTAATTTCTTAATGTGAACCAAATTCATAATTTACGGAAGAGCAAACACAATTGAGATGTCCATTAGTAAATTTTTTAATAGTCATATTTTTTATGTAGAAAAAAAAAATATTCAATTTAAGTTTGAAATATTAAGTGAGCGAATAATATCGATAAAGAGATTTTTGTTGGTCCAAGCGAAGAGACTTTTAGCTCAGATTTCAGTAACAGAGTCAGAATGCTTGTGAAAATAAAAATTATATATATAATTTATATACTTTACTTACTTTACTTTATACTTTGTATAAATATAAAGAAAAATACTAGATTTCAGCTGAGACTTCAATAATAATAATTAAAATTATAATAAGATTAACATATTAAATTATTTAAAAATTATTTTTCTATCGTGATATCTTGTCCAATACTTATAAGCTTTAAATAAATAATAATACTTCAATATTTATATTAAACTATATCAAATACATTACATTAATATAATTTAAACGATTTTTTAAAATATCATAAAAAAAAATACATATTAATATTTGAGGTAAATTAATGTTAACAAAGATTTAATATAGTAAATTTATATTTAAAAGAAAAAATATTCATTAAAATTAGCTGAGTCATTGTCTTTTACAATAATCATTTTAGCATTACCAAATACAATAAATAAATAAGTCAACTTAAATCAAAATTGGAATGCCCTATATAAATACGATTTTATCGAAAATATTTAGAAATTGATAGACTCTTAAAGTCAAATCATTTAACACTCTAAATGAGGTCGATTCCGTTGAACACTCTAATCATTACAATAATAATTAAGAATGCGATTTCTTTTCAAGCCTCAAATAGTAAAAGTTAAGCATACATATGCTGGCAAGATAGCCCTTTGAGGCCAATCCCAGCATACTGATTAATAAATATTTGTGGCTGTAAGTGACAAAGAACAGATGTAAATTTATGCAAATTGCATGCTGTGTGTGTGTTGCCCAATAAGCCGCTTGACACTTTTGTCCACACGCGGCTGATTTGATTATTAATTATTTATTGTCTAACTATTGTGAATTATGGAAAGCAAATAACGAAAAGCTCTCAAATGGAGTCGAACTCCCAAGTCTGGCCAGCTGAGGTGTCTCGGCTGTGCCCCTGGGCCTATTCCTTAGCTCAATTTTGGACACGTTCGCCGCGAACCAGTTGAGCGACATTCCATTTGAGGCGCGACAGGCGGCGTCCATTTGGGAGATGCTAAGATTAATCAGCTGCCATAAGCCAAATGACAAGACATATATATATATATATATATATATATATACATATATATTCAATATATATGGTTGATTTTTGGACTTGCTGCCTCAAATGCTCAGTTAGATTGTTGTTGCGGCCTGGTGTTATTATTGTTATAATGTTTATTTATGGCATAGGCTAGGAAAAAAAATTAATTTCAAATTTGATTACAATAAAAATAAAGCCACACACACACACTCACGCACACTGGCTCAGATTCGAAATCGAGCCACTTGTAAGCAGCATTTGATTTACGTGCCCCGAAAACTGACTCTAGGTAGGCAAAGAGGCAAAATGAAAGACCGACCCATCACACAATTGCCCCAACTTTGTAGGTGTGTGTGTGTGTGTGTGTGTGTGTGTGTGTGTGTGTGTGAGTGTGTGTGTGTGTGTGAGTGTTTGTGTTTGTACCGTGACGGCCCAACCCAACAAATTCCAAACAGAAATAAAGAAGATTTAGCCACAGTCAGCAGCAACAACAAGAAATTTCGAAATAAATTTATTGTTTTCTATTTAGATAGTTGTGTCCATCCATATTGCCATGGATGAAAATTATGCAAAGCTGCCCAAAGATGAAAAATCAGAAAACAAACATTATAGACAAGCGGGACTAAAGTGGCGCATGGTTATGTTTATGGCTGTTCCCTTGTTCTATTTGCCGAATTGGGTTACTTTCAACATCATTTTTCTAAGGTCTTAGGTTACACCAGCAACAACAACAAACAAACAAACAATGCCAGCAGCAGCAACAACAGCAACAGCAACAGCAACAGCAGCAGCCACAGCAGTCGCCTTTCAGGCCAGGCTAAGCTGCAGATGGCCACGGACTAACATTAGAACAGCCCACGCCTGGCTTATGATTAGAGTTTCCAATGTTTCCAAGAGGCACTCCAAACTGGTTTCATGCCAAAAAGAAATAGAAAAACAAATATATATATATATATATATATGTTTTTAAGCTCTAGCCTATGAATGGAGATGGCGGGGGAAATATAAATATATATACATACATGTTTATGACAGCATACGTGTGTCCGTAAAAATCAAGCAAACAACAACAACAGAAATCAACTGAATAATTGGTTGGAGGCGTGGGCGAGCTGCTTATTAATTGTTAAATTGTTAACAATTTCAGCTATATATAAATACATATAAATATATTTGGCGCCGTATTTAAATAGCTAATCATGTTAACCAAATCTCTGTGCTCTATGCTCTCAAACGTGGGCAGAAATTGGAGAGACTTCGGCTATCAATTATGCTAAAGGTCAAATGCAGTGCACTCCCTGAAAAAAAAAGAGAATCTAAATATATGTATATATGTAGGGGTTCATACGCATACAAATATCTCTGTTTAAATTGCCAATTGAATTCGTAGAAAATCCACTTTGTACTGCCTACACAGTCGCTGCATAATTCATTTCCATTCCCATGGCCAATGAAGCTCAGGTTAAATATAATTTATATACAATTTGTTTTTTTTTTTTTTTTGACCCAAATTCCATTCTGTGATTGCAGCCACTGCACAGAGATGATTCATATAAAAACAATATATATATATATATATATATATATATATATATATATATATATACGAATAAAGTATTTACATTGAACTTTTTGTATATTTATAAATAAATATATTTTTTTAATTCATTTAAATATTTTTTTAAAATTAATTTCAAGGACTTTTTTACACCTCCTGTTTTTTTTTTTTTTCTTTAACTTGAATATAATTTAACGCATCGTGTTATTTTTAACAAATTAGTCACTGATGTAGCTTAAAAGTAATTTATTTCATAAACAGATATTATCTGATTATTTGACTAATTTTCATAACAAAATATTGCTTCATTTTAAACTGATAAATCTTTGTTTTGACTATCACTTAAATAACTCAGAGTTAACTTATTTTTATATAATAATGAAATAAAAATCAGTTTCTTTTTTTATGTATTTTGTTGATCAATTAAATAAATTCTATGATTCATTTTCATGTTTTCATGTTTTTTAAAATGACAAATGTTGTACAAATGCTTAAGTTAAATTCTTTGACATTAGCACATTCAATTAATTATTTTTTTATTTTTTATTTGACCAAGTGAGCAACGAATGAGAATCCGGGTTCGAATTTATGGCTTGGGTTGTTTTAGAAGCTGTTCGCAATCATTGCTGATTGAAAAGATTGTCTATTTGATAGAATGTTTTTGATAATAATAAAATATAACTTTACTTAATTCTCTAGGCATTTAATTTACTATTATTGATTGGAAAATCAGCAACTGATAGAATATTTGCTCAATATGCAAATCACAGACAAATTCCATCTTTTGAATCGGAAACAAAATTTGCAAATAGATTTTTCTTATTAATATTTTATATCAGTAATTTTCAATAAATATTAATTTTCCATGATTACAGTATATAATTAATATATGATATAAAATAATCATAGATTTTATTATATTTAAATATATATACAACTGTATGAATATAATTATGAACATAATTGCATACTTTTTTTACATTATTCTTTAAAATTTATATTATTTTCTTTAAATAAAATAGCAACTGATTAATTATTTATATTTTTACCCTTGCAGACTTGCAGCTTCAAGGCGAAGTTCACAGTATAAAATACAATAAAAATAAATAAAAATATCGCGAACAAAACAATGTCACACAAGACGAGCGCACGACGTGCCACAGATCTGGAATGTCCACTGGCGTCGCTTGGACGGACGAGCAATGCGGTTCGAGATCAATTGGCGGCGGCGCATTACCATCATCCGCATCCTTTGAGCTCCAGTCCGCTGGATCCTCAAGCCTATAAGATGTCACGAAAGTCGCCAAATCTCGGACTCAATATAAACGATACCGCAATCAGCGCCGACCTCTATCCACATGGCTCGCGCAGCTCCACGCCGCACAACGACCAGCAGACGCCAGCGACAACAGCCACAACGGCCGCCGTGCTGCATATGGTGCAGCAGAAGGCGGCCACATTCGAGCTGCGTGGCAGGCACACGCGGCATGAGCTCTCCTCCTCCAGCTATGGCAGCCACTCCACCGCCTCTGTGGGCCGGCATGCGCAGCTGAAGAAGTCGCCGGAGTTGCAAACGTTGCCCGCACCAGCAACCAGATCCATAGCGCCTGTGCCGCAGCCGCGCAACTTTCTGACACTGGACTGGCTGCATGGCAACAGCGCCGATACCGAAGACTCCAGCGATAACAACGTGGGTGGCAGAGGCGGCAGTGGCAGCAGAAGGCGTGGCCAAGCCCAAGGCGGACGGTGCAGCGTGCCCACGGTGCTGAGCAACGGCAACAGCAATGCCCAATATCTGCTGGACAAGAAGATGGAGTCACTGTATCTAGGCAATGCCCTGCGCGCTCTGCCGCTGGGCGCCGAGGCGAGTCAGTACCAAAACGAGCGCTACTACCTAGAGGACTACAGCAGCGGGAGTGGAAACGAGCGATTACCAGGTGAGAGAGTATAAATCTACTCAGATAACATCTGAAAGCAGTTAGAAAAACCTTAATTAGTTATTATATTATTGTTGTTAACATATTAGGAAACTATTGCAAATAATTTGTAATATAATTTGATTACTTGATTTTAAATGATCTTCATAGAACGCCTGCATCATCCGCGCAACTCCAGTCCCAGCGAAACGAGTGGCTCGGATCGCTATTTGCTCAATCGAAGCACAAATTCGCCCGCCAATGCCTTCCAGCTGGACCATCATCACACCAAAGTGCAAAGCCTCTCCGATGGATTGTGCAATATGGGTCGCTTTTCGCCCAGCTTGGACCAGGGCTATGCCACACTGGTGTCGCCCTCACCCACTGGCCACCATCCGGGCAGCACGTCGGGCATTGTAGTTAATAGCAATTCAAAGAACAGCAGCCCCAGCCTTGTTAGCGGCGGTGTCATTACCAGCAGCACACCAACCACAACGCCGCGCCGTGGATTGAACAGCAACAACAATAGCGGTACGGTTAATGGCACAGCTATCGGTCCGCCACCCTGGAATCGAAAGGGTCCCTATCGCTGTGGACCATACTTTGATCGCCTGCCCGACGAGGCCGTTGTGCGCATTTTCAGCTGGCTCGACAGCTGCGAGCTGTGCAATGTGGCGCGTGTCTGTCGCCGCTTCGAGCAACTCGCCTGGCGTCCTGTACTCTGGAAGTGCATCACGCTGCGTGGCGAGAATCTGAATGGGGACAAAACGTTAAAGATGATCTTCCGCCAGCTATGCGGACAGAGCTGCAATGGGGCCTGTCCAGAGGTGGAGCGCGTTATGCTTGCCGATGGCTGCCGCATCTCAGACAAAGGTCTGCAGCTCCTGACGCGTCGCTGTCCAGAGCTAACGCATCTGCAACTGCAAACCTGTGTCGAAGTGTCCAATCAGGCGCTGGTCGAAGCGCTCACCAAATGCAGCAATCTACAGCATTTGGATGTGACGGGTAAGTTGGTAAATTGTTATTTCTAAATGCAAGAAACTAAAATCCTTGTTGCTTATAGGCTGCAGTCAGGTGAGCAGCATAAGTCCAAATCCTCATATGGAACCACCGCGTCGCTTGCTCCTACAATATCTGGACCTGACCGATTGCATGGCCATCGATGACATGGGCCTTAAGATTGTGGTCAAAAACTGTCCACAGCTGGTGTATTTATATCTGCGACGCTGCGTTCAAATTACAGGTAAGTTTCACGAGCTGAAATCATATTTAAGCAAATCAATATACATCATTCCAATTCCAGATGCGGGTCTGAAGTTTGTGCCAAGCTTTTGTGTTTCGCTGAAGGAACTGAGCGTTTCGGATTGCGTCAACATCACGGACTTTGGCCTGTACGAGCTGGCTAAGCTGGGCGCCGCCTTGCGTTACCTATCGGTGGCCAAATGTGAGCGCGTCTCGGATGCTGGTCTGAAGGTCATTGCTCGGCGTTGCTACAAGCTGCGATATTTGAATGCACGCGGCTGCGAGGCAGTCAGCGACGATTCCATCACAGTGCTGGCACGCTCTTGTCCCCGCCTGCGTGCCCTCGACATTGGCAAGTGCGATGTAAGCGATGCGGGTCTGCGCGCCCTGGCCGAGAGCTGCCCGAATCTGAAGAAACTCAGCCTACGCAATTGTGATATGATAACAGATCGTGGCGTTCAGTGCATTGCCTACTATTGCCGCGGCCTGCAGCAGCTCAACATACAGGACTGCCAGATATCCATTGAGGGTTATCGAGCAGTCAAGAAGTACTGCAAACGCTGCATCATCGAGCACACCAATCCGGGCTTCTGTTGAGCCGACTGGATGCTGGAACGTTAAAGCAAAGAGGCAGGCCATATGAGCTAAGATGTTCTAAACAATAAATACAAACACAAATGATTAGCTGATAATGATTGTAGTTCGTTGCTGTAAATACTTACTTAAGATTATTACAGATTGTACATATGGCTGAAGAGGATTAGCCTAGGCCCATAGAGCATTTGCTAGCATTTAAGTAGCGCGCCTTCTAGACTAATTCTTGCATAATAAATTATTTCACCTAAACCCCTAAGTCTGCAGATAACTATAAATGTTTGGCATAATTCTCGACAACTTCCTCAACATGTAGGAAGGACGAACGACCAGTTTATTCTTTTCGAACTTGTTAGACGTATCAATTGTGGATTTTACATCGAAATGCCTTCGCCGCTCCAACCAGTTATCCACAAGAGAATGTTTGATTTTCCATTTTCTTCCTCGACTATTTCGCAGATATTTTAAGATTTTCCACAAATCTTGTATGTCGTTGATAACTTGGTGCGTCTGCTCATTGATACGCTTCAGTTCACGGTGCTCTCTGGCCATCTGATTCAAACTGCTTCCATGCAACGTATGCAAATGGGTCATCCGATGATTTATGTTTTCCGAAAATGTTGGCAGTTCATTCTGTAGTTCCATTAGCCTGATTCGATCCAATAGTGAATTGGGCTTGGGCAGCTTCAAATGCATTTTGCGTAGTTGTGCCTCTTTCTTGGAAGTCACCTTCACGTCTTTTGAAGACAGGATTTTTTTCAGTTTTTGGCGCATATTATCTACCTTCTTGAATTTCTCATGATATTTCTGGCTCTCCAGAGCAATATCATATTTTATGTCCGTGTGCTTGCAAATTAGCCACTTGATTTGGTGTACTAGCTGATCAACCTTCACCTGATCATGGTGATACTGGTGTGTGAGATGTTCATAATCCTTTTGCCATTTCTCCTTACTAGAGTTAGGCATTTTATTGAAAATTATATTGTAAATTTTATGACATCAAACGAAAATGTAGAACAATTTAAATTTAGAATAAATGCTATCGACTAATTTTCATCGACATACTATCGATAAGTTATATATTTAAAACTTAATGACAATAAACGGTCACACGCAGCACGAGTGTTACTCAACACTTGGTGAACAGCTGTTTGTGGCTTGCTCTGCGTGCCGAGTCTGCTTGTAGGTTAGGTACGTTGTATAATGTCAAACACGTAAATTCATTGAGAATTGTTTTTTTAAGTGCACACCTAAATTCACGTACGAATTTTGTCAATAAGATAGTATAACCGAAGCAAACATGGCGAAGTATATCGCTCAAATTATTGTGCTGGGTGGCCAGGCAATAGGACGTGCCTTTGCTAAAGCCTTGAAGCAAGAAATCGCCGCATCGCAAGAAGCTGCTAAACGCGCCGGTGGCGGTCGGAAAGGAGATCAGAGCGCTGAATCAAATTTGCGTACAGGTATAGCTGGCTATAAATAAATACAATTGTAAAGTTCATAATAAACCATGTTATTCATAGGTATGACACTGGAAGAGGCTAAGCAAATCTTGAACATTGAGGACCTGAAAAGCGTGGATTCCATTAATAAAAACTTTGAGCATCTATTCAACGTCAATGATCGAGCAAAAGGTGGCTCATTTTATCTACAGTCGAAAGTCTTTCGTGCCAAGGAGCGTCTGGATCACGAAATTAAGTCACAGCAACAGCATCAAAAGCAAAGAGACGAGCAACAAGCAGATGAAGCGCCCCAAAGCAGAGCAAGGCAAAGACGCTAACAAACTGTTTTGCTTTCTACCTTTAAACGAAATTAGATTTAGTTTTTAACTAGATTTTAAGTAGTTGTTCATCTAATGTTTTTCGCTTGTAAATATACGAAATAGTTATTTTGCACATTTAAAAAGTTCATAATCAGCTGGTTGCCCCATGACGACAACCCTGTCTTATTGCAACGCTAAGTTGGCCGCGCAAACAGCTGGTGCTTGGCAGCACTGGAGTACATACAAAGAAAAGATAAAAATTCGATGCTACGCAAATGTATTGTCATTGAATATTCGTTGTTTAATTTTTTGTGTACAATCAGACGTGTCGATTGTTTATTTAATTGTAGCAGTCTAACAAGCTAACACGCTAACGACGCAAAACAGCTGGCACATGCGCGAAAATACACAGAAATTCCAGCACAAAGCAAACTTAGAAATCAACCACCAGCAACGTCGACATCGACAACGACGATTTTCCACAGAGAAGGTGTCGTTTGGAGCATCGTTCTAGGAGCTCTGACTTTTCTGCATGTGTGATAGTGAAAAGGGGCAAGAGAGTACGCGTCAGTTAACGGTACTAGTGCAAAGAAAATTGCGCTGTTCAGTCAGTTTTCAGAGGACCTTCGAGACAGGCAGACGAAAATTCGAGTTTTGCTCGCTCTACCAAGCAGACAACAGTTAAAAAACAAACTCAATGAAGTGGTAATTTAGAACGTTACGTTGTTATATAGTAAAATGTCGAAAGCGTGAAGCGTAAACCAATATCGATTAAACGCGACATTTTCACAGTGCCAATCAATTTGACAGTTCAAGCCTAGTGTACTTTAAATAGTTACAATTAATTTGCCTATTTATTGATTTTCCTCGCTTCTGGCAAATGTTTAATTCGCATTCTAGTTAATTTTTATTGTTTTTCATTATTCAATTTGCAGCGTGCTAACATAATTAACTATAAAAGAACAAACAAATTTACATAACTTACCCGTTGAAAGTGAAACTACATTGATGCTAAAGAAAACCCTATTACAAAATTCCTGCCAAGTGTAATAAAAGTTAAACGAGAAGGAAGGAGACAAAGTAGCTGCGAGACAAAGCAGCGACGTTTGCAGACCACACGACCAGAGAGCCAATTCAATTGAGAAAGGGGCAGCCTGAGAGATAGAGAGACAGAGAGAGAAAGTGAGATTGAGAGAGCGAGAGAGCCACAAGGAGAGTGTTACTAAAAGTATCAACACCCCTCCACACCCCAGGCGCTCACTTTGTGGACGTTTGCACGTTGCTGCTTTCTGAGTTTTAGTCGTCTACGATTTCGACTTGGGCTTCGGCTTCGGCTTCGGCTTTGGCTTTGGCTTTGACTTCGGCTGCGTGTGGCATTCGATTTGTGTATACACGACGACGACGACGCTAGGCTAATCCTTTCGAGCGCTTCGCTGGCTAAACGCACACAAAACAGAACAGAGCAATAAAGCCAAACATGTTTTCGGGTTTAACAAATCAATTCACCTCGCTGGTGGGCGCAGTCAAGGGCGGCGCTGGCGATGAGGATGTGCCAGTGCCCACAGGCGATGCTGCCGCTGGCGCTGCGACCACATCAACTGCCGACGCAGTGGCCACATCAGCGGAACAGGATGCTGCAGCCGCTGCCGGCGGCGAGCAACTGCTCGAAGGCGAGGAGGGTGCCAAAAGGTAAGTCAACAACTATATTTTCCATATGGCTCGATCGAAATGACAGAATCAACTCTCACTTCTTTACCCAACCGATAAGAGTTTTTTTTTTTATGTGTTTATCTCTTGGCAGTTACCACTCAAGGCCAATTCTTATAGGTCTTATCTGACAGCTGCACATGCTATGAAAGTCTATAACCTATTGGCATTTCACACTATCGTCGCTTCGTTCTATGCCCTCAGCAGAGACTCACTTGCGACTATTTCCTTTGTAGTTTATGGCGTGTCGAATTGACCTTGCAGTTTCTAGCTTTTAGCATTTCGCCAATCCTTCTGGCTGCTCGATTACCTCGACTTGGCCATATTTCGCAGTGGGACTTTTCTTTTGCATATTTCATTGCACTTGGCGTTTCGTGACTGAACATAATTGCTTTAACTACAAACGAATAGCTGATAATTTTGTAATATATGTGTAAATATATGTATATACATATTCCATATCGTGATGGAACTTGATTTATTATTTGATTCCTTAATTCTGATGAGGCTCATCACAATTGGCAAATGGCTGTGTGCTTTAATTCGAGCATATTTTGATATATATTATTTATTAGATGCCCAGGAGAAATTAGAAATAGGAAAATCTTTTCTGTGAATTTCTATGCAAGCTGCTCCACAATGCCATGAAAAATTTCATTTGTGAAGTAAACGATTCCCTATAGACCACATGTCCTAAGTTAATCTTGTTATTTAGATATTGAATGGACCCAATTCACTTTAGGATGCTTAGCAAAGGAAAAACTTTTTTTGAAATGTATCTAGAGAATCATGTATATATTTATAAAGATAAAGATATATTTATAAATATAATTAAATTCGTTTCATGGATATAAAACATGGTAAAAGACAAATGTCTCATTTGTTTGCCACCATCTCGAAAAGTTTATAGAAATGTCATCAATTCTATTTTGTGCCACGTCCTAAGACAATTTAAGCCCAACTGACATGCTGTTAATGCCAAAAGTTGCTGCCTAATCCTTTGGACAATTGAAAGCCAAAATGTTGAAGCTTTTCTAAGCTAAACGCTAAGCATTTCCCGACATTCCCACCCAAATCATAGACCATCGAATGCCATTTTTCACTTAATTTGGCACATTAATATTTAATTGTTTGTATGTTGGCGAGGTGTGTGTGTATGTGCGTGTGTGTGTGTGTGTGTGTGTGTGTGTGGCAAGTCAATTCGGGGCACGTCCCGTGAGCAGCCTTTGCCAGCTGCCAACAGCTGCTGCCAGACTTTGAAGTGCGTCTCTTAGCTTTCCCATTTTGTAGTATTCCCGCTGCTACCTTTCACTATCAACTGACATTGACAAGTTGTGTGACAACACTGTCGCGGACGGACTATATATACGCTTCCTTTTTCCGCCTTTGTTTCATACACCACACAAATTGCACGTGTACGTGGCTTATGCATAACCACAAAATGTTGAGTCATGCTGCTGCCACCCACTCACTCGCATATCGTACGCCGTTGTCGTCGTTTCCATTCAATGTTTTTCTCCTTTGAGTTGCAAAAACGAAATCCTGTCATCAATGTCAGAGACATTTGCTCCATACCGAGCAGCATACAGCAGCAGGACAGGATTCTGGTGGTTGCTTTCCAGTTTCCAGTTGACTTTAGCATGCTTTGCACGGATCGATACCAAAGAGAGCGGCAACAGACACCGAGAGAGAGAGACAGAATGAAAGTGAGAGAGAGACAGAGGGAGAGAGAGAGAGAGAGAGAAAGAAAGAGAGAGAGAGAGTGTTAAAGATTGGGTCGCTCTCCTTTGCTCTGTTGCGTCTGTAAAACAAAACGAAATGTGCACATGTGATATGCCCTCACCAATAGAGGAACAGAGGACGCCATCCTCGCCTGCTGCGACTGGTGCTCGAGCAGTTGGCGTTGTTCTTGTTGTCCCTTTGTCAGCCTATTTAATAATTGTGCATTCAGTAAACGTGGCCTGGTATTTGAGAATCAGACGCCCCCACAAATAGCAATCAACGTTAAATCTCTATAATTTTCGTTGAATTAATTTATTCAATTTTGCCTGTCATGCATAAATGTTGCCATACGAAGTTTCCCAGTCTAGAAAAGTTTCCTATTTGACACAAATAACAGTTTACTCTCAGTCATAATAAAGCGCATTCAACGCGTAACTTAGTAAATTGCTAAATATTTTACAAAATAATCAAATAAATGAATAAAAGCTTAAAATAAGATTGCCTAGTTTCCATTTGAAGTCTAAACATTTTAGTTGTTTTTTAATTTTCAAAAGTAATATATCTTTAACGAAAAATACGATTTCAATTAAATACACTTTTCTATATAAAAAATGAATTCATTTATGAAATATAAAAGTTTAAGCTTTGTATATTTTCATTTAAAATAATTTGTATTAATTTTTTTCAAGAACATATCCGAAAAGTTTTTGTTTTTTTTTTTAATTTTCATTTTAAATTTGTAAGCAATCAATAAGGTCAAGCGTATATTCTATATAATACTTAGATTGAAATATTTTATAGGTCAGCCAATTTTAATATTGAATTTTACTAATTACAAATTAAATTTTCTTTAAAGAAATTTGTAAGTTGCCGTAGTATTTATATATATAATCTTAAAGTGTTAAATATTGATACATATATTAAAATATTTTCAAAGCTATGCAAAGGAATCTCGGGCATGATAGCATGCTAGCCCCGATTTTCGTCCTGCACAGCCTTCACCTGTATTCGCGTCGCCAGGGCCAACGCTGTTGGCTTTGCCATTTGCGCGTTTTCAAGGACATTTACACTATTTGCAGTTGCTCTCTGTGACTGCGTGTGTATGTGTGTGCTAGTGTGTGTGAATGCCCTTGCATTTGTTGTTGTTGTTGTTATTGCTGTTGTTGTTGTTATTGTTTTTGCGACTGCTTGCTGCGATTGCGAAATGATGCCAACAAAGACAATGAAAACAAAACTTGCGCTCAAATTGCTCCGCAAATAAGCAGGACGAAAGACTAGCCTCAAACTAGGCTATGTTATTTTAAGAATTCTCTCTCTCTGTCGCAGCCTTTTATTAATTTATGCTTATGCACACACACACACACATCTACATATTTATGTGACTGCCAAGTTTTTGAAAACTTTTGATTGCCTCACAAACAACCAAAACAACATGAGCAACAACAGAACGAGTTTATTTTCGGCTTCTCATGAAAAATAAAACTGGTAAATATTTGCATTGATTCAATTTGAAATTGGTTCGGATTGCTTACCAACATTCAATAGTCAATCAAATACCTACGCACAATTTTTATTTGAGCTGGAAAAGCTTGCATATGCCAATCAATAGGCATGCAGAGGCATAAAATTCTATATTCCAATTATTTAAATGTTTATGTGAGGAAGAGAGGATATTGGTTTTGTGTTCGTCGGTTAGCATTTCCTTTCTTTGAATGCCGTATACTTGGAATTGGGTATATTTATTCATAAAGACCCTCATCATCCACAGGTATTAAAATAGTTTCTAGATTCTTTCAATTTAAAATATATCATTTAATAATATATAATTCCTTAAAATGTAAATATTCAATTTATTTCACTTTACCCATTGGCAATGCGGTAAATTGAGTGTAACTATATCTTTCGGCATTTGAATTACACATTACCGTTAATCTACTCTCAAGATAGCTTTATTATCCTGTTAGTTACCCTATTTGGCCCGTAGCTGGAGCTATTGTTTCTATAGACCTGTAAATTACTAAATTTATTTAAAAACAATTACTAAAAACAATTTAACTGATTTTAATACGAAACAGATATTTTACAGCTAAATAATAATTATATTTGTTTATTTTTTTCTATTAAAGATTTAATCCTTTTGCCTGAATTTCATATTAAAAAAATTATATTAAAAAAAAAATAAATAAAATGAATAATAGATAAATAATAATTATACTTGTTTATTTTATTGCTATTTTCATTTAAATATTTACTTCTGGAGTAAATTTTTACATTCTGTGCAGAACTTAAAACTCTAATGTGAATACATGAAAAAAGAGATTTATTAACTACAACAAAATTATTATTAATAATTAAAATTATATTCGACTACAATTAAATGAGCGATTCGACTGTAACACTCTCTCTTGGTGCCTCATGAGCAATGCTTATTAAGAATGTCGATGAAACTGTTGCATTAAGTTATTCGTAATGTTTGTACGTGCTCTTATTATATATATTTTGATCTATATTATATATATATATATATATGTTCTGTCAACATCTTCAAGGCTTACATATGTATAGTTTTCATAGCCTACATTGCTGCGCATGTCGTGGGCGTGGAGGGCTACCTGTGGTGGGGAATTCTCAGCTTGCTGCAGTGCACAATCGAATCAAAGCGGTGGCCTCAAAATAAATATATAAATAAATAAATAGAGCAACGGCGCAAGGCTGAGAATTTATTGCCGCCCCCGACAGTAAAATGCGCTGTGCTGAATTGAAATGCTGGCAAATCAAACGCAAAGGCCAACGACAACTTGAGGCTATTTAAATTTAAGGACGATATTAAAATTGTATGCCAACCAAGAACGGCAGGACACTGGACACTGGGCGGCGTGGGCGTTAACGAGTGTTTTGCCATTCGCCCTTTTGAGCCATATTAACGTGCCTATATCTTGTCCAGCGGGGGGGTCTGAAATTGAAGGCACTTTTGTTTTTATTCCATATCTGTGTCAGCCGCCTTTCTATAATTCACACGATAATTGCAAAGGCCGCGCCGCAAATTATGCAGCATAAATATTGAATGCGATTTTGACCGAAAGTGAATCTCTAACATGCAATTGTTTAGTATTTCAATTTAAGCTTTGAATCGCTCCCATACTTGGCTACCAAATTAAATTACAAAATGTAATATCAAAATACTTGTTTTTTAAGTTTCATTAAGAATATTTCAACTCTATCATTAGCCATTATTTGTTGCCTGTTCACTTATCCGTCGGCTCATAGCCCAGATACGCAATGGTCTCGAACCAACCGTAGTTTAATCAATTTTATCCTTTCAATTTTATAGACACAATTTTTCTGACCTGCACTTAGCCTCATTTTGTAATTGCACAACAGTTGTACAGCTTGGCCAAATCAAATTGGCGTTTGGCAGCTGCTTTTATGGCACATGCAGGCTATAAAAACTTATAGCATAATCGATTAACAGTTACTCTTCAAATGCTGCACAATATTTGTAATTATCTGCAGTGTAATGGTTAAGCCTAAGCATCGCTCAGCCTTTAATAAATATTTATTTATTTTATTTATTTATTTCAGAAGCCAATTTCATATATTTAGATTCATCTGCCATCATTCCTAGTTTTCTATCAGGACTTATCAATGCAATAGATATGTTTGCTTCAACAAATCCTATTTATTTATTTTTTAACTAACATTTTCTGTTTTAAGTTAAAAGTTGGCCCCTTTAGTGACAGCTTAATCTTGTTAGAGTTAAACCAATATATATAATACCTTGACAAACGGACCACAGATTTGTTATGCAGTTTGTCATTCATTTAACTGAAGCTATCTAAAAATATGCAAATTAAAAAGCTTTCACTTTTTGTCGAAGGACCTTGTCAACTGAAATGCATAAATATATTATATATTTATTGAAAGTATCTCTTGCCTCACTTAATTGATTTTATGAAATGCTTTCAATGGCTTTCAAACTTTTGAACTTTTTAATGTTGCTCACAAAGGGGAAAACTATTACTGAAGTATCATAATTAATTGTATTTATTATATGCAAACCTACTGCGCAGCAGCTGCGTAATTATCATTGTTGTGAAAGTAATTAATGTCAGAGCAATGTACATTTACTTATAATTTTCTCGTTAATTAATTTACATGGACAGAGTACAAAATATATATATTTTAATAAATTTTGCAAAAGTGTTTAACAAACTTAAATTCATGTTGCTTATTCTTTTCAATGAATATTTAAGTTTTATTTTGATTTTTATACTTTTCATTAACTAGTTTGAATACAATTGAATCTGTTGTTCGTCTTCTATACTGCCCAAAGTGATTTGATTTGCAGTACTAAATGAATTTGATTGGGTCCGAGCATATGGCGGATGCTGTGAAAACATATGCTAAAGTATCCCGTTGTCTTGCTGCGTGCGATGGGGAGAATAAAGATAAATGTGTAAAGGAGAACAAAGGGCAAAGTGCACGGAAGTGGCGACGAGTACAGGAAACGGAAAAACTGGCAAAACTTGCGTATTTCACAGACGTACAAAGGTTTATATTATATATGCATGTTCCGAACTATGTAGCTGGCAGTACGGAAGGAGCGATACAGCAGACAGCGTAGTCTAAGGCGAGTCATATCAAGACATAAATATTAACGCACTGCGGAAGTGACGGCAAAGTAATGACAACAAATGATGTGAAAGTAAAAAACGAACAAGGGGGCGCTGTGTCTGTGTGCATGTGCGTGTGCGTGTCGTTCGTGTGTGTGTTGAGACAATGCACGCACACACATAAAAGTTGTTATATATCTTCAGGCTGCCAAAATGCTACAAAATAGCAAATTACGCCGTAACGTAAAAACGCTACGTCTACGTGCAGTTTTTTTTTTCCTACGGCACTTTTCAGATTCAACTCCAACAACAAAAATACATTTTATTTAAGTTTCAGGTTGGGATAGGGCAAAAGTTAGCGAACAAAAGATTACGTGAAGTCAACTTTAACGAAAAAGTTCAGAAAGACTCTATAATGATAACGAAAATGTTCTATAAGCTGGGAAAAAATAAATTTATGAAACATATTTATAACCAGAACTCATGGAAAGTGTTTGCAATGTTTTTTAGCGCAAATTTGTGTAAAAGGCATGAGAACTACATAAATTTCAAATTCTGCTAAACCGGAGTCTATGTAGCCATACGAGTTTCTAAATTTAAAATATTTGTAAATACAACATATTTGTATATATGTATATGGGCTAACTCATTAAAAGTTTAATATATATTTAATATCTTACAATATTTCATTATATCATCTTAACAATTATAAAGTCTCTAGAACGGAAAAATAAAATAAAATCTAGTATAGTGCAGATTATGATTTTAAGTAGTTCTTATATTTTATCATCTCTCCCGTCAAACATTTATTTCAATTCCATTCTATATTTATTTATTTTTAATTTCCGACCATAAAATTATTCATAACGTTTTTACATAAATGTGTATAGAGCCAATATTGTCTGATAACTCATATCTGTTTTCTTGTTTATTCAACTATGCAGTTCCGCTTGGCGAAATAAAGCCCGAGCAGAGAACATTTCATATTTACAAGAGAGTGCTAGTTGAGAGAGCTAAACTAATAGATATCCTGTACTCAGAATCAATTCTTTATAATTAAGCGACATGAATTCCACTCAGTAAATGTTGTAGATGCAAAAGATATACAAAAGAGTGCTCTATGCACAAGACAGATTCATAGCCTTCTTTATGTTACTTCTATCTGTAGATAGTCATGAATATGTTTTGAATATATGCAGGGTAGCATAATGTTAGCATCATTGTTATGAACAAAGGTTCAGCTTAAAATCCAACATAGCGCGCCCCATTCTGTTGCCACATCCATTTGGCGAGCCAGTCAAATGAACATAAAACTCGCACGCTCTATAAAATGCTAAAACGCGTTTGATAAGCGCGCACTTACTAAAAATTTTCAAATTGCTCGCACAACCCTAGGTTGACGGCTGAGGGTTTGGGTTTGGCTTTGTATTGGGGTTGGAGCTGAAGCTGAAGCTGGGAATGCTCTTAGTTCTATTTGCATAACGTTAATAGATGCTGACTGCTTTCAAAAGTCAGTCTCATGTGTGTGTGTGTGTGCTTCTATTTGCTATGCTGGAATGAAAAGGTCATCCCAAGTGTAAAACTCACAGCCTGAAGCGTAAACGTTGGTCATTTCATTTTGGCAGCTTTTTAGGAGCCGTAAACCTGCTTTAAAAGCGGATAAGCAGCGACTATACAAACAGAGCATTATCTGTTGGACAGGAGCTTTAAGAGGCGCAAAGGAATTAAAGCTAACAAATTGACTACCAAGCAATATATTTGGTACTAAGCCAATATATTAAAGCTTTCAACTCTGAAGCCACCAAAATGAGAATAAATGATGTTGGTGATTAATTATGGAACGTTATTCATATAAATCGCGACTAAGCATTATCTTTTTGGCTTAACTATAGCACGTAACAATGAAATATTTTAAAGTGTTCAAGTTAAATTTCAAGAAAATTGCGTTGGTCATAGGCGGCGTATACGCAATTTCGCTGACATGCCTCCTGGCCAGCCTTTGTATGGCGACGCATAACGCAATTGCGCGGCCACAAACTGCGCAACGTCTATTGGCCTTGCAAATGTGTTTATAGTGGGAGTGAAAAACAGTGCCTAACTCAATTCCGCCGTTAGATGCTAACGGCAACAAGGACCACAGTGGCTGCTGTGCTTGCTCTTGCTACTGCCACGGGTTCCTGCTACCACGGATTCCTGCTGTTGCTGTCCCTTCTATTGCTGCTGCTGCTGTTATTGCCGGCACGTCGTTTTGCAATTTAATTTTGTGCTGCTCGCCCGTCGCTAACGTGCGCAATTAATTCTGTCAACAACAGAAGCAGCCCTATGAGCCAGAGCCAACACCTTGTGGCTATGTCGCAACATTTTCACTTGTTTTGCCATTTAAGGTTTTTGTTCGCTGCATCTCGATTTCGCCTTTGTGGCTTACATTTTGACATTGCCGCAGATCGCAACTCCTTAGCTTCACTTTAATCCTCGTTTAATCTAATTGTTATGTTATCAATATTTACCGACCCTTTTTGACTGCGGTCCACTTTTAACTTTTAATGACCATCTCATTGCATAAACATTTTAATGTTGGTTGTTTTCTGAGTCTTGGGTTTTCGTGTTTTAGACCCATTCCAAATTGATGTTAGAAACCCAAAAGAAAATAATGTTAGAAAAACATAAATTGACGGTTACTCTGGCAGCAATTTGAATTTGAACTTTATTTTATTTCCTTCCTTTTTTTTTTCTTAAGGTTACCATTGAGTTTAATTTCCAGCTCAATATTCAACTTGAACTGGAGTTATTTTATATATAATATTTAATGTTTTATTGAATATTTAATAACTCAAGAAATCTAAAATCAGACTAGCATGCATGGGCTTCAATCTGTGCCCATAATTCAGTTGCGACTCTTAAGTACATCAGCGCTTTGGTCCTGATGATTCACCTGAGGCTAGTTACCTGTGCTAAGGTGCACATATACTGCAACTACTTAACTGACAAGTTCTTAAATTATTAGTGAACGATCTAGTTCGGGGAGTTTCCTGCTTTAGTGCACTTGACAAGCCATCAAGTAAATGTAAACCTTTGTCGATATATTTTGGGCAAACTTATTAAATTTTCATGCACAGTCCCAAATATGTGCTTGCGGGCTACTCCATGTGCCAGACCCAGCACGACCTTTGGCTTAATCTAAAAATAGCTGTCGTAGCTTCGAGCTTTGAGCAACTCCTTGACTCCGTCTGTGTCTGTGCATCAAAAGCCACCAAACATTTTATGGCCAATACAATTTCCGCCCTGAGCAACATCCTGCCGGCTTATGGGGGACGCGGGTGTCATTTGATTTGCCAAACAAAGCAGCCGCCGCTTCCTGCTTGGCAGCATCCTTATTTCATGGACGCCCGGGGAGCCGGGGTGGCCGACATCTTGACTCATAAAGAAAGTGACAAGATGTTGACATTGCTCTCAAAGTTTTCTATAAATCTCCAACTGCGTAGCAGCTCTGCTTTTGAAGAGAACTTTCAAAGTTTAAGCAGGCATTATTAGCTCTGAAGCAAACTGTTCAAGTCATATGTTAGCAAATTTATATACTTTTAAGCCGCTTTAGCGGACAATTGAAAATATGGTTATCAAATTAATAATAATAATGATATTAGACTCTCAATAAGATATACTTAAATTTAACATACACAAATTAAAAATTTGTCTATGAAAATATAATAATTATATAATTTATAATTGTATATCAAATGATTTATTTCTTTTCAAAATATTTGTAAAGCTATTTCAGCATTTATTTTTATTTATTGCTTAATTAAGTGACTTTCGTGATTCTGCTTCATTTATGAAATCATTTTTAATATTGACTTGCCTTTCCACTTTATATTTGCAGTTTTAGCTTTGGACTTGGATTGATTTCTAATAGCTTTTGATTTATTTAGACTCTGCTTCTCCATCCAATTAAAATATGTGAATGCAGACACGAGTGAGTGTCGAGAACAACCTTGTCTGTCCCCTTTATCGTTTCAATGGAAAATGATTTCTTAATTAAATACTTGAGGCTTAGCGTCACATCAATGTGCGGTTTTAATAGGTTTGCATTATTCCAGGAGCTGCATCCTTCATTAAGATGTTATACTGCTACCGCTTACCTCTCTTGATTATCTTCGTGCCCTCTGCAATATCAAGGCGCATGGCGCATGGCCACGCCCGTCTCTAGTTCTTTGTGGACTGTAATGCCTGCCACTCATTCGTTAATTGAAAATTGCAAGCGGCAGCTGCTCCAGCATCCGCCAACTGTTTGCTTTGTAATTGAGTAATGAAATATGCGCTAACACCCTCGACAAAGTCAAGTCCTCGTTTAGTCCTCGGCGACCCCTTCTCATACCAATGAAAATAATACATGCCAACCAAAGGTCAAGGGGTCTGCCTGTCATAGACTTTGAAGTCCGCGCTACCTCGGCCGGCGTCTTCTAGTTGCGTTATTTGAACTATGTTGTTATCCTGGTCATCTTGTCAACATTGCTTAACAAGTAAAGCCTTGAAGTGCTCGCAGCAGAAGTTTCATTAAGTTCTCTACTTACAGCCTGAGCTCCATTAAAGAGCTGCTTGAAAACTAAAGTAAAAATTAATTCTGTGTATTCTATTGGAAATGTTGAACAGTTATTCTATTTAATAATTTTCTTTTATCTGCAAATATAAAGTAAATTATATTTATATAGACTTGAGCTAACACATTTATAGCTGTTTATCCAACTGATTGATTAATATATCTGATTACGTTATACGATAATTAAAATTAGAAATTCATTATGACTATTTATTTAGCTGATTGGAATTGTCGGCCTGGCCTGTACGCCTGGCCTGTTCCGCCCACACATGCCATATCCTCATAGCTAGACAAGTCATCATTCTAATTGAATTATCTATCGTTCAGTTGTATCCTTCTGGCCACACAAGGCTCGTATACGTTGCGTATACTTAATTAGCATTATAAAGCAACGCCATGATGTGCGGAGCTAGAGCTCTGAAACTTCCTGTGGCTTCAACAAGTTAGAATGCCACGCGTCTCGCAGGCAACGTGTGAGATTGAGTTTGGTTGAACTCTGAGTTTAATTAAATAAAAATTCCTTGTGGCTTGTGGCTTGCGGCAGCATGAGGCAATATTTTGCATACAAGTATATTGTGAAAATCCTTGCAATTTTTGTTGTTGCATTTGCATTTTTTGCTCAACTTTTGCACTATCCTTGTGCCCTGTTGCCCTTTGATGGCAGCCAGGCGTTCGTGTTTGGTTTCCATGCTTTATCACAGGACTAAGGACTCGAGCAACGGCCAACGGGTAACGGGCAACAACGCTCCCCATGCACTGGGCCAAGGTCAGCACGATTTACATTTCAATTTCCAGCTCCACTTTGACTTTTATTTGTTCACCTCTGTACAGTGTGGTGTCTCTCGGTCTCTCTTTCTGTTTCTGTTTTTTTCACTGTCATTCCGTTATTCTTGTCAATTGATTATAAAAAAAAAAGGATGTACCAGTAGATACAATGTGGTTTGTCCTTGATGGCAAATTGTTTCAATACCCGTGCATAGATCGTTGATGGATTCACATTTTGAGAGCAAAACAATCTTGCTCTTTTGTTCTCTTGGCTCGTATTAATTTTGATTTACGTCGGCTCGCTTGTATAGATTTATGTCTTACCATGGCTTGAATGGGCTTATTGGATCTTACACCCTTTTACCTTTTGCTTTCCGCTTGCGTGTGAACTTTGAACTTCTCTAGTGTGCGAAAACAATGCAGGGCCGTTCACTGGCTTTCATGTCGAGGCTCCGTTTAACATAATATCACTTTTGTAATCATATCTCGAGACTTAATTAAAAGGCATTCATTCAGTTGCTTGCATGTTGGAAGTGGTCCGGTATGCGGTCCGGTAGGGTCGGGTCTGGTTGGCTGAGCTCGATTTGGTTCGGTTCGGTGCGGTCATTAGGTAATCCTTTCTTGGGCCGTAATTGCCGGCTTTCTCGCCGTTAAATGTCTAATTAATTTCTTAACATTTCCATCGCAAAGATATAAATCTTCATTAATTCAAAAATTTCCCTCTTTTCAGGTAACTATGATGACTCAAAGCTTAAACGATGATATATTAAACATAAGGTCAAGGTGAAAAATATTGAAAAAATGAAAAGCAATTAACTATTCCATGGTGGACTCTAGAACTCAGATATGTGAAATATTATGTATTATTAATTATTATTTAAAGTTTTTAGCTATTTGCCTGCTATTATGCGTAAGTAAGAAGTTTTCAATCATTACAAAATATTTATATTTGAAGTGAATTTTTTATAGAGAATTATGCAAGATACAGAAAGTCCACTACTTAATTAAGGGATTAAGAAACAGCAATGATATAGTTTGATGTGAATTTAAAAATATATTTTATAGTTTTAATTGATATTTCTTATATAATTAAAAATATATTATTTGCTGATTGATATCTTATTTTATTCGGATTAAAAGTTGTATCAACTAAATAGTTAATTTAAAATATTTATTTATTAATTTTGACTTTTGACTCTTATCATTTATTTATTAATTTTAACATTTTGCTCTTATTATTTTGATTATTTTCTTATTTAATTTATTTATTATTTTAGCATACCCAAATCATCTTCCCTGGTAGATTCATTAGTCAGCGAAGCCACGTAAGTTTTCAAAGTTTCTTTCATTTGTTATGTAATAAATTTATTTTTAAATTTATATTTATTTTACTATACTTCCATTATAATTTAAAAATAAATATTTTCCTTAAACAAGTTTATTTCCACTCTGTGCTTTTCTAAGTGGCATCGTAAAGACATCATAAAAACGACACTATTAACTTTATAACATAAAGCCAACACTCGGCCACGCCCATTGGCTCGCATTCAAGCCGCTAAATGGCAAAAGCAACGAAAAAAAAAATAAATAAATAAAAACTCTCGGTGCCATAATTGTAGAGAAAGTCAAATAAAAGCTACTACTGCTGGGGGACTCGCGTCCCGATGGCATTTCGAAACTTTAATTGCGCCAAAGTGTTCGTAAGTGTCACAGCCACGCTCGATGTCCACACTTCCCTCACACATGCACACACTCATACACTCACACACACGCCAAGTTCAGCTCATATGAAGAGTTGCGCAACTTAATCGCTTGGCTGGCGGCTATAGCGCCGCAGCGTATGCAACAAGATTTTGTAATGGCACTTTGAACGTACGTTGCTGTCCGTCCCCTTCGGGCGCTGTGTAATTTTGCCTGGCTGCACTCTCGGCTTCAGGCCAGCTGCTTTAATTGTGGGCCGTCGCCATGCCATGCCATGATTCCAGCACAGTTAAGCGTTTGGGACCAGCCGGCCCGCCCGCCCACATGTTGAGCTGAGCCTTAAATTACCAGAGTCCCAGGATGCCACGGTCCTACGGTAGACCAACAATTCAATGCCCCTTTTCAGCCATCAGCTATTCATTTCGAGATAATTCATCTCAATCAGTTTAAATATCATGTTAAATAATTCATTTGTGCTCGTGCCGGCAGTCGGCTGCCTTTGGGTTCTTCCTTTGTGCTAAGTTACCTTTAATTAATGCGCATAAAATCCTCGCCATTTGCACCTTTTTGTATACTTGTTTACTGCCCAGACACGTCCACGTTTGCGTCGTCCTATCCTGCATTTGATTGAGTGCGCTGCCATGGCAACGAGCAACGAGAGTGTTCTGATTGTTTATCATTCAAAGATGAGTCACTGCCTTGAATACCCTTTCTTAGAGGCAGTTTTCGAGTGGAATATAATTATTCTTTTAATTATTATTAATATTAATATGAGAAGCAATATGAATAAGTGTTCAGATTTTTCTGTATTATTCAACAACAAAAAAATTGAAATTACATAAAAATAAATGTAATTGAAATTGCAATACAATTTGTAGATATTAATTTAGTACTTCAATTTATAATTTAATTCATATGATTATTATTTATTTATATTTAAATTGATCATGCTAAAAGAGTATTCAGTTAGTTGTCTGGAAATCGAATCAATATTTATTGTTAGTTATTTATGTGCATTCGAATGAGCAGACAATGGAGCTTACTTGCGGCACTCTTGACATATTACCCAAATACACGCACAAATCACATAAGCTATCAACTGCCGTTAATGCGATTTATTTGTTACTGAATACATATAATCTGCCCATATAAGGACAACACACGGAGTGTCTGACTGTTCGTCCAAGGCGCATTATTATGTTGAATACAAACGAAAAAAAAAGCAAAAAAAAATTAAATACATGAAGCCAGATACACAACCACACACACACACACACACACACATACGCACACACGTGTGTGTTGTATGCGTGCCCCGGTAAATGTCAAAAGTTTTAGAGAATTATAACAACACAGAGGCACATTAGGGCAACCAAAGGACCTCTCAGAGCCTTACTCTCGCCTGTCAGCGACACGCAACGTTTGCAGTTTTCTGTGGATATTTTTAGACATTTGTGCAAAGTTTGAGTTTTTTAGTTTCGGTTTTCATGCCAACATTTGTTGCCTCTTTTAATAATTATTATACATTGCGTTCCGTTCCGTAACGCCACCTGTCACAGTTCCGATTCTGTCACAGGATATTTTAATACTCTCGTCGGCCACAGACTCTGTCGACGCGCGTTAAGCAATCACATTAAGTAGATTGTGGAGGCGTCCGGCGACAACTAAAGACCCGAATGAGATTTGGGACTCGGAACGCGGTGCACACTTCAATTATATACCCATCGCCAGGTGCTGGCAGCGCCATTAACTGTTATGTTATGTTGTGGATTTTGAGACATCAAGAGCTTAACAGTTGCCCAATGATTAGATGAGCACCGAGGGTTAAAAATAAATGGCCTGCACATGACACGGCTCTAAGCTGTAGCCAAACTACTCATAACTAACTGAGTGAGAGAGCATAATGAAGCCTCGTTTAGTTAATGGACACTAACATGACAGGGTTACCAAGGGCCCATTAAGTTTGCTGTGCTGGAAAATATTTTCAAATGAGCCAATGAGCTCAATGAAGGGATTCAGACTGTGTCACTAAGTGAAGAGTCGATCGATTATGGCATTTTCTTCTCTAATTTCTTTTCCGCCAATCTAACTCATTTGAAAAGGTCAAATTGTACTTTGGGTATTGTATTTTGGTTAAAATATATCCAGATAGTGAATTATTTTGCAGAATACTTAGAATAGATCTTATTAATATCTTTTTTTACTATTTCTTTCTCTCACATTTTTAAAGTGTTTGGAATGCTCAAAGCCTGGTTTCCCAAAGCAAACTTGTGAATTTTTATTTTCTCTTACAGCCTCTGATACAAATTCTTCATTCATTTGATATTCCTTTTGAAAATATTAACTAATGTTTAAAATTAATTCCAAATAAGTTTTTTCTGTATTTTTTCACACTGCTTTTAGACAATATTCAAAAGTCTATATTAATCAGCGAAAATATGGCATGCAAATGGCAAATGCATTTTCAATTTAAACAGTCAATCAAATCTTTTCTCCTTATTTAATGGCATAAAAATAGATAAATAATGATACAACAATGAACATCCGATATGTGTCTCATCAGACTATGAAATCTTCTTAGACAGCCTTGACAGCTCAGTCAAGGTCGACTTTAGCAATCATCTCAGCTTTACAGCAGCTGACGTTTAAGTACCTTACACTATTTTGCCAATCATAGCCGCTGGTGATGCCGCGCGGAAAGGTCACAAGTCAATTCGAGCAGCTATAAGCAGCTATCCAGCTACTTCAGTTGACCTTTTCAGCCAATCAAAAGCAATTTTGGCGCGTTTCTTTGAGAACTCTCAGAATTCGTATTTATTTCCCATGCTTTTCTCGATGCTGTATTGCATATTTTATGGCTCAGCAGTTTACGGCGCCAGCACATAAACATAATATAATTGGAAAAAGTCAGCGCGCAGAGACATAAAAGTAAACTCAAGACCGCGTAGCAAATATGAAATATGAAATATGAAAACCCGATGGCATGAAAAGGAAAGTTCAAGAAAATGCACAAACAATAATCAACTGAAGTCAAATATCAAATAATAATTACTTATGGACTGTGGGCGTGGCTGTTGTGCGTTGGGCGTTAAATATCCCGTTCATCTATTATTAATTGCTAAACTTGATCATCATAATAGGTGGGCGCGATTGCCGAATATATGACATTCATAGGCTTCATTTTTCACGGTGTTTACCTTCTGGCTGGGACTGTCATCCATTACGTACTTCCATTTACTTGCCACCCATACACAAACACCGCCCCCCACCCCCACACTCCATCCCATCCCATCCCAACTGTCCCTTTACCTGCTGTTTACCTGCTTGCTGGTAATTTGTCAAATGTGGATTTGGCCATTCTTTTTCATTTCCTTGACTGGCTGTTGCGTCTCTGGCCTGCGCGCATTTCAAGCGAGGGTCGTTCAAAAACTTGCCTCAACTCAAGTTTAAATTTATATTATAATCACATCAGAGTATTCCAGTCTTTATCGAGAATGCCTAATATCCTTATCCTCAGTGGACCAACTTATGAAAAGGGTTGACAGGAATACAGTTAACATCAGTTTCTGCCTAATCATTTGACCTGTGCAGCTTTTGTTGGCGCCTAAACCATAAATTCCTTATTGTGTTAAACAAAAATAAAAAAAGTAAAAAAAAAACATTTGTTATATTTTGTTCCTGTCATGCTACGATTAGTATTTTATTAAGTTATGCACAAAGTTCATCTGAAAACAATATTTGACATTATTGTTCGATTTATTTGTTGAATATGAAATGCAAAATGCACAGAACGTTAAGAAATTTAGAAATTTCATAAAATATAGGTTTTCTTTTTTTTGGAATTCGATCTGCCATTACATTTATGTATTTAAATTATATATTTTAATTATATTCTATTCTAAATTAAATTTTGAAAATGTTCAGCTAGCAGAAATAATTTCATGTTCAGCCAACTTCTTTGACCACCCTCGCACAGCGCTGCCTACTGAACCCTAAATATTGTGCGTCAGCATCATGCCACCTGCTTGGTTGCCGTACTACATGATATTATTTAGCTTTTATACACATTTAGCGTTTTTTTTTTTCTGTGCAAATGCAATAAATTTCCCTTACCATTATCCTTAATATGTTGGGCGAGATGTGTAAGGCAGGTATGCGTTCGTGTGTGTGTGTGTGTGCGTGGGAGATCCTGTTTGTGCACGTGGATCCATCAAGAGGCTTAGCGTAGCAACGGGGGGGGGCGTTGCCAAGGATAACTGCTGCTTGGTCCTCCTGCAAGTTCGACTTCACTTTAAAATTGCGTGTCTCGGCAGCTTTGAAATCAGAGCTAGCGCAATCTCAGTTCGACAAAGTAATCCAATTAAAGTACAAACTCCCTCGCTTGACACTCGACACAGAGTCAATTAAAAATAGCACTTATAGCCATTGTAACAAGCTGGGCTAGTTGTAACCCGTCCGCGCTTTTGCCAACCATTCCGCCATTTCCTTTTCTTTTTTTAGAAGCCATAGAACGGCGATAAGCAATCAGACAGATCGACTAAAAAAAACAAAAAAAGAAAAACTACAATAAAAGAGGCGAAAGTCATCTACGTTGGCTAGCAATGCAATTTGCGCATCACCAGGCACGAGGGACGGGAGGGAGGCGCTGTAGCCGTGTGGAGCCGGGCAATTTGATATGTCATAGTGACATATCCTCCACACACTTTGCCACATTTGCAATTCTCCGCACTGCAGTTGCATATTGCAGCTGTTGTCGTTCGCATTGCTGCCCTGTTTGTCCTCACTTCAATTTGCATAAGTGCGATTCGTGTGCTGGTTGAATATTGTTGTCTATTTTGTTATCCCTTGCTTTGTCATGGACTTCAAAGAGAAATAAAACAAATTATTTTCCTTTATATATAATTGAGTATTTTATGTAAGGTCGAAAGTTTTCATTGTTGCTGTTGCCATAAAAAAGCACGATGCTCTGGAGCATAAAGTAGCATCATGGGAATTCTGTTAATTGGCTTAAAGTTCAGGCAACAATGAAAACTCAATTTGTCGAGAGAAGCTTTTGTGGGAAAGTTCATCGAACACAACTATAATGAAATTGTTGATAAAATAACACTTAAGTGCATATATGATGTTTGCCTCTAATTCTTGTGCATAATGATACAAAATATCGATAACTTTGCAGTTTTTTTTTTTTTATGAGCTGCAAAAGTTGTGAAAATAAGAAGAAAACAAAATTAGAAAAGTTGAACTCAGAGCTGCAATGCTTGAATACTTAACGAGTTTTACAGCTCTTTTAGAAACCATATAAATATACTTGTATATAATATAGGCTACTTCTATTTATATACTATTGTTATCAAAGAAATGCTTAGCAAAAAAAAAAAAATAAAATGCAGACAATAATAAACTCTGCTCTAGCAGCTACTCTGTTACCCTGTTGCATTGTAAGTTTTAATAAATATATAGAGACATTGTAAGAGCTATTCAGCTCGTCGTCCTAATTAAGGGTATATACATACATACATACATATATACATACTTCGTATATGGACTCAAACATGCCTCCATCTGTCATTCATGCATTCGCAGGAACTAGAATTCAAAGCGCCATCGAGCAGCAATGCAAACAACAAAGTAATAGCAATAATTATTGATTTATGTTTTTGTCTATTTTATTCATTAGTTATTAAGATTCAGGTCAATAGAATTAGTAGGCAAAGTAGGAATTATAATAAATTATTACTTAGTTAAGAGATGTTAAAAAGGGAAATACTTGATTATTTGATTTAAAATAGAAGTCTTTAATTAAATGATATTGCTTTTAGAACTGAAAGGATTCTTTAGCTGAAAATGAACTTAATTCTGCCTAAATTCCTAGCCTATACATATGTCTGACTGTGTGCTTGTATTTCAATGCACAGAGTCCTGCGGCATGACTTATTTTTCTGCAGAACAGCAACTGCAGAAAACTTTTATAATTAAAACTTTTGTCAGCAATTCGACTGAAAAAAAAAAAAGTGAAGCAACAAAAAACCACATCAATATGAATGGCTCAACGCATATAGCGTGAAATATTCTCTCAACATGGACTGAAAAATATTTCATATGCTCTGATGAAAAAGTCAAAAGACAATTCCCTAAGGTCCCAGACCACAATGTGTTGTGTATGAATGAAATTTAAAATTGGAATTCGTTTGTATTAAAAGAAGAACGAAGAAACTCTTCAGCTTTCGGTAAATTTGAACAAGAATACATAAAACTCATTAGCAATTACTATAATTGAGTCAGAAGAAAAGGGAAATTTATAATTTTTGTATATCCTGCAGGGGCTAAAGGTCTGCTTTAATACACTTAAATTCAAGACTTGCCTGGCAGACGCTGCCCAGCTCTGGCTTTAAGTACGCCACTTATCAGACCCTGCGAATGCTGGATAGTCCTAGGCGGGCCATAAATAAACACTGTTGCCGCCTGTCAGGCGAACAAAATTGCGTAAAAGCATCGCGCCCCCCAAAACGCATAAATCACATCAAAAAGTGGCAGTGGAGGCGGCTGCCACTTGGCTAAGATGGCGAATGCGTAATGATAGTTATAAAGCTTATCAGCGAGCAAACTGTAAAGCTGCAAGAGATAAGACCCGGCCCGACATGCCTCTCATTTGCCAACTGCAAATGAACTCTGTTGACTAATTGAGCACGAAGTGGCTTATTCGTGTGCAACATATATATGCATATGTATATATGCACTTAATAATTCAATTTATTGAATGCCAACCACTGGAGCCGCACGCAACGTAACTCGATAAATATTGCAATGAAATGAAATTAACTTGCCTCAATTTATGGTCACTTTTTGTGCGAATGCATTGAGTCCCTTGCTGAGCTCCTGCTCCTGCTCCTGCTCCTGCTCCTGCTCCTGCTCCTGCTCTTCCTGCTCCTGCTCCTGCTCCTGCTGTGCATGTGTGTGTGTGTGTGTGTGTATGTGTGTATGTATCCATTATAATTGCAATGCAGTCCTCGCTCTCTGGCACTGTGTCCCTTGTCAATGCGTCAATAGGGCACAATGAAAAGGAATGTCAGCTTGCCTGTAATATTCCGTTGACTGTCAGTTTTTATTGCATATGCTTTAGCCTTCACTGGTCTAACGTGTCCTTATCGTCATAATCATAATCATCATCATCATCATCATCATCATCCGTACTTAGCATGCAAAGCGTTTGTGGCATGGCCAAACGGCAATTCGACAATTCCTTTGCTTTGTATTGCCGCAGGCAAAGCATTCAATATTTCAATACCTTCGCATTATGGCATTGCATGTTGCCTGGAATCGAATTGAATCGTATCAAATGAAATCGAATTAAATTGCAGCTGCATCGCCCTACATTGATTGTGCCTTAGTCACGATGTTTGTTGCTGATGTGCTTGTTGCTTGAATAGATCGAAATGAATCGTGGCTCTGCAGCAGCGTGAATGAATCTGAGTCAAGTGGTTTGGTTTAGTGAACTTAATCAAAGAGTAAAATAATAAATTTATATATATTTTAATTGTTGAATTATTCGTATTTATGTTTGCTTTCACAAGATTCAAAAACATGAAATGAACTTTGTTTTAACAAAGCGAAACCAAAATAAAAAAAATTCAATTTTTAATACAAAAACAGAAAAATTTCAATAACTAAAAAATATTTTTTATAATAGTAGACCAACGTCGGCCTGTGGCATAGGTAGGTAATTATGTCAAGAAAACGATTTTAATGCCGGTTTCACGTTCACGCTGGGAGAATTGGGAAACTTGTTAAAAGTTAAAATCAACGATAACAACGAGCTGCAACAGCAAATAGCCAATTAGCAAGTTTTGTGTGAAGACTTGCCCATTGTCCAGTTGCTGCCACTACACACTCACAATATAGTACTCGAACGGAGCCCGGCACAGTGGACAGACCTTGGCGGGACAGACATCGTAGACTCTCTTAAGGCAGCGCTTGCAAAAGGTGTGCTTGCACGGCGTGCTCACAATTCGACGCTTGCGGCATAGACAAATTGCACAATAGTCCTCGGAATTGTCCATTTCTTGTTCTTTTCTTTTGTATTTCGTTTGTAGTAAAAATTTTATATATGTTTGTTGTGCGACAAAAATGACGAGTCAATCAAAACCCAAATGAAGTTTAATGCAAAGATTTTGTTTTATTTTTGTCTGTTTTATTCTTTCTCTCTTTCTCTCTCTCTCTCACATTCTCTCTCTATCCATCTTTTGCTTTCTACACTCTTGTTTTCCAGATCGAATATTTCAAGCATACGACGTGTATTACTTGAGCATTATTTTCTTTATGACAACGAGCATATATAGCAAAAAAAAAAATAAAAAATATAAAAATAAAATACAATAAATAAAATCGCAAAGCTTTTCGCACAGCAAAAAATCCAAGACTCTAGATATCGTATAGGGTGTCTGTGCGTATCCTGCGAATGCTAATGCAAACCTAATCCTATTACTAAAATCAATAAATTATCATTAGAATATATATTTTATTTATCATATATCAGCTACAATAACTTTAACTGAAATGGTAGATTTTTTCTTGGTGTCCTGAAACACCCTGTAATTGAGTGTGTGCTTGTGTTGAGTGGGCTTTGTCAGCCTTTGCCAAGTTGACGCGCCTGCTCATTGCTTGACATGCTATAATAGATAGCATGCATAGATATTATCGAGTCTGCTTACGAGCAGCCAAGCAAGCATTGAGCTGAGCGCCGTCAAATTACTGCCAAGATTGATTATCGTGCAGGAATTTTTGTCAACTAACTTATGCTCATGCCATTTCTGTTCTATTCTTATTTCTAGCGGCTGGCTGGGCAGCGCCAAGGGCTGGTTGGGCAACGCTTCGATACCATCGATGCCGGCCATGGCAATGCCGTCGATGCCATCGATGCCAGCGATGCCTTCGATACCATCGATTCCTGGACTACGCAAGAGCGGCGCTGCCGATGGAGCTGAGGGCGCCGAGGGCGCTGCAGATGCCGCGGCTGCGGGTACTGTGAGTGGTGGCGATGATGACGACAAGTCGAGGTATATTAGGTATGGGCCCATGCTTAAGAATGACGGAATTATATACGATACAAACAGCGGCAGTAAAGCAAAAGTCATATATAAAAGCGCGTTTGTATTTTAGTTCTCTTTTATCTTTTATACTTATATATAAATATTTATTTTTGTTCATAAGTTTTTGTTTTTTCTTTGCTTTAGTTTTTGTGCAACTTTTTTGAAACAATTGGCGCACCTTTTGTTAAAGTTCTATTGTTCGTCAGGATTTTTTTTATTTTTTGTTTTATTTCGCCCCGATGGAATGAATGTGGGCAAACTTTTAATTTTGAAACGTAACCCAAATTAATTATACAACTCCCGCCCAATAAAGTGGCAACACAATAAAATACAACAAATAATACAATATTTATAAATATATATTTTAAACACAAGTTACCCTAAATATGCCCTATGACTACTGTCATTTAGTTTTGCCTTTCACTTTTCACCAATTTTTCTTCAACAATAATTTAGATGAAAAAAAAAAAAAAAGAAAAAATATTTTATTCACTTAAAACAAATTCGTTTTTCGTTCCAAATTTTACTCAATTTTTTTAACAAAATTCTTCTGATAAATTTAGTTTGACTTCTTGAAATTTTGCCTTAAACATACTTCTTATACTGTACAGACAATTACCCACATATAACTCTGAAACGTTTTTGTATGTATACTAAATATCAAATAAGGAATTTACAAATAACTAACAAAGTGCCAAAAAGTCCACTATCAAACAGAATTTTGTGCCTTTACAAAATGTGAATAAGTTTATTTTAGATTTCTATCAATCCATCTATTAAGGTAAGTTATTTATTTATATATTCAGAAATATTCGACATTTTGTAAAGGGATACATTTCTGGATAGAAAAAGAGAGTCAAAGAGTGCTCTTTAAGAGACGGCAACATAAACTATCAATTTCATAAAGCTCATTATCAAGTTATATAATAATCATCTCAATTTGAATTCATTCTGTAACAAGACACGCCCCATACAACATTAACCAAAGTCCATCATTAGTTGATTTCACACTTTGATTCATTTCGCATTTTCATTTCGTAACGCGTATTAAAAATTCAATCAAAATATTTATATATATAAATATATATATATATAAATATATATATATAAATATAGATTAGTACAGAAAGAATTGTTCAAGTATCAGATTCCATCATTATTGAGCGGCCCATCAAACAACCTCAAGGATTTAAGCAAAACGCACACCAAGAATCTGGATATATCCTTGTGGCTACGCAGTAGATAATACTAAAAACTAATTGTTGTTAATAGTTGTTATCATTTAATTTGATATTAGTTTACAATGTTTTTATTCCATCCTAATTTCTCAGTGTCGATGTGTAGCTCATCCTGTCTCAGGAATATCATTTCACTATATGTTTTCATCTGATTTTAAATGTTTGTAGCGACTCTATCATGTTCTTCAGCTCTGCGGCTCTGCAGCTCCTTCCAAATACACTCTCTAATTGTGCTAGAGTTCTCATTGACTGTAAAGTCATAGTAAAACAATGGAAAATTCAAGAAACTATATGAAACTAACTTTTAGTGCATGTCTTAGTGTCTCCTCTCTCTATCGGTCTCTGTCTGTCTCTCTCTCTCTCTCTCTCTCTCGCTCTGTATGTTCTCTTGTTTTCATGCATTTTCTTTAATATCATTTAATTTGAGTTCCCTTTCTTCAGTTTCAGTTTGCATCACTCATTCAACATTCATTTGAACTATCTATTCACCTTGCATTCACCTCGCAATCATCATCAATAATTTAAATATTAATTGTCCTTAACTGAAACTAAAATCAAACGTGTAAATATACATAAACGTGATGTGATTATGGAAACATATAGAAATTGTCGCAGACTCAGACAATCATAGACTAAATTAATATACGAAAGAGAGTTAATGTTTAATATTAGACAATTACATTGAATGCTTTCAATTTGCATAATTAACCGACAGCCCTTTTGATCAAGCGGATAAATTTTTGCACTCCTCTGCTCATCCTCATGGCAACGCATTTTACAAATTGATTGTATTTCTGGCAACGCATTATCAATTAGTCGCCATTCACACACACACACACACAGCCTGACCAACCTGTTTGAAAGTCAGCTAAGGGTACTCTGGCTGGGCATGCCCAACCAAGAGATGCTCTGTATGAAATAAGTCACTGTGTCTAATGCATTGGACTATAATAGAACTCTCTTAATATTTACCTACAGTGGCGAAAAAAACATTATATATTAAATGAAATGGAGAAGTTTATAATTTAATTTACAAACCTTTCATGTCACCTAATTTCATTAATAAACGAAATCAATTAAATAAATAAAAATAAATATATATGAATAAAAGTGAATTAATTTAGTCTATGATTAGATTTAGTAACTACTCTAGTTTTAAACTGCAAATTTTAGTGCATGCATCTTAATTCAATATAATATTATATAGTTGCAAACGGAATCCAATTGGACAATCTCTAATTTGATTTGGTTGGCTTACATGCTGCATGCTGCATGAGTTCAACTGCAATACCCACACCAGATAAACTGTATATATATACAAGACTTCTATATAAATGTATCCAAATTTCACGAACATAAATCTGACGCAAGCTTATTTTCTCTTTCTCTCTCTCTCTCTCTCTATGTTCTCTCTCTATCTGTCTGTGTTGCACGCTGACGCAATTTCTAATTACAGCGCTACAGAGGGTGCTGATTCGCATCCAGCATCGGGCGGCGGCACGCCCACCGGCGACGAGGGTCAAATTGGACAGGGTAAGGGCGATGAATTGAAAAGTACGTGTCACAGTTTGATTGGTAACAAAATAACATCAATACAAAAGTCAAATGAAAGTCAACTTGAAAAACAAAAGAAATTTAAATTTAAATTTAAATCTCAATTGCAATTTGCCAAATCGAAAAGCAAACTAAATTCTAGAAAGCGGTGACAGGTTACTAACTAGTTAAACATACTACCCGTAGTTGATATGCTCCACAAACAACTTTTAGCACCCACCAATTTATATATTTATATAAACCCTTAGCTGATAATTCCGATTCCCCAAAAACTGTTTAGTTTGTAGCCTAGCGATTTTGGTTGACTGCATTAATTAGTTGGAACCACTTTTACTTCAACTTCACTTTACTCGCACCGTAATCAATGAACTAATCGAAACGATTATCGCTTCCACAGTTACCACGAAAGTAACACAGCAGGCCAAGCACTTTGGCTCGTTCTTGTCATCGGCCATCAGCAAGGCTGGCAGCAAGATCAAGGAAACGGTCAAGGATAATGTGAGTAAAGTCGTACTGAAGTACTAAAGCCATCTATTGTATATGTAATTTGTTCTTCTTCCTGTGTATATAGACCATACTCGATTCGTTCAACAAGGAGCAGGAGGCATTCATTAAGGGCCAGGGCGGCGTCGGCAATGGTGCCGCTCCCTGGATCGGCCATGCCAATGAGTCAAAGATCAAGGAGGAAATCTTGGGCTTGTCACAGGATCGTCGCAACTTTGTGCGTGCTCCGCCAGCCGGCGTTGACTTTGATTTCAGCTATGACACTGCATATCCCACTGCCATAGCCATTATGGCCGAGGACAAGGCGCTCGAAACGATGCGCTTCGAGCTGGTGCCCAAGATGTAAGTGCGGCCATTGGCAATGCCAATTCCCAAGATTCTCATTGATATCCTTGCACAGCATTACTGAGGAGAACTTCTGGCGGAATTATTTCTATCGAGTCTCGCTAATCATTCAGGCTGCCGAGCTGGGCACTTTGGGCGCCGATGGCGTCGGCCAGGCTTCCAGCGGTGAAGATGGTAAGTTCATTGTAGTTAATTGCCCATCAGCTATCACACCAAAGACCAAAGAACAGATCACAATCGAGCGCTGGCACAGAAGCGGTTAACATGCGCAAGTTTATGATTTTCTTGCGCTTTCCTCTTCCGCATCTCTCTTTCTATACCAAATTCTCTTTCTCTCACCCATACACATATACAAACACTCGCTATTCGCGCGCTCTTTAAATTAACTCTGTCAATCTCCTATTATACTGTCTCTCGCTATCTCTCTCTCTCTCTCTCTCTCTCTCTAACTCTCTCTAAGTCTAAGTTTCAAGTTATGATTTTTCAACACGCGCCTGTTCTCTTTTAATTTTGAATTAGCTCCGATTTATGTCTCTCGTTTTAATTTTCAGCTAGTATCTGTACCACAACACCGCCTATATAGTATGCTCTGAACGTAAAGTTTCTGTTCCGTTCTCTATCGATTTCAATCATTTCGGTTCTGTTATAATTTGTAATTGTCCTTCAACTGCACCGGCCTGTCTATCGCCTGTGCTAAAATTCGATTTCGATAATCATTTTCACTGATTCACTTCGTCGTGCGCTCAGCTCAATAGAGATCAGTAATCAAATATCAAATCAACTCAATTTACGTTTCGCCTTTAAAAGTCTTTTCTGCTTTATTTTATTTTATATTATTTTACATATTTATAATTTTTATTTTTATTTTTAATTTCATGTTATTTTTTCTCTTTTTGGTTATTTGAAACTAAAAATTAAAAAAAAAAAACAACAAAAACCAATCAAACTCAACTGTGATAAATTGACGTGCTGAGCAGCAGCTAAACAATTGCCAGATAAACAAAATATTAATCCCAATGTCAGCCCTGTCAAGAGTGCGACAGGCGCCGACGTCCCAACAGCGATTGCCGCTGTCTCAGACCAACCGAAGCCTGTCATTGATATGAAGGTCGCCGAAGAGCTTAAGAATGACTTGACCCAAAAAATCTCCGAGTCCGAGTTCGTTTCGGACGAATTTCAAACATCCAATGATACCGATTTGGCCGAAATCCAAGACGGCATGCGCAAGCTGGGCATCGATAGCATGACCCAACAGGCGCTCGCCAGCACCGACGGTAAGAGGTCTTAGCTGGCTCAAAATTCAGCTATGAATTGATTGAGTTCCATTCTAAATATAATTGGCTAATATTTTATTTATTTAATTGTAATTAAGAATTAAGAATTGGGGATTTATACTTCAAAATGTCACAAGTTTTGCATATTTATTTAAGCTGCAAGCTCAGCTCAGTTGAGCTTTGGAAAAATACTTAGGAAAACCTAAAATAAATCTGAGCTTTATGTTTTCAATTTGACAATAAATTAAAATAAAGGCAAAGTGCAGAAATGAAATTCAAGAAAATATCTTCAAGTCCATTTAAAGTGACTATTTAATAATAAATATTAAATTCAATATTATATATTCTTTTTAATTTTAAATTGACTACTTAAATGTTAACTAAACAAAGAATGTGTGCATAACACAAACAATGTTAGTTTTAATTTATTTACAATTTATTTTGCTTATTTCTTTCAACATTTTGTACATACATTTTGTGTTTTGATGCAGTGCCCTTGACATTTGTCCTTGCACAAATTTAATGGCTACGGCGAAAATACACATACACATTTACATACATATATACATTCACATGTACATACATAATAGAATGAAGCAACGATTAGCGCTTCAAATCGTGTCATTTCACATACATTTTATAATTAGATGTGAAAACAAAAGACGCAAATGCTGAAGGAAATGTTTGCAGTAGTTTATGAATTTCTAATGGCACCTCCATAGAACCACATTGAGAAGAGCTTCAAATGCAAGTTTCTATTAATTCAATTCAATTCAATTCAGCATATTTGACTCATGTAGTCCATCATGCCCCATTGTGTCGTGTCATAACTATATATATTTCCGATTTAAGTTATTTTATTTCGTTTTTGGTTTCGTTTTGTGCCTTTTGCCCTTGCAACATTTGAAATGTTTGGCTGTACGAACTTTTTATCATTTAATCATACATAAACTAACTTTAATTAAATACAAATAAACATTTTTTTATGATGACACAAAAACAAATTTCAACTCTTAACAAACAAACCAAAAAATGTGTGTACAAAACAAAGTGTAAAAAACAAACAATTCTCTTTTTTCTCCTCTGCTCTGTTTCTTTCTTTTGTATAAATTCAATTATTGTCAAATCGTATTCTTTATTGTCGAAATACTAACTAACAACAACCCAAAGCTCTGGCATTTAATTATTAAATAACTAAACAATAAATATCAATTGAAATGAAAGCAACAACAACCCAATAAAATTATAAAACAAAACAGAAAAATAAATATGCAAAACCTCTGGCATCTGATGGATAATAAAGTATTATAAATGATATAAACTCGTATACATATATATTTATATATACACGTATATAAAAGAACAAAAAAAAAAAATACAAATATAACACAAGAGACAACTCAAGTCTAGTCGAATCTGTTGTTGCCATTCCTTTCTAACTATCATAAAAAATAAAATTCTATAATTGCCCACTTTAAGTATCTATTATCAATATATATATACATATATATATATATATATATATATATATATATATATATATATATATATATATATATATATATATATAATAACTAACAAGATATTAATAAATATTAACTAGCCACAAATCAATTTCAAACAAGTTGAGTATGACCAAAATGATTCAAATTCTTATTATTGAAATACTCTTTGCAATCTTGTGCTTTTTATTCAATTGCAAATTCATCAACTTTCCCAAATTTCGCTATTTTCAAATTATTTATGATTACCAATTTTGTTACTTATAATTTTCATTGAACATATTCTTTCCAAGTATATTTATTCAAATATTTCGGCCAAATTCCATATAAAAAAAAAGAATCCGAAAAAGAAATCAAAATTAATTCGCGTTTCCCTCTCTGACACAAACACCTCCCACACACAGAACACATCGAAAGATTTATGAAAAGCTATGCAAATTCTTAGTATTTAACACCATATGAATTATGTATTGAAAACATTTAACAAGCATTTATTTTTCTTCATGTATTTCTTAATTTGTTCTCAAATCATCTTGCAGAAGATTGAATGGATAAACGCTAAATTCAAAAACTAAAAAAAAAAATATAAACAAACAAAAAAAAAACATCAAACAAACAAAATTGTCCACATAACGACAAACAAAAAAAAAAACAAAAACAAAATAAATGAAAACCAAAATGTTAAGCGATTTACAAAACAAAAAAAAAAAAAAGCAGCAAACCCAAATTATATATACATATATAAAATATTCACTTGACAAACATTAAAAAAAAAAAAAAAAACAAAAACAAAAAACATATTATTTACATAAACCAAAAGAAAGAAAAACAAAAATGTTACTTAAAAACTGAAACAAAATTTTGTGTGGTAAGTTAGAAATTGTTGATTGAAAAACAAAAAAAAAAAATCCAATTTTCACTTATATAAAAAAAAAAAAAATATTAAAAACAAAATTTGTGAATATTTTGTTATTGATTTTCAATTGCATACAAATTATGTTCCACCAAATAGTTGCCACAAATTTCAAGTTTATTTCTCTTATCGCTGTTGTCAATGTGTGTCCAATACGTATTAGTAAAATAATATTATCTGTCGATGTGTTTGTTGTTATTCGTATTCAGTTGAGTTTCAAAAGTAATTTTACATTCACTTTTTATTTAATAAATTAAACCAAATAAAAGAATTTCTATATTTTGTTTGTAGTTGCCCTGGTGTAAATGCAAATTATATAAATGTATCCTTCATTATTAATCCAAATAGAATAAAACCTTAAAAAAAAGAAGAAATTCTACTCAAATTTGTGAAGCTTTTTAACTGCACAAAATAATAGAACAAAATTGAAAGTATAATGTTTTCAAAATACAATTTGAAATTTACTTTCGAATTTGCCATAAAACCGACTCACCACACAAAATCCAAAAGTAAATATTAACCAACCAAACAAACACCTTTTCCCAGTAATGTAAGTCAGTCCGTCCATGTTCCAACACATTTTTCAATTTTATTTATTGTTCAGAAATCGAATTTATTTACTTTGCTCAATAATTATTGCAGAATTTTCAATATAGCTTTTAGTTGGTTTTTATTATATATATTTGGCGTGCTTTGTATAAGTAAATTTATCTACATATAATATATATATATATATATATAAATTAAAATATTAAGCTTGCTTTTAATTTTAATGTTAAATATGCTGTAAATACACGTAACAAATTTTAATTTCATATTATTCAACATTTTTACTTACATAAATGTATATTTGTATATACATATATTTGTATATAAATATATATATATTTGGTGTCATTTTTGGCACCTGATTTGGTATCAGGACAACAAGCAAGTCATGGCGCAGGACCTTTTCCCCTCGCTTTTCTCTGGTGCGTGGGCATATTGCACGCTATTCGTTAATTAGCCAGGTTATGGGCATATTGTTTGATAATCAAAAAAAAAAAAAAACATAAATAAAAAGAAAGAAATAAAAAACATTTTATTACATTGGCCTCATTATTATATTAAAAGAACATTTTCCACCTCTTGTAGACGATTACTTTTCAGTTACGGTGCGAATACCTAAACGAATAACAGTCTGTGAAAACCTATGCCTCCTTAGTTATATGCCACGCGATTAGTTGAAAAGTTGCTAAGGTAAAAACATGAACTTGCTTGGAAGGTCGATCTAAATTACAAACTTCAATGCTTGCTAGACACATTTATAATCAATATAATATTAAATATATAATGTATGCCATAAGTATGCCGAGACAAACTATATTTTATACGAACTTATATGTCTAGCCTCTGCTGTCTTTAAGCCACACACATAGTAATCGTCAGTTTGATGCATCTTTCTCAGAGGAACAATGGGAGAAGGACTTGGAGGCTGAGCTGAAGGACTACGAGGTGGTCGACGAAGGAGGCACTGGCGGCGGTCGGGGTCGCAGCAAACCGAAGCGGACAGATGGAGGGGACAACGATGAGGATGAGGATGAGGATGACGCACCGACAATATCCAATTTGCGCACACGTTCAACTAACAACGATTGGGAGGAGTATGCCGACTTAATTGAGGATACCGATGATTTAAAGTAATTAAGAGCTTATATCGTAGTTTCTTCTAAGTTGGCTCTAAGTTTATAACTTAATGTTTCTTTCCATTCCTTTCTACTCCTTGTTTCTTTTTTAACAACCTTACTTACTTCTTGTTTTGTATACAACTCTCTCATTATTGTTACGTATACCCTGAAAAACCAAACCCATAACCGATCCGCAACCAATTTATTGCCGCATCAACAGAACATTGAAGTGCCTAAAACGCACCATGTTGGGCTATCTATGAGACGAGGCATTCTTTACGCTCTTCTAATGTTGGCGTAAAAAGTTCGTAAACATACGACGATTAAATGTAAATAGAATATGCCTCGGGTCCTATTGGAAAAGTTGGTTGAGATCTGGCCATTGGCCGTGAGCAAAAATCAAGCATTTTATTCAGTTACCTTAAAAGATGATATAAGACACTAAACTCTAACAATTTAATTTATCTTACGATTCAAATCCATTTTGGCTAAATTCAAACAATCCAAATACGACGAATTCTCCTTATCGTTTTGTCACATTGGTTGACGAGTCGGAAACTTTCGCCAATTGTTCAGCACACGAAAATGGCAAACAGTTAACTATAACATACATATTTACAAATACATACACATACACAGAAATTTCAAGATGAAACTGGTTAAACTAGAATATTAAACAAAACAAAACAAAACAATTAAAACCAATAAATCGAAGCAACAAAACGCATTAGTATAAATCGTATTAAAATATAGTAATGGATGCATAAAGAAGCTTCAGTGCGAAACATTTTGTTATTTATATTTATAAATAAATTATATAAATATAAATATATATGTATATATATACATATACATATATATGCATATACATATATATATATACAGAAACAGATAAAATTAATGCATTTGAATTTAATGTGTAAAAATTATTATTATAAATATATAGATATAAATATATATATGTACTCTGTAAAAAATATATACATATATATGAATATAAAATCCAATTAAAAATATAAAATTAAAAAGTTATTGAAAGAAAAGAAACAAACACACATTTGCAAAACTATGTTTAATACCAAATCTAATTTTCTTTGATGATTTACTTGAATTTACCTAAACTAAAAATTATTTGTATTTTATTAGCATTATTTGATATTGATTAATTGATTTTAGTTGAATACGGTGTTAGATTGTTTACCTTTAGGCTGATTTTACAATATAAATATATATTAACCAAAACACACGCATATATTCCTTCTAATATAAATGCCAAAAAAAAAAAATTATAATAAAATTAAAAAAAAAAAAGGAAACAGTAATTGAGATCAGATGACACTTTTAACAAAATATGATTAAAAATGCAATTAACAATGGACAAAAACAAAAAGAAATAACAAAATCGCAATTATAAACAATAAGCAGTTCAAAAAAGAAACCTTAAACAAATATATATATATATATTTACATATATATTTCACTAGAAAAATTTTTATGCATAAAACGAGATGAAATAACAAAGCAAACAATCTATATTATCAATGTTTTTGCTCTAAATGTCTAACTAATTGTTACAAAATATATAAATTATTTTCAGCAGGCAAGGACGTGTTAAACATATTAAAAAATAAAAAATAAAAGAAAAACATATGACGTATGCTATATAAATGTGTAATTATTTGTTAACAATGGCAAAATATATTGATAAAAATAAAATACAAGTAAAAGTTATTGAAATTGATATTGAAATTGAAATCAAGATGGAAATGAAGATTGTATATTATACATTTTACTTTTTAAACTAATCGAAAGTATTCACAATAACAATAACAAGCAAGGGTTAAATTAAAGATATTTTAAATTTCAATTACAACACTTCAATTGATTGTTTACCTTTTTACTGAAAACCAAATATGACAAATAATATAAATATAAATATTGAACTGTTCACAAACCCGTTATTCATCCAACATCCAATCCAATACTGCGAACACATTTTCTAATGTATGTCAAATAATTTATAGCAAAGCAACAGTTAATAATTAATGTTTTTATGAGAAATTTGTTGAAGCATTTTCATACAAAAGTAAAATAATAAATTAATTAATTACACACACGCAGAAATTTCCATAACTATAAAACATTGCAAAATAATAATAATTAATTAATAAAGCAAAAATATACCATATATTATGTTTATGTACTAATTAAAGTATACATATGTATCACCATACAAGACAAAGTATATATATATATATCAATATATATATATATATATAATTTAGTTGACTAATAATAAAACCAAACATTATTACTTATAACACTTAGAGTCAAGCGATGGCGTTAGCTAAAGTTTAACATGGAAAGTCTAAAACTGCGATTTATCAACATAATGATGTAGACGAAGAAACACAAGAAAACAAACAGATACATTTAATGTCAAGTAATATTTAGAGCGCATACTAAAGAAGTACCAGTAGACGAGAATATAAAAGAAAGGCCCGAATGAAAGTTGATTGGAAACTTGGCAAAAAATTAACTAAATACACTTAGAGAAAGAACATCAACTCTGTAAGATTTAGTGACAAAACAACAAATTATACTAGTCTACATATATATGTGTGTATATTGTATATGTATATATATGTGTGTATATATGTATATATACATATATATGTATATCTACACACATATATATATTTATATATATATATATATATACCTAAATATATGGAAACAATTTAATGAGAATAACATCAAGTAATAAAATGAAAGTGTATAACTATTAAAACTAACAAAACAAACAAGATCTTTTTTTTTTTTTGTATATTCCGAAAATTGTATGTAAAAACAACTTATAGAATAGACTTTCTACATATTTTGACCAAAGAAAATTTCGTATACTCGATTACGAAATGAAAAGAGTATAAATTCTGCAGTCGGTATATTTATAGAGTATTTCAATGAAATTTGAAATATACATAAAATACTGTATATCTTCAAATTACAAGCAGATCATTTTTATTGCTATATCTACAGCTACTGGAAACGAAATTACATGCTTAGAAAAAGAGGTTTAGAAAAGGAAAAATCTATATCCTCCCCAGACGAAAGCTTAGCTCACCAAGTTTTTCGAATAATTATAAATCGGCAATACATTAATGATTAAACACATCAAGTGTGAGTATTAAACAGCGTTAACACGTTCTTATTTATTTTCAGTTGACTATTTATATAATACTTGTTTGACAAAATAGTTCTATGAATTGAATACAATTTATATCATACATATATAGAGACATTGGAAACGTAAGCACATTTCGACAAAAACGGAAAAGTATCAAATTCCTTAAGAACTAGAAACGAGAATATAATAATGTATATATTTATATACCATATGCTATCGATAAATTCCTCTTACTAGCATTTTGCAGGGTATACTTTGCGCTTCTATATTTGTAGATAACTGAAAAATAATTAACTAGGAGACTTGTAAAATGTATATGTCCTAATCCTAATAAAAGATTATTATTTTATTATTTATTTGACTCTAACAAAGAAATAATAATAATAATATTTATTATGAGTTTGGTTTGAGAACCGCCCAGTCGATCTGGCCCTATCCTTCCGTTTGTGTGTCTGTCCGTATGATCTTGATATTAGTGGATTTATTTTATTTTTCATTTCCCTTTTATCAAAATAAATATTCTAAAATATAAAACACATTTTATTCACAAAAATTTAATAATTTAATTAATTTTATAGAACATTCATGTCTGCCGAACTATAAATTTTTGTAAACAATACACATTGAGTTAATATACAAAAGTAATAACCACGCGATTGTTTAAAGCCATATAAATAGTTGAACAATAATTACAAATTTAAAAAAATTAAAAAATCTCATTTTTGTATGTTTGCTGTGCAAACATCAACGAAATCCGAGGGACTGAGTGCTGTATATATTTCTACTGCTAGTAACACAATTTATGAGGGAAAACAAAGCCCCGAAAGCCCATAACCCCGTGACTAAATGCTGATTCAACCTACAAATTTTGACAGCCCAGATAGAGAGGTGAGTAAAATCAAGTGGCATTACCGATAATGAGAAGAAGAATAGCGCTGATTGCGATGCTGCTGCTCGGTCTTCTCATACGTAATGCTCTTGAACTGATTGTTTGCCTCAAGTGGTTGTCTGGGCGCAGAGCCGCCTCGATTCACAAACAAATCCTTCCATATCATCGCTATCAGAACGAAGATTGCACCGACTATTCTGTTAACAAACTCGATTAGCTTAAATACGATTGGGGTGGCGGTATGCGTAAAGCGACTGAGCTCGAACAGGAAGCGCACCGCAAAGATGCCCATAAACCGAAGAGCCACAACAGCGCCGCTCAATATGGAAAATACGAGCAGACTTAGGAATCGTATAGTTCCAATTATATTGCGCTTATTTACATCGTTCGCCATAAATTCGTACGTTGTCGTTACAACTGACTGGCGCCACTGCTGGAGAACCTCTAGGAAATCAGCCAAACCGATTTGCGGTGCTTGATCTTCGTCATCCACATTCCTATTAGTGCTGTCACCACTCTTTAGTGAGGGTCGTGATGTTGGCATAGGATCTGCTTCCACAGCGCGAACCATTTTCAATTTGATCTGCACTTCCTGACTTCGAAACCGTATTGTTTTAATGCTGAACCAGTATTCACCAAAGGCTAAATCACTAAGCTCCGTCCAAATGCAAGTGTCTAACTGTGCAGGATGTGGAATGTGCTTATAGCTGCCCACGCTGCCTTTAGTAATGCCCACCCACATATTGGGTACGAATCTCTGGTAAAACAACTGCAGTTTTCCTGCGCTCGATAGCAGCTGCTTTTCCAGATCACGCTCGCTGCGCTGTAGAACTATGACATCGCGATAGCCACCAAGCTGTTCGACAAAGCAACGCTCAAGGTAAACACCTCGAAAGAGTCGAGATTTGTATAACTGTTTGGTAAGCGATTGCATAGCTAACTCCTCAGGCGGCATAAATCGAGCGCCATCTGATGTTGTGGACACCACACTCGTCCCTGTCGCATCAGCCTCGGCCATTGTTTAGTAGGGCTTCTACGTAAGTGAGAGATTAATTAAACAATCATCTGACGGCTCAAATAACCTTTACCTGATCTTTTCGCAATCAAATATCGGGTTCAGCTTTCGCTTCTTAGTCAGCAAATGCTTTGTTATTGTTTTGGGTAATATTAGCCACTGCCACTTACACTTATCAAAGTGCGTCTGGTCTTCCCTCAATGCACATGCGTTAGTATTTTGTTAAGTAATACAGCATTATGCAGCGAAAATACATATTTATCCGCTAATTTCTCAAGAACTAATTGCTTAACTAATTGCAAAAAACTAATATTTTGATGTCTTTATGGACTTTGTAATCGAATACTATAAATCACTTCCACCTCAATTTCGGCATAATCCATATCGTATTATTTCTCGACTACGGTCACACTTATCGCAAGACAACAAAACAAAATAGTATCAAAACGTTTTTACAACTACCCTAATATACATTTTTTCCAAAGGTTCCAACAAGTCGCTGTCAAAATTGGCTCCAGACACCGTCTTAGAGAATATTTTATAAGGATGACTTTAGTGGGTTTGGCAGCACGCAAGCTGGCTCAAAAGCAACGGTAAGTATGAGCTTCAGTACTCGAAATATTCCAACTAATAATTTCAATTTGAAGGTCGGCAAAGTTGGCCGCTGCTTTTCCAAATGGCATTCGCTGTCAGAAATGTCTAAATATGGGACATTGGAGCTATGAGTGTAAGGAAAAACGGAAATACGTTCACCGAAGTTCACGTACAAAACAGCTAAGTAAGCATTTAGCAGAAAAGACTGCAAAGCCCATGGATTCTAATGAGGCTCGTTCCTCAGACGCCGGGGCTGAGATGCGCCTTGATCGAGAGAAACGGGCAAAACGTAAAAGAAAACGTAGCAATAGCTCGTCGTCGTCGAGTTCATCTAATAGCTCGAAAAGCAGTTCGGATTCATCGAATTCGGATAGCAGCAGTAGCAGCGATTCGGATAGTTCCAGCTCCGATGACGACGACGACGATGGCAGCTCATCTGACGGCGATTCAAGTTCCTCAAGTGATAGCGACAATGATGACTCCAGCTCTAGCAGCAGCGATGAGCAGGAAAGCTCATCGCCTAAAAAGAAGAAGAAGCGCTGCGATAGCTCGGCTGAATCGTCCGATGACGATGCACAAGATGTGTAAACGGTTTTAAGATATCAATCGTATAACTACTGTACTACAATAATAACTGTAACTGTCATACGAATAATGCATACATAGCTTTAGTAGATTAGTTTACTTTCTTTGAGTGCTTTTACCGGGAATTCACAAATATGGAGACATTTTATAATTTTATTTTAAAATAGTTTTAATTTAGTACACAATACGTTTGGCAATTTTTTTATTAGCTTAATTTGTACCAATAAATGAACAGCTGTAATTCCTATCAATCTGAATCGTTTTCAACATCGAACTGTTGCAAATTGCTTTCAAATAATTGCAAGTCGATTTCTTGACTATTTATTTGCTCATTGGATGTAATCATGCTTTGGACATAGATTTTGCTATTGATGTCCACATTGGATGGTTCCTTGGACATTACTTGATGCACCGCTTGAGATTTTAAATGCAGCTCCTCAACCTAAAAAAGTTATTGTGTTTAAGCTAGTTTCTTATGCATCCATGTGAAACGCTTTACCTTAAGTGAGTTCAATGCTTCCTGAATAACTGGCAGCACCTTGACCAGCTTCCTTTCTATCGCATATAAATCAGTCTGCTCTTTTTGCAAGACACGATTTGATTGCAGCATTTTAACTTACTACCAAACAAAAACTTAACAAATACAGAGCTGTTTTGCAGCAGACATTGCTTACTGTTAAGTTAACAGTAGGCCTAGCTGTTATGAGAAAGATTGTCTTTTATACAAAAGGGATATGATACTGTTAGGTTTTGGTTGCGCATTATGTGAATATGTAAATAACAACTAACTTACATTTTTCTTAATAAAACTAAATTAACAACAATTTTGAATTTTATAGATGTCTCTTAGCTTCACACTTATCACTATTTTATAGTATATAATATTTTATAGTACATGCTGCTGGGCAGTTTTGATATTTTCAGTTATTTGGTCACACTTTTGTCTCAATCTTAAATCAAGGAATTTGTAAATTAATCAATCACTCAAAGTTTTACAAATATTTTAATAAATTCACGATTTTTTAATGTTTTACAAAGGGTTTAACAAAATAATAATAATTTCATTTCGCTAAGCACATAGAGCCTTACTATAAATAGTGTGACCATCCTAGATTTATCGCACTGCGTCGCATTTTGATATTCCCGCCGAAAGAACGTAAAATTAACTTTTTATGAACAATTTAAAATATAAAGAGGTAATAAGATTGATATTAATAAATAAGCTCGATAGTTAAAATTTTATTACGTATTTAAATTCAAAAGATGAAAAGCGACAAGGGGATGATCCTCAAGCGCTTCATCGAAAACTGTCAAACGCTGAAAATTGAGCAAAGTATTTGGCAACGGGCGACAAATACATTTCACAAACTAAACGCAGATGGCGTGCTATCCAGCGAGGCCGACGACTGGCTGTGTTGCGCCATATACAGTGAGCTGCAGCAGACCAAAATGAAGCATATGCGCCAAGAAGAGACAAACACCAGCAGCAAGATCGATAATGACCTGGAGCCATGGGAAAAGAAGACACGCTTAAATAGCTGGAACATCTCACTGACCCAACTGCTGCGCTGCTTCAGCATAAATATAAACAAATTTCTGAAAAGAATGGAGCACTGGAATTGGATAGCGCAGAGCTCCGAAGTGTTTCAACAGGAGATTAGTGATTTGGAGAGACGTCTCGGCATTACGCTGCTCCTCCAACAGCACTACAAGCGCATTTTCGACCAACTCTATGTGCAGCCAGCGACAGCCGAGAGTCGAGCGCATTATCAAATGCTATATGAATTTGGTTGGCTGCTCTTTCTAGTGGTGCGCAACGAGCTGCCGTCGTTCGTAACCACCAACATCATCAATGGCTGCCAGGTGCTCGTCTGTGCCCTGGAACTGGTCTATGTTAATGCGCTCGAAGTACACAAATCGGATGTAATTAATACGTCATTTGGGGGCGTACCCTCAAGGTGGTGCAGCAATGATTTCGACGTTGATATGCTGCTGAAGTACAGTGCCTTGGATGCCATCTGCGGACTCATACCAGAGCTGCCGGCAAAAGGAGCTCGCATCATGAAGAATGCCTTCTTCCATAAAGCGGTGATGGGCTTATTTATGGACCAACGTCTGCTAGGCAACGATCGGGTGATGCGTGAATTGGTTAAAGATGGCATCTTGGAAGTCAACTTGACATCTTTGAATCGTAGCTACGCATTGCATATTTCAGATATCAGTGAGATTGACGAACGAATTCTACTGAAACCCACAACATATTCCTCTACAGACAAGGAGCTTGCGCTAAGAGATAGCCAACAGAGAGCTAACGAAAGTGAAGCCGATCGCAAGATAATCTCTCTGCTAAAAAGTGCCACACAGCGTGATAATCTAACGAAACTATTGACAGATGGACTACCACAATCTCTGCCCGCTTACATAGGTGGTGCTTTGGGCAAAGAGGATGCTGAACTCTTGGAGAAATCGGTGCGTGAAATGTGCCAAAAGCTTGAGCTCAAATCGAATTTGACCCAAGAAACAAGTGAATGCCGGTTTAACCTGGTCAGAGGATTGTATTATGTGTTGCTTGACAAGATCATTGCCGCCGAGCTACGTCGCAGGCCCACAATTAAAATCGCACAGATGCTGAAGCAGTTGCAACACACATTTAATGCTACGCTGATTGCTTGCTGCTTGGAGCTGGTGCTGCACATTTTCGGCACGGATGAGAAACAAATGAAGTTTCCATGGCTGTTGAATTGCTTCGACATCGATGCATACGAGTTTCAAAAGATAATCGAGCTAGTTGTAAGGCATGAGAGCGGTTTGCTGACCCGTAATATGATCAAGCACTTGCAAGAGATCGAGACCCAATGTCTCACCACACTGATATGGCAAAAGAATTCTCAGCTATGGCGCAAGGCGGGCAGTACAGGTCTACCGCGATGCCAGGATGTGCAGTCGAGCTCGGGCCAGGAGAATGTCGGATCTGCCTCAGGTTCAGTTGCAATTTGCCTGCGCAAGTTCTACCACCTAGCCAACCAGCGACTGACGTATCTGTGCAAATGCCTCTCCTTGGTGACCAGTTACACACAGATCTGGCACATTGTGGAGCACTCCATCAATGTACATGGCGAAAAGCTGCTGCAGCAGCGCCACCTCGACCAGCTGCTGATGTGCGCCATCCACCTGTGGGTACGCAAGTCGCATCTGCGCATCACCTTCAGCGATATTATCCAACAATACAGGCGCCAGTCGCATGCCAGCAGTGCCATCTACCGTGCTGTATACTCCGCCAATGGCCAGCCCCCCACGGACATCATCAGCTTCTACAATCGAGTCTATGTTCCGCTCATGGCCGAGTACGCAGTTGCCCTGCACTGCGAACAAACTGATGCGGAGAATGAAGCTTCTGCGATCAATCGGCCCCTGCAAGAACTCAGCGGTAATAAGTGCCTCAAGAGCAACGTATTCGTCTCGCCGGAGGCAATGCCTCGCATCTGCATGGCGAATAACTGCAAGGCCAAGATCATGAGTGAGCGTGAGGCAACCCCTAAGAATCTTAAGCGCGCCCACTCCAATGATGAACTGAGACAGCCCGTATCCAGTAAACGACCGAATATACTCAGACGACGCACAACCTTTATCTGAGATTCGCATCCTGGTATCGGCCTTCACGATCATGCTATTTTTTTTTATTTTTTTCGTACGCGCATTAGCGCAATTTCGCTACGCTATCGTAGTGTCTGGACTATGTTACATTACGTTAGATTTCTAATGATCTTATTATGAACGAATGAATGAATATAATGAATTTGAATTGCATTGAGTATCATATTAAACAGAAACAATATAATAATCGTATTATCTATTATATCCACAAATTGAGATTTGAATTCCACCTGGCAAAAAGTATTTCCCATTCATAAACACAATTTCTTATTGTTAAATGAATAAGAATAAATTGAGCTTAGCTGCATTACGAATTTTTCTTTACATTTAACATATATTTGATATTGCACTTACATATTATATAAATCGTATCCCCCAAAGATAACTGACAAAATTGAATTATTAGTGTCACATTTAAATAAAATATTGAACAATTTCGTACATATGAATAGACTTTATTTTAATGCAGTTTTGGATTTTGGATTTGAAACTCGGTTCAAAATTGTGTAAATATTGAAAAGGCGTCTGGTCAAATGAGATGAACAGGCGCCACCACGGTTCTACAAAAAATTGATAAAAGAATCTAATAAAGGACTTGCAAGCAGGAATAGACGAGAGTTGTTTGTGGGTGAGAAGGAAGAGAAGAGGAGAAGAGCATACAATACATACTGAGAGCGTGCAACTTATAGCTAAAGTGTTTTCATGCCTACAGATATATTTAAGATGAAGAAGGAGGGGGAGGATTAGCAGTAGCAGCGCCTGCCGCAGGAATGCTTGGAGCAGGCGCTGAACTGGGCGCAACCGCTGCCACGCTGGCGACTTCGGCAACAGGTGGTGCATTAGCTGGCGGAGTAGTGTCTAAAAAAAGAGACAAAGTTCAAGTTCGTTTTAATTTAGATTAATATAATTCAAATTCAATTCTCTCACTTACCCATTGGCGTGGGCGTCTGAGGTTGAGCCACAGGTGCTGGAGTCTCGCCTGCTGATGTTGGCGGCGCAGTGGCCGCCGGAGTGACAACTGGCGGTGCCGTAAAAGTCGTCCCATTGGGTGGGGTAACTCCCGCTGCATGCGCTGGCAGCGGTGGATGCTGTACCGCAGGTGCTCCCAGCTGCTGCGGCGGCGGTGGCTGCAGTGGATGTTGCTGCTGCGCCTGCTGTTGTTGGGGATGATGTGGTGGTGGCAATGCCGGCGGCTGCTGCTGCTGTTGTTGTTGTTGTTGCTGTTGTTGTTGTTGTTGTTGTTGCTGCTGCTGTTGTTGCTGCTGCTGCTGCTGCTGTGGTGGAATGACCATGGCACCTACAGCGGCTCCCACAGCGGCACCCACCTGGCCTTGTTGCTGCAGCTCCTGTTGTAGGCGGTGATGCGCCTGCTGACGCGCTCGAAACTCGGCTGCCTTTAGCTGCTCAAGATGAAATTGTTGACGCTCCGTAATGAGCTGTTGTCGCTGATACTCAAGGCCCTCACGCTCACGCTCCATGGTGGCCTCCAGCTCTTCGAAATGCCGCAATTTGATTTCCAGCTTCTTCATTTGTGTCTCCACCAGCAACGCCACTAGTGACTTAATCTTACGCTCTTCCAGTGCTGCCAAATGCTTCGCTTTGACAGCTGCCGAAGCCAAAGCAGCCGCAGCTGCTGTTTGCATATTGTTCTCGCTGAATGCTCCATCCTTTGCTGGAGCACCACCACTACTGGCATCGTTACTGCCATCCTTCGTCTCGCCATCTCCACTGTTCTCTTCGGTCTTGATCTCGACATCGTTGCTGGTGCCAGTCTCGGGGGGTGAGGAGTTGGAAGCCGATTTGTTTGAGGCATTGCTCGTTTTGTCGGTTTTATTTGCTTTGTCAGCTGCGGCCGATGATGGCGACAAATCCTTAGACTTTTTATCTGTGCTATTAGTGGCGGTCGTGTTGGTTGTTGCTGCAGCTGTAGTTGTAGTTGTTGTTGTTGTAGTGCATGTTGTTGTTGATGTGGAACTCGAGTCTGTGGCTGTGTTGAGCTTATCCGATTTCGTCTTGTCTTTGGGCTTGGCATCGTCTGTCGCTTGAATGTGTGAAAAGAAAAAGAAAATATTAATATTAACTTAAAATCCATATATAAATTTTGGAAGGAAATGTTAATATTAGTTTAAAAGATTTTAAACGATCATAAATAAAAATTATATCATGGATGTTCAAACTACATGTTTAAACTATTCTTCAAATATTCTGGGTAATTGCATACATTTGAAAAGTAAACTAAATATGAAAACCTCAAATACAAATAAAAAAGTAGAAGCCATATTTATCTCTTCATTGGACAAGTTATTAATAATCAACCTCTGTTCGGACATCTCAGGTGCTTACCGTCGTTTTTCTTAATATCCTTTACTTCTTCGTCGTTGCCGGCTGTTGTCGAACTGCTGTTGTTGCCCTCCTTTGATTCATCATCGTCCTTGTCATTACCTGTGCCTGCGATGCCGCTGTTCGCCAGGCCAAAGTTTGGATTGAATTTGCCACCAGCTGAAGCCTTCTCCACGTTCTTCATATGGTTGTCCATTATGGTAGCTGGCACCTCATCCTGTTGTAAACAAAACTTTCATTGAGAAACCTCCTTAAACCACTTTGTATTTCAACTTACTTTAATAGCGGCAAATTCCTCCATGGCGGCCTTTGCAGCGGCAGCGGCAACACGTGGGTCCACCACGGATGCCAAGAAAGCCACTGTCGACATAATTGGATTTCCAGACTTACTAAATGGAATTGGTTGGCAGCCGAGCGGTCCCAAAAAGCCGCCATCATCCTCAAGGTACGGATCCTCGATGGGCAGGCGCAGGAAATGCAAGATGCATTCGTCCTGGGTGCGAGTGCCCACATGCTCACACACCTTGTTCCAGTCGTCCTTGTGCATCTCGAGACCCTCGAGTAGAAGCAGCGTCTCCTGGTCTGTCCACTCACGCGACATGTTTGCCGCCGTGCGATTTTTCATGGCTGCCGGCTTTTTGGCATACTGATCCAACTTCAGGCCAAACTGACTAACCCCAGAGGCCAACCCACTGGCTGCACCGTTCTCTAGAGTCTCCGTCTTAATGCCCAAGGCACCGGCACTTCCTTTCTCGCAATCCGCGCCACTTTCTTTGCCCAGCGGTTTCTTATCAAGATCAAGCAACGTCTTAGCTGCTGATGGCTGTTGTGTCTTCTGTGGATTGATGGCCTGTAAACCAGATGGTGTATCCGACAGTATGTGAAAGTGCGAGGTGGGAGGTGGACCCATTGGCGTAGGACGCAAATCAGCATCAATCTGGTAATTGATCAATCCCCACTGCTCCAAAAATGCATGCACGCGCATTATGGCGCACACATCGCCCGCTAAATTACGGCGACAAGCTGTACTCGTCAAGTATTCAGTGGGATTTAGTCTGCAAAGAAAAACCAAGCAATGGGTTAAGTCACTGAAGCATTTGGGAACGAATAGAAACATTTGGTCAACTTAAAAATCCAAGGAACTCACCTATAGGTGTCAATCATAAAATTACGATAGGCCATGTAAATCTCTGGCGTCTTGGATTTATTCTTGCTATTGAAGAACTCCGGCATGGCGCGTTTCTCAATGACATGAATCGAGTTGTAGTCAAACCAGGCGGAATATGAGGGAACAATGATGTGATGCGTCTGCTCAGTGACATTGTCCTCCATGTCTTCCTTGGCAGACGATGAGAATTCCTGGGTATTACTGTTATCACTCGTCTTGCCCGTCTGTGAATTGTCGCCATCACCAGCGGACATCGCTTGGGCAGCACTTCCGCCAGTCATTTCATCGTCCAGATCAGTCATGGTGCCCCCTGATTAACAAAGAAAAGAATTATTGATATGTCGCAATGGAGTCATATGGTTAATTTACCTTTAATAGGCATCATATCGTTGTCACCACGCGATTTGCCACCAGGTGCTGGACTGGCAGTCGTTTGCAACGCCGAATGCGTTGCCTTGTGTACTTCCTGGATGTTGGGCTCCGCCGGTGGATCATCGAGATCCCGTGTCAGATCCTCGTCGTCATCGTCGTTGCGCGATTTTTTGTGTATGACCGCTGGAGAGCGCTTTCGCTTACCCGGCTTCGATGTTGATGTGGAGGTAGTGGGTGAAGGCGAGCGACGTCGCTTCTGCTTTCCAGTGCCACTGCTCGTGGTGGGCTTCTTCTTATCATCGCCAAACGACATTATATCATCGATGGACATGCGCTGTTTATGCGTCTTTTTCTTGCCCAGTTCATCAACTTCGTAGTCTTCCTCTGCCATCCACTCGTTGTACTGCTCTAGATCCAAAATCCACGAGGCAGCCACACGCCAACGTTCTGCAGGCGATTCCGGATTCTCGGGTATATTATCAGGCAAATCAAAGCTATTCAGCGTCCAGGAGTCATATGACTCTGGGAAGTAGTACCAATGAAGCATGACATGATTGCCACGTTTGAATATGGGTCGAGCATATTCATCGGGATGTGGGTCTACCACAGGATAGACAATGTGGGTCGCATCCTCCTCGTCAGTGACGATTTCGACCCGTCGATTGTCTAGAATTTCACGTAGTCGTGTCTCAAAGCTCTTCTCAATTTCCGGTCTGATATAGATGTAAGGTATGCGATAAAGATCTGCCTCCACTAGAGCTTGTTCAATCTCGATCAATAATTGTATGTTAGGATCCTTACGGGTAGGATTCTTGCCAATGGAAAAGTCAAATTTCTTGCCACGTTGCTCGGCACGAAAACGAAACATGGTAGAGAAAATTATACATAGACCTCCACCGTTTTTGAAATCCAAAAAACAGCGCATCTAATAAAATGAAGAACATATATAATTTTTTATTTGTGTCAAGATAATTCAATAATGATTAAAATTGTATCTTATTTACACCTATTCGCACAAAAATAAAATCGAAGTATATTATTAATTATATATTATATATATACACGAATAACAAAAAATTCGTGCTTGTCCCAAAAATATTACAACTGCGCATCTCTATCGCGCGTGTACATACAAAACATTTTGCACACCCAAAACACCCTGTTCCCCCAGTACACTTACCGGGATTCTCGTCGCCGGCGGTTCAGCCGAGTTTTTCCCCAATTTGGCTTCCACATATTGCAAGAATAGTATAAGCAGTTGTGCAAGTGATTCCTTTGTTATTGGCTCCGAGCTATGTGCCAAATACTGCAATACAGATGCACAGTAAGTTAAAATGTTTTTAATTTGGTTGAAGCGCCATTTTTGTTTTCGCTCACGGTGGCGGTGCTGGCGTTGTACTCACCTTTTTACAATTCTTTTGCAGCCATAGCCGTATAGACTCAAAACCTTGTAGCGTCTCAGGCGATTGGAAAAAGTCAACATTGGGACTTCCGTCCTTTTTAGGACCTAGAGTGTTCATCGTGTAACACTTTTTTATGCTTTTATTTGATATTGTTCACAGTTTCACAGTCGAAAACGAATATTGAAAATGCTGCAGCACAAATAGACGCACACAATTGGGGTGGCGGAGTATCGATACCCCTTAAGTATTGCTCATCGATATAAAAAAAAAACTCGATACCATGTACACTCGTTCTTTGAGTACAAATAACAATTGACTTCGCATGTTAATTTTTTGTCTTACTTATTTTTTCTTAAACAGATTTTTAAATTCAGATAATTGATTAAGTTAGTTGATTTTTGGTGAGTACGCATGCTAAAAGTTATTGAAATACTTATTATCATAGTTCTAACATTATGAACTCATAAAACTAGTTCTTTTTTACTAGATCACAGAAAAACATTTCATCTATATATCTGAGTAGTGTTACCACACAACCCAAAGACATACGCTCATTGATTCGGTTGTAAAAGAAAAAAATAGGTTAATGTTACCCACGTTATTAAATACATTATAATGTGACATTAATTATGGGATGAATTTGATACATTTGTGCATAGTTTTGTGATTATCTTTTGAGTTTTTGGATAATATGAAGTGATCAGTGTCAACTCTGTTTGTATTTTATTTCATGCGCCATTCGAGCACGGCACAGTATAAATGTGACTTGAACACCGCGAACATGGCTTTCCCTGGTAATATTAATATCCGAAATTTTGAGAATATCCAACGTATTGAGTGCATTTGTAGTTGTGTCAAACCAAATGTTAAGTTAAAGCATTGACTGTTTCGACCAAACGACGTTTGTAACACAATCGAATTAGTTGCGGTCTCCACGCCTACGCCGGGGTTGCATATTGTATGTGTGCGTTTAAAATCAATGAAACGAATTGGCTACTCGTGCGAGTGAATAAGAATAATTTTGTGACGGTTGCAAAAAAAAGAAGAAAAAAAGTGAACGCGTAGCAGAGTAGCGAACAAGGAAAACGTAACACACACATACTGCGCACGCAAAAATGAACCCTACAATCTAAAGCAATAAACTAAAAGTTAAATAGGCAAGCTTTTCTACAAAATCTGGTGGTGAAAAGTGAATAGAAATGCATCAGCTAAATGCAACGCGCATGAGCTGAAGTGACAGCAGGCAGTCGCATTACTGCCGCACCAGCACCAGCAACAGCAGCAGACGTCGACGTCGACGCTGACGCTGACTCCGACGCCGCCATAGGTATGCTGCAGAGTTGCTAGCCAGCACGCCGCGACAGAACCAGCAAAATCGTAACATTTGCCAAAGGTAAGTGCCGTGTAATATGTTAATAAATATAGACAAGTTAGTATACCTAAATATATATATTAAACAATCACATCAGCATATAACACTCTTCTCGTCTACTTATCATTGAGACGTTTGTGAGGCTCTCCGTGACGCTGCGCGTCTGTCTTCCGTTGCAATTTTTATGGTGTGCGTGCGTCTGAGTCTCAGCGTGTGTGTGTTAAGTGTGTATGCGTATGTGCTTGCTCTGACTCTGTGACTTTTCTTGCTTTGTCAGCGCGCGGTTGAAGGGGCAACGAGGGCATTTTGTGCTGTGATAAGCTCCATTTATTAAATTTTATAAGTACAAGTTATGTGCGCTCATATATATACATGTGTGTGTGTGGGTGTGTGTGCCTGACATGTCATTGCACATATGTATGTACATATTTATAAATGTCCAGCCTATCTACATCTGTTCTTTTTCTATTGTTGCTATGTGTGTGAGGTTATATTGAATAAAATGCTAAGCTGATGGTCCTTTTTTTTCTATTGGAATGGAGTTTATTGGCTTTTTATATGCTTGGCAATATTATTGTTGAAATGTCCTCGCCATGGTATTTTGAGCTATAACAATTTCTCAATACTATTTGGTTTTTGTGTTTTGGCATTTTGAATTGTTTTTTTTTTTTGGCTTTTCGTCTGACACTCTTCCCACTGCTACCTCCCACCATTCACTCACACACACAGACACACACACATTTATTTTTTGGGAGGCGTATGCGCACCAATTGACTACAAGCAATTGCTTTTGCCTAACGTTCAAGTGCCTTCGTTTGGCTCTGTCGCAGTCGCCGTCGTGGCTGCGGTCGTACTCTCAGTCAACATGCGTTGTCCACGTTGACGGCGACCTAGCAGCAGTAGCAGCAGCAGCAGCAGCAAGCGGCATTTATATTTATTTATGGTGTGCTACCGTAATCGACATTGCCGCCCAAAGCAGTCCGCTCCCCAGTGTTTTCTCTCTTTCCTTTTATACATCTATACGTACGTGTGTGTGGACCTATGTACAAATGTATAATGCATATGTGCATGAATTTATTTTTGAGTCTTAGTGGGGTAGGGCACTTGAACTAGTTATATAGACAGACGACGTATGTACATATATATGGGATCCAAATATGTTTAGCCACTTTATTTCTAGTTGCTTGGCATGAATATTTTAAATGAACTCACAGCTTCTGTTGCCTTTTCTGTGCTCAGCTCAGTTCACACTTGGATGCATAAACTATTTCAATTATATAGTAATTGATGTATTTACGTATGAGTACTCTTTTATTGGTTAAATTGAAAATAATAAATTGAAAAACTTAAACACTTAAGTTAAATACTTGAACAATGCCTTATAAAGTGTTGATATTTTATATAAAAATATATGTTTATATATGTATGTATACATAGAAAAAAAATATATATAAATGTCGTAGGGGAATTATATTAGGTTAAGTTGTTAAAATGTTCCCCTCTAGCCAAAGATTTAGGTTAAATGAAAATTAAATGTTAATTAGAAATAGTTGGAATGAACACATTCAATCGAAAGAATAAAATTAACTTCGTTTGTTCATTTTGAAATATATCAGCCATGTGGCTAGATACAAATACAAATATATCTACAAATACATTTAGATCGTCTCGAAATTATTTTGTATTCGATTTGTGTGTAATTTTCAATTAAATATAGGACAGCTGTTTTAATATTTGCAAAATGTGGCCGCCGTTGCTTGTATGCTAATATTAAACTGTTTAAAATTCAAACACACATGCATGTTTTTAAGCGAAATTCTTAAACATATCAACTACACGACTTTTCGTTAACTTGTTTAGTCTATAAATACAAGTATTCTTATACATTTACGGTGTGGGGTTTTTAATAAGGAATTTTGTAGATTTTTAAATTTTGAATTTTTTTTAAAATGTGAAATATTTAATGAACTTTTTACGTTTATCAGCGTAAATACATCGAGAGGATTTATACTTCTGTTCTGTTAGATATCTGCCAATATGGGTAAACTCCAAGGAATAAATTATTTATATTATAAAGGAAATTGGGCTAAATACAATTTGAATTGAAGGAAAAGCTGATTTTTGCTAAATAAATTAATTTTAAATTCATTTCAAACTACATCACAGTGCCAGCTTTGGCGTTTGAAAACTCGTAATAAATTTGCTAACATTCATTTTTATCGACAGTTTAATTTTATCGTTTCTTATCTATAATTCATCTAAATTTAAGCCAGCTGACTCATAAAAATTATGAGGTGTATATAAGCCATATTAACAAACGCTTTTTGAAAATCCACGTGGCTTTAATGATAGCTCTCTTATTTTAACAGTTTCAAGCTCATTGATATGTAATAAATGAGCTCAAACAGGAAACGTATTTAAGCTGATCTATTTCTTTATGGCTGAATGAACATAAATAGACAAACTCTCTCTCTCTATCTTTTTTCTCTGTCATTCTTTCTCTGTCACAACACTCCTAAATTTATCATCTTTCGCTCTCATTTTCTCTATTCTCTCTCTCACTCCGTATCTCGCTGTATTACTACTCTCTCTCTCTCTCTCTCTCTCTCTCTCTCTCTTATTTCTCACTCTGCCTATTTTACTGTATTTAACGCACATTCACTGTCTTAGTGTCGTCCTCTGACTTTCTCACACTATTCGTGTTTTTACGGCTTATCAGCAATCATCCAAATTTGGTATTTATGAATTTATAAAAACAAATACTAAACATTCATTACAGGAAGTAAATACACTGAAGTCGACTGTGCAGCGTCAGCGCAATAATCATTTTATTAACCGATTATTAATATTTCAGACGTGAATAAATATTTGAAAATGGCTTGCGCAGTTGGTGTGAGCCATATAGAAGAGATTATCTACATACATATGTACAATATATATGATAGATAAGATATCTATCAACGTCTGTATGTATGCATGTGATTTAAAGACCTTGTAGAGAGAGCCCAACTTGTCGACGTCAATTGTAATTGAAGTTAAATTGAATTTCTCTTTATATTAGTTAGAATTGCAACGAATTGAATTCGATGCGAACATTGACTTACATTTAATAAAACAAATACATAATCATTTATATATTGCTGGCCATTCATGATCAAGCAATTCAAGCCATATGTTGTATTCAATCTATTCATTACTTTTACTTTACGACAGCCTTGATCAGTGTATGTAATCTGACGATTTTATTGTTCCGAAGCTTAGCTTGTTAAAGCTAAATCACTTTTCTATTGATCGTCAATCATTTTGCTATTTCAATCAATTGCACTACTTTGTGATTATGTTTTTGTTTTGTTAAAATTTTATAAATATTTATATTGTAATCAGTTTTTGCATTCTTCATTAAGCTGCTATCAGTTCTTATCTTTCGTGTATACATAATTGTTAAATAGATAAGTTTAGAGAAAGTAAGTAAGCAATGTGCAATTTTTGATAATAATTCGCATTCGAGTTCATTCGTCTCAAAGTACAACCAAATTGATTGTTAATGCAATAATACTAAGGCGAATTAGTTTTTGTCTTAGCATGATCAATTTATTTATGAAATTAACGATTTTCGCACGTATTGCGGATTTTTTTTTAAATCGTTAAATATTCACGTCCCCATAGATGACGTCTAATGAATATTTCTCATCCAGCACATGTTAAATGAGTAACTCACAAGTAATGCTCGATTTTGTTGTTTTTTATTTTATAAAAAAATTATTTATTTATTAAAAATTAAATTCATTGAAATTTTTTAACTAAAACTGTGCTCGTTTCAAGTATTTTAATCTAAAATATATTAGTTCATTAAGTAAATAAAATCGTAAATACTAAAATATTTAAAAGATTTAGAAGCTAACTTTCCAACTCTCTGCAAGATTGTGCATCTCATCTTAAGACTCTAAATTGATTTTCAAACACATCTTATGCATACGTGTAGTGTAGTGATTCATCTCAAAAATTAAATGAATGTATTCCACACAAATTCAACTGATTTCCCACATTCGATATGATTTAAGCTCCAACGGAACGATTTACAGATTTAAATTGCATAACAAAACAGTGCATAGCTGTGATATATCCATTTGTGCACATCTGTAACTATAATACTAAGTAAATAACCTAGTTATGTCATTGCCGATTACAGCTTAGTAACCTCTGCGATCCAATCCACCCCCCAAAATGTATATTATTTTGTTGATATCATTAATATGCCCATTTTGCAATGTGTTATTGCCCTAGTCGACTTCTGACGCTCGTTGTTTATTTACTCGTTGCGTGATTCGCAAACGCGACCCAAAATCAAAAACTAGAAAAAAAAAAAACACGACTAAAATAATAAATAAATCTACAGTTTGTAGCCAAAAAATCGTAATAATGTGATTCGATTTCAACGCGCTTGCTATAAAAACAAGAAACACAACAAACAACGAACAACAATCACACACACACAGACTCGTGAAACGTACAAACATATTGTTATATAAATACTTGATTAATATTCAAGGTTGCAATAGCATTAGCTTCCTTATACAAAAAGAAAGAAATAAATGCAAAGCAACAAACCGATTTTTCTGTCATTTTGATAAACTCACATCATATTAGCTTTGAGATTTCTAACATATTTTGTATGTTGCGTTGGGTCGTAATTCTTAGTAGCCTTTGGATAAGCAGGGCTCCAGCAAACTGACTTTTATAATATTTTTCCAGATTGAAAGTCATTTTCTGCGTCCAGACTTATTATACAAAATATTTCGGACTTTTGTTTTACGCAATAAATATAAGCTGCAGTGGAAGTACTTTATAAATATAAATAAAAACAAGTAAGAAAGCTCTAGTCGAGACTGCTCGACTACGAGATATCCTGAGCCCTGAAAAAAAACTAATACTATTCTTCGGGTATAAAAAACGAAATTGATATCGTTGGAAATTTTATGGTTTTATGACGGCAACATGAGCAACAAAATATTTATGTAAATGCACAGCTAACATGCATTATCTGCAGAATTATTCAAAATACTGTGTGTATATATATATATATTTGTACGTTATCTCGAGTCATAAACATGCATAGTTAGTTAGGCTAAGATTGATCAAATATATATATTTATATCAGTGCAATAGTAATGATTATGGTTCAGAGACTGACTGAGCAATTCGTCATAAGTTCTGAATGTATTTAAATTACAGAGAGAGATTAAAGAGTATTAAATATTTAAATATTCAAACATCAAGAAATACTTTGCAAAAACAAAAAATGCCATGAAACTAATGATATAATATTGCTTATATTTTGCAGATTAGTTACATATAGTAATTATAGAAGTTCTGAGCTAGTTTTTAATCAATCGAAGCGAATCACAAATATCAACTGAAGAATGACAACCCGGTAAGTAATGGCTAAATAATAATAATAAAAAACAATTTATAGTAAAGTCAATTAACGCTTGATCCCTTTGGTTGCAGACTCGATCGTCTTTTTATATTACTCGAGTCGGGCTCCACAGCAGCCACGCGCCATGCGGCTGCCAAGGAAATCGGGGAGGTGCAGAAACTATATCCCCACGAATTACACACATTGCTGAATCGGCTGGTGGGATATTTGCACAGTAGCTCGTGGGAGACACGCATTGCTGCTGCGCAGTCGGTGGAGGCTATACTGAAACAGGTGCCGCAATGGCAGCCGGAGCTGCATGTGGGCGCCATTAACTTGAAGAAGGAGCGCTCGTCCAGCGATGCCACCGAAGAGGACAGCTGTCAATCGAATGCCTCTTCCTCGACTACAGCAACGCCATGCAGCGATCATTTACTCACTTTTTCAGATTTCGATCTGCAACACATTTTACAGAAAGGCGCCCGTCTGATCGGCTCTGAGGGAATTGAGTTCGATGTGCAGGAAGAGCAACCTGCCAGCGGCGGCGCCGCCGAAGATCAAAGCAAGGCTGGTCGACTGCGTCGCCAGCGTGCGCTACTGAACGACAAACTGGGTCTTACCACTGCGGCCAAGCTGGGCGTCAATCTAACTGACATGATCACCGATGAGGATGTGGCATTGACGCGCTCTGGCACCAGCTACAATGTGAATGCCGAGAAGCTTCCCGTGGAGCACATACTGAACACCAAGCAAGCCAATGGAGGAACTAAAGCTGGTGCTGTCAATGCTTCAGGCCAGCGGCTCAGTTGCCGAGAGATGAATCGTGCTAAGCGCAAAGCGCGTCAGAGCACTGCAAATTCCGCCTCCACAGTCACGCCCACTTGCAGTCGCCGCAATTCAACAGCTGGCATTGGCGCAGGCAGCAACAGCAGCAGCGGTACTAGCAGCAGCTGCAGCAACAACAACAGCAACGGTGCCACAGTCACAGGCGATGAGCCAGAGAAGAAAAAACTGAAAGCAAATGACAAACACGAGATTTTCTACAGCTTAAATGGTACGTGGGTAGCAAACACAAAACAAAATATTTGTTGAAAAAATGTATTTTTAGTCAAATCAAATAATTAACTTGTGATGAAATACTTTATGCCCTAAGTGTTTAATTTGTGTGTACTAAATTCTCTTATTAATATTGTGATACGTTCGAAAGCCTGATAGGCTTCAACTAAGATGTATCTATACCAAAGTTGATTCAGTTATACCATTAGATTAAACATAACTGTTTGGTAAATTTGGAAAATTGTTGGATTTAAATTTTTGCAAGAGTTATCTTAATTACTTTATTTAACTATACCTGATCTGAATTACATGCAGACAGGTTTGATTCTTTTACATGTACATATATTACGATTGTATTGACATGCATGATGTCATAGTACCTCTAAAGCAATTCATAAATAGTGGTTTCTTGTTGCCTCGCAATCTTCCTTTGATTTGATTACTTAATTGTATTACAAAAGGGGTCATTTTCATTTGTAATAAATGAACGACTTACTAAGATTCCCACAAGCACATTCACATCTATTTAACTACAGCAATATAACTGAATTAGGGCTTCCGTTAATTAGAACTTTTAATGAAATAATTTTTTTTTTAATTCTTGCAGCCGCTGTTCCAGATGCGACGGGAACGTGGGTCGACGCTGTGTCGTGGCCCCTGGAGAACTTTTGTGCGAGACTCTTTAATGATCTCTTTAACGCCAAATGGGAAGTGCGCCATGGAGCGGCCACTGCGCTGCGCCAGCTCATCAATCTGCATGGCAAGGGGGCAGGGAAGTGCGTGCAGCAGAGCCCTGAACAGATGCACGAGGCACACGGTCGATGGCTGGAGGATGCAGCAATTCGACTGCTGTGTGTGCTATGTCTTGATCGATTCGGGGACTTTCTTTCGGACCAGGTGGTGGCGCCGGTGCGTGAGACATGTGCCCAAGTGCTGGGCACCCTTGTCAAGGCAATCGATAAGCCGAAGTTTCACTGCATTGTGCACATTTTGCAGCAAATGACATGTCACCAGAGCGAGTGGGAGGTACGCCATGGCGGCTTACTGGGTCTCAAGTATGTATTTGTGGTGCGCCAGGAACTGTTGCCCATCCACCTGCCCATTTTAACACCGTACATATTATCGGGTCTACTAGACGCCGTTGATGATGTGGGCGCGGCTGCTGCTGCGACGCTAATCCCAATAGTTGAATGGCTGCCAAAACTGCTGCATCTCTCACAAGTGTCGGCCATGGCTAAAATGCTGTGGGACTTGCTGCTCGTTCAAGACGAACTTACCTCGGCCAGCAACAACTTCATGGCCCTACTGGCAGCATTATTGTGTCTGCCACAGGCAGCTAGCTGGATTGAAATGGAACCCATAGGGACATTGGTGCCACGCCTATATCCATTTCTGTACCACAGCACTAGCTCGGTTCGCAGTTCGACACTGAAGACGCTGCTCTCCCTAACAAGTAGATCCGAGGCTGAGCTTAAGGGATCCAAACCTGATGTCAAACTGGAACCAGACAAGGAAGAAAACGAGCAAAAAGTGTTAGTCAATTTTGATTTCATGGATTGGAGTTGGCAACTGCTGCAGGAGGTTCTGCGTCACATCTACCAGCGTATTTTAGTTGAACCGCAGGCAGAAATACAGAACCTGGCCTATCAGGTCTGGTCTAATCTCATTGCGCATGCAGACTTGGGGGCGCTACTGCACGCAGCCTGCCCACACGTCTCGTCCTGGATATGCCTGGCCATGCAGCCGCCACGTCTGGCTTTCGACTCGTCCGTGCTCATCCGAGCGGCTTGCGATGCTGCATATATTGCGGTAATCAACGCGCGCCGTCGCTCCCCTCGAATGGGCGATGATTTGGGCGCAGTTGTATCGACTCAGGCGCATCATCCCGTGCCGAAGTTGTATTTGGGCGGCAGTGAGGCCACACCACTAGAGATTCGGGAAGCGAACTTTATGCGCGCTCGCATCACAGCGTCGCGAGCGCTGGGCGCTCTCTCGCACTACTTAGTGCAGCCGGCGCCAGGTGTGATTTATACGCCGCAGATGGAGAGTCCCACAGACTGTTATACCAAAGTGCTGCTGGGCCACTTGAATGCCCACTCGGCGGTGCAGCGCATAGTGTGCGGCTTAATAATTGCCTTCTGGGCGCTGGAGGATGAACCCGTTCGACCTGGGCCACCAAACCTTCAAGAAAAGCTGCATCAATGCGTGTCTGAGTATTTTTACTATGACGAAGTGGCCACGTCGCTAACACGACTGCTGCAGGAAGCACAGGACTTTATCGCGACACTGAAGCAAAACAAAATCCCAATCAACGACTTCAATAATGCTAAGATTCTGACGCTTGATCAGATTGAGGCGGTGGCCTACACGCTGAGTGATAATTTGCGTAGCTATGCACTAAAGCCAAAGGTGCTGGATATGCTTCTGGACCGAAAACGCAGCCTGCAGGCCTCCTACCAGCAAACCACCAGTGAACAGAGCGCGTATCATGTCAGCGCCCAAGCGGCTTTAGCCAGTGCTATCTGTGCGCTGCATTGCCTTCCCGACAAACTGAATCCCGTTGTCAAGCCATTGATGGAGTCGATCAAGCGGGAGAAGTGCGTCCTCTTGCAGGAACTATCAGCTGAGTTCTTGGTCCACCTCATGGACCAAGTTTGTGATCGAAATCCTAGTCCCAATAGCAAAATCTTCAACAATCTCTGTACCCTGCTGCGCAGCGATGTAGAGCATACCCCCAAATTGGTAAGTGAGAAAATCATTGGAATCTTAAAATGTCCTAACATGAGTACTGGTTTTAGGGAATGCCGTTGCACACGTTGTTGGAGACTCGCTCGATTTCTAGTGTTAGTGGCACCGACAATTGCGACTATTATGGAATACTTACGCTTAAGCAGCAGCAGCAGGCTGCGTCAAGTGCGCCCACCAGCAGCACTAGCGCAAGCACAAGAGCTGGCGCCACTCCCGTAACAACGTCGTCGAGGGGACCGGGCAGGCCGCCAGCCAGTGAAGTATTGGCTGCTGCTGCGGCGGCTGCGGCTAGCAATGACTTAAGTACCCAACTGGCTAAAGAGGCCGAGGCGCGTCAGTGTCGAATCCAGCGATTGGGAGCCGCTTGCGCCATAGCCAGACTCTGCAGTACATTCGGCGAACGCATCGTGGAGAAGGTGCCCATATTTGAGCAGTTGATGTTTGGTAAGCTGGAGCAATTTGTGGCCAGCACGGATGCACAAACGCTAGCCAGCACTCTACCGGAACTGACCGCATGCAACGATCTGATCAGCTCACTGCAGCTTATCGAAACAGCGGCACCAAATTTGCATGTAGCACTACATGAGCAGATGTTTGCGCTTCTGCCACATCTCGGTTTTATTGTGCGGCATCCGCTGAAGGTATTACGTCATATGGCAGCTCGATGCTTCGCCATTTTGGCAGAGATCGATCCGTGCCGCACCATGCAGTTTGTGGTGACGGAGCTGCTGGGGCTACTGCTCAAGATAGAGCAGCCGATCGAACGACAGGGTGTAGTCGAGGCTATAGAGTGTATAGTCAATCGACTGCAGATCCGTGTAGTGCCATATATTGTTCTGCTAGTGGTGCCACTACTGGGCGCCATGAGCGACGCTGACGAATCGGTGCGTTTGCTGGCCACGCACTCGTTTGCCACTCTAATCCAACTAATGCCATTGGACAGCACTGAGAGCGCGAAGACAGCGAAGGACATCAAAAGCGAGCCATTGTTAGAGCGCAAAAATCGGGATCGTGAGTTCCTCGATTACTTGTTTGCGCCAAAGACTATACCCGACTATCGTGTGCCGGTGGCGCTCAGTGTGGAGCTGCGCGGCTATCAGCAAGCTGGCATCAACTGGCTGTGGTTCCTCAACAAGTACAATTTGCATGGTATACTTTGCGACGACATGGGCCTGGGCAAGACACTCCAGACCATCTGCATACTAGCCGGAGATCATGTGCAACGCCAAGAAGCAAAGTTGGCACCTCTTCCCAGCCTAGTCATCTGCCCGCCGACGCTCACCGGCCACTGGGTTTACGAGGTGGAAAAGTTTCTGGCCCAGTCGCCTGTTTTGCGCCCATTGCATTATTTCGGCTTTCCCATTGGCCGCGAGAAGCTACGTAGCCAAATCGGAACAAGTTGCAACCTGGTGGTTGCTTCATACGACACTATCCGCAAGGACATTGACTACTTCAGTGGCATCCACTTTAACTACTGCGTTCTAGACGAGGGGCACATCATAAAAAACGGAAAAACAAAGAGTTCCAAGGCCATAAAGCAGCTGAAGGCCAACCATAGGCTGATCCTGTCAGGCACGCCCATACAGAACAATGTGCTGGAGTTATGGTCGTTGTTTGATTTCCTAATGCCTGGCTTTCTGGGCACTGAGAAACAGTTCATTCAACGTTACTCACGGCCCATTTTGGCCTCACGCGATGGTAAAAGCTCGCCCAAGGAGCAGGAAGCTGGTGTGTTGGCCATGGAGGCGCTGCATCGCCAGGTGTTGCCATTCCTACTACGTCGCGTCAAAGAAGATGTGCTGACGGATCTGCCGCCTAAAATCACACAGGATCTGTTGTGCGAACTGAGCCCCTTGCAACTGCGCCTCTACGAAGACTTTAGTAATAAACACTTGAAAGACTGTTTGGATAAGTTGGACGATACAGAGAATCTCGGTACCAAAACACACATATTCCAGGCCTTACGCTACTTGCAAAACGTCTGCAATCACCCGAAGCTAGTGTTACGCCAATCCGGCGATGAGCTCAGCAATGTTGCCGCCCAATTGGCACTCAACAACAGCACGCTGGATGACATCGAGCACTCGGCTAAGCTGCCAGCTTTGAAGTAAGTTGTTATCTACATATGCATCGCTGATCTTTGCTAATCCCTTATTCCTTTCATTGGCAGGCAACTACTTTTGGACTGCGGCATAGGTGTCCAAACGGAGTCAGTGAGCCAGCATCGGGCACTCATATTCTGCCAGCTGAAGGCCATGCTGGATATTGTGGAGCACGATTTGTTGCGCAAGCATTTACCCAGCGTTACGTATTTGCGACTAGACGGTAGCGTGCCTGCGTCTTTGCGTCAGGACATTGTGAACAACTTCAACACTGATCCCAGCATTGATGTGCTGCTGCTGACCACTTTGGTAAGTTTCAAAAAGAATTTTTATCAGCAAACATGCATGTGAAAACATTTATTGTCTTCCCTTATTCAGGTTGGTGGCTTGGGTCTGAATCTGACTGGAGCCGACACTGTCATCTTCGTGGAGCATGACTGGAATCCAATGAAGGATCTGCAAGCTATGGATCGTGCGCATCGCATTGGACAAAAGAAGGTGGTAAATGTGTATCGCCTAATTACGCGTAACTCGCTCGAAGAGAAAATTATGAGCCTGCAAAAGTTTAAGATCCTTACCGCTAACACGGTAGTAAGTGCCGACAATGCTTCGCTCCAGACCATGGGCACGTCTCAGATCTTCGATCTATTCAATGGCGATAAAAACAAGGCCAGCAACAGCAGAACAGCTGCAACAGCCGCTGGCAGCAGCGGTGGCATGTCCATAAATACTATCATTGAGAACCTTCCAGAATTGTGGTCCGAGCAGCAGTATGAGGAAGAATACGACATGGGCAACTTTGTTCAGGCTTTGAAGAAGTGAAGCCGCTACAAATTTCCTTTCAAGACTTGGCACCAAAACGTACACTCACAAATTACTCTCACACATACATTAAAACCTAGTTCAAGATGAGTCAAGTTCTTATTTTAACTTTATAATCACATTTGGATTCATTCAATTATTTTATGTTGTTCTCGTAGTAATTGCAAGCGAAATCCACTAAAATCGTGTTTAGGGGGGGGAATAAATTGTTCTTTATACTCAACTAAAATCAATCAAATCATGGTTTTAGATTAAGAGACAATGTATGACCAATACATTTATAAGAGACAGTGCTCTCAAACACGGTTTTCGCAACACGTGAAAAAAAATTCATGAAAATAAATTAATTATAAAAAAACTTGCTTGTTTTATTCAAATAAAGTTAGCAAACGATAAATAATATCGGCAAACAGCTGTTTCATTTTCAGTGGTGGAAGGCCGATTACTCCGCAATGGGATCAATACGTAATGATCAAAAATACTAACTTTGGCAAAAGAAAACGTAAACTTGGCGACGTTAGTGAATAACGTATATCATTCGAACTGAAGTCAAATATGTATACTAATATCTATTAATTTCCTTATTGAGACTGCATTTATAAAAATAAATTTTAAAGTTACTTTTATTTGGAAGAAGATATGCATTTATTTAAATATACTTTAAATAGCTTTATTTTAAGAAAAAGGTCAAAAGAATCAGAATTCAATAAATATCATTCATTTCAAAAATCTAAGCACTGTAGATCAGCAATATAGATATACGTGCACACTAGAGTATATTTCGCTAAATGCTTAAGAGATCGTGCAAACCAATTTTGGGAGATGAAACCAAATGGAATAGATAATATCGATTACGTCACTCGTCACTTATTTAAACACAAATTCCGGCTTGTGCTGTTATTTTAATTATATATATAAGAACTGAGCTTATTACTTAAATTATATGATATAATCGAATAAGTAAAAATTTCGAGTAGTCCAAGGTATTCATTTAATAATGCAAAACGAGAGCACTTCAGTTCGGTCTCTGTGGTCTGTTCTAAATACGCATAATGGCAGTAAACGTATCAAAACATCACTAAACACGCAAAGGCAATTAAAATTGTTTTAAAACATGCAAACTCCTACAAGAAGTAATACGCTCCTGCAACGGCGCACAGCAATCCGGGGTGTTGGGCTAACCAGCTTAAATAGCGGCCAAGAATGCCCAACTACTACTTCAGATGCTATTCGACTGCGATATACACTATGTTCACACACACACACATGTGCTCGACTCGGAAGAAGTTTTCCCATTTGAGTAATGGAAAGTCAAGGCATCGATGCAATGTTGCATTCTATGGTAGGGTGTCTTTCATTTATCCCTACATGAAATCTAATTCAATTAAGCAAAGTTAATAGCCTTTGCGCAACATACGTCACCGTCAATGCAGACCCATTGTATGTAATTGATCTTTGCCCACTGATTGCTCCCCATGGCTGAAGCTGAGGCTGGAGCAGCTCTGTGGTCATTATATGAGCGACCGAGTGAGCGAGGCTTTTTGAATCGTAAAGGATTATTCAGCTGCACAGCAACTGCAGCAGCAGCAGCCGCAGCAGCAGGCGTGCTAAACAAGTCTGCGAATGCTTCGAATTGCTTGTTGCATATGATAAGAAGAAAAAATATATATGTATATGCCTGGATTGTATTTGTTACCATTCCCACACATGATCAAATGGAATTTAAGAATCGCATTTAAATAGCTCTGATTACCAATGCCCCTTCACTTAAGCAGAACAACATGCAAATACCAGGGGCTACGAGCCGTTCTTAAGTGGCCCAAATAGCGGCTATAAGTGTCTGGGCAACAACTCAGTTTAGATAATTTTATGTTAAGGAAATTAAACGACTAACATTATGTTAACATACATTGAACGATTAAGAAGACAACATAATGTTAATTGAAGTGTCACCGCGAAGTGTTTGAATAGCCTGGTGTGCATAGATGTGTATTCCAGCTAATCAAACGATATTGCGATAAGGTAATTTAGACAAATGTTTTAATCGTCACATTAATGGCCTGGCATATTTTAGAGAAAATGCGTTGCATTAGCATCGACACCTGCTCATCGGTGTTGCCGATCCGGTTATGGCCTTAACTTCGTTAGGCCATTAAAAAAACTAAGCATGGCTTCATCTTGGGCAGAAGACAGGTGAGCTTAGGAAAGGTAACTGAGTACATAAATGGCTCCAACAGTTGGCGTTAACTAAGCACAAGAACTATTATTTCTAATTTAGATGTAAGCTTTAATTTATTAAATTATATTTTATAGATACAGATAAGAATTTCTGATGGTCTCTTTAATGACAAAAATTTACATATATGTATAAATATGTACATATACATATGCGTTCGTATGTATGTATTTATTTTGTTAAACATTTTTTGTCATTTCATGCATATAGATGTCAAGCTTGACTAGACGTGCAAATATTTGATACCATTCGCAATATTCACGTACTTCTATACACACATACACAAACATAGACATATTTAGGTATGCCTATGTATGTGTACATGCATACAGCTATACAGGTGTTTAATGACAATCATGTGGCTGTGATTTATGCAAATGTTGCAGCACAACTGCAATAGCCAAATACTTGGCCATTTTAAGAAAAATGTGGCAAAGTATTAAATAGACTGGCAGCAAAAAGAAAAAAGACAAAAAAAAAAAAAAAACAAAAAAAGACAGCAAACCGAACTCGCAACTCGCTATGCAACGCATAATGCAAGTAACCTGCCTTTCTGCAACTTCATTCATTTAATGCGGCAAAAAGAAGGAGCCGCAGTGCTTAGCTTAACTTTGTTCGCCAGCCACAGCGAAGCAATAAAAGAAAAAGAAATAACACCAGCAACAACAACAATATCAAAAATAACAACAACAATAAGAGCAACAAAACACGCTAACCAATAAAACAATTGAGAAGCTGTAAAAACCACAACAAAGAAGAAGAGTTCCAAAAACAGGTTTTTAACACAACATAACTGAAACGAGTTGGAGCTGTTTATTGAATGTTAACTTAACAGGCAACTGTTATCGTGCTGTTAACCGTTTAGAGTTCGCATTTCATTGGCTTGCCATATGCTGCACCTGCAGATCGCGATCAAATAAATATAAATATGTCAACACTCCTCGCCATTTGAATAGGGCTGAAGGAAAATTCTTGCAGTATGTGAAAAGATATAAAAGTGTATGATATTTACCATGTAATGTTATAATAAAATAAGCCAGTATTATATGAAGTACAGCATTTGACTTTAATAGAATTATTATTTTTATCAACTATTTCTACACACACACACACACACACCAACACACATGCTTATTTCTCTGTACATACTTATTTGTACATAATCCTTTTACTTGTATCACTAGCCAGCCAAACAACTAGCCAGAAAACCAGTTTCAATTTACCACAAGCAAACCAGATTTCTTAACCGTTTCGAACAGAGCGCCCACTTGTTGCCGTGTTGCTGCCATGGTCGCCAAAGTCAGTTCCACGCCAGCTACCTGTGATTTCAGGTGTTATAATTGTCGTGCGCGCTTGGCACAAGCTACTATTTAATACGAATACGAATACGAATCCGAATACTTCGCGCTAGTCCCAGCCGCTGCTACAAATATGTCTGCGCAAAACGAACTGTAAAAATCAAGTCTCTGCCAAACTGCCACAAACTGCGACAGCTCTTGGGAGATTATTATTCAAACGGAATTCCTTCTATGTAATGCGGTTTTCAGGCTGCAAATGAAGGCTTTCATTCCAACGCAATGAAATGATGTGCTCAGCTTTGTGAAAACCAAAAAACAAAAATTATACTAATTGAAGAAGTTACAAAAAGGTAACGAATGGGAGCTTTTTTTTTATTTATATAATAATAATTCTGTTAAGTTCCCATGTCGAAATTGTGTGCATAAAATTGAGTGAGTTGATGAAAGATGCTTCAATGGCCGCTTCATTTGCACTTTCTTTTTCTTATATGTACGTATTCGAAAAGCAAACAAACCTGATAATGCAGGAAACGAAAATACCAAATAGTACATCAAAAGTGAAATCTTTGTGAAATTTGCAAAAAAAAAAAAAAAATTAACATAAGATATGACAACGTTCTACATAAATAATATTATGTAGTACCAATATTATAATACGAACTACTAATAAATATATTTGTGTGTGCGTGTGTGTGTGTGTGTGTGTGACTTGATGTTTGCTTGATTCATGGCAATGCATTTCCGTCGACTCTAATTGCAGGACGTCTTGGGTTACTTTGGCTGACCCCAATTTCGCTTGGGAAAAGCATTATTATGTTGGGGTTGTCTATTGGGGTCATGTGTGGAGAGCGTTTGCAAATAAACTGCTGCTGTTGTGGCTGCTATCACAAGTACAAGAGACAAAGAGAGAGAGAGAGAGAGAGAGAGGGAGAGAGAAAAGAGAGAGAGAAGAAAGAGAGAGAGGGAGATAGAGCGACACCCCAGACGACGTACAACAATCAACTTGCCACACTACTTTTACTCCCTATTGTTGTTGTTGTTGTTGAATTGTGTTGCACGTTTTGCGGAATTTTTAGCAGGTTAAAATGATTTTTTTTGGACAACTCGTGTGGGTGTGTGTCTATCTTTCTGTATGTTTGTGTGTGTGTGTGTGTGTACTTGGCCATTGCCATGTTGGCAAAAGTGAAACCTTAATCTATGCAAATCCTGCAAACAAATCGGCTACCGGCGCAATGAAATCTTTAAACACATATATTTGTGCCATTAATTTTAATGATAAAAAACTCTTTCAGCATGATCGAAAAGGAAAACAAAACTCTTTTGTTATTTGTTTTACTCACTGTCTGAGCTCAATCATCAAATTTCGCAATAATAATCAAGTGAAAGTTATCCTTATCAAACCGGATTTGTTCCGGACCTAACATAACTCATAACTGAACGATACTAAATATGTCTGTGAAAAGACATGTATGTATATAAAATGGAAATCAATAGAGGAAGAGAAAAGCATATGAAAACTAAAGTCTAAGTTCGAAATTAGAGACTAGGAAATACATTATTGTCAAGAGCCAAATTCAGAAACTTGTTTTTTTCCTCTGGAGAATTTGCAAAAACTTGTTGTCTAAATATATTCTTTAGTCTTTAATAAGTAAGCGCTTTTTGTACACTCACATTCATATTGACATGGCATATATGTAGATAGCATTGGCAGCTCGTTTGGCCAAGCGAATTCGTGAAACAGCGGATCTAAGTATATAGTATGTATGCATATATAACCATGATTATGTATAGTTGCGAATAAGTGCATTCGCACCGATGTGTGTGCACGTACTCAGTGCGACATTTATTCGATTGTGCTGACTTGACTTGACTTGACTTGACTTGGGACAGTTCGGCAAAAATTTGTCTGTCGAAATTGGTAAAATGACACCGAGCGTAACTTTTCACGTGGCCAATCAAAAAAATTGATGTCTCCAAATGCCTCCGGTCTTGAAAGACATTTTGGCTCACGTCTAAGTCTTAACCTTTGGCATACATATCACTCACACTCTTAGCAGCTTGACCGCAATTCAAAGTTTCTCAAATATCTGAAACGAATCATACACAGAGGTAAATATATATATATATATATAATCATACATACATCTAGAAGAATATATTGTGCTGATTGAATATGGTAAAATCTCTGCATGATTGACTAGCAAAATTTTGTGCTTAATCAAAATGTTGACTGAGAGTTTTACTTTTTGTCAAATACTCGTTGATTAACTGTAAGATACCAAGCTTAAGCGCTCGTAGATATACAGAAAACCACAAATGCAAATAACTGTACAATATAACCTCTCTAATGCGGACAGACTTTAGTTCGAAAATTCTCTTATAGAGAACTCAATAAGTGTGTATACTTTACTTTACTTTTTAGTAGAATTTATATATTTGAGAACAAGACGTGAGCTCAATACTCAACTGGCTGAGAACTGATTTTTATCGAGATCATGGTAACTGAAAGTAATTTCAACCACTTGAAATGGACTTGATCTGCGCGTGCCAACAAAATTTGCAATTCTAGCTCAAGTTATTTCCAAGAACCACGCGCTAGTTCGAATCGTCGTCATCGCTGAAGTTCAAGAATATATGTTTATTTAATCAGGTATTCAAATCTAGTAAATTTAATAAAATAAATAAATAACTTTAAATTTGTATATAGATATGTATTTTTATACATATATTCCCTATTATATTTATATATATTAAATATATTAATAATTATTTGTAAATTTACTATACATCAATAGTGAAAAGAGAGCAAAAAACATGTTATTTAGTTTAATAGAAGTTGAAATTCGATTTATGACAAACTCATAAAGTAGTTATTAGCGAATGTGGAGCACCCAGAGCTCTAATAGGCGTACAGGGCTAACTATTAAAAATATTAAAGTATATGCCGAAACTTAATTGTTAGTGAATGTGGAACGCTAAGATGTCGACCCAAAATATTAATGAATTTAAATGACTTAAATAATAATAATAATAATAATAATAATAAGTATTATTATAAGAGAAAATGAACTTTGTTACTAAGCGGCTGATTAGACAAAAGATATTGTCAAGTAAAATAATAATATTTATGATACTTGAAATCAATTTACAAAATCTAATACTTTAATTGCTTTGGGGGCCCTTTTGCCAACTCTTCACAAACGATGTGTGAAGTTTACCACGCAATATACCTAAAATTGCGTTTATTTCTTGTTGCTGTTGTTGTTGTTGTTACAGTTGTAGTTGTAGTTGTTGAAGTTCGTGCAACGTACTCGAATGGACAGTGTAGAAAATCTTATCTGCGAGTCCCAGAGGCCTTTATATGGACAGTTCTAAAGTGGGCAACAAGAAAAACGCGTAGACAGCTCCAAGATGGGCAAGTTAAATATTTATTGCATATTGATGTCATGCCATTTAAGGCTACGCCAGCCACCTTTTTGCATATATAAATACATACTTACAGCTGCTTTTGAAGATATCCTTAAGCAGCAGCAGCAGAAACAGCAGCAGAAGCAACAGCAGCGGAACTGCTGCAGTAGCATCAACTTGAGCGCAAAACTTGTATTTTGTATTTATATGTATTTATGCAGCCGACATTTTATTGGCGTGCCAAAACTGGATTTACCATTATACATCATTCCTATTATCCTGCACTCAATTTGCATTCGTCGTATTGTTCAAATCAATATCAATAGCTTGTTACTCCTATATCGTAGATCATGAAACCAGTTTTCGAACACTCTGTGGATAGTGTTAATGAGCATGCAGAACTACGCTTTCAACTACTTCTGAACCTAAGGCAATGGGCGTTACTCTTGTACTCACACATAGCTAGAAGAGAGTAAGAATCACTCAAACAATCACTCAATCAATCAACGCAGCTTAACTCAATGCAATGTATTGAGAGTGCACTTTCGAGCCGGTACTTATGATTAAAATAACTATACATTTTATATTAAGATAGTAAATATACATAGTTAATATGAGTATGCGTGTAGTGCTTATATACGATACATATGAAAATATAAAAAAAAATGTAAAATAGCTTTAATCATAAATTCCTTAACAATTGCAAGCACAGCAATATTTGCTGATCTGGATAAATTTAAAAAATGCATTGAATTATATAAATCTAAATAATGCAATTTTTTTAAATTAAATAAAATAAATGTATAAAATATTAATATACATGCATATATACAAATTTACATTTCAGCAAATTTAGTTTTCATATTATATGTTATATAATTATATTTTCTTATTTTTTCATTTTTTATTTCACTTAAGCTTCGGGTTCAACATCTACTGAATTTTGCTTTATCAATCTAATTGAAATCCACATTCTTGTTCTTCTCAAATAAAAACTGAAATTACAGTGAACCAGTTAGCTTAAATGGCTATCATCGTTGGCTATTAGAGCAGTCGAAATGTTGTAAGCACTTTTATCAGATATTTGCGTCTGGTTTCAAAGTAGATCTCAAAGTAGAAACTGACTTCAATTCTGTTTCGTTTTCGGCAGTTTTTCCCAGTCATTATATTTACTCAAGAGCTATAAATTAGGCCCACACTTAACTGTTATACATTTGGCTAATTGGACTTTCTACCTTTTTTTCTTTGTTGTTTTCTTGCAGCTAAAATGATTTCACACAGTGCGACAACACCTTTGAGGCCATGTTTTCTGGGACTGCTTCTGCTGCTCTGCAGTTGCCAATATACAGTCGGTGTTCTGGGCAAATCGCAAATGTGCGAAGTGGAAACGGGCCAAACTAACATAATACTGGATATAGAAGAGAGTCGAGGGAATTGTGAGTATCTAAGAGCATACTGTAAATAAATGCCTCTTTGCTTATTTAAGTAAATTACATCACATTTACTCGTTGCTGTCTTCATCTGTTAGATAATTACATCAGAGCTTCCGAGTCAGTGAACCTAATTATAAATAATAATAAAAATAATAATTCAATGAAAGAAAATGAGGAATTTAACTCTACTTCTTCATCGGATCAGTCTTAAATATTCTATAAAAACACTTTCTGATATACATAAATATAGAGCAAAAGAAACTTCAGTAGATATAGGAATATTACTTAAGTTATTAGACAGGAAAATGGAAATCCAACTCCGTAATTTCCGTTGTTCTCCATGTCTGCCTTAGTGCACATTTTCCAATAATTACATCTGGCTTTCTAGATACTTGAATAGAAATGATTGTCTCGACTTCTCTCGTATAACTAAATGCCCCAGTCACAAAGACAAAGAGAAAGGCTGATGTCGACGCGTTTCTTGTCCGCCGAGGCGCTTGTCTTTAATAGCTTGTCTACCTGAGCTGTAAAAAAAAAAAAAGAAACATTCTGAGCATTAAACTTGGTTTTAATAGCCTAATTATTCATTGTAATTATAACTTGTAACTTCCACAGTCACTGGACAAACGACGACGCCAGCAGAGCTGCCCATTTTTGGTGATCCCTACACGGAAATTGCGCTCGATCTAGTCTTTCCCAAGGGACACCCGACATTCCTGCTAGAGGGGAAGAGTCTCAAGCTGATTCAGCCACTTGACCGCGACGAGGAGAATCTTAGTCACATTGTCTTTCAGGTGAGTTTCAACATGGCTTCAGCGTTGTATTGTATTTAATTTATTAAGTTGAGTTATTGAGTTTGAGTGAGAAAAGTTCCAAGAATTCATTTTGTTATTCACATTCTTTCAAAGTTTTTATTCCCAGTCATATTTTAAATATGATTTATGTAATTGAAATTGAAAGTAAAATTTATAAACACAAAATTCATTTGGAATATAATTAACCTAATTTAAAAATTAATTTTGAGAGATTAAAAATATTAACACTTAATTAAATTACAAAATAATTCAGTTATAAATTATTTTTTATTTTGGAGTTATTTTTTATTTTGTAAATAACTTTCGAGCCTATCTTAATCTTTTCAAAGTCTTTCAATCTATTGAAAAAGTAAGATTGACTATATTTGAGAATATCATTTTTAATTATTTTTTAATTTTTATTTCTTTTTTCCAGGTCTCATGCACCATTCGCGAGTCGAATAAAAAGCGCAACATTCCGCTCATTGTTAGGGTATCCGATGTCAACGACAATGCACCACATTTCATGAACACACCCTATGAGATCACAGTACCAGAGGTAAGCCGAAGTTAACAAAAGTTTCAAAATGCTACATATGAAATATCTCAGTAAACGATCAATATTTGACACTCATATATTAAAACGAGTTTGGATTAAGAATTAATCTGCAAACCTTTTATAGCCAATTCATAGCATATATAGAAGGAAAGATATTGTACAGATAGATTTAATTCGGATTGAAATTTGGCTAAATGTATTGATGCACATTCAATTTATATGGCTAATCATATACGATATCCCATATACGATAGTTTTACGATATTAACATTTAGTTGCTGCAAAAAGCTTTGTTGCAGCCTCGTCGTTGCCCATTGCGATGGGTAGTCAAGCTTAAAACATTCCTTGATATGTTGCACCTTGCCAAAAAACGTATACTACAAGCCCCCAAACAGCTAAGCAGCAACAACAAGAGCAATTGCAACGGCAACGGCAACAAATGCTTTTGCCATTTAATATATATGTACTACTAGGCAGGTAGAGAGAAACCAATTGAAAAGTTCAATCCGATGACTAAGTAACTTCTCGCCAGCAAACAGCAGCAAGCAGCTAGCAGCAGGCGAACGATGGAACTGCTAGGCAGCTAGGCAGCTGGGCAGCTGGGCTGCGGATAACCCTGAAGGGGTAAGGGGCGCATGGACCACTTGCATGCGGCGGGGCCAACATACAGACTGGCATTACAAGCCTACATAGTGATAGTTAAATGTAAAAGGCTGTTTGCCTCTTGCCCGTTATATAACTGCACTTTTGGTGCATCTCAATGTGGCTGGGCACGTTTTGTCACCCAGCTTGTTTTTTTTTTCTTTTTTCTGTTTTTTTTTTTTTTTTTTTTTGTTTCGTTGGCTTTTGCCGCCAATACTGTCCGCGCCCCGTCCAGTGCCCATCCGGGCAGTCGGAGCAGTTTAACAATAGCAATGCACTCGCTACCTAATTTTCATGAACATGCCATTTTTGGTTTCCGGCGCAACGTATTTAGCATATTTGCACGGCATAAAACGGTAACAATCATTATCGTAACTTTTATTGTTTCTTCATCTATAAGTCAAATGTTGTATCAACATTGCGCGGCTTGATCTAAGGCTTCTTTTCTTTTGGCAATGCAGCGAATGGCAAAGTAGTACTCGAAAAAGAAACTCGACTTATTCTTGTAAATAAATGAAATATCGTTCTCTGCAGAGCACTCCCTTGGGAACGACTGTGTATCGGAATATACAGGCCCTCGATAAAGATGCTGGCGTGAACGGACTAGTCGAGTATTTTATAGTTAAGGGCGATGTGAACACCACCGAGGATGAGAAGCTAACGAGCGCCGATGGCTATGGAACGTTTGCCATATCATTTCCACACCAAGGACAGGTTAGTTACGAGCCCAACGCCCCACACACATGACGGTGATAATGGAAAGCAATTGGCCTTGACACGCCCTTCTTTGCAGGTGACAGTAGCCAAGACACTGGATTACGAAAAGATACAGCGCTATTATTTGACCATTGTAGCATCGGTGAGTTGAATTTAGTGGCCACAAACTGGTTATTTAAGCCACTTCCAGTTTCTTTGTTTATGTCAAGACATGTTTTTGATATATCAACACTTAAAGTGCTAAAGCGAACAACCAAATCTGAGTCATGGGAAATGAATTAACAAATTTTAATTATTAACAAACAAAGATAGTGAGGCCAATGTTATGAGACGATGGACTAAGTGTCTAGATATTTTACTATTCCAAAATTACATAGTTCAACTGGATTTTGAAACTCAGAACTAGAATAATTTTTAATCAGTTTTATTTTTTCAATTTTTGTTTTTTTTTTTTAATAATAAAAGTTCATCTTCGGCAAGACTTAAAACTCTTTCTTAGATACAATATTTTATTAAAAATTTGGCAATACTTTGTATTTAGTATTATTAATTATTTCGTTATTATTTATTATGAGTTAGTAAATTAAACTCCTCAATTTGCAAAAAGTCAATATGCACTATTGGATTTGAGGTAGATCTATAATTATCCTAGATTATTTTAATTGCCTTTCTTCACTGTCTCTTCAATTAATAGCTTATCAATTGAAATAATATGTACACCTATTTTTAATACATTCTTCTCTACTCTCTCTCTACTCTATTCGACTCTACCCTAGGACCGTGCGCGAAATATTGCAGATCGGCTGTCTTCGACCACCACGCTAACTGTAAATATTGCCGACTCTGATGATATGGATCCGTCGTTTATCTACCGCGGATGCGTGCTATTGGATGGTGCTTGTATTAATCCCGAGTATACAGCGTCTGTGCCGGCAGGATCGGTACAGGGCGTGCTTAATGTGCTACCCGAACGAATACAGGCCGTGGATCTGGACACGATTAGCTCGCGAATACGTTATAGTTTTGCAAGTGGAATTCCCGGCAATTACGCAGACTACTTTGAGATTGATGAGGAAACCGGAGTGTTGAAGCAAATCAAAGCTGTTGATACATCGACGGCTAAACGATACGATATAGTCGTGCGAGCCGAGGAGATCTCGCCTCCTCCTCGCCGCTTCACTACAGCTAAGCTGACAATTGCTGTGAAGCCTGTGGACGCGAATCCACCGGTTATATCGTCCTCGGATATTGTTGGATATGTTGACGAGAACTCCCCCATCGGAACGAAAGTTGTGGATGCAAAGGGCGTACCAATCTCTTTGAGGACGACTGATGATGATCTGGGTGAAGATGATCCCAAGCCCGACTACATATACGAGCTGACGACGCCATCGTTTAATGTGACAAGCACTGGAGTTCTGATTGTGAATGAGGAGGGTCTCGATCGTGACCCACCTGCCCCCGGACGCTATAAGTTCCAGGTTGTGGCGCGAGAGCCCCGCACAAATGCAGCCAGTGCGCCCTTGAGCCTGACCGTGCACCTGCGCGATGTCAACGACAATGCCCCAAAGCTGGCCATGGTTGCGCCCATCTCAATATCGGCTGGCGATCAGCATGAGCAGCGGCTGGTGGCACAAATGGTGGCTACGGACATCGACGAGGGACCCAACGCTGTGGTCACCTACTCCATATATCACGTCTCCAACAATGGTCTGCAAAAGTTCCACATTAACGAGCAGACCGGCGAGATTCACACGCAGGGACGTCTGCTCGCCGGAGAGCAATACAGCATTACGGTACAGGCGACGGACATTGGCGGCCTTTCGTCCCAGGCGATTGTAGAGGTCACTGTAACGCCGGGACCAAATACTAAACCGCCTCGCTTTACAAACGTCCTCTACGAGGTGCAGGTCAGTGAGGGCGCCGAAATCAACTCAACTGTCACAGTGGTGCATGCTGACGACCCGGAAAACGATCCCGTCGTCTACTCGATTATGTCTGGCAATGACCTACGGCAATTTTCTGTCGGCCAACAGAGCGGAGTCATAATGGTCATACGCAAGCTGGACCGTGAGAGCCTCACACGCTATCAGCTGATCGTGAAGGCGGAGGACAATGGCGGACTGTCCAGTAGTGCCACAGTTAACATTAAGGTCACCGATATCAATGACAAAAATCCCGAGTTTGACGAGCTCACGCAGCCCTATGTTTTCCACGTGGACGAGGGCTTGGATGATGCCTTCGTTGGCGTTGTGCACGCCACGGATGCGGATGAGGGCATCAATGCTGAGATAACATACTCCATACCCACAGACATTCCATTCAGCATCAACAACAAGTCGGGCGAGATACGCACCTCCGAGAAGCTGGACTTCGAGCGACTGAGTGAATACAAGTTTGTGGTCACAGCCAAAGATGGCGCGCCCGATGCCCGCCTTGGAACAGCGAGTGTCACAGTCGTTGTTCATGATCTGCCAGACGAAGTGCCGAAGTTCAACGATGCCAGCATCAATGTGCGCATTCCGGAGAACATGGAGAACTTGCTGGTGGCCACCGTTAAAGCCCACGATCCTGATTCCATTCCGGAAATCACTTACGTGCTGCGAAAGGGTGACGCCGAGCTGTTTAAGGTCTCCCCCAAATCCGGAGAAGTCCGGACAACAAAGGGATTAGACTATGAGAAGCAACAACAACATCAGCTGGTTATTGGGACTATTGAAAATGATGGAGATGCACTCGGAGATACGGTGCAAATTGTGGTAGAGGTCGAGGATCGCAATGATGTGAGTCCCGTGTTCATATCAGTGCCTGGTCCGGTGACCGTGAACGATGACCAGCCCATTGGATCAGTCATAGCCACGATGCCTGCAATCGATGGCGATGGAACTCCGCCGGGCAACGTCATTCGCTACGAGCTGGTGGGGCGTGGCAAGGCGCTAAAGTACTTCCAGGTCGATCCAGACACGGGTGCGGTTCGCATTCGAGATGAGCTGCGCAAGGAGGAGGACACTGAATACCAGGTGGACATTCGAGCCTACGATATGGGAGATCCACAGCTCAGCTCGGTAGCCATGCTGCCTGTCTATGTTCGTCATCTGCTAGTTGACTCCAACGAGGAGAGCCTAATGGAAGCCAAGATGGACAATGAGAAAGGCCTTGTCACAAGCTCGGAGACAGTTGGACTGGCCTTTGGCGACGACAGCTACGTAATTAGTGTGCCAGAGTCAACGCCCGTGAACAGCACGCTGAAACTTGTTCAAATCGTCAACTCGAAGAAGCCTTCCAAAGGAGCACCAAACTTCAAGTGCGAAATCGTACGAGGTAATGAGCTAGGCATCTTTGAGCTGAGCCTCGAGGATTATGGCTGTCTGATAATACTGACCAAGCCATTGGACTTTGAAACAAAAACAACGTATACACTCGAGCTACAGCTGGCCTCGCAGCGGTATTTCGTTAGCCCGCGGAAGGATCGGACGACCGTCAATATCATGGTCCAGGATGAGAATGACAATCCGCCGGAGTTTATTTTCAATCGTCTCCATGGCCAGAATGAAACATATTATGCTGTTGTCACACCCGAAATGGACATTGACACGACCATCTTGCAAGTTCGCGCCATCGATCGGGACTCGGGTAAATTCGGATCACTGAGATACAAGCTCTACGACGAAGAGGACTTTAGCATCGAGAACGATCAGTTGGTAAGTTAGTTAAGTTAATTCCCTTACATGTGAAGATCGTAACACTAGTATTGTTGCAGCCATCCACGTACTTCAGACTTACTGAGGACTCGGGCATTCTGCGTACCGCCAAACCTTTCAGTGATGCCAAGTTCCCCATGATATTCTATGTGGAGGCTAGTGATAACGATGCCCAAGAGCAAGGCTCGCATCACACTAGAGCTCGCGTCGTCATCAATCAGTTAACAGATGCAAACCGCCTGGCCTTGGCCTTCTCTGATGCTGCTCCGAATAAGATTCGGAATCACTATACAGGCTTGGAGGAGCTGTTCGAGGAGCAAACCAAAGGATTAGTCAGTGGCATTGAACGCATCAGCAATCGCAAGTACACGACGAGCAACGGCACGGTAATGGAGAATCCAGAGGCAACCGATGTCTGGTTTTATCTCATCGACCCAAAGTCGGAGAGGCTACTTAGCCGCAACGATAGCATCATACACGAGACACTGCTGGAACCAGCTGCGGCCACAGAGCTTAATCTGGCAGCTTCAAGCTTGGCACACGCCAATGCCGATGGAATTCATGCTCCGATTCAGATCAGAGAGCAGGTACACAAGGTAAGGGAATGATAAGAGAAAAGGAGAACCGTTAATTATAAATCTTCCTTATTAAAGATCAAAGCAGCAATCGCCATCGATGATGAGGTGTTCTCCTTCACGCTGATATCCATTTCGATTATCATACTGATTCTGGGCACAATTGGCATTATATACATATGCATATCGTGGTCAAAGTAAGTCATTCATGTCGATATAAATGTAAGTTTTTCCCTAAATACCTGTTATCGTATATCCAGGTATAAGAACTTCAAGCAGCGCATTCGCCATTACTCGGCCCCGAGTCCAACACGTTATGATCCGGTTATCGTCAACTCGCAGGCGACGAACTCGAGCGATGCAGTGGCCAACCTGAAGGAGTACGAAACCCAAATGCTGGCCATGGCTGTGCCACCGGATGGCGACGAGGACTTGCAGCTTGATCTCAGTGCTAAGAATCATGCCTTCTCCCTGGACAATGTCAGCTATATAACGCACAAGCCAAACAGCGCCGGGGACATGCAATCGAGCAACACGCACTTGGACTCGTCCACGGGCACCATTTCAACCATCCGCCATAACAACCTCAACAACATGAACAACAATAACAACAACAACTTAACATTGAACAATCGACAGAACACATTTAATCGCACTCTGGAAATGAACTCCCGCAACAATGCGAATCCGTTGGCCCTCGCCGGGAACAGCAACCCAGCCACGTTGACATTGGGTCGCATTAAACACCATAATAGCAATCAATATCAGAACGATGGCTATAAGTTCGACGGCTCGAGTAGGAATAATTTGGCCAATGCCAATGCTCAAAACAATGGTTTCAGCACGCTGGGTAGGCGTGGCAACACTTTTGGCGGTATGGCCTCGCTGAACGGCGGCGAGTTCATGACCAACACTCTGGGTCGGAATAACCAGCAAAATAATCGCATCTATGCTGGCGAATTGCCCATCGCCAATCCGTTATTTCAAAGGTGTGTTTATCAGCCTCTTACATAAATGTTCTTCTATTTATTATTGTTATTCATTCCTTTTAGATCTAACGCAGATGTGAGTCAAAATCATCTGAGTTTTACCAATGAGAATGTTAGTTTTGGCAAGCGGGATTACGGCCAAATGAGCTTCTCATATCTGAACGACTTGGATGGGTCCGAGGTGGAGACAACAACGGAGCTATGAATAGTAAACTAACTGCAACTTAGTATGAAATTGGGTGTATTTATTAATGTATATAAGTATGAACAAGAATGTCATTAACTATCGATGGCATATAGATAGTTGTAAATTCGAGCAATGTTTTAGACAATTAAACTGAATGAGCTGTTGCCATTATATTAAAAATGTTAGCCCAACAAAATGTAAATATTATTTAAAATATTTAACATGAAACTGATAAGATTTAACTATTTTTTGTACATAAGCAGTCAGCAACTGCAGTCATTAGTGTTTTGTATAAACATAATATTAAGAAAGGGTCTATAAAAATATTTTCTAGAATCAAAATGCATTATGAAATACACTTTTTGTGTATTTTCTTGTTAGTTTTTATAAAAAAAAAAGGAGTTCTAATAATAATAATTATAATTCATATAGATTTGTATTTATGCATTTAGTAAAAAAGAATCAATTTGTAATAAAATTATTTTATTTTCTTTAAAACTAATTTTTCTTCTCGGGAGTTTAATATAATTAACATAATGGCTCTTGTTGAAATCTGGGTGGGCTTTGACTTACAGCCTTAAATAAATTTATGTAGCTAAACCTCATTTAGACTAGGTATCAATTGTCTTGTTTATAAATAGCGGATTATAAATTCAAAATGTAATGGTAATAAAACAACAACCGCAAAATTGCGATTACAAACCAATCTACTAAGCAAAGTTATTACGAATATAACTTTACTGTTTTTTGTGCGACTGGGACATATTTGTTTGGCTTCAACACAAGCTCTATTTATACTCGTATAAGAACAAAAAGGAAGTAGTAGCTTTGTGCAATGTCAAATATAATTTATCTTAGTTATTTTTAAATCCTTGTTTACAGATTAGTGGTATTTTTTAAAGTGTGTGATAACCAAACAAGCATTTCTATTTAGTATTTACAATATACATAAATGTCAAAATTAGGTCTGCTTATCACCGCCTACTTCGTATTTGAAAATTCGTTTTTTTAAGGATTGTAAGATGCCCTCATTCTATATTTGGGATTTATAATGAACACATGTATTAAAATTAGCTAAGTATTAAAGAATACATTTTTTCTCTTAGCACTGCTTGGTCACACAGTTAAACCATTTTTTCGCAATCGATAAGTTAACTATTTTCGCATCAGTTGACCGGCGATATGGCAAAGTTGGATGAGCGAATTGGATTTATTGGAGGCGGAAATATGGCCTTTGCCATTGGTTCTGGTCTGATTGCTGGTGGAATTGTGAAGGCTAGTCAAGTTATGGTGTCGGGACCCCATCTCGAAAATCTGTCACGCTGGCGTGATCTAGGCGCAGTGACAACTGATGAGAACTACGATGTCTTGGAGCACACAGATATTGTCTTCATTTGTGTCAAACCCCACATGCTTGCTCCTTGTGCAGCACAGCTCAAATACAAATACGTTCCATCGGCAAAGGATGCTACCAAATTGTTAGTCTCGGTTCTAGCGGGCACAACATTAAGCACTCTTGAGGAGAAATTCGCATTCATTGAATGTCCGGCACTGAAGCTTATACGCACCATGCCCAACACCTCTATGCAAGTGGGAGAGGGGTGCACTGTATACACTGGCAACCCCCACTGCTCCCACCAAGATCTCGAAAAAGTCCATTTGATGCTTAATTCCTTGGGCCTCGCACAGCAAGTACCAGAGCCTATGATCGATGCCGTCACAGGGGTCACAGGCTGCGGGCCAGCATTTGTTTACACCATTATTGAGGCTCTGGCCGATGGTGGGGTAAAGCAAGGAGTACCGCGCCAAATGGCATTGCAATTTGCCGCCCAGACATTGCTGGGCGCTGCCAAGACGGTGCTGCTCACTGGAAAGCATCCAGCTGTTCTGCGCGACGAGGTCTGCTCACCTGGTGGTTCAACTATTGTGGGTGTACACGAACTAGAAAAGGGCAATCTCAGGTAAGGAAAACACAAATAAAATATTGAGAAAAACAATATAAAATGACTTATTTTTCAGAGCTACACTTATTAATGCTGTGGAAAAATCGTCATTGCGTTCAGCAGAGTTGGGAAAAAAGTAGAGTGACCACCATTATGCATATTCCTCCCCCTAAAGTTCTCTAGGCATGTGTAGGACAAAGATTTACATTTAAATATACTACAGTCAGTGATATAATCAACATATGAACATATATTTATTCACGATCTTTTTTGCTTACATACTCAACACACTTTGAGGGATCGGTTGGGAAGTACTCCTGGCATTTCGTCATAAGTCGCTTGAGACCTTGAATATATTTGCGTTGCGTTTCGTCGTTCATAACGTGGGCGACGTTCTTAGAGAAAATTTTCTCACGTCCCGTACGGGCGTGAATGCCCACCATGGTAACACCAATGGGCCATGGGGCATTGCCAATAGCCATCTCCAAGTAGGCATCACTTGCCGATATGTAATTGCGGTTGAGCAAATGTTTACAAATGTCACGCAAGCTGTCGAGGATGTCCTCAGGCAGTGTGTGATGCTTCAGCTTGCGAAACAGCGGCTTTACGTACTCTTTAGTCTGCGTGTAAATGACGCGCGTCATTTTCACCTTTGTTGACATTTTCTCGTGCTTTGTGTAGTTTGCAATCTGGGTATTCCACAGCTTTAAAAGAAATGTTAAGAGTGTTATGATGACATCCATGTCATAGTCTTTGTTTTTTCCCATTTTTAGGGCCATCGTCTGTATACTCTCCCAGGTTACGGATTCATCCAACTCAGCGAAGTCTGATTTCTTGTCCTCCTTGGTAGTGGGTGTGTTGGCAAACATTTCCTGTAAATATGCAGCATCCACCTGTTCCATAGCTTCTTGAAAATCGTTGCGGAAACCACGGTTAGCCTCAGGTTGTGAGATCTCGCAAATTCTCAACCTATCGAATGCCTCAGGCTCAGTCTCGCCGAACAATAATACGGGCTCTCCCCGCTCACGTAGTCGGCGTATAACTTCTGTGCGAGGTAAAATATTCTGTCCATCAGCTACAAAACTGTATGCACCCTCGGTCCTGGGCTCAGCAATTTGTTCCTGTTTCTTGTATCCCACTTTTTGTAATACCTCCTCGGTGTCTTTAGCACTGAGATCGCCACGACGAAAGAACTTCTTTTTATCGTCCACTAACTGCTTTTCTTCTAATAACTTGCGTTTCCGAGCTATTTCTGCTTTTAATATGTCCATTTTGTATTTATTTACATCAAACGATTGCTGTAAATATTGTTCAACAACAGGCAACACCCAGTGTGACCGACATAAATGAGAAATTTAGTATGCAAGTATTAAAGTGACCATAGATTGTAACCCAGCTTTTTAAATATACTAAAAATAGTAAGTAGTGCATCCCTGGTTACCATATGTTATCAAAATTTTGACAAAGTTGAAAAAGACATTTGATTAGAGAATACGACGATTTCCGCGATTATCCTGCTATTAAAAAAAAAAAACAAACCATATAAAAATGCCTAAGAAAATGGGAATGAATTCAAAAGCAGTAGAGGCGCGTGAACGCAAGGATGCTACCAAGAAGGCAGCCAACGAACGGAAGGCCAAGGAAGCAGAAGACCGTCTTTGGCAAGACGATGACAAGAATCTGGCCAAAAAGCAACAACGACGTGAAGAAGAAGAGAGGAAGCGGGCTGAAGCTGCCCGTCGTAAAGCGGAATCAAAAGCCCTCTTAGACCAGGAGCTTAGCTCAATCAACACCCAGCGCAAACAACCATTGGCAAAAATAAATCGTCAACAAATTATAAGCGAGATAGAGAAAAAACAACGCGTAATGGATGCAATCAATGAAGCTAACAAACCTGCAGCCACTCGTGTGGTAGTTCAACACAACATCATTGAGGAGAATCTAAACCGATCTTTGGCTGATACCGACATAGCCACAAATGTTGACGAGGCATTAGCAGTGCTAAGGTATGTTTTAATAGTAAATAAGATTTACATATCTGTTGAAATAATTTCAACAATTATCTTTTATTTTAGTGTCAAGGACGATGAAGACAAGCATCCAGAAAAGCGAATGCGTGCAGCTTATAAGACATTCGAAGCTCATAATATGCCTCGCATTAAGGCTGAGAATCCTTCATTGCGTATGTCTCAATGGAAGCAAATTTTGATGAAGGAGTGGAACAAGTCACCGGACAATCCCTTTAATCAAGCGTCTTAAAATCGCGCAACCCGTTTAAATTATGAATTTATCATACTACTTTGTTCAATTGTCGACTTGCCAAGCAAAAAGATCCCATCAATTGAATTAATCAAAAGAAACCTGTAAAATTATTATTTAGTTTATGATTATAATTTTAGAATTTTAAATTAAAAATTAAATTATTAGAATGGAAAATAAATGATGAAGATTTATTATTATTATTTAGACACTCCTTTCATCATATTTTTCCAACATAACATATAAACAACTTTTCCTTTGAAGAAATCATAATTATGGCGGCTTTTATTGCTGAATTACCTACCTACAGGTCTGTTGTGCAACAAAACTACCAAAGTAAAAAAAGATTTGATGATGTTTACATTACCTTCATTTAGGTGTAGACATAATTGACGATTGCTTTTCTTTCCCCATTAAATTGTTAATGTTTTGTTACCTCTTTTTTACACTGATCTAGTTCCGGTTATGTAGCTTTGAGTGGCTTTGAATAAGATATAATTGTATTATTAAATTTCCGCTTTCACTTAGAGGCATACATAATTAAAGGATATGCATACTTTTTGAACTGTATTGTAATAGAGTTTATCAAAAATACTCGAAGCATTTAACATATAAGCTTTCTCATCATTTTCCTATTTTAATTTTTATCAAGATTTCAATTTCAAAAGTGTAATTTACCTATATTTGCTAAAATATGACCCCTTTGCTATTACCTGCTGCTGCCCACATCTGAAGTCCATCGTTATGTTAACATAACAGTAACAGTAACAGTAACAGTCTTAACAGCTTTCTGTTAGCTGAGCTGCTGGCGCACAGCTCATTGAGCCATTCATTTGGCTGTGCTTTCTTTTTTAATAAAATTTCTTTAGACGCATCGGTGCTTCATTCTTCATTCAGTGCGAGACCGTTAACAGTGGCAGACGCGTCGTTCAACCATAGAGACAGTAGTATATATGTACGTGCAAGAGAAATGAAAACTTGAAACCAATACGGTATTGAAATTTGTTCGGCGTACGAGTGTGTCGGGTTCAACGAAAAAAATAAATAAAGAAACTGTCAGGCGGTCGAGACGAAAGAAAGAAAGACGTGGTAGGAAAAATAAATTGAATCTTGTATGCCATCGCCATCGCCATCGCCATCGGAAATCGCAAACGGTAATTGTGCCCTCTCGCTCTGCAGTGCATTTAAGCGTTCGGTCAGCAAAGCCGCACCGCGAGAGGATTAAATTCGAATTATGAAAGCTCAAGCAGCCAAAGGATTGCCAGCTATTTATGAAATCTGAAAACGAAACTAAAAACGTTCAAGTGAAATTGCCCATTTCCAATAATATTGGTCACGTATGAGAAATAGTTTTATCTAATTAGTATTCCGTACATCACTCCCAAAACGCATTTTCTGAAAGACTGCCAAAATTCAACGCAAATTACTCAAATCTCACTTCATACTTCATACTACTGTGGCTGTCCATTCTAAAAGTTGCTGTCATTAGTCTTTCGTTACATTCTGTGCCCATTAAATTGTCCGTTCTTGTTTTTGTTGTCTATAGTTAAGTGGAACTCTTTAATCTAGAACTCTTATATCTTAATTTACCTCTTTTTGTTTACAATTTTTGCTTGACCCTAATACATTTACTTCATTATTTACTTTTTTCCCTCAACTATGCTTGTCGCAATGGCCTAATGGCCATATAAATACTATATAAAACTATGTGTAACGATTTCTAAAATTACATGTATATATAATGCGTATGCAGGTTAGATATATACATATAAACATATATGTATTTGTATTCGATTTAACGTTTCCTTAAATTATGTGAGTAAAATCACTAATCATTGCGTGATTTACATTATACAACACACTCTGATGTGGATGCATAATTTTACACGCGAAAGATATTACCAAGATTGTGCAGACAGTGTGCAGTGTGCTTAGTATTCTAAAGGCAAACAAAATGGGTTATTAGATCAGAGGGTGCAATTGAAGCAAGACATAGAACTACACAGAGACCGGCGCATCAATGCATTTATATTAATTCCGCTGCTCTTTGCTGGCCAACTAGGTTTTTCACTTTTGTGCCATAAAGTTAAGCGACCATAAACAAGATACGTAAGTATTTTGCAATCTTCAGCTGTTTCCTCACGATAATCTGGGGAAATAGAAAGGGTGTAGTATGGCATAGTCTATATTTATATATATAAATATATGGCAATTACAGGAAGGGAGAGACAGAGAGAGACAGTCTGAGCCTATCTGGACTAGGCCATTCATATTTCGTTTTACATACATAGTATACGTCAAGCATTTGCCCAGTGTTTTAGCACTTAGACTCTTTCCTTCGATAGCTCAGCATTTGATGTGACAGCTTTGATTGACCACTTACTTACTCCCAATGTATAATTTCTTTGTGACTAACCATTTGTGAACATCAACACGAACTTGAATGCTTTTACGCAAGCTAACGACAATTTCACCATTTCTTTTGAATTTATGCTTGTTTTTTTTTTAGTTTGCATCACTCTATAAATAAAATCGTAGCTTTGAATACTTTATGGTCTGCAATCTTTTGCAATCTTGTACAATTTAAATGCTTAAACTCACTTGATTTGATTATGCTCTTGCTGCTTGCTGGATAGTAAGATGTTAAGATCTTAAGCTCTTATTCGTAGCAGTTACCCAAGCCAGTAAATTTTAAAAATTCCAGGCAACGAACTGAAACCTGCTGTTAAACTACTACAACGACAGACCACAAATATCATATACACATGTTTATATACCACTCACCTATGTATACATACATCAATTTGTAAAAGTAATGTACATACATTTGTTTCGGCGAGTGTATGCCTTTATGTAAATTCGAGTGACCGAAGCCGATTACGCACCTTAAAAAGTGAAAATTTTGGCATTGTATTATATTTTGCTTTCTGTTTCCATGCGATCTGATCATTTCGCAGAGACGCAAAATGACGAATGCTTCACAGACGATACGGGCTTTGGTTAATGTAATGAGATTCAAGCAGTTGAGTCATCATCGAAAACTATTTGTTTCTTCTTTCACTCTTTGGCTAAAGAGTTGTTAATCAAATTAATTATAATTGTAACAGTATCAATATTCACACTATGAAGTGTATTGTCAATAGCCGGTTTGCCATTCGATCAACTGGAATTCAAATGTTTACCAGCCAAACAATGCACAAACACTGAGAGAGTCGGCCAGCCAGGCCCAGCTGACTGTCCACATTCCATTCTCGAATGTGAAGAAGAAGTCACTGTGGAGGCAGACGACGCGTCGGTACTTGGTCTTTAACGAGGTCAACTTTTTAATGGTTAGACGCTGGCTACATGGGGTTTGTTTTGGTTGGGATTTAGCCAAGTAGCGTAAATTAATATATAAAAAAAAAAAAAATGAAAATAAAATATATGTGCTGCCGATAAGAGACCGTTGTACAGAAGAACAAAATAAGTTTCACTGATTTTCATTACATTTTTACGGGCCTTTCCGCTCCGTCTGTGGCTATGTCTTATGGCTTTTGCCACTTAGTTTTGGCTTCTCTATATAAAAATTTGTTGGCTTTTTTTTACTTTTTGTTAAATTTGTGGTTAAAGTTGAGCATAAAGCCGTCTGCGTGTGTGTGCGGCGTCAGAAGTTGAGCGAGAAATTTTTGACTGTCAAAAGTGAAAGTTGCAGCTGCAGCCAATGCCGTTCGTTGAAAGAAATGTAGAAAAGCGGTAGCCGCGGCCCCGCCTGATGAATCAACTTGCCAGCGCCAGTTTAAAGTTGAGGCTTGCGAAGCGCCTTCATTTGCTTGTAAGCAGTGTTTTCTTTGTTGCTTAACAATCATTTAAGACTCGACATTTTCGTTATTATGTTTTGTGTTTCAAATTTCGAAGCGGCAATATTATATTCACGCTCTTATTATCCTCATTACACGATGTACTTTATAATAAATTAGGCTTCGTTGTGTCTTCCACATTCGGCTGGGTGCGTGGGAATGACAGAAAGCGAAACAAATCTAAATGCATTTCTAAATGCAATTGCATTGCACTAAATAATATTAGAAATTTACATATTCTCGCCAATATAGCTACGACAAAAAGTGGGTCAATTAATTAGTGAGAGGTCAGCGAACTTTTGACCATATGCCTCCATGAGCAGTCGTAGAGAGCGGGCAATGCCAAGGCAAGCCATAATTCATTTCAATATTTAAATTTAATTAAATTAGCACTTTCTACACGTTTTCCCCTGCAACGGCTATGGCTGGCTAGCCGTAAAATTCGATTTGGTCGATGGTTCATATTGAATAATAATTTTAAACAATTAGCACAGTGACCCAAATGCATATATTATTTAAGAAAACAAAAATCGAATGGCTAAAGCGGTGACAGCTGAAGCCAAATCGGAAGGAATGTACATTTCATTTCTTAGTGACAATAGCATAATTACTTCAGTACATCAAACAGCTAAATTCGAGTTCGTGTCTTAAGTCTTTCGTTTGCCACCCTAAAGCGAACTGTTGGCCGGCAAGCGAGGAATGCTTTATTGACAGGTTTTTCGTGTTTTATAACAAAATGCATTGAATGCATTGGCTTCAATTCGTGCCCCACATATCCTGTAATCTAAAAATTAGCAAAAGGGTATGCAGGAACCTCATTGCAGATAAGCAGAGATACCTCACAAATCAATTTAAATGGGAATATAACCAGTTCAGCAGAACAGCATTAATTTTGTATAAATCTTTTTATAGGGTATTACTTAGTTGACTACTGTCATTGGTATCAAAATTTCCTGTTATTATTTAGCATGCTGATAGAATCAACTGTCAGGCCGTTGTCGTCGACGTAGTTATCGATGGTGCGTAAACAAGTTTCCTAAAATATGACCCATTTACCCAGTTAACAAGTGTTCTGATCAGCGATATTGAGCCATTCGCATAGCGATGCAAATACCTACTGGCTAAGCATCTCAACATTGATCGTAAAACTAGCTGCGTAAAACGCAATTACTCGAAGACATGCTCTTTGAGAATAATTGACTATTCGTTTGACAATTCAAATGAAAGTTGATTGGTATCTCCACGCACCACTTGCACTCGCTGAATGCAGCAATAAAACTCGTCGCTGCTTAATGGACAAGCAGAGCGGTTGTGGTAATGCGTTGGCATTGCCAATTGTTTTGCCACAATTGTTTCATAGCATTTGAGAGCAAATCTCGTGTAATTGCGAGCAACAACTGAAGCCTTCAGATCGAATGAGGAATTGAACTTTCGTCAATTTGTAAACTATAATAATAAGAAATCAGACAAAAACACATTTTCCATCAAATTCGCAATTTATCAATCAAAATATTACAAAATAGATTCTATCGCAAAATATGAATGTCTCTACGCTTATAGCTCGTCATTTAGTCAACACAAAGAGAAACACATTTATCTATGCACATCATTTAAATAATAATGTGAGAAGAAAGCGGGTTTCGGAGAAAGAAAATGAAAATGAGAATATGATTCAAGCTGATTAAGTTGTTAATCAAAGCATGTTGGCCTCGAACTCTTACTTAAATTCATGAGAATAACAGAGAGTGATATTGGAAAAGGCTTTCCGATCACCGAATTGCAGAGCAGAGATAATTACTTACCTGACAGTAAGCAGTATAACAGAGATCTGCGCTACTTGAGCATACCCTTTCCTGCCGCTGATATGGGTGCAGAGTATAATAACGTGTATAAACTAGCTAAACAGCGTCTATTTGAGAAATTTTCACTTTTTCTTTTATTTGCCGATTGTTTTTGTTTTCATAAAAAGCAGGCATGACAGTCGCTCCGCAAGATTGGAAGTGCCATTACCAAATTTGGTGAGCTCCAGTTGAATGGATGTCTGTAACATTCACATAAGGGGTGGCATCATCAGCAACTGTTTAGTGAAGCGAGAGTTTTGTTTATTCTACTTGCGAACTGGTTATTATTGCTGCTAAAAATATAATAGGAAAAGTATGCGAATGAGTTATTTAACGAATGGCTCTTCTTATTATTGCATTTCATTTCATTAGTGCTACCATTGCCCATTGCAGCTACCATCAGCAGCCACAATATGAGAGCGAGATGTTTCATCGCAGGGCTGCTCATGCTGCTGTGCAACGTAAGTCGTGGCTCGGCTGATGGATCAGAGCATATAGCTTCCGCCCTGCTGCCCGTGGAAGCACGCAATGCTGATGCATCTGCCGAGGAAGATGTTATCTCAAGCAGCTATGTTCTGCCGAATCAGATCTTTAATGACGGCAAACCCTACTACGCACGCCAAGATCCGATTTCGGGCCAATTGGACTTCAGCGCAAAGAAACCAGCTGGAATTGAGCCAGAGGTCAATGAAGTGCTCAACTCGAAAGAGAAAATTGTGCTTAACGGCATCTCAACGCCGAACATTCACGACTTCCTCAATCTGCCCGTGAAGTACTCGTCATCAAAGTTTGTCTACCCGCTCGTCTCTAGCTCGTACGCCAACTTAAAGTACCAAGGCAGCAATAAGAACTACATTACGAACAAAAAGCCGACCATGGTTGCAGCGCCAGTCACATCCGTGCCGCCCAAGTACCACAGCGAAAACTATTATACAGTCTCGACAACCAAGCTGACGGCAGTTACACCGACGGCTACTACTCCAACAGTGGCAACCTCGTCTAGTCGCCCCACAAAGGTCAGTGTATCCTCCACGCTGGCTACGACTACTCGCCCTCCTACAAGAACAACAACAACAACGACGACAACGACGACAACAAGACGAACGACCACAATGCGTCGTCCTATTCCCGTATCCGTATCGACAACGAGTCAGCCTCTACGCTTCAGCACCACTCGAAAAAAGTTTATACCGTCCAAGAAGCAAAATATCTACAGTACAACGAGCAGTGCACCAAGCAGTGCACCCAGCATACCAAGCACCACAGCCAAGATAACAGAGCAACAACTGCCAAAGCAGCAAACCAAACCCACAAAAAGTAGCGCCGAGGTGTCCTTCACAACTCACCATCAAACGCCCCAGGCAGACATCTTTCCCACGGAGCCAACGACTGTCACCAAAATGTATTCAACCCCAAGCATCAGTGGTGCAGGCTCCACTACGCCACGCCCTTTAACTCAAATTACCGACAGCACCAAAATACCAAATCTTGATCCGGCTGACGTCTACCACACTCTGGACCAGAAAAACACGAAACTCGAACAGGAGCAATCGGGTCAGCAATCACCCAAGCCGCCAATGACTCTAAGCGAAATCTTCAATAATCTAGCTGAGGAGGAGGTAGCTGTGGCCAATAATTACCAGCAGAATCAAGGCTTTGACTCGCAGGGGAATCTCATTGAGCCAATTGCACCCTCCCAACCCTCTCCATTTGCCATGCACCCACAGCAGCAGGCACGTCCAACAACGCTACAGAATCAGAATGTTAAGCAGGAAGTGCACTCTGGTCCTCAATATGCCAACGAACAGAAGCTTAACTCAGGTAATCCGGAAAGCTATGCCAATCAGTATGTGTCGTACCAGGTGCAGCAGCCAAACGTTATGCAGTACCGCCCAATGCCGGGTCAGATCAACAACGTCGTAATCTCGCCGGGGCAGCAATCTGCATCCTTTGTGCTAGGGAGCCAGCAACAAGTGAGCCATCCCGGTAACTTTGGGAATGTGCAAAACGAGGCACTCTTCTCGAAGGAAACGGGCAGTGTGCAATATGGTCAGGTCATCAATGAGGAGATATCGAATGTTAACCGACCTCAGCCGCCCCATCAACAACACCAATTCCCATCGCCACAGCAGCCAACTCCTCCATATCAGCAAAGACCAAACTATCATCCAAACACACAATATGCGCCAGGTGCTCCTGGGACTTCTCTTGCTGGAGCCGCAGGTGCACCAGGAAGTTATCAGGAGTCGCCGCCAGAGGCTCCCTCTCCATATCAGCAGCTGCCACTGATTGGCTCAAACTTATCATCAGCAAAGAAACAGGCAGCTAAAGTACCTGAGCCAACGCTCTCCACGGTTTTAGCTAACTCCAATAGCCAGCAACAGCAGCAGCAGCAGCAGCAGCAGCCAACGATGCCAACGGCCGCATCCAATGGCCAAGACACGAAGGATCTTTTGGTGTCCACCAATATTCGCTTCCCATCCAATCACGACGATTCACTTGAGATGCCCGCCTCTGTCGTAGCTCCCGGTCCACCCAGCTCCCCGCACATCAATGGCCATGCACAGCCGGTCAGTCTGCAGCAGCTGCAGCATGCCAATCCAGTGGTATTTCCAAAGATTAGCGACGAGAAAGCGCCTGACTCTAATGTTCAGATCCAACAGCACGAAGTGGTCAGCATCAAGCAGCACGAACAGCAATTGGTAAATGGAAATTATAATTACATACACTTATATACTTAGATGCATTTGATTTCTTTTATAGAAGTTCCCAACACAGATGCCGAGCAAGGCTGAGCAGCCATCACAAGACATGGTGCCACCACCTCGCTACGAAGCATTGCATAATTCTCAGGGCCATTTGGCTGCCGGAAATCGACCCAATGATCCACCTTCGTCACCCTTCTACAAGGAATTCGATCGCAAGCCTCAGCATCCTGCGGGCCCACGTCCCAATGGAAACCTGCCCAACATTCTGCCCCAGTTCCGACCCAACGCTAAAATCTCCAGTGGCCATCCTTCACATTTGAAGCATGAGCCTGGAAATCTTCGACTACCCGGACAAGGAATGAAGATGCCTTACAACCCGTCGACTCAGCCACAGTTTTCCAATAGGCGTCAGCCGATGCATCAGCCACAAATGCCAAATCGTTATCCCATGAACCGCATTGCGGAATATGAGCAGCACGTCGGTAATCCGCATGCTCCGGGAGCTGTCAACAGACGAGTCTATCGACTTCCGCCCAATGGGGGTCAGAGAGTACCCCAGTTGCGGGATCGAATGTATGCCCGGCGACCCACTGGTCCGTTGAGAGCGATCGACAATTATTACCCAGTTGAGCGGCACGCCCCAATCACCCCACAGCCTTTGAGGATGAATCCTGGTGATCTGGATTATGAAGAAGAAGACCTTGTTATTAATGACCCTCCTCAGGCGCCCAACAAGGATATCCCGAGCGCAAATGAATCCAAACTAGAGGCAGTTGTTACGTTGCAAATGCTGCAGTCGCAGAAGAAGCCCTTGAATGGTGAAGATACCGGAGCCGGCGAGATTCAAGTGACAGCCGACAATAATCCCCAAGAAGCACTGGCGAATGCAGCAATCGAGCAGAAGTCGAAATACGAAAGTGAAGCAAGTGTTAACGAAAAAAGAGACACGCTGTTGCATCAAGAGTCAGCATCTGGTGCTGCCGTGGAATACCAGAATACACCTTTCTCGGTAGTTCGCGAACAGCCACAGGAGCCCATTCTGAAGAACAAGAAGCCTCAGTCTCTTCAGCAGCAAGCGAAACTGCAACCACTCCACAAACAGAAGTTTCCCTATCCAATAGAAAAGCCAGACGCTGCATATACAGAGCTGCAACCACTTCGTCAGGGTGTCCCAGGCGTACTAGTTGCACCACGTATCATCACAAGCTCCTTCAATACGGGAACAGAAGCTCCCATCGCGATAGCATATACCCCGACAGAGCCCAACACTTTCATACGCAACGGGCCGATGAAGCTGGATCAGAAGCTGTTCAGCGGAAAATATGCTGTAAGCGAAATGGGCCCTGAAACCCAAACTGAGGAAGCTTTGGGAAACGACTTTGATTTACGTGGACACAACTTCGAGAAAAACTTCATGGCGCCTTTTTATCCGAGCGTGAGTTTGGGCGGCGCCAGCAGCGGAGTGAGTGAAGTGGCCAATCCAGCACTTAGCAACTGGAAGATTGTGCAATCAGCCTCAAGCGAAAAGATTTATGAGAAGAATAATATCAATCGCGCCGATGTTGAGCCCACTGCAGATAAAAAGGAAGCTGGAAATTCCAGTGATGTTACGACTGAGAAATATTCGGAACTGGACAGTTTCCAGCCCGAATTGCAAGGTGGTTTCAAGCCTATTTTCCCTGCTGACTACATAAAAGCTGAAGCCGAAGGAAAGGACGTAAATGTGGAACTAAGCGAAAGCAATAATAATAAGCCTTTGGCACTGGCACTGGTCAGATCGTCGACCACAAAACCTCAGATTGTAAGTGCAGTGACGTCCATCTCGTCTGTGTCTTCAGGTAGCAGCACATCTCCTGCAACATCATCATCGACAACAACAACAACAACAACAACAACAAAGATGCCAACAGCTAAAGTTGACGGAGATGCTGCGCCATTAGCGACATCAACAAAGACACCCACGATCAAGAGTGAACCCACGAAACATAAGAAGTCAACGTTTGAAACAAGTCTCGCTGCTCTGCTTTTCGGTGATGATGAAGAGTTAGACGATGGAGCGCGCAAATCCCACAAGAAAGAAAACACACCAGCTAGGCCTTTAAACGTAGCCCGCATGGGTCCGCGGAGTCTAGTATTTAGTTAAGTGTTTTAACGCATAATTAACTTCGCTTAGAAAAATTATAGTTTGTATTATTTATTAAAAATGTATAAAGCTTGTGAGCGAATCTTGTAAAATTGCGTAATTACAGCTGATTATTAGTCGTAAGCTCACATCATGCTAGACGCTAGCCACCAATGAAGTTACACATAAGACTTTTGCGAGTCTGATTTGAAATATTCCTGATTTCTTATTGGACTCCCGAATCGTCGCTATCGAATTACAAGCATGTATTCCAATCTACGTACAAACCTCTTTATACTTACATAAACCGATGCGCATAAATATTTATTTTATTTATTTTTAATAAAAATAAACATATACATTAACAAAACAATAAAAGAAAAACTCTTGATATTGTTAAATATTACCGTAATCATGGGTATTAATGGTTCTTTCAGATTGTCATTGGCTTAAAAAAAATAAATTAAAAAATAAATAACAATTTTAAAATTTATTTTTTATATATTAATTCCACACTTTATTAATTAAACTTAAAAAATCTATAATTCAACTGTCAGTAGTCTTTATTAATTAAAGCAGTGACATTCTTTGTTAATACATTTATTAATATTTTTATTATTTATAAAAAAAATATAAATAATTAAATGGATTATTTTTGCATTCTTTTCATTAAAAACTTTGGCGCTTAGTTAAAAAATAATATTTATATTTTATATATTGTTATCGAAAGTACGCAGATTGTACTTGCTCATCTCAAAGCGTTGAAAATAATCGATAATAGTTGTATATATATATGCGCTGGGTATCGATACTATCCGACTCCCGAAAAGAGTGCAGTTATTACGGGTTAAAACTTTAAATTGTATACAAGTATATGTTACGGTAGCCAAAAACTAAAAGCTGAAAATGACAAATCGAACGAAAAACCATGTACATAATGGTAACAAAACCCCCAACGCACCTCATTTACCATAAAGTATCGATACCATTGCTCACTTGCATAAGGTTACGCACTAGAGAAGTACGTAAAAGAGCATAGCGAGATAAAAAAGTGACGTTGCACACTTTATTAGCCAAACTCTAATAAAATCTATTCTGTGATAGTTCAACTCAGTACAGCTCTGTTCTATTACAACTTTATTAAATGTAAAAATGATCATAATATAAAATCGTTCATAATTAATGCATTTAATAAATGCGTGCACCTTGTACAACATTTTCATATATATGTAACATTTAAACTTGAACATTTTACTTGTTACAGACTTATATGCATACATACATACATATATCTACATCTTACACTCGATATATCCTTAGTAGTTTAAGTTGCTATTAACGTATGGTTGGTCGAAATTATCAAAATGTGTTAGGGCAGTCAAACAAAAGATTGAAAAAAATATTTCTTGTAATTAAACTAACTTAAATACGTTTCCTAACGTAATGTTATCCATATTTACAAAGTAAATAAAATACACCTCCGCTAAATATCGACATATTTCATTTCTGTATCAGCATCCCGAATTAGAACCAATTGCTCTAGTCGCTCGATTCGCAGAAGCATATCCTCCTTTTCCTTATGCATTACATCAACACGACGTCGTAGTTCTTCGTTCTGTCGCCGCAGCTCGTGCACCTGCCGACAGATTTCGGTAGATGTTGGCAACTGCATAACGTTGGGGCCTTTCATGGTATTGAACTCATTTCCAGAGCGCAGATTTGGGCGCATCGTAGCATTGGCTGTACTTTTGTTAGCAATGCCATTGTTTGTGGTTCCGACAGCAGATCCGGCTGCTGGAGAGGGGCGCAGTTGAATAGTTTGTACAGTTCCCACTTGCCCCCGCAGCGTGCTCATCGCTGCGGGATTCTGTGCTGCCGCTGGGGCTATGGCTTCATTCAACACTTGCTGCTGCTCATCAATAGCACCATTGTCAAGGGATCTGGACACAGATGGTAATTTTAGCTAAAAAAAGAGCTTTTGTTAAAACATATTTATTAGGCCTGGACCCAGAGCTATAACAAACCTGACGAGTTTGTAGCTGCCGCATGTTAACCAATTTGGTGCCATCAGCAAGTTGGCGCACAACTCCAGAGCTAGGAATTTGATATTTAAATAAGTCAAGCAAACAGCGAAGTATAAGTATTCCAAAACTTACCTTGCCAAGGTTGCAGGTATTTTCTGTAGAGATTTTGGTTGATCGTATAGTTTCTTGAAGTCATTCAACGATATAATTCTTATATTCTGTTCAAAGAGATAGTTAGTAAAGTTGTTCATATAAATACTTTTGGCAGTATCCCACCTTATTTTTCGTGACACCGCCTGCTGCACTTGCGGACGATGGCGACTCCTTCTGCTTAATAACATTCATACGTATTTTTTGTGGGGAAGAGTTGTGGGTACTTTGATTTGTACTGGGATGCTGCATACTGATTGCGCTGTTTCTTAAACTATTGTTTATGGATCCATTTGTACTTTGTTTGACATTCGAACCACGGTTTGTTTCATGCAACAACATGCGTCCGCCCTCAGAGAGCACTAGCTGCCGTCCATTGCGCAGTGCAGTATTTAACATCTTTTTTGAAGCTTCGTCGTCTACAAAAGCCAAAGGATGTTTTCAAATAAATGTGCAAATTATTGTAATCCACAATATATTACCTATTTGATTATCCTGCATCATATCTGCGATGCCATGCGTCTTGAGCATATTTAGAGCAGAGTTTCCCAGCATGTTTGTATCTATTTAAGAAAAAAATCAATAATTCAGTTATGACAAATAGTTAAATGCAACTTACGGCCGCGCAACGTCTCTAGAACATCCATCTTATCCTCAACCGACATGTCGGCGTCGTCAAGGTTTCGTATTGACTTCGAGTCATCCATGATAGAATTAACTGCATCGCTGGTTTCTTTCTAAAAAAAAAAAAATCAAATATAACAAGTTTATGCATTTTATAGAAGAGTTGTTGCAGTTAAATTATATATCGATTCAATGTATTTGTAAAAGATATTTAAACATAACGTACTTTAATATTACGCGTTTTCTTCTGTGGTTTGCAGTGGGAAACAATAAGATAATGTAAATTAAATCTCAAGTATTATTTTATTCCCAATCCTCATGAACAACATCAAGATTTAAATTTCGTTTGCAATTCACTTACCTCCGTTTCTTCATTAAATTTACGACTGGCTTGGGACTGGCGCGCGGCTTCAAGCTCCGCTAAAATATCGGCCTGCTCTGTTAATACGGCCAGGGCAATGGGGGTTTTACCAAACTTGGAGACGAGCGTTACGTCCGCTTGACTCTTTAAAAGCATGCGTACAATACTTTTGTGCTTCTTCTCCACAGCCCAGTGCAGAGGTGTCATGCGAAGCTTTGGAATAATACGTCAGTTCAAAGGAAAGGAAATACTGTGAATACCAAGCTCATACTCACCATATCACGGGCGTTTACAGCACAGCGTAGGGTTAGTAGCAAGTTCACAATTCGCTCGTGTCCAAAATAACAGGCTAGATGCAGGGGTGTTCGGTCGACTTTTGTCTTCGCTTCCATGTTAATTCCGCCTTGCAACAGAATTTCGCAGATTTCCAGTTGATTGTTCATCGCAGCAAAGTGAAGTGCTGACATACCAAGCTAAAAATTAGAAAATTGCAGCTACAGTTATGATTTTATGATTGGTATTGTTTACTTACCCAGTCGGATACAAACGGGGCGCCATGTGCAAGGGCAGTTTTTACACCGGGAACATCGCTATCTCGCGCACATTGCAAGAGTTGCTTCCCCAAGTCAATGACCGTTGATGGCCCATGCGCGTTTCCCTTCTTTAGCAGAAGCTCACCCTCGGTTCGCTAAAATTGCAAGCATCATACATAAATTTCACAGTTGTGAGACTTCCAAATATGTATTAATATTTACAATTTCATAATTCAATAAATTGGATAGCTGCTGGTTCAGGGATTGAGCCTCCATTGCCACACTGCCATCAGCGCGCAAAGTGGCCACAACTTTACTGCTCCCTGTGGCTCCAACTACGCTGTGCATTTTAGCAAGCAATAACTTTCAGTGACACTGGTGACGCTCAAATAACATTCCTATTTGTCAATATTTATGGTAAGGCACAACAAATGCTAATAATTTATTATGATCATCTGTATATGCGCGAGAGTGAGAGAATACGATCACCCATTTGTTGATCTTATATCGATATGAATATCGATGTTTACAGCGTCCTCTAATTTTAGCTCTTGGTTTCTTACTAAATATTGGCATCCACTGACTTAACATAGCGTCCGACATCATGCTAACTTACTGCTCGATTACTAATGCCCATTGACCTATCGATAAATGTGAAAATCAACTCTATTTGAATAATTTACAACTTCCACCGATGAATGTGTGGGTGTGTAATTAACGGAAATTGAAGTATTTGAATTTATAATACTAAATTAACATTTTGTCGATAAAATACAACTTGAAAAAATTATAGCCAATTAAAAGACTCTTAAATACTATAAATTATATAATTAACATAAAAATATAAATAAAACAAAAGGGCAACAGATTGTTATACTTTTAAATACATTTGTACATATAATTGTTTGAAGTATGTTATATATATATTGCATTTTCGTGTACATCCTTTTGCGGTTACTATAATATTTCTTCTTATGTATAAATAATAATATATAAAACAAAAACTAAGCATAAGAAATATCTGCCTCTGCTTCAGCAATCGTGATATTCGAATCACGGATCGGCTTTTGTTTTGGCGGCAGAGTCTGCACAGCTACATTGGAATTATTTGACTTTCGAAACCAGCTGCTGAAAGGAAGGCGATTGAGCAATTTTATTAATTTTGACAAAATCATTTTCCCAGTTTCACTGCTTGTACTGGGAACCTCATTGTACCGTTCAGCTCTTTTGGATCGTGGGCCAACACAATGACTAGTTGATTGAATTGGGAAATGGGATGCATCGCAGTCGAATAGGTCACAACATTCGTTGACCGGTGGCTCGTCTTTGTAGTCAATCCCTTTTAGCTCTGTCACACTCAGCGCCTGGCCACAAAATTGTCGCTCTAAGGCGAGCGAGTTAAGGAAGATATACTTACGAAGAATGGAGTCAAAGCTAAAGTCGTACCATTTGTTCCGCGATCTGCAATAAATGCGGATTGCATTTTTTACTGTGTGCAAACCGAACTTGGTGCCATCTCGTATGTTCAGAATGGAGCAGGTATCCAAGAGGAGACGACCCTTGTAGACGAAGTGCTTGCGTTTGATGAAATCTCGCTTGCAGTATACCAGTTGCCTATCGAAGAGGATTAGGATGTATCGCCGGCTCCACAGATTGTGCTTTAATCGCTTGGCGTCGGTTTGAAGGAAGAATCGCGTGCTAAGCAGGTGAAGGTGGAGTCCCTTAAAGCTCTGCAAACTGGCCTGATATCCAGCAATGATCTCGCTATGACGTCTGCCCTCGTTCACGGCCTCTATGACAGCCCGCATCTTCTGCAGCGCCATATTAACGGTTGCTGGCGTATCAGGTACGTCATGCTGGAACACATCTGAATGTTCATAGTTCAAATGATTACTCTGCGCCCCCGACTCAGTAATGCCGTTGCACTTGAGTAACTTCATCAAGTGGAGAGGATAACGACATATGCGCTGGACGGGCGCTAGGAGATGTGCCGAAAGAGGCAATTGTCCCAAGCAACAACTGTTGAGTCATAATTGAAGTATAGTCAATCAAAATTAAATAATGATTAGTTAACTTACCATTCAAGTAGGACTCTCGCGTCTCTGACTTCCTCATAGGATGCTAGCTCATTTACAGCACGGGAGTAGGAATTGCAGTACGTGGAATAGCATAGGAATCCTTTATGCTGGTTGTATAAAAGTCCATTTTTGACAGCATTACAGCATTTTAATGATCGGTCACACTCACCATATTTAGAAAAACTTTGGCTACTTGATTCTGTTCAACGCCTTTACGTAGAGCTTCCAAGAATATTTGTTGAAACTTGTATATAGATGTGATATTCGAAAAGATGAGGTTTACGCTGTCTATGTGGAATATTTCCGAATGGCTTTTCATGGCTGGCAAAAACCTAAGTAATGGACCATAAATGCTTTGTTACTTAGATTTTTCATTGCTCTCTTTCACTCGTTGCTCACCCATTGCAAATGACAGACAGAAGTTTCACGTAATTGATTTCAGTTTCAAGCAGTTCGCTCATTGCTTCTTGTTTTAATGGAATACCTCCATTGTCCGGTGGCTGCTTTTTATGGTTGCTCTCATTGCCTACATTGTTACTCTTCGATTCAGAACAGAGACGATTTTGCATCGCTTCCAAGGCACAGTTAACCGCTTGATCGTGAGACATCTTCCAATGTAAAAAAATCGATTAGATTGGCGCCCTATTTTGCCTTCGGAATTATTTTCATGCGTTCCCGGTCCTGCTCCAGCTCCAGCTCTAGCTGCAGCTATTGCGGACCAGTCGCGGCGAAACTCTGCAACACTTCCGCACAAAAACATTTGCAGCTGGTTACTTTAGGACAAGTTGATGTGATGTGATGATTAGTAACTAATGTCTCAACGCCCAATTAAAGTCAATTGCAACGATTGCGAATAGACTTGACGAATTCTTTACCTATATATTTACATATTTGACCAAACAATTTAAAAACAAATTTTGACAGATTTCTGAAGGTTTCAATTTGAAGTACACATCTGTCGTTTATATATTCTTCTAAAAAATATATTGATTCAGATTAAAAATGAAAATGAAGAAATTGAAAATTTACATCGCCAACTAGTTAATAAATTATCTATTTGTCATATAAATAATTTATAAAAAGAAGGTTTATCTAATTTATTCCATTACCTTAAATATTTTTAATTTGATTCCAAAACAAAGTAAAAGCTTAAAATTTCACATGTTTGGGTATTTTTATGTTTATTGGTAATTTTATAATGTAATTTAGAGATGTTTTATATATTCAGTACAGTGATCGCCCAGACATTAGAAAATTGCGAAATAATAAACGTGTGGTAGAATTTTTATTGGTGCTCTTATTTTCCTATACAACCACTTCAATTTAAAAATTTTCGAAAAAGCTTTCAAATAAATTACGATTAAATTAAAAATTGTTCATATCCGACGAGTCTCACTTTTTGCCAATCTGTATTACAAGTTTTATTACAATTCATAAGCGATTACTGTAGCTACATTTGTTGTTGTTAATCGAGTTTATCAAATAAATTTGTAGAAAAATGCAACTTTTATTTTTAAAAAATATCTTTAGCTAAATTTTCAATTTAATATTATGTAATTATAATTATCATACAAGTAATTTGTATTAAATATAAGCCATACATATGAGTACTTTATAATTGTGTGTTGACTTACACAAGATTGAAATAAACACTTTGAGTGCCTAACTATGTTTTTAAGTTTAGTTGAATTTAATTTGATTTTTGCTTTCATATTTCTTATTTACTATAAAGTAAGAAAAATGTTTCAATTAACTACATATATTTATAAATCTATATATAGAACATTTACACATATGCGGAATTTGGAGGGCAAAAGCGAACAGATAATTAGATCCCATTATACTAGATATTTATTTTCGTTACTTTAGAAATAAATTGATGTCTGTATTGTTGGAAAGTATTAAGTTGCTTCAATTATGATTAAAAACCCGATAAATGTGGGAATTTCAATGTTAATTACTCATATATACGAATAGTAAATTTGCTGCATAGTTTTGTAAGTAGTAGAGTGAGTGAATGAATGAATAATATTTTTCAGATGCAATAGTTTCTTATAAAATTAGTTTGCGTGGCGACTTACGATATTTTCTAATTACAGTCATAAGATCTTAAATATATACAAGTCGATGATTATCATGTATGTTTCATTAATGAAATGCAATGCAAGACCGAGACACGGCTGACAGACAAATACAGTCAATGACATTTATACTTTTGCTTACAAGCTAAACATTCACTTTGGCCTAACATAATATAATAGAATAATAACAGTGCCGAAACGCATTATTAACGAATCTGGCTACAATAACAGTTGTTTGGTTTTATATACATATATATAAAAATTTTTAAACATACTTTTGGTTTATCAGATCGGCATTTTAGAACACAAGAATATTAATCATAAATAAGCTTAGATTTTCATAAAAAACCGTTCTCACAATATGCCATTCGTATAATATTGATACCCATCGTAAAGCTTGGTCGATATACTTTTCAGTGAGTCCTGCACAAGCTGTTCCACCTTGCGTTCCATTTCCTGTTCAGTTAAATTCATATGAAAGCGTTTTCGGAGATTCTGTACTGTGCCAGAACAGCCATTTTTAAAACACGGCAGTTGAGCGTCTAATAATAAATCAGAAACATAATTAGTTTACAATGCTTTCGAGAAATGAATTTGTATACATACTACTGCGCATAATTTCCACAAAGTTTATAATGCGATCCATGTGCTTGCGCGCAGACATCATGCCGACAAGCAATAAACGATTAAACTCTCGCCAATGCTCTGACCCGGTTCCGCCCATAACATCGACAAATTCATGTGTTAGCTTAAATGGTGATTGCTCAAAGCCTGCGAAACAAAAGTAACATTAATATGTATGCTAGAGTCGACCAATTAAATCTCACACTTACCCAAATTTTTTGGAGATATGCTTAGTATGAATCCGAAGTCAATATGTATTATATGACCATCGGCATGAAAGAGTATATTTCCATTATGCCTATGGAATGTACAAAACATGTCAGCACACAAATACAGTTTCCACTAACATATTTCAAACTTACCTATCCTTAACTTGCAGCAGATAGGATATCAAACAATAAGCCGCACAGCTCTGCACGAAATTCTTTTGGGCTTGACGAAAACGTTCACCCGTTGGAGTTCCATATTCATCGATAAAGTAATCGCGCAACGATTTGTTTGAGTTCTTTTTAATTTGATGCAACGACACGGTGTTCAGAATAGGCTCAATCAAGCCACTGTCATTCGAGAGGCAAATTATTTTATATGACCGCACCCATAGATCGACATGCTCTTCCTCCCAGATGATCTTAAACATCTGCAAGAGTTGAGTGGCCATCAGTTCTTGTCGCAAATCATCTCCACACTTCACAATAGCGGACATCAAACGCCAGTTAGATAGATGACCGTAAGGGGAGGATTCTCGAATGAGTTTCTCCTTTTCATGCCAAGGCTCCTATAAGAAAAATAAATTAGTTCTTCCACCTGTGTCAATAATGATGGGTCAGACAAACCTTTAATGCTGCGGCAGATGGATCCTCCGGATCATTGCTAAACGACTTTGTGTTCTCGCAGTTCAAATTGTTGCAGTGTCGAGTGCGCACATCGCCAATATTAAAGACAATTGCGGAACCTGCAAATAACACGTTGTTATTTAGTGAAAGCGGTTCTTAGCTTGATATTAATATCACATACCTTGATCTCTGGAGTCGCACGAGTCTATTGACATCTGTGAGATGGCGTCTCGTTCACTGACCTTGTTCATGTACAGGTATTGCGCGGTGATCTGATCATCTTCCTGTGACCACACATCATCTTCCTGGACCTGGAGGCCGCCCAGTGAGAGCAAACGGCTGCTGTTACCACCGCAGCAATTATTACTTGCCGGCTCCCCACATCCATTTTCAATGTGCGATTCGGTGTCTTTTTTGCGTCGGCAGCTGGATCCATGATGAGTGCTGCTACAGCTGGAGGTGCGGCTGCAGCTCTGGTGCGTGTTCAGACAGGTTCCCTCCAAGTGCTCTTCGCTCTTGGTGTGTCGCAGCGATGGCATCAACTTGGGTATGAGCGGCGAGGTGTAGATATCTGGAACTTCTACAACCTCCACGTAAATTATGTACGGCGTCTTGTCCTTGGAATTTAGCACTGCAGTCTTTTCCTCTGTGATGCGCACGACATGGTGTGGAATATCCGAATAGAGCGGCAGCCAGACGCGAGCGGGCAAATTTTTATTTATTAGATTAAGAAACATACGCAGGGCCGACGTCTTTTCCGCCTTTGACGGCAATGAGATTAGATTCTTTCCCACATTCATGAGAGCTTTCATGAACTCCTTTTGTGGTGCTGTCTTTGGTGCACCGCAATTGCAGAGCGTTCGCTGTCCCAGCAGACAGTTTACCTGCCCACGAACCGTCTCGAAGCACGTGCAGCCATTGTCGAAAGCAAGTCCCGAGGTCAGATCGCCAAGAAAGAGTTTTGCAGGTGTTGTTGGCAGCGTTTGCGTGGTGTATGGAGGCTGTTGGTACATCCTATGCGAAATGCTGAGCGTGTGGGGGCTGCGGGAGTCGGCGAGCAGCACTGTGGCATCTGACTGAGAGCGATGATGGGTTTTCTTTACGAGAGCAACGGCTGGGTTTTGTATGTTATCGGCTCTGGCTGGTTGTTTGTTCTCTTTCTTGGGAAATATCTCTTTCATCAGCGCCAGCTTGGACTTACGGCTTGTACTCCCATTGCCCAGCGAGTCTACTTGATAGTTGTATGCCTCCAGCAGCCACAAGCACTTGAGGGAGAAGTCAACAGACTTTCGGCAACGGATAGTGAGATACGGGTCTAGGACTTCGGCCAATTCGTCCATTTGAATGTACATTAATATCAACTGCGGTATATACAGATCCACTTCCTGGTTGGGGAAACTGAAAATCTTGTTGCCAATGAAACTTAAAACGCCTGGCTCCTTCGAGTAGAACAAATAATGCACAGCAAAGTGAATATTAAATACGGGCGATTCGAAGAAGCGCAAAAGTCCGCTGGGACCTCGCTCATAATTTTGCTGGGGTCCCGCAGTGGGAGCCCGATCGCTGATGAAATATTTCACTACGCCAGGCACGGGCATCTTCAGTTGATGCAGCGAACTGATTGAGGAGCTCTTACGCAACGTGGCATCTTGACCAACTTCAGTTTCTGCGCCGGGCAGACGCAGATTCAAAGTGAGTTCCTTCATCTTCACATCGGTGGCAGCCTCGGCTGTAGGCACATCGGCTGTGGATGTGGGAGTCGTAGTTGTGCTTGCAACTGCTGCAGCAGCGGCGGCAGCTGCTTTCTTGCTGGAATTGGAGCTGAGCAAACTGAAGAACTCCTTCTTTTTCGATATGTCCGTGGGGGATTTGACCAGATCCTGCGCTATTTGCTCCACATTATGTGGCGTGGGGTTCGTCGTAGATTTCACCTTTAAGACTTCTTGTTGCTCGCCAGTTTTCTGTTTGGCCGCATTCTTTTTCTCATGATTCTCAATTATACTTTGAGCAGTGCGGAAAATTGCATTTTTAGTTGCGCCAAAGAAGTTCTTGAAGAGCACTTGATCGTTCTTGGCACTCTCAGTGGGCGTGGCTACAGGCGTGGGTGTTCCTGCTGGTGTCACTGTGGGCGTTGGTGCGGCTGTTGCTGCTGCCGCTACTACGTTGTTGTTGGACAAAGTCTGAGGTGCGGGCAATACATCCTGCTGCTCTTCATGCTCCATCGTCTTCGGTGGCTCATCACCCTCCAGGCCAAGCGCAGAGTTTATCGCCGTCTGAGACACGTTTATTGCATGATAATGCATACAATCGACCTCATCTCGCTGTTCCTGATCCTGCTGCTGCTGCTGCTGCTGTTGTTGTTGTTGTTGTTGTTGTGCTGCCAGCTTGGCTTCCTCTCGCTTTTGTAACTTTTGCTTCCGCGAGGGTCTCAGTGTTCGGCAATCAAAATCGTTGGCGGAATGCGGCGGAAAGAAGTATAGGTCCGCTTCCATTAGATTGTACTCTTCGTCCATAGACGTTGTGTCTAACATATCAATGCACTCCTCTTCGGCATCTGCGTCGGCATCGGCATCGGCATCCATTTCGCCGGAATCAAGCGATTCATGGGAGTGGCATATGCGATTTAGAGATATTTGATCTGACTCCGAGCCACATATAATGCCTGCAGAGATGAGAGTGTTTATAAACAGTTACGCAATTTGTTCAATTAATCAAACTTGACTTCATGCTGAATGTCAAATATATGAAAAATATATCCATTTAAAGATATAAGTAAAATATTGAGATCAACCTACCGGAATCATCCGAACCGAGGCTAGTCAGATCCTCGCGTTTTTTGTAGCTCCCAGCCCTGCTACAGCTATTGCTGCTTCCGGCATTCCCATCGACCATATCTTGAGCGGCCGCCGTTCCCAACTCATTCGATTTTGGCCGCGTTCGCAATGTGGGACAGGATTCAACTTTAATATAAGAAAAGAAGTTTTAGAATTAGAATAGAACAGAATTTGGATGTCAACTGACTTTAAATACTTACTAACTCCATTGGGTACGTGTTGACTTCGTTGCGCATGGACTGTGACTGCAGATGTGGGCGTGTCCACGGCCGGCCTGGCTGTAATGACTGCTCCGGAGCCGGGCGCTGCTGCATTGTTGCATTGGGCAATCGTAAGGGCTGGCATTGGGGGGGATGTGGCAAGTGCGGCCGTAACACTGGCCGCAGTTGTTGCAATTCTCGAGCACATGTTCGTGCTGAGTATTGTTGTTGGCGAACAAAATGTAGTCTCACTCTCGGCATTCGGCGAGGAGATCTCGACCTGTAGGTGTAAAAATGTTCAGTTAACACACAACAAAAGCATTTTCTGTTTTAGACAGCTTCTGAAACTGAAGTGGCAAATGAAAATTCAAATATATATGTGGCATTCTCATACACTTTCAGAAAACATTGCAGTTGACTGGAAGTTTCAAGCTGCGCTGCAATACAAAATCGTATTCAAGATGCGATTCGTGACACGAACACGCACGACCTAACTATCTAACCGTATGAGATTTAGTTTAGAGCTGAGCTTCGACTCTGTTGCAATGTGTTGCACAAAGTTTGTGCTGAACTCGAGTCGTGCTCAATCTTGCTCGAGAACGACACGTATCAATTGTGAGACAATGAAAGCCCTCTCATTCTTAGTATCACACACTTTCTTGCTTATTTCTTTGACCCACAATATGGATGGGTGTATTGTTGTTATTATCAGCGCAGCTGATAAACAAAAATACAAATATATCTACAGAAAGAGTGCAAAAATATAAATATTACTTAACAGATTGTATGAAACAGCTTTGCTTTGGGTGCACGAATCCACACACATACATACATGCATCTAATATTTAATGAGATTAGGCGGGTGTGGGAGTGACTAAGTATAAACAACATGTCCAATTACTCACCTCTGGTATACGCTGCAAGGCACTGTCGAGACTTCGATTGCGATGATGTTGTGTGTGATTTATGCGAGTGTTGGTCACTTGAGAAACAGGTGGCAGCATTATGCCCATCGATCTGGAAATATTGCAAATGTGAAAAACTCAATTAATTAAGGACAAATGCGAAAAATCAATTAAACGCCCTTCTCGGCACCGTGTGTACTGCCAGCAGCTGTAATCAACAAGTAAACTGCAAATGAACTCAAGTCCCAGCAAAACCTGCTCCCAAATACATACATACATACATATGTTCCAGATAGATATTTGCACTCACAACACGAGAACAATATTAATATAATTGCTTACTTACTACAATTGCCTACGTCGATGTGCTCCGTCGGAAGGAAGGAGGCTTAGAAACAACGCCTTCTCAAATAATTTATCAATTTTTAGTAGGTAAAGTTAGAGCAGAAAACAAAACAATGGCAATGAGAGCCAAGACTCTAGCCTAAATGGACTGACTAGAAAATGCCCTCTGTGCACACCTCACTATGTTTATATCACTCTTGCATATACTCTTGCACAAAAAACTCTCAATTCTCCTGTGCTTATATTACGATTAATAGATAATAGATAACAGATATTAATATGTTTATGTATTTTTATTCGTGTGTTTGTTTGTTTGCCATATTTGTTGAATTTAAATTCCAAGCATACTTCCCCAAGTAACTCCATAGTGTTACAGACTCCGTCAACATTTAGCATATCTTTCCACAAAACCTATCTACCTTTTTATAAATTTTCAATAGGTGTTGGGTATATAAATATAAAAAAAAGACACGAGAGTCCATAGAAATGCCTCGCACTGGCAGAGAAGAGCAAGACAGCAACAAGTGCTCAGTGTATGAGTAGACTCTGCTGCTGTTATCGCAACTTTCTGTCTGTTAATCTAATATCAATGTTAACAACAGAGAATGTTAATACTCAAAGTGGCATGTTAATGCTATAGATTGTAGCGCATTTTAACAGATTTTATAAATTTGTTTCTGATAACTCACTCTATAGATAATAATAACAACAAATGACCGTGTGTCATTAGCTAATTGTATTGATCGAGCGGAAACTAAAGCAAAAACTCATAACTGTATGTATATCTACAATGGTAGATTAAATACTTTTGCCCTTGCAAAAATGAGGTTTGATAAATATTAATAAACAAACCAAAAATAAACTAAAAATTTATAAATAATAATATGAATAGCTTTCAATAAACAAATACATAACAGCAACATTCTCATTGATCGATTATATAGGACAATTATATGATTCAGGTAAATGCTTCAAATATTGATAACATTTGACGTTTGTTTTGAGAATGTTTGCATTGTTTTGCTTCTTCATGGGGCTTTTCCCTACGGCACTTTGACTCATGTACCTGATAATAATCAGTAAATGTTAATCGGTTCAGCACGTGGAATCATCTATACAACAGTTCATAAAGATAGCATTAAAATGCAATCGAGTCAATATTACCGCAATGATAATGATATTATTTAACTCTCAGTCAATAGTACGCTATATAATAACTCACCTGAAATCCAAACTCAGGTTCCTTTGGTGCGTTGAAATCCGCTTCGGTGGTAAGCCGCTCGTTTGGGCGCCATTGAGTCCAGCTGTAGTTGGGGCCAAGCTCAGATTGGGGCGGCCATGCACCGAGGGCATGGACTGATTGAATCCACGACTCAGACTCAGACGTGGCTTCGCGTAGCGCACATGCTTGGGAGTGCTAGCTGCCGAGCTGATGGTGGGCGTTGAGCCTGTGGAGAGGCTACAGGCTGCTATGCTCAGCGGCAAGGTGATGGGCGGGGCTTTTAAAAACGCAGGCACATAATCTTCATGAGTTTTTGTTAGGACAGGCGAAGCAAGCGGCGGTGGGCATCCATTCTCACTCTCCGAGCTACACTCAACGAGCGGTTCCTCCAAATTCAAGGAGGAGAGCGTGGTGCTCGATGCTGAGTGTGGCTCACCATTAACTGACAAACTGCTCAAGCTACAATCCCTGCCCAGATTGGGACTACTGGGCTGCGGGTTAGCGACTACCACAGTTGGACTCTGCACCACGGTGCTGTTGCTGTGTTCGCTGGAGCTGCTGGTGCTATTACAAGCGGCCGTCGAATGCTCCGAATTGTCATCGTCATCCGGCAGCGATGGACTGTGTTGATCGCAGCCCAAGGCATAAATGTCCATGTTGCCATTCTCGGCCAACTTCATGCTGTGATTACTGGCTATATTGTTCGCTTTGCCGTTCATATTGTAATCGGACTTTGAATCCACACACGACATTCGCACCATCGCTGGTGCACAGTGATCGACGACATCTGCGCCCACGGCAGCTGCATCGGTTGCTGGACGGAAGTGCAGCTTTTCGCCGCTATTCAGATCATCGGCGGCCACGGCGACCACAGGCGACAGCAGTTTGTTGGCCGTCTCAATTTCACGGATTTGCCTTAGATACTGGTAGCCATTGTCCTGGACCACCGGCTTCTTTCTGGTCCCACCGCCGACGCTGGCTATGGTGAGGCCAACCTTACCGTCCGATGTGGCAATGTTGGACGTGGCTGCCATGGCCGTTGGGCTGGCCGCATTGCTCTTCTTGGTCTTAAATGCTGAGATGACGGAGTTCATTTTGGATAGATTTTAAGTGTTGAAAGTAGGAAGTCTAGAGAGTCTCAACGTTCAGTGTTCACAGCAAGAGTGTTCAGCCTTAAGACTTTGATTGAGTCAGTTCCTTTAGTGCCTCGCATGCGATTTCATCTCTTGTATAATCAGCTCCATTGTTGCCTGTTGTCGCTCAATGGGGTGTGCTCCATTAATTAATATGTTTTCGAGTATAAATAATTTGAATGGAATTTATAGTTTTCAAGTCATTCCCTCGCCGAGTGCTTTAAGCAATTCTGTGAAATTAGCATAGCTTCGGGTTCACTGCAAAATAAAAGAGAAAAATGTGTTAATTAGTAATTTGTTATCAATTATAACTAGTCAACAAATTGAGGTGTGCACGTGCCTCTTAATTAAACTGAAACCAGAGTGTTTCATTTGCTATTTTTGTTTGTCTCTTCTCAATAATAATAACAATACTAATATATCCTCAACTATTAAGAGTGGACTTTCCGCTGCTGATCGCAGCTGCCAAAGAACATATATACACATATATACATTTATAAGTTCATTATTCATATGAGCAAAAAAAGTCTCTGGCCCATGACCAAACGCAAATCAATGACGGCAAAACTCTATATAAATAAATCTGGTACGTATAAACTGTAGACAGGCAAATGGCCTTGACAATATCTTAATGTATGCTTGTATATGAGACATTCAGAAATCTGTATATATATAATAGCCATATATACATATATATATATACACACAAATCAACAAACATAGTGTTTTTGCTATGCGCTTGCTAATCTATTGATAATACTTATAGAGATACTGAAAGCTTTTTATTTATTTTGTTATTGTATATATTTCATATTTATTATTATTGTACTCAATCAAACAAACTATTTTAAAACGCTGCCGAATGCATATTGTATTCGTTGAAATGATTCATTTACAAGTTCAATTTTTGCGTAAATTTAGAAAATTAATTTAGATATTATAAAATTCAACGTCGATCATTTATGCTACATTCCATTAATATTCTAAAAATATAATATTTCTCTCAGAAGCAGTAAAGAAGACGGCGCATAAAAAGTATATTTAAAACATTAAAGTAGCGCCAAGCGCCTTTAATTAATTGCAGAATGTAATGTAATTTTTTAATGAACTAAAAAGAGCAACAAATAAACTTGAATGCTATACAAACAGATAAGCACCGCACCCTCTGTTGACCTTTGGACTAATAAAATTTGTTCATCCTATTCACTGCCACGTGGAAAAGATGACCTTCTGCTTTTGTGGAGCTGTATTCTATTTCATCTACAGATTCTATGGGGGTTCGCACACTCTATTTATTATGCCCAGGCGGGGGGTACTATACAATTTGACCTCTTTTAATAAATGTTTGCTTATGGGAAACCTTTTTCACTTTTGCTTTTCATCATCAATATTTAATATAGAATATTTGATATATTTCAGCCTTTTTTTCATTTTCATTTTCATTTCCATTTCTCATTTTGTTTTTTATTTAAATAACTATTTAATAAATATTATTGATCTATGCCAACTGTTAGTCCATTTACTATTTAATTTAATTTTTTTCGATTATTTATTTAATTTTTTCTTCATTTAAAATTTGTAATATCTATTTATTTTTTATTTTAGTTTCTAATCAATTTCCCTTGTTTCTTATCCTAATTTTCATAAATTGCTTTAAGTAATCTCTGAGTGTGCCTTTCATATGAAGTACTATGTAAAATTTCACAGAACTCATATCTGAATATGTTAATGACTTAATTTATTGTTGCTCAGCAGCTCCACTTGAGATTGCATGGTGATTCTGTGTTCGTGGGAAGTGAAATGCATGGGAATACTAATATTCATATGTATATATGCTTACTATATATGACAAACATATGTCCTGAGTATTCCGTATTACCGAGAAAGTTTTTAGCTGCGTCGCCCTCGCCAGATTATATAAGGCAATCGTTGACAATAAACAATCTGTATTTTAGATACTGACTAGGTATTACAACAACATTATATATCAATATATGTAAGCCGATTTACCATGACTTGCCATCGAAATCTTTGTTAAGTCGTTCTTGAATTTGTCGGTGTCTGAACACATCCTCCCTTTAGTTTGGTCGTGTAATTACAACATGTTCATTAAGTTGTCTTGCTCGAACATGCCTGTTGATTGTCTTATTTCAAGGCGATTGGAGTTGTTATTTTTGGTTTGCCGTGTGGTCGCTCAGCTGTCACAGATAGCCATAGTCGTATACCCAGTGCACGAGTCTGAGAGAATTGAGCAACAAGTGCGACGACATTCGGAATGTGCTAGCCGGACCCGCTGGCATCGAATATATTTGCCTCGTTTAAATAATTGCTGATGAACTTGATCTAATTAAAAGTCAAAGAGTTCAATAGCAAATTGGAGAAAAAAATAAATAAATAAAAAATAAATAAAACAACGCCAAGAACCACACGCCATAAACGCCACAAACAAATCTAGATGAAAATTGAAAAGGTGAAATATTCCAAATTGACTTCTCAATGAAACCCGATTGATCAGCATTGTATATACACTCGGCACGTCGTAAACTAATGAGTATATGCATCATCATTAATGGTATCTATCTGTTTGGCATCTACACATATCCTTAATTAGGTATTTAATGGCTACAAGGCTTAAAAAAACGTTGAACTACGAACCTGGGACACTCTTAAATACTTAAACTCGGCAATCAGTCAAAGTCCCCAATCGCAGACAGACTCAAACAAACAAGTTTTTTTTATTGCCTTCAAAAAAGCAATTTGATTGAAGGCAGCTGAGCTACCCGATCTCTGAAAGCCGTCTGCCCGGCAAGAAAAAATACTTGATTTCGACCCTAAAGCATGGACCGTGGTTACATGCATCGCTGCTTAACACCCCACACAAAACAAATGAAGAGTGGCTGGCTCTGAGGGTCCGACTAGCAGATACCATACCCCATTGCCCAATGCATTTTTCTTTAATTTGCCTATCTATATATCTATTTATCTATTTTATAAAACAAACACGCACTTCAGCATAAAATAAAACTTAATTTACCTGCCTTTTTTAAACATTGTTCACTGCAAGCCCCCAAATTGGCAGCGTCTCTAGGAAGTGGCACAATCTAAGCATAACTATCTGCAACTGCAGACCAGCTCAGCTCAGCTCAGCCCAACTCAGCACAATAGCCAAACGGGTATTGTATATAATTACAACATGATAATGCTTTATGGACTTCCTGTGTCCGCTGTGCAAGCGACCGAATACTTATTGCGGCTACTGTGGATCGAATTGTTCTCATGCTGATTTTGTTTTGTTGTTTAAGCTTCCCGTTTTACCTCAATATCATTGGCTGATGAGTTGAGTTGGCTGGCTTCTTTCTGTTTAGTTATTCAAGTCATGTCTGGGACTTGATGTTTTGCATGTTTCGTTTTTTATTTCAAGGCAAATTTCAATTTTAGTTTAGCAACCTGAATGATTTTGCAACTTTTCGAATACTGATGTCGGGGCAAGGCAGTTGGCGAAAGGCTACTACTGGGAAATAAAAAACTCTCATGGAAAAACAGTTGAAGGAGTTCCGCTATACTTACTGGCATCTACTGTACAACTTTGCTGTATAATTCTTATTCTGGTAAAAACAAATAGAGTTCTCAAGACAGAGCAATTTGTTGCAGTTGTAGCTTGTTCAAAACCTGCCTAAAAAACAAACTGATGCATAGGTGCTTAAAAAGTTGGGCCAAACAACAAATTTCATTACCCAATTCGTGTGCAACTCTACAAAATTAAAATAGTTTTTGAAATGCTGGTAAACTTATACATTATGCCGTTACCTCAGGCTGCCAATTAACATTGCTTTGTGCTTTGCTCAGGTGGCGCTCACTTTAACTGTTTAGCTCAAAAGCTCTTTGTTAAGATTTACACAACTTTTGTGATTAATAATCTGTGGAATGCAATCTCAATCTCGCTTTTAACTGCACCTAAAGTGCATTTATAAATGTTTCTCGTATTTATTTTATGAATTATCACTAAATGTTTACATATGACAGTGACAAATATTTGCTTAAGTTCATTATATTCGCGTTTAACCAATTGCATTGCATACAGGGTATTCAAAAAATTACTTTTAATCCAACTAAGGAACTCTTAATTTCAATTGCAATTGCAGACGCCTCAAGTCGAGCAGTGGACGTCAGATAAAGCAAGGGAAAAAGTTGGGACACGTTCCCAGCATAGTTCTAGCAATTGGATGCATGATGTGGGCTATGCGAGTGCACTAATTTTCTGAATTTTCTTTTACCATGCCAGAAACAACAACAACAACAACAACAACAATAGAAAACTTCGTGAAAGTCTACAGTCGACAACATGGTATAAGAAAATTTCTTTATGCTGTTGCTGACGATGCTGCTGATGTTGTTGATGATTTAAAGGGAGTACAACGATTTCATGCTCCAAAAGCCTCCACAATTTCAGAGCAGCCACACACACACACACACACAAATGAATAAATTCATATTAACTAAGAGTGTACCATATGTCTTCATCTATGTATGTTAGTGTCGAGCGACTTTTTCCAAAGCTTCTGCAGAGCCCACTCAATAATATTTATGCCATTAACTGGGACACGCCAGCAAAGAACTTCTCTGCACTTCTCTCCATCTACGGCCACTTGCCCAAGTCGGACTCTTATTGTTGCCTTCATTCGCTTCACTCTCCAAATGTACTGAGTGAATCTAATGCCGTTTCAAATGCCAAACAACGTGGGCTGCACTTTTGGTTTTCTTACTCTTGTTGCTGTTGCTGCTGTTGCTGCGGGTTGCTGCTGCGACTTTTATGGCGGCATCTGGCAGCTGTTGAACGCTAAATTGGTTTTGATTGTTTTTAAATATGTAGTTGCGCATACAAAAATGTCATTCTCCAATTAACTGTTTATTTGTCTATTTCAATAAATCAAGTAACAATTTCCATATATATATAAATAAATATATAATATACCTTTATATATAAATAAATTATTATATAAATAAATTAGAGAGCTACTCAGCACTAACAATGTGCATATGTATGTGCTAAAGGTGTTTGCATTTCCCTCTCAGATAAAAGAGGAATTTGACATTTATCATTTGTCAACAGCTAGTTAAAAATTTCAAGTATATGAAGTGTTTCATTTAAATTCCATTGCATTCCATTCCATTAATTTCGTTGAATTGCATAGTATATATAAAAATTGCTCTTAAGACTCTCTCTCTCACCCTCTCTCTCTCTCTTTCTCTCTCTTTCTCGCTGATATATTTGGTAACTTTAATAAACTATGACTGTTTATTCAGCATCCGCATCATATGCACGCAATTAATTTAAATAATTGAAGCCTGCAAGCAGTCAGTGCGATATGCTGCAGATACAGATGCTCATACAGAATTTACAGGCTGCTTCACTCAATTAATGGACTCTCTGTCACAACAGGGCGTGGCATTCGAAATAAAAGTAAAACAAACAAACAAACAATTCAGCTGCGCAGTTAGACTGGGAGTGGCAAAAACTGAAACATTAAAATGTGAATATTTGCAACAAAAATAAGCGAAGACACCGAATTGAATACGTTTTTGAATGTCAGATAGTAAATAATATATGTGTATGAATAACATAATATACATGTTATTCATATAGATCTTTTGGTAAATTAAAATCCATTTTACAAAACAAACATGTGGTGAAGATAAAATGAAATACTTTTTAGTAGGAAGATTCCAACACTTCAAAGATTTCTTCATTAACATAGCTATAAAATCCGAGAGCTATACAGACATGCCTATAGTTAAATCGATTCGAGTGTTGCTAATCAAGTACAACCAATCTGTAGTATACAGATAAATATAGTATAGTATAAATTTATTTTATTTTATTTTTATAATTTTATATTATAATTAAAAAAATAATTATTTTTCCCATACTCCTTTCGACTCTCTGCAAATCTATAAATTTCTTGATAAATGAGTATAGTATATATAAATATTTATATTTTTGTATTTTATTTTAGTGTATTATTTCGGTATTATTTCTAAATACTATTGTCGATCCTTTATAGATCAATACAGTTCATGGTCAGTGTCGTAACACAGCTTTGAATAAATGTAAATCCATCCTCTCCCAAACAAGACTTGAATATCTGAAATATTCAACTCAGTGGCACAACAACAACAATTTCTCGTCGTTTCGCTTGTGAACTGGTAGCTGTTACACTTTAACACAAATGTTTGCTATGTAAATTTGCCAATCCAATAAATAAATAAATACAGTTTACACAATTCCAATCGCGAGTGTGAGTGTGTGAGAGTGTATGTGTTTTGGTATGGATGTGAGTGTCTTTATCCAAGCAGCGGATATGAAATCACCAAATCAAAACTGCTTTAGCTCCACAGTCGGAGCTCTTACTGAGTCAAGCTTAATGCAATCGAGCAGGAGCTAGCAGCCAGTGGACAGCATCCGCAATTTCCTATTGATTGGCTTTCCCCACGACTTGCAAAAGAAAATGGAAAACTATGCAATTCATTTTATTCGCTGCTAAGTGGAATTCCGTTGAAAGTTCAGAAGCAGCCTCGAAATCAAGTTTCGTTATTGCATTGCCAATACTTGGAAACAGGTGAAAATTGCTTAAAGTTTTGCCTTTAGTTCGAGTACGCAATTTGGAATAGGAATATCCAATATCAAGCTGATGTGAAGAGGACAGACACTAGAGCGATATACACTATATATACACACTCATACATATATATATATATTTAATTATATAAATCACTTTGTAAGCTGATTCTCATCCTTCTAGAATCTTGCATCTGACTGGCGCTTTACATTCCGTCAATTGCGGTAAATAAACCGCAAGCAAACAAAGCAAATAGATATCATTCAGTGATAAAAAGATGCTTCTACGTTGTTAAAAAAGAATCACTGCGACATTTTACGTAACACGTAATGTCGCCTTATAATATGAAGGTCAACTAGTGAGGCCAGAGAACTGGTAGAGCTCGTGGAAATCAGGTTGAATAAATTCGTTATTGTCAGATGAATCGAGGAGCACGAAACCGGGACAAGAACCTTCAAGACCAAATAGTTCAAGGCAATCTTATTTCATATTGCAAAAAAAATATATATACATATATATATATAATCTTTGCAAATGTCAGTCCAAAATATTATTGGATAAGTGCCAGCAATATCTTTAATTCTAATTGGGTCTTCCCTAAGCGAAAGTAAAATATACTTTTAAAAAACTATATTTTAGTTGTTAATTAGTTGATGCTACAAACTAATCATATTTGCATTCATTTCTCACTTTTTATCTTTATATATACACTTTAATTCAAAGCTATGTTTAACTAACTAAGACTTGGCCACAAATGCAATTTGCCAAATGAAAGTTAGTTAGCTAGTCTTATACATATATAGGTTAATAACTAAAAAAAAAAAAAAAATAACATTTGATGAAAGAGCGATAAGGTTTCAGAGGTTGGTGAAAAGTTCATATGTATTATGTGCATGTGCTGTGTGAAAAGCGTGACTATGCATTAAATACCATTCAGATGTTTTATTGAGCATTTAAAAATAAATGCTTGCGCATTTCTATAATTAATGAAATGCTAGAGATATTACGCAGAGCACAGCTAACTAACAAAATATTCTCCACTTAACTTTCAGTAGGCAATTGAATGGAAATGATTTCTGTTATTTGATCAAGTGCTCCCCAAGTTAGCCATACTCAAATATTTGCCTCAGCATATTATGTATGACAAGAGCTTTGAGGCGATACAATTTAATGTTGTATGTTTTATCTTTTACTACCTCGTAGATTGTATTTTGGACTTAAGTGCAGACGGTTTACAGTTGCTGATATTACGATTCTCGATAAAGTAAACAAATATTAGCACGTTACAAAAAAAAAAATAAAATAAAATAAATAAATAAAATAAAAATGAAAATAAGAGAAGTTGTCTTTGTCTGCTTATGTGTAAACACGAAACTTGTTTTAAATAAAAATTTAACATTTCTATATTTTCGCTTTTTATTGAGATTCATTTTAGCTTTATAGAACCGACAAATTATAATTCCGTGTTCGAAAACTCTTACTTAATGTGAGCAAAAAGTTTATTTTTCTAGAAACGATTAACATATTTCCGCTAATTCCTTATTAAATTGTGTAAGTGCGAATCAGACTTATCTCAAATACGGAAGATATGGTTAACAAGAAATAAAACCATTTCAGAAGAGAATAAAAATGAATAAAAGCAAGGTCTCAATTTGCACAAATTGAACAAATTAAAATACCAATGTAGTCTATATATATATATATATATATACTCTAAAGTTCACATAAGTACATTTCAGGAATGTGGCATGTGTATATGCATATGTTTTATATTAAATATATTCAACGAGTGTTCGCGATGGCGTCACAGCCGCAATAATAATAGTAAAATTATTTCCATATATACAACAGAATTACTGTACGCCTCAAACATAACCATACATACATATATATATTTAAATAATAAGTATATATACATATATGTTTATTTGTGTGTGCATTTTGTAAGCCGGATGGAAATTTCAGTATTACAAAGCCCTAGCCGCATCGGCGGGGCTGCTGGCAATACTTCATTCAACTGAGCTCAGTCGACAGCTATGCAACAGGAAACGAACTTGACAGAATTTATCATATACTTTTTTATATAGCAAGTCTCCAATGGGGGCTCTTCTGATATGCTTGCATTATGAATTATATATATATACATAGACAGATAGTCAAGAGCATTCGTTCGGTGTCGGCAATTGAAAATTATTTGCGTCTTAGTATGGACTTTGCTCGAATAGAGCAGCTGACGAAAATGGAATGAAATGGAATGGGATTGAATATAATAAAATAGAATAGAATTCCTTATCAGTGACTGGGAGACGAGTGAGCAAATGTCGCAGACTCGCTTCATCAATTTACTAAGCGTATATTTATTTATAACAAAAAAATGATGATGATTTACATATATAATCTACACAGAGGGAGAGAGCGCGTTGAGTTCTCTGTTCAAAAGTGAATCAAAATACATATATTTATAACACATTATGCGAGGCATGCGGCTCGAATATAATGACGGATGCCAACTCTCTTCACCTCTCCACTGTTTTGTTAGCGTATGCAAAAGAATTCGTTGAGGAATTTTTATAATATGACCTGAACAAAACTGAAAACTGAAAATATTATAATTTCATGCGACATGTTTCGATTTACATACACCAAATATGCATCTACATATACATATGCATATCATCTATATGTATATAGGATATATATGTATTTGGGTTACAGTCACAGTTACCTTTAGGAAATGCTTCAACGACATATTCTTAGCAAGCTTAGGCAAACTGACTGAATATGGGATAATATTTAATTCATAACTTAGTTAATGTAGACGACAAACACACAAATGTAATTTTGTTTTCGTTTGTTACCGGGCCAGGATTAAATTAAATTCCGTTTGTCGTAAATTTTGTTGACAATGTTCACACCTCCGTTGGCTTGCGATATTTTAGATAATCCAGTTTTGGTAGCTCAGCTGCCATATATCAACTTTCTACGTTACTTTAAGCGCATGCATCCTAAATATGGAGTCCGGCGTCTGCTGCAGGAGGCGCCCGCCCAATGGGATGCCATGACACGAGGACAACAGAATCTATTCCAGAAAAAGGTGAGCTCTATGATGCTATAAACTGTCATAATCCGTATAATCTATAATCCTTGATTATTTCTAGCGCATCCTGGCAAGGGTTGCACGCTCGCCACAAGTTCAACTTTGTCGCGTATTGCATCACCGCACGTGCACTTCAATAACAAAATTAATGCGCATGTCACCTGAATATAAGCGTCGACACCGAAGGAAACATTAATAACTAGATGATTTACGTTCTGAAATTCTCCTCATATGTGTTAGTTAGCTGGTTCGCTTCGTCAAAAAGTAAATGCCCATTCGACAAGGTCTAAATTTTCAAAGAATACCAAGTCTCATAACAAATGAAGCTTATTTATACAAAACAAGAACTATTTTTATATATTTAAAATAAATTGAGTTGATATTTACGTGAATGAATTTACAACCAAAGGCAATATATATTTATAATTACATATATTTATTAACATGCAAACATCAGACAATGACTTTCACTTTCGCATGCTTTTTGCATCTCTTCTCCCATTTGTTGTCGCCACAGTTGCAGCATGTGACAGAGAAAGATCAAGAAAGGCATTTCTTATTGTTGAATTAGCATTAAAGTTTATGCGAACTAATACATAGTTTCAAAAAGGAAAAATATCATTTTTAATTGGAATACGTTTTGAGCAGACATTGGACTTTGGAAACATCAGAGCATATTATTTCGACAAACAACTTTTTACACTTAACTGATATTTCTTTCTTGAGTCAAATTTGTTAAGTCAAATGATGTGAAATTTTTGTTCACTTCTGTTCTGGTCAAAACAATGGCTGTCGCTTGTTTTGGTTATTGCCCGCACATGTGCGGCACAGAAATTCTTTACATAGGAATTTGATCCCCAACCTCGTCGCTCATTTTATCGCCTCATAAACAATCTTTTCTCTGCCTGACTGACTACTTTGAGCACAATGGAAAAACAACAGCAATAAATGGATGAAATGCATTGGGTGCGTAATCAAGTAAAAATGCGGGAAGGGACAGCACTCAGACATCCATTGCAGCAGAAGTACAAATGAGGCAAACCATTCGGGTGCTTGGCACCATAGCTGGGTGTGAATGTAACAATACGCATCATTTAAATAGAGAAAATAATATTTAAAAAAAAATGTACACTTTAAAAAAAAAAAGTTTATTATTATCAATTTCCTTTTTTATTTATTTTATTCTAAATTAAAATTGAAATTCAATATCATCTTTGAAGTTCCACTTTCTCTTCTCTTCTCTTTCATCTATTTAGATGTCAACAGCTTTAGCTTGACTCGATTACAAACATTATATAATATGAAATCACTGTGCAATAATTGACAAGCCATTTCCTCAAAACTTTAAATGTTTAATTATATTATGGTCATAATAACGTCTGTCTTGTATTTGTTCCAGCATTCATTCAGCAAGTAGAGTATAAAATTTGTTTTATTAATGACTTCCATTTCTGTCAAATATCTCATATCAATAATACAATTGGCCGAATTGTGTAGCAAGCTTCGCATATGTTGCAAAGCGTATTTATTAGTCGGCGCCCAACGGGGCTCTCCGCTCTCTTTTGTTTTCTTCGAAATCAGACATTTGAGTGGGGCCAATGAAGAAAATGGAATTCGTATTTAAACAGGTGGAGGCTCTGAGAGCGACAGGTTTCTGGCACTCTAATGTCGGAAATCATTAGTTGAAATTCCAAACTGGTTCGCTTTGGCTTAGTGACGTCTTTTGGCTTGGACAACAAACAAAAATTTGCTCGCTTCACATATTTAACTCTCTGCTGTCTGCGGCTGTTAAGCAACAATTTGTTTGAAGCGTTGGTTAATTTTTGACTAAAGGGGAGACTAAGACGATTTCAGTGATTATGTCACTCACCCATTTCGTATTGTTCATCTTTGCTTTTTACTGTTTTCAGAGAAACAAATCTGTTTTCGTTAAAGCTCCGCTACCGCTAACTTACGCAATGGGAAATAAATATCCGCAAGGTAGAGAAATACTAATAGAACTAAACGAATTATATGGAAGTCGAGAAATCAAGTATATTCTCAACTAAAAGATACTCGGTATACTTATTATGATGAATGAAATAATTTAGAGGTTGAGTTATTGTTGAGTTTGATCAATGTTTACAAATAAATAATGAACGCTTAAGTTACCTAAGCTGTGTTGCTCGGCTAGAAGATACCCCGTAAACTTCTGAATTAATAGAATGTCAAATTTGAGTTTGATCAATGTTTACAATTAAATAATTAACGCGTAAGTTACCTACGCCGCGTTGAACTTTCGAGAGAAGAGATGGAAGAAAAACGATCAATTCAGCCATGCTATTTGAGCAAAACGGAATGAATTTACAGTTGAAACCTAAACAAAGCGTCAAAGCGTAATCGAAGCGAATACAAAACGAAAACACAGAGAAACGAAGCTTCGACGACGACGGCTCGAAAAGCCGAGCTTTGGCTTATGACGCGAACAAACGAACGAACCAGTGTGTGTGCGGTGAGACAACGGTAAAGTTTTGTATTCAACATATGCACTTAATTTTGTTTTGCACCTTGTCGGTATTTTCGTACACAGTTTGTTATGCTGTTGCTGTTGCTTTTGCTGTTGTGCTTGAAAGAGTTCAACGACATAGCCGCTCTCTGTGACTGGTGTAAGGTCGTTGCTGAATTTTACATTACATATTAACTTACGTTCGGCAAACAAAACAGAAAAAAAACAAAGTTTCACTTTCGTAAAGCTTTTTAAAAACAATATGACTAGAGGGCAAAACTAAGAGAGGGAGAGGGAGAGAGATAGTGAGAGAGAAAAGCTCAAATAAATTGATAAATGAACGGTAATAACAGCTTGATGAATGCGATCGCAATAAGGGTGCGAGAAGAATGCCTGCAGCTGGCATTAGTTCGGGCGTACTCATTGCACATACAGCAGCCAATACATACACACATACATACATACATATAAATATATGTATATATAATTGTATATATCGATAAGCGGTCAATAACCAGAGGCAATTAAACCAGGAAACGTGAATTTCGTCTTCATAGACAACAATTGCTTAAATGTCACAATCAGTGAATGCGTATGTGTATCTACTGGCACGTGGAAGCATTATTGAGCAAGTACAGTGGAACTCTTCAAGCGAACAATTCCCTCAGCAAGCTTTCCTTTTAATTTCCATTTTCCCCTTGCTTTTGAGAACAATGCGCCTTTGTTGTCTACCAAAATTGTGCTTGATGCAAACAAAATGTGAAAAAATAATAAATGGAAAAATCTTGTAGCAATTGATTTCAAATATTTTAATTTTTGTTAAAATATGCATAACCAGTTTATAAAACTATTTATTAATTTAGATCTTTAATATCTTAAAAATTTCGTAAAAATTTTAGCTGAGAGCTTAATACAAACTAGAAGGCCATTGAAAGGACTTCACCAATGTCGAACAGAATGCAAATAAACTACTACACACATATTATATAAATATACATCACCTAATATATCCGCATATATATATATATATATATATGTAATCTATTTTCAGTAACAATAGGTCGTCAAAAAGAGAAATTGTGCACAAGGCGTATAATAAAAACTGCTAAGCAGATAGGATACAAGACAGTATATAATCGATGTAAATATGGACGGCTCGGATTTTAAGCGAATATGTTTAACATATTAATCCAATTTTCATTTTACGACCTGTGTAAACAATTTGTTACCGCGTTGCTCGAAATAATTGACAGATTTCAAGAAACATCTGCGTATACAATACATACATATACATGTATACATTCTTGATCAACATCGATATCAGCAGACGAGCCAATTTTACTAATTTCGACCATTTTCAACTTCATACACTATAAAAAGAAAACATTTCATATTTAAGATATACCTAATTGCCACTCAAGGCAGATAAAGTTTATTTGAATTTACTGATAACCAAATCGAATTTAGAAAGGCAAAAAATTTGTTTTTTTGTATCCACAGCAAATTGTATTTAATGAATGAGCCATACGTGTGTAAATTTAAAGGAAAATAAATTAGGTTAAGATGTATCTACAGGGTATCTTATAGTCAGGTGCGCATACTTATTATTCATCAACATATTTAACGACCGATTGGCAGGCAAGAGAGATAAACGCGACAGCAAAAAAAAAACTTGTGCAAAAGAAGAGCCAAAACAAGTGCTGCAGGTGCATGTGTATAAATGTGTATGTGTCCGTGTGCCTATATATGTGTGTATTTATATATGTAAGTTTATATATATATATACATATGTATTAATACAGTTGTGTTGTGATTACCTTTATATTTGCAACAGTTGCAAGCAATGAGTATTAATTCCTGGTTATGCAGGGTAATCCAAAGTTTGTGCAATATCTCAACAGTTGTTTATTTGATTTTCCTCTTTTACAGTTTTACAGTTTCAGTCGCTGTTGGCTGTAAATTTTACATTAAATAGCGTTTGTTGTAACTTTTGCACTTTCACTTGATGTTGGCCATTGTTATTAGAAATCACAAACAAACGAGGCGAAAATATTTCAATTTTGATGTTTCGCTCTCTTACACACGCCCGTACACCCGTACACCCACAATGGCACAATCGTAGAAATAGTGTGCAATACGAAACGAAAACAAGCTGCAAGTGAATTATATGCGGTCACACTAAATATTTGCTTATTTAAAGTGCCAAATGCGTAGAAATACGGCTCACTGTTAAGTTGCTTACTGCTGTTTCTTTTGTTGTTGCAAAACAAACACTCAACCACAAACAGCATACATATGTATATGTGAATGTATACAACCCACTAAGCACACACACATACGACGAGCACAAATTGCGGCTTGCAAAAAATCTCGTTTTGCCTTTCGTTGTGTGTATCAGCGTGCTAAATTCCACTTAAATCGACTATCGAATTTGACAACAGCGGGCAACACTTGTTTCAATATTTGAAATGCTATAATTTATATTAATCAAAGCTTTATTTTGATTGCATTCAAATATTTGTTTAATTGGTCTCGCGCATTCTTCTTTTTTGTTTACCATGCATGTTAACACATACATACATACACGCACTTACACATTCACATTAAATCAAACAAGACGCGCACGTACACTCCTTTCTTTCTGTATGTGTATGTGCAACTATACTGCATACGTCAACAAATTCTTATATTATTATTATATTATATTTGCGCATATTTTTGCTAATTTGCGCGATAAAAACTTTTGTTTTTCTATCGCTCTGGTTTTATACTGCACAAATAAATTACGTGAACCAGCTAGACACCGACGCACACACCCAATTCGTTCAATTATTTTGTTGCTACTGAACGATAGGGATGATACTCACTGCTTCTCTCGATATTTCACACTAGCGATGTCACACTATCGCATGTGCTATCGATAAATACACGATGACACCCGTTCGAAAGTATTTGAATTTTTTTATAATTATTTTCTTTTATTTGTATTTGGAAATCTATAAGTCTAAACTATATTAATTTGTTATTAGAAATATAAAAGAACTATTTATAATTTGAGCACATTTAATACTTTGGTAAGTTAGCAATTAAGTAATGGAATAGTTTTTAACGGTTTCTTTCAGGGTTCAACCAACCCTTGATATGTATGTCTTAAATATATCTATATAAATACATATGTATATACTTGTATTTAAATTGTTTTTAGCTATCAGAAAAAGCGCTGACTGCCGACTGCCCCATTGACGAGATTTGCGAGACATTTATCTTTGCAATGCCCTTCATTGATTAAAATAGCTTACACAAGGAATCGCAACAATAAAAGAAACCACCCAAAACATTGAAGCGCAATGAGTCATCCAATGCGGAAAGCCAAAATGATTTCCGATTCTCTAAAGGGACGTTCTCATGTTATAATTACTTAAGGAGATTCTATTTATACAGATTTCACCAGAAAGCGAATATTGCAACTATTTAAGTGCCCACACTCACATACATATACACATACACATACAGACTCACACACATTTCATTTGTTAGTTTGCATCTCAACAATTTCTTTGAATTGAATAATGCATTTTTAAGTGACGCTTAGAGAAGCATTCTTCAGTAAATTGTGCAATTGTCGAAGAGGCCGTCAACTATGCGGGATTAAGACAACCCAAATTAGACATGAACTCCAAGTGTGTCACAAAGCGTTGCAGTCGCACGATATACAGATAGATACATCATTTATAAACATAGAAATATGTATGTATGTATGTATGTATGTATGTATGAAATGAAAAGATAAGATGCAATGCCGCCGATTATGCCCGTCAAGTGGTCCAGCTGCCAATGCTGAGTGACCATGGCGACAGTTCAACAATCTGTCTGTGTGCATAGGAGTCAATTAGCTGTTCCGCACTTTATGATGCATTCCACTATTTGGCATATGCATATTTATGTATATGCATATTTCCATACAGTGGCACATGGCTTTAATGAACAAAATCAAAGTCCTCAAATGCATAAAGATGGCAAATATTTAAATTGTAAAACATTTCAAAGACGCTTAGCAGTAAATTAAAATTAGAATTTAATTATAATTAGTTATTCTTAATATATATACTTAAAATTTAAATACTTTGTCTAATGAGAAAAAAACTTAATACATACATATATTAAAAAGATTTGTGTTATAAAATTTAATTAACAAAAAATATGATGAATATATGATTAAATTTAAATAATTTTTTTTATCTCAAATATTTAAAATTTTGCAAATATACATATATATGCACTATATAAATAATAAATATAAAAATCATATATATCATTATATCATATATTATATTATCATTATTATCATATATATGAAAAAATATAAAATTAAATTAAAACTTTAAAATTGAAATAATTGAATATTAAATTAAATTAGAATTAAATATTAAATCAAAATATATTGTGAGATGTTACAGAGAGAGCACTCTCATCATAGAGCATGATCAACAGATTCAATGGATTCATGGCTATCCAATACACACTTACCTATAGACTGAATAGCTCTCTATGAGAAGAGGCGTTTGCTGATTGTAAACATGTGGACAAATATACCAAGTAGCCAATGGGAGTGAGAGTTGCTCTGACAGCGGACAGCCACTTGAGAAATTAATAAAATTGCGATTACATCTGTTCTGTTTCATTGAAGACAACAAAAGAGAGAGAGAGAGAGAGAAAGAGAGAGAGAGAGAGAGAGAGAGAGAGCTTTGAAAATGCAACGTCGAACAGACAATTTCATTGTTTTCATAGGCGTGCATATTTACAAGGGGGAAAATCATAAATTTGTTGACTAATTTATTAATGTAGGCCAGGCGCCAGATTCTTTTGGCTAACGACTCGAGTTGGGGTTGGCTTCTGCTTATAGCCAGACAGGCACATTCCATAAACTGATTGTATCTTTGTTCTAATTCCAGGGTATATAGGGATGCGAATTGGTTTTGGACCATTTAGTTGTGACAAATGTTAACTAAAATTAAAATAGGGGGACGGGAAGCAGCTTCGATGCAAAGGCGCGCACATAAACCAAGAACTACTTCCCGTTGCCCCACAAAGAACGAAAAAAAAAAAACAAGAAGAAATAATTGTGAACAGCGCAATAAAAGGCTAACAGCACTGCACTTGCACAGCAAGAATTTCATGCCTTCCTTAAGTGTGGGGAGCATCCCCCAATCTGCGAGTATTTTTAGTCGCTAAAGTTCCCCAACCAAAGAAGATGTGCTACAAATCGAAGAGGGGCGACATTTGGTGGCCCAAAGTGAACTTCTTTGTGTTCCACTTTAAGTTCTCAAAATATGTTTATGGAATGCACGACGCATTTAAAAGTCCATCTAAATATATACAATATATACAATATATACAATATATAATATATCCAAACACCGACGACCCCTCAGGGTGTGCCCTGCTGTTTCCCGAATCCCTGGCGTGGCCCGCTATTGGAGCAATATCTTTAATAGTGTACTAATCTATTTCGAAGTGAAAATATTGCGAAATTGCCGCATGCATTAAGAGAACAACAATAATATAATAATGAGAGAGAATAAACATAATGTGCTATAAAATATACGGAATCCACAAACACATGTGAACCAATGCCAGAGTGTCTTGTTTGTGCATTGGAAATTCGATTATTCATGGTCTTTCAGGCATTCGTACTGCCACTCCCATTAATGAGAAAGAAGTGAGGGTGGGGCGTGAGTGAGTGAAGAGTAAAGACTTTCGAGTCCAACAGCATGAAATATGAGTGACGCGAAGTGTGTCAGAGGGTTGCTGTCTGCATATGGATGTTTGTCAAGCACACACACACACACAGATAGACAGACACGCACACACTGGCAGACAGCATGTGACCCTGGATTGCATTGAGTATATGTATATGTATATGTATATGTATATGTATATGTATGACAAACACCCCCATCTGCAGCAATCAGTACAGTCATGCATGAGCCAGGCCTAAGGGTGGTGGGCCAAGCAACAGTGGGTTCATTCCAATTGTGGCTTGCGCTCAGCGTGACTCTGACACCATCTGCTGCTGCTGCTGCTGGTGCTGGTAATGCGGGCAGAAGTCTTCGAGTCAATGATCTATTAGACCCGAGATGACTGATCTGACAGCGGGTTGAATTTCCTTACTATATTAAAAAATGAAAACAACAACTTATAAGCCAAAGTAATTACTAATGCTTCGCAAGGGATGCGCACACGCACGAGTTTGCATTTGCCCTAGTCCTCGCACCGAATGTGCGTGTCATTTGGCCAGAGTTTGGGTTTGGGTTTGGAGTTCGACTCTAGGTGTGGCCGAGGTAACGCACCCTAACAATCGGCTTTCCTGGAATGGTTAAATTGTGCTGTATTCCTACCCACACACAGACGCAAAGACGCACACACGCGCGCACGTACAGCAACAAGCTAACGTTTGTCACACGCGCACTGGGCCATTGTCTAAATGCTCATTTAGGTCATGTTTCGGGCAGGGAACACAGGGCTTGCCGCTCGCTGGTTTAACCTCAGCTCGGACCTTTTTCGTTAATTGTGGGTGTTAGCCAGATTGTAGAAATACATTATAAACTAGATGTATTCCATTTTTCTTTGCTTAACAGCGCTTCAGTATAGTATAAGCTATTAAATAGGAATAGGAAGCCTTCTTTCTCTCTATTGCCTCACGCATTTATTTTGTTTTCACTCTGCTTTCACAGTTTATAAATTACTTAAGCAGCTCTGGGCTGGCGCACGTGTGCCAGGTTTTCAGGTTTTCAGGCTTTCAGATTTTCAACCCTCAGCTCAGTTACGACAGACACTGCGTAAATTGTTGTGGTATGAAAATCACTTATCCATGCGGCTCTTTCCGATGATTGCGTTCGCTGAAATATGGAAAATGTTCTCCAACACCCGCTAATTGTTTGACTTGACAGACAAAGGCTCAGTTCCAGACACTTCAACTGAACGGATGGGCGTAAACGGATGCGTTAAAATTAGCCTAAGACGAGGCATACATCTGGACGCCAGCTCACCAGGATATATTTATAGTTGCTGTCTGAGTGTTAAAAGTGCTGAGAACTAATTATTTTGTGGTTCCAATATTGATAAAAGTATAGTCTTTATTTTATGTACAGCTATCAGATTATTTAAAAACATTTATCAAGGTTCATTTACGCTTCTTGCTGCCGCCCGATTTTTTCTGTGGCGCTGCTTTTGGCTTCTGATTTTTTCGCATACTTCGTTTACGGTTTTCTGCTTTCTTGGAGATATTTTCTTCCTGACGCTTTTTAATGGACTCCAGACGCATTCGCGACTTCACAATTTGTTCCGGTTTCCGCATCTCCTTGTCATTGCCGCTGATGCGCTTCTTCAACTCCAATTTGGCATTGTAGCGAGCGTGCCGACCGACCGGATAGCGTTGCGCATGAGACAGCGGCTTGAAGTTCTCGTCGTCGCTGGCCGCGTTTTCGCGCTGCAGTTGCTCCTCGATCTTGGACTTCTCCTTCCATTCGGTGTAGCGACCAGTCTTGAAAGAAGCGGGTATCCAGGCACCGGACTCTGTGCGTATTTTGTTTGCGCGCGGATCTTGAACAGAGACCATCTTCTTTTTGATACGATCCCACTTCTTGAGTCCCGGTTTATGCTTTACATCCTGTGCTGGGTTGCGTTCGTAAACAGAGAATTCGGCATTGCGAGCTTGGCGTTCGAATGAGTTGATAGCGAGACCATCTTCGGTGTGTTTATCTGCCGACTGATAAGGCACATAATTCTCCTCATCCTTGACCTGCATCTTGCGTTTCTTTTTAGGCTTGTCGACGTACAGAGCATCCATATTCTGTCGCTTTTTCGGCTCAACGACCTTTTTAAATGTGCTGCAAATCGTCTCATCATCAGCTTTTGTAATGTTGCTGGGCTTCTGGGCATCCACAACCTTTTGCAGCTCCTCAACATCCTCCTTGGCTCGTTGCTGGCGAAACTTTTCGATGACTTCAGTGTGGTGTGAGCGTTTGTCCTTCATAACAACAAAAGGCACTGACTTCTGAGTCGTATTCAATTCAAAAATTGTCTACAAAATAAATATGATTAATTGTTACGATCTTCTGGCTAGTTGCAAGCACAACTTACACCACTTGGCCGAAAGTTTTTCATCTTGACTAATATATCATGTTTTTCATTTTCCAATTTACGCTCACATTCGACAACATCGGCTCTTGTGTCATCATCCAGTTTCTGGCCAGAAATTTTAGCAGCTTGCTCAAGCACAGGCGCTGCGTTAAAGAAATCCTCAAGTGTCTTCAAAGCAAAGAATTTGATCTTCTTGGCACGCGCATTCGAATCTGTGGAAGCAGTAGGACGCGAGCTCAAGTACTTCTTGTAGGCATTTTCACTTGTCCGCAATACGCCCGCCTATTTATACAATTAAAATAATTATATTTTAAACTACACAAAAGGATATATAAGAAACTACTCACTATATGATGACTCTTCTTGATTTCATTCACGCTCAAATATTCCTCTTCCAGCAAGTCCTGTGGTATGGTGCCAATTGACGAGTTATCATTGATATCGAACGGCCGATTTAAAAACAGGTGCAAGTCCAGTAAGTGAGCTGTGTCATCTGTGGAGAATATAGAGTAGGCTGTGCCAGTGCGTCCGGCACGAGCGCAACGACCTACACGATGCACAAACAGCTTCGGAACGCCCGGAAAATGCAAGTTTACGACATAGTCCAGATTTGGTATGTCAATGCCACGGGCAGCCACATCTGTGACGATTAGAACCGAAACCTTTTTACTCGCGAACTTAGCAGTATTGATTTTACGGGCAGCTGGATCCAAACTGGAATACACTGACGTATTTGATATGCCCGCTTGAGTAAGTATCTGAAATGAAACCAATATTATAAATTGCAATTCAAATTGAATTTTATTCTACTCACAAATGAAATTAGCTCGACGTGGTGTTGTGTCCCGGCAAACACCACCGTCTGCGCCTCTTGAGGTATCACATATTTCAGCAGCACCACCAATGCCGTGTAGCGATCATCTGGACGGCAATGAAGAAACTTAAGAGATAGAGTATCTGGCAGCTTAGACTCAACATCTAAACGGATGAGCACGGGATCACTGAGTCCAGCCCGTGCAAATTCAACCAGAAGTTTTGGCAGCGTTGCCGAGAACATGACCGTTTGCCTTGAGGAAGGCAAACGGTGCAGCGTTTCGTTCAACTGCTCGCCAAAGCCCATTTCGAAGAGTCGATCCGCCTCATCGAAGACCACGTATTCTGAAATTGATCAGGTATAAATTACAATCGGTATATTTATTAGGTATACGATATGTTTACCTATGGAGTTTAGCTTCAAGTCCATTTCCACACACAGATGCAGAAATCGGCCAGGCGTAGCCACAATAACATCGGGACATGTGTGTATGGCTGAAAATTGGGAGTCCATAGAATCACCACCCAGCACTAGGATTGTCTTCAGTTCCATAAAGCGACCCAGATCCTTGATGAATTTATACGTTTGCACTGCAAGCTCACGTGTTGGTGATAGGATTAGAGCACGTGCACCTTTCGTGGGCTCGCGGCGCTGCAACTTCTCAAACAAAGGGATTAGAAAGCAGGCTGTTTTGCCTGAGCCTGTTTTGGCCATGGCAACAACGTCGCGTCCCTCCAAAATCAATGGAATGGTTTTTCTCTGAATGGGAGTAGGTACTTTGTAGCCACGTTTGGTTATACCCTTCAATAATTCGAATCCCAGACCCAGTGATTGAAAACCACCGCTCTTTTTCGATTTCGGTTTGCTTTTTAGAATATCATCGTTGCCGCCACTGGTGCCGCCTTCTTCCAATGACGGAAACCCAGGTATTTCGTCATTCTGTTTCTTGCGCTAGAAGGCAATAATGATTTAATAGCAATTCCTATGTTTTCACACACATTTACTTACCATTTCTACAGAATTCAACTAAAACGAACAAACAATTTATTTACACGTGCAAGTGTAACAGTGTGCCCGTTAATAATATGGTAAGTACTTAATTCTATCGAAATATCGGCAAAACATAGGTTCATATCGATAGTCTAAATATTCCATTGTGTACAGAGTATCGATATCATGGTCTTTTGCTTGAGAGATTACACACGATTGGGATACTTATTTGAGAATAGTTCTGAGGTGTGACGTCATGCATATTAGTTGTGTGAATTCCATTTAAGCAATTTTTATCAAATATGAGTTTATTTGATGTGTGTTAATTACAAAAATGAGCTCATATATGCATTATAGTATTATGTAATTAATATATTTTCTTCCATTTAATTACAAAAAATCTCATGTGGCATTATAGTTGAATTAATTCAATACGATCCCAGATTTTGATTCGACTCGATTGTCCTCGCATTCTGCTATTTTTCTTCAGTAGACCTTTCCTGTTGATTAGCTTATTTAAAATAGAAAGATATGTAATAATAAAAATATTTCACTACTTTGATATATCAACATACTGAACGAGAATGTTATATCCTGACGGATGGCATCTGTTAAATTGTCTGCAGCTGCATTAAGTTTATCGATCTCAGCTGAAACACAATTCAACATATCGATTTGTTGATGTTTTGTAAATCCTGAAAATAAGTTCAATTTTGAATCCCAGAAACACAAAAGCTCTCCGTTTTTGCCATTCGTTGCCAAACAATTCTCCAGCTCTCGAAACATCTGCAACAAATAGGAAACATTTAAAAAAATATATATAAACTAATTAATATACATATGTGTATGTGTGTGCTGACATCGATTAATATTTCGTTGAGTTGTTTCTCCTTCCAATAGCGCTTTGGCCTGGCGTCTATTTGCCAAAGTAGTAGGGTCTTGATGTAATAGCTCTTCAGGATGCTGATATTTTGCTTTGAGTCGCGGAATTTCTTCATAAACTTGATGACGTCTTTCAGCTTATATTTATCTTTGAGCATGGCACATTCGGCCTCAAAGTAGGATGCCCTAAAGGACACATTATTGGGCTTGAATGGCTTCAAAGGCTTCGGAATCGCACTCCAATGGGGAATATTGCGAAAGTACTTCAATTTATCATCAGCTAAAACACTTTGCTTGATATTCAGCCGGATGGCTGGCACAAAGTCTACGGAGTACTTCATATCGCACTCGTTTATGAATATCGTATGTGCCGGTCCGCATCTCCTGTAGTCGAGTGACGTCCCCTTGCCATCGACTTCGATTCGATTATTCATTTTATTCAAAGCTCGCGTCACAGCGCCCTTTATCAAATCCTGCAGCTTATCCTCAAATAGCAAGTTCTTTGCACTCACGATTTTCTTCAAATTCACGTAAGATACTTTATTATTTTGTTGCTTAAGCAGCTCTTTCAGCACATTCGTCAAGTCCAGAGTCACATTGCCAGCGTGTCTATAATCCCTGCGCACAATAATCCTGTCGTTCTCTGGAAATCTCAAGTGTAAAACCAAATCAAATTCATCGGGCTTGGACACTTTCAGCTTATCTGCATAGCTTCCTGCGTACGTGGAATATAGAGAAGTGAAGTAAATATATTGATATGATCAAGATCTCATCATATGATTTGGTAAAAGTTTCCTTATAGAACTAGTCTCTGCAGGCCACTCACCACCTAGCTCATGTCCGCATAGCCATTTCCTTAGTGGTTCCTCCTCCTTGAGCGTGGAATAGAGTTTGTCACGTAGCCTGCCATAGTGATGCGTGTACGATCTTCGATTCTCATTAATATTTATATACTTGGCGTTCATTAGCTGCAGATGTTGCTCCAGATTGGCCATTTCTGATACGCTAAGTGCCTCTATTGATCCTCACTTGAACACAGCGAGAAGCAGACTAAACGCGGCTTGTAAACAATTCAAGAAAAGTATCAAGAGTGCTCTAGCCGAGACTGATCGACTGGGAGTTACCCTAAGACCTGATATTCAAACGAAATGTATAAGCTCGTATTTCTTCTGATATTCGGGAAAATTCCATTAGAATTTCAAGTCACAAGCAGGCATAGAATACAGGCTATGTTTATATTAGAAAAAAACAAGTAAGAAGGCTCTAGTCGAGACGGCTCGACTACGAGATACCCTGAACCCTGCAAAAAAATGAATATTCTTCTTCTTTACGCACGTATAGCGCGCGCTCTGCTAACCGCGCAGTTGCTGCCGACGGTTGGGGGTGGGATGGGCTGTACTTTGAACGCTTATAACTCCGTTTCTAGATGGACTATCTTCATGAAACTTTCAGAATATATTAATTGCATTCAAATTTGTCCATTTGCCAAATTACAAGTCTCTAGTATTTGAAATACGTTTTTTTCAAATTGGGGGCGAAGGGGGCGTGGCATCCAAAATCTGAAAATTACATAATCTGCGTATCCATAATATCTATCTAAATATACAATTTGAAGTCTCTAGCTAAAACGGTGTAGAAGTTATGCTCGAAAAACCTAAAAAACGTAAACGAATTTTCGATATTTTATAATATAATAATTATATATAATAAAATATATATAATTTTTGTATCGATAATTAAGGAACGGGATGAGTTATCGAAAAAACAAAATAAACTTGTACTGCGTAACTAAGATACGAGTGTTCGTGTAAAATTTCAGCTCTCTAGCTTTTGTAGTTTCCGAAATCTCGACGTTCATACGGACGGACGGACGGACGGACGGACGGACGGACGGACGGACGGACGGACAGACGGACAGGGCTATATCAACTTATTTTTTTGTGCTGATCAAGAATATATATACTTTATGGGGTCTGCGACGTCTCCTTCTGCCTGTTACATACATTTTCACAAAAACATTATACCCTGAATTCCCATTTTCAATGGGTTCAGGGTATAAAAACCGTTGGACGATATTATTTTTATAGGGTATGAATGTACTTCACAGGAAATATTTGAAACATTTAGGAAACCTAAACAACGAGTATAAATAATAAACATTGAGTAATAATGGACAGGCGATATATGGTCAATTGTAAAATCTATTGTCATATTTGTCATTCTGAGAGATTGGATTTTTGATTCGTTAATTCTTTCTGTTTATATTTCATTATTTATTATTATTTCATTATTATTTTTTTTATTTATTGATTTATGCATAGCATAAATATCCACGACCATTGAGAAGCAAATCAGAACTGAATTGAAGTGTGTTGAAATATACATTTTCTTTCAAAGTTTTTGTTATAGGTCAGCTTTTATTCAAATTAATCGTATTACATTCGTATATAATTTTACCAATTTCTGTTGAGCTTCAATAGGGCAATTGATCACTCACTCTGCGAAGGTCCTTCACTTTATTTATTACAAGTTTTATTGATCGGGAATGTGAAGAGCTCAAGAAAAACAAAAGCCAATGCAAATAGAAGAAGTGCTTTAGAAATCTGATAACTGATATGATGTAGCCGTAGCCAGATTATGCTATATATAAAGTCATTCAAATATATATATATATATATATATATATATATATATGCGATAGCTTGATCTGTTGAGCACCCCCCACGGCATAGTACTTGAAGATATCTGAGAGTAAATGAAAATGTTTCAAATTCTTTGCATACAATCGACATTTTTATGGGCTTTCTTTACGATGCCAAATAGAGATGCTTATCCGGGCTTCAAGCAGATTTCGCTCGCCTAGACTCCCCGTCGCAGTGGTCCCCAAAATAAACAAATTAATGGTCTTATTATTATTATTGTGTATATACATGAGCAGCGTGTTGCCCTCAAATTGATAACGCTGGGTGCCAGCTGAAGAGCTGTCGTAAAACTCTCCGTTCGATAATCGGGATACAGATAATGGCCCGGCCTGGGAAATATAAGGCCTGTACACGGCCTGGGGCGAACATAGTGAAAGTAAAAGTGAAATTGGTAATATGATGAAGTATCTGTTAAGCGGCGTAATCCTCTTGGCCATTAGCCTGCAACAGATCGAGGCGCACGGAATGATGCTGAACCCGCCGAGTCGCTCCTCGCGCTGGCGCTTCGACAATTCGGCGCCACAGAACTACAACGACAACGAGCTCTTCTGCGGTGGCTTATATGTGGGTCACAGATGTCCAGCCGGATAAACAGTTGCTGCCCATAACTCACATTCTGTCATTTTCATTTCCACCCATGCAGACTCAGGCCAATAATGGCGGCAGATGCGGCCTGTGCGGCGACAACTTCTCGGCGGGGAAGCCGCGTGCCAACGAGATTGGCGGCCAGATTGGCGGCAATGGTGTGATCACCAAGAGCTACCCAGCCGCCAATGCCATCATAGTCGGCGTCAAGATCACCACCAACCATTTGGGCCACTTTGAGTTCCACCTGTGCAATCTGGACGCCTTTGGGGGTGAGTCCGAGGAGTGCTTCAATCAGCATCGCCTGCGCTTTCCCGACGGCAGCGATCGACTGGAGATCGGCACCAAGGCTGGCGAGTTCGATGTGACCGTTATCCTGCCCGAGGGTCTCATCTGCCAGCACTGCGTGCTTCGCTGGACCTATGTGGGCGGTAAGTGTGCTCCTGCTCCCAAATATGCATTCCGCTCTTATCTCTTGGCAAATTCTATTTGTGCAGCTAACAACTGGGGCAACTGTGGCGATGGCACTGGCGCCTTGGGCTGTGGTCCCCAGGAGACCTTCAAGAACTGCGCCGATGTGAGCATCTATTGGGGCCGCAACATGCTGAAAGAAATGGCACGCGCTGCTCCCATTCCCGCTGTTCCAGAGGAGATCCAGGCTTAAGCAAGCAAGCAAATGTGTCAATATTTTGTACTGAATCCAAACCAAATATTCAATTAAACCAAAGTGTCTTACTACTAAACTATATTTATTCAATCAAACTATTCAAATTCAAAATTATCTGTTTAGTATTTTCACCTGATTTTCGTTGAATTTACTCATACGAAAGATTTCTTGATACTTTAGTTAATGCATGCCTCTCCCAAGACACACACCACAACAATTTGTACTTTGACCTAATTTTCGTTATTTATACCTTAAATTGGACAAATGAACTGCTTCCTTGCTTACCCAAGACACACACCATTGTCGTGTAATTTATTTTTATACCAACCATGCATTTAACTGCTTTCTTTATGTAGCCAAGACAAACACCAAAATATCAATTTACACTACGATCTAATTATACAAGAAAGCAAGCTAAATTTTAACTGTAATTATTACAAGTTTTCAAAATTTGTCTTACTTTATTGATTTAACCAAGACATCAATCATCAGAGCCTCACTCTTTATTATTTATATTTAAAAATTGTTAATTTCCTTACATGCCCAAGACAAATACCAGTTGAAATTTGGAAATGCAAATGCAATGTATATTGTTTATATGTTATTTATGGTTTATTAATTTATGTAATTCTATTATTATTTTATGTATTTATTTTATTTTTTTATTATTATTTTTTTATTATTATTATTAGCTGATCATTTATATAGCTCTTCTTCGCATATCGGAATTAGTTTGTCCTTCAAGCAATTCAGTCATCAAATGAAACGTTGATATAACGATTTCATATATACAAACATATTTATTGAAATCAAAGTTATAACTCAATTGTCGGCAATTAACTGGGAATATACACACATATGTATTTTTTTTTTGAAACACCAATAAACAGTTATAAACTAGACTCTTATCTCAGGGTTAGTTATATAACTCTCTGAACTTTCGCTTAAGCCTTGAATCAACGACAATATAGCTAAGCAGTAAAGCCAAATTTCTAGTCAAGGCAATCAAATATTTCATATGAAAAATGATAGTTTATGCGCAAATGGTACAGTGAACACTCGACTGAGATAATAAATGTGTATCACGAAAGGGATATCAAGTGGGATTCAGAAATAATATTTGAACTCAAATTGATCATATCAATATATAGTTTCTATTCTCGAGTGCTCACTGTAGTTTATATAAAACAAATTTCTTTTATAATTTAATCACTCATGCCGCAAATATTTCTTTTGTTTATATGTGTCATCGTTGTTTTGGCATGGTTCCAGTTCCCAGATATTACGATTCTGCAAAATTTTGGTCATTGTAAATGGCGATAGAAGACACAGATAAGTGGTTAATAACGTTTATACGATCGCTTTGACGGTTGATAACAAAGAATCAGAATTCTTCTCAAACGATAAGGCCTGGAAATGTGCAGATATATAAGACTCGGTCACTGGGACTCGGAGACCAGTGAAAAGAAAAGTTGATCTAGAAATTGAAACGAAATGATGAACTCCAAAATAATATCCTTTGCCGTATGGATGGCGCTGCTGGGTTGCCTTGTGAGGCAGGTCGCGGGACACGGCATGATGTTGAGTCCAGTGGGTCGATCCTCTCGCTGGCGCTACGACTCTTCGGCGCCCAAGAACTACGATGACAGTGCCTTGTATTGTGGCGGCTTTTGGGTAAGCATCTGCTACAGGACCTCAGTAGTGAACCAGTTGCAGCTATAGACTCGATATTGCAGAAACAAACCCAAAACAACGGCAACTGCGGCCTGTGCGGCGACGACTACAGCTTGGCCACGCCACGCCCCAACGAACTGGGCGGCAAATACGGCGCTGGAGTCATAGTGAAGAGCTACATCGGCGGTGGCTCCATTGAGATTAATGTGCTCATTACAGCGAACCATTTGGGCCACTTCAGCTTCCATCTGTGCAACCTGGACGAGTTCGGCACAGAGTCGGAGCATTGCTTTGACAAGTATCCTTTGCAATTCCCCGATGGCAGCACCAAGTACTACATTGGCTCCAAGACCGGCAGCTACGATGTCAGCGTACGGCTGCCCAGTGGCCTCAGCTGCAGGCATTGCGTACTCCGCTGGACCTATACGGCGGGTAAGAGTTGTTGTTTGTGTTAACTGTGGACTCGGATCTTCTGTAAACTATATCTCATCTTTTATTTATATTCTATATATTCTATACTTTTTCTTCTATTTTCTATCCTATTTCTACGATCGATTCTTCTATTTTGTATTTTTCTGTTTTATCTTTTAAATTCTATCTTTCCTCAATTTTCTATAGTTCGATCTGTTTTGTTCTTTTCAATCTTCTATTTCTGTTCTTCACTCTTCTATTTGCTTCTCTACATTTCTATATTTATCTCTCTACCATCGCTCATGCTCTATCTTTTTTCTGTCTCTTCAACTTAGGCAACAACTGGGGCATCTGCGAAGATGGCAGCGGCGCCATGGGCTGTGGTGCCCAGGAGAACTTTAAGAACTGCGCTGATATCACCATTTTGAGTTCTGCCCGTGGCATCATTGAGGACTCTGCGCTGCCAGTTATAGTGGCAGACCCAGAGCCAGAGGCAGAGCTAGAGCCAGAGCCAGTGCCAGAACCTGTGGCATAGTCAACTCCTGCAGCCATGTGTATAATATCTGCAAAATCTCAAAAAGTTGTTAAGTCTGTTGTTATATATATAGAGAGATGAGCCATTGTTATGAATGCATTTATCATTTTATTCAATAAATCTTTTTTTTTATAATATAAGTATGTGTGTATATATATATATATATACTATGTATAAACTTTGTTGCATGTGAATTTGTTTCTGAGTTTGAGTTGGTGTGTGTGTGTGGGTGTAAATGTAGGTGTGTGTGTGTGCGTGTGTGTATGAAAAGTGACTTCTGCGAGCCGATTATAAATTTTTAAAATTTATTATTCATTTTTGCGGCTAACCCGTGCATCGAATGACTGCAGCCTGTTCCTGTTCCTGTTCGCATGCAAAAAATATCCTGCATCAAATTGTTGTACATGAGACTCGTGAATGGGAGCTTGGAAAATATGAAATGGTTTGCCAAGGGGACATTTGCCACCTGCCGTGCGGCATACTCTGCACTAAATATTCAATATGAAATATCCGTATTTATGCTAATGCATAGATGTTGATGTATATATATATGTATATGTATATATGTATATGTATATGTATATGTATATATGTATATGTATATGTGTGTATGCAATATTTGTAACTTGTTTGTTTGTTCGCTTACCACTAGGTTCACAATAACTGCTTAGTAATTAGGTTCACAAATAAGTTCTGTAAATGTTAATTTTTAATTTTAATGTTAATGTTAATGTTAATTCTTTCTTACAAAGCGTTCAGGTCGTTGGCAAATCAAAGAATCAATTGTCCATAATATCCATTAATTCAATTAAGTAATTTCGCTACTATCGCACCCTCGACTGCTCGACTTCTCAACTTCTGGACTCCTCACCTCGAGTGCCTTTGCTTAAGAATTGTGCAATCATTCACTTAATATAAGCATACGTCTGCGGCTAAATATATTTGTTCAACAATTAACCAAACAAATCGCAAACAACATTTTGTAAAGTTGACTTCTTCTCTTGCGTCTATTTTTGTTATTATTTTTTTTGTTAATATATTTGTTAATATTGTATTTTATCGTTTAAGGATTGCCACTAGTAATTTCATCAAAGTGTTAGCTCTATGTAGATTTATTAATGTTCGTTAAAAACTCTTGTAACCCCAAAATAAAACTACTTAAGTACATATACATTTCCAGATTCTTTTAAAAACTATCAAAACAGCTCGGCTCGTATGTGAATCTCTCCCCTCACATCATCTTTAAAAATGTGCGAATTGTTCACAACTGAATTGTTTGTTTAATTCATTCTTTGTTTTTTTTTTTTTTTCCTTTTACATTTGTTGCTCTGGTTACGAGTGTTCTTAAAAGCCTTTTAAAATACAGTTGTTGTTTTTGAAAAATATAATACATATACATACTTATGATTTATACACTTCCAAATCTGATTTCTACAATAATTTGTTGTTTGTAAAAGCACGTTGTAAATTTTGAACAAGCTTATGTAAAATTTACTCTCATCTTCTTCTTTTTCTTATTCATTTTTCTTTTTTTGGTGATTTTTCTTTTTTTTTATAAATAGTTAAATATTTTGTATTGTTTATTAAAAAATTTAACATTATACAACACTATTTGTTTTTTATACCTGAATTTTAGAATTTTGTATCCGAAACGCCATTTTTGCTTTGAGTGTGCATGTGTGTGTGTGTGTGGGTGTGTGTGTGTGTGTGTGTGTGTGTGTGTGTGTGTGTGTGTGTATGTGTGTGTGTGTGTGTGTGTGTCATTTTCAAGTTTTTTTTCTGGTAAATTTACTTCATAAAAAATTTTGTCAGGTCGAAATTGTTTCTTGCCAAAAAGTTTCTGTTTCGTCCATTGTATACTTTATGCCTTGTATTGTAAAAGTTCTCCTTGTTTCATTTTCTTGTTGTTGTAAATTAGAGCATGTCAAAAGTTTATTTGCTGTGATTTATTTTAATTTTAATATTAGTTTTCATATATTTGTTTGTTTCGTTTATTCATTCTTCTTTATTGCTTTTTGCTATTTGCCAAAGTATTTGCGGCTTGCACTTATCATAATTGACGAATTTCAATGCCGACAGAGTTCTGGAAGGATGTTGATTGGATAATACGTTGGTTGCTTAGTTTTTCTTGTTCTTATTTGTGGATTGGGTCTATTATACTAACTGTTTTGTATCTTACGTATGAAGTTTTAAGTTGTATTTTGTATACGTACATATATATATATATATATATATATATATATATATATATATATATATATAGTATATACATATGTATATATATATATAGCTGATAATATTTAATCATTGGCACAAATTCGCTATCTGAGTGGCTGTTTAGCAGTTGCTTGTCTATTAGCCTGGGATTATGTATATTATTGCAAACTCTTAACAAAATTATTCGAATTAGCTGAGTATATTTCATAATTAATATTTATTGTTTACGTTAATACGAAACACAAAGTGTAAGCAACATTGATGTGCTGTTGCTGTTGTTGTTGCGGCTGTTTCATTGTAATAATTTCACACGTCTCGTTTTGATAAAAACTTTGTTTTATTTGTTTTGTTTTGATTTTTTTTTTTTTATATATATATATATAAACATTAACACACTAAAATTTAGTTAATTGTATCATATAAAATTTTGTTTTCAACTATATTCATAAAAAAACATAAAAACTAAACGAAACTAGATTGTAAATTATAAGTAAGTGCGGCTTTAAAAAGTTGTAATTCAATTGATTATTATCCTTTGCTTCTCTTTTTTTTTTTTTTTTTTTTTTTTTTAATAACTAACTATTACACAAATTAAAATAGTGTGTGTATGTGTGTGTGTGTGTGTGTGTGTATTGAGTGAGTTGACTGTCTAACTAAAAAAGAATAAGACTCTCATTGTATATATAATTATGTTCTATATAAGTTTGCAAGCGAGAGGCGCAAATTGTCTCGTGACTCAGCTGCAACAGCAGACACAGCACAGCAGAGTTAAGTTGAATGCACACACACCTGATAATACAAAGTTGCTGGCATTTTGCGTCTCATAAGGTTGGGCCATTTGAATTGTGATTTGTTTAAAGCTTGTCTACGTACTAGTTTTACAAACTAAACAGATGTTGGTATTGGTATTTGTTGTTTGCCAGATGGATATTTAAAATTAATTGCAGTCACACACTCTATTTATGAAATAATATTAAATAAGCGACGCTACACGGACAACTAAATTTAAACATAATTTTAATAGTAATGATAATCATAAAAACAAAACATTCATAATTCAAGTATATATATATATATATATGTATATATTGCAGCAACAGTGGAAGACAGTTTTCTTTTGCTTTTTCTTTTTAAGTTTATCAATTTGTTAGTTTCTGTTTCAGTATTGCTTTTGCTGTTATTGTTATTGTTGTTGTTCTTGTTGTTGTTGTTGTGGTTGCTCTTCAATATTTATTTGCTGGATACAATTGAAACATATAAATTTAATGTAAATAATAAAGAAACAACAATCTAGACTAAACTAATTAATTATATAAATTAGATTTGTTTATTCAAATTAAATAGACAACAGTGTAAAAAAATAAGGCCAGATTAATAATGTATAATAATGTACATACAATTTAAAAAATGATTTCTCTCTGTGTGAAATGTTTTCATTAAAAGAAAAAAAAGCTGACAATTTAAAAGCATTTTTACGTGCGGTTTTAGTTTCTTTCGAAAACCTTTAAGACTAATTAAATATATATAATATATATTGTATAAATATATAAGTATGGTACAATACAACTACAATTTCGCCACACCGCTTACAAATTGTGTTTTGTTATCGATTTGTGTTTTAAGTTTTTTTTTTACAATTCTTTTTTCTTCTTCTTCTTCTCGACTTGTGCTAAATACACTTCAAAATTAATGTGCAATTCGTGTTGGGGTTCTTTTTTTGTTCTTAATAATATTATTTCTTTTGTTTATATTCATTGTGTTTGCCTGTTTATTGTTGTTGTAGTTGTTTGTTGTTTGCCTGCCTGTAAATTAATAACTTATCCATTATACAATAATGTTTCCATACGGTATGTACTTCATATATTCTTCAAAAAGTTCTATCTTCCAACTGGTAACTGCTTCAATGCTGGATTTATTAAGCTGCTTAATAAATTCATTCCTACTCTTTACTCTCTCTCTCTCTCTCTCTCTACTGTCTGTCTCTCTGTCTCTGTTACGCTTGTAGTAAAAATGCCTATTGCAATTAAAAATTTTAATATATATATTTTTTTGCTTTTTGTTTTGTTTTTTTTTTTTTCATCTCTTCGATTTTGCTTTGCTTCAATATAAACTATTTCTGTTTTTTTTTTGTTTCTTCCCTCACATGTATCTCATACATGCGCAGTATCTATGTTTGTGTGTGTTTGGACTATTTGTGTGTGTGCGCTGCTGCAATTATGAATTTTATTATCCTTATTTCTTTTACTAATTTCAAGTAATTTGTCACTCGCAGCTCATTCCATTCAGATCCTGTTATCCCCTGCTAAGCACCGGCTTCCTTTCTCTCCAATTGTACTTTGAGCTCATTTACATATTTGTTGTAGACAGGTTTATTGTTGTTGTTGTTGTTGTTGTTGTTGTTGTTGTTAATGTTGCTGTTGTAGTTGTTGCTCCGAGCTGTTGCAGTTGTCGTTTCTATTAGTGTGACTGGTGCATACCTGTCGCATTATAATACGAAAAAACATCTATACAATGTTTTCAGAATAGAAGAGGGGAATTAAAAAATTAAAAGTTTACAATGAAAATGGAAAAGAGAAAAGGAAAACTGCTTTTCCAATTAAATTATTTGAGAGTATCCTTTTTAGATATACATTTTATAGAAAGACAATGATAAAGAAAATAAGTTGAAAATGTTAACATGGAATATAGATAGAAATATAAATAATTTATGCAATATTAATTAACTATACAAATCTAATCTATCATTTAAATTTGTTTTTAAATAAATAATATTCCTTTTACTTAAGAGTGTTCTTTTACTTAAAGAGTTCTAATTTCTAAACTCAAATTAATTGATGTAAGATCAAAGACATGAATATTAAGTTTATATTCTCTGGTTGAAACAGGTCCTTTTAGTCTCTATTTACTCTGTAGCTGCATTTGGTTAATTACCTGCCGCCGCTCCAGCGCTTGTTTGGCTGTTCAGATTAGCGCTCAGCGTGGCGGATGAGGGATTGGAGTCGGAGGGCGTATTGGGACCGGCCGAGTGCGGAGTCCTGGGGGGATGGCCCATGTTCTTCTGGCGCACCTCGCGTATCTTCAGCTGCAGGTCCTGCTTGCGTGGAAACACATCAATGTGTTTGGTCTGTGGCGGATTTGCCAAAAGGATTCAATGTTTTAAACTCAGATATAAATGGTATTTGTTTCTTTTTGCATACCTGAAAAGCAATGGTTGCCTGAGTGGATGGGAAGACGCCGTGCTCGCTGAACAGCTGCATAACTAAATTGCGACGAGTTTCGAGGACCTTGCGGTGTCCCTTTTCGCTGACATCGGAGCGCGCGCTCTGCAACGGCGTTTTGGGTGTGCGCGGCGAACGGCCCGCTTGATCGTCGGTCTCCATTTCTGCAGCAAATTGAGGATTAGTTCCAATTGCGTTTGTGTAAATGTGCGGACTACTTGGTCTTAGTTTACCTCTCAGATCATTGTTAAAGTCGGCGCCAAAGAAGCGCTGTGTCGTTGTTGGCGGCGCCGATGCCGGCTCGTCAATCGAATCATCCTCGCCCACTGGAACGATGCAAATTGTAAATTAGAATCGATACCAATTGAAGTCCTCCATTAAGGGGATACGTACATAGTTTCTGTACCGGCTGCTGCACGGCATTCTTTTTGCGATAGTTGGTGCCGTAGACACGCGGCGGCGACGGAACGGCAATGGCGCTGGGCGATTGGCAGTCCTCCGGTTTAAATTGTGGCAGCGCCTTGTACTTCTTCTCAAAATCCACTTGCCGCATCACACTTGGGAGAATAAATCAAGTTTAATTTAGCAGACAATGCAATTGGATTGTCCCACTTACTTGTTAATTTCATCGTTCTTCTTCTTGCGCGACACCACGGCGGGCGCAGAGGCCGGCACGCACCGTATGGGCGACTTGGCAGCCTGATTGCTCACATTGTTGCCTTGCGTAGTGGGCGACAGCGTCTGCTGCTCGTCGCTGTTGGGCGTTGTCGTCGAAGAGGTGGGTGTGGGCAGGGCAGAGCTGAGGCTGCTGCTGTTCACATGGCTAACGATGGGCGATGCGGTGGTCAACTCCATCATCGTGGGCGAGTGCAGCTTGCGTCCAATGTGCTGGCCATTGTTGATTGCGCCATAGCCACCGCCGCCCGTGCTGCTGACCTGGTTATCCGACTTGCTTTGAGCTGCATTTATAAATTGATTAAAATTCTGATTAAATAGAAGCAAATTCCTATTCCTACACAATACTTACATAGGTTCTTGCGCCGCTGCAGCGGAGCACATCCCAGCTGTGCTGGCGTCGGCGCCAACACAAACTGCTGACCATCAGTGTCCACTTCGACATCCACGTCGGCCTCCTCGGCAGCCTCATGGCTGCGCTTGCCCGACGAGTCGGGCTGGGCACTCTGATGATATGTCGCCGACTTGGGCGTCGAAGGCATCGATTTGAAGGAGGGCGAGCTAACCGGCTGCTGCTCCTGGCCATGGCCGCTGGCCGTGTAGCCATGCAGACGCAGCGTCGTCTGTGCAACGACCGATGGCAGTGGTGGCGGCGGCGCACCCTGCACTCCCAGGCCGCCGTTGTGTTTCTTGAAGAGGTAGCTAGGCGCATATGCCTCCAGCTGCAGATGCTCCAGACCTGTCGAGCCTTGCTGATGCGGCGGCGGCAGCAGTTGGTACTAGAGATAATAAAATTGTCATTTCCATTAGAAAAAAAAAAGCCCTAAATAATTATATACACTTGCTGTACTTACCGGATGACCCATGGCAAAGAACATTTTCTGAGGTTGCGCCGGACCGCCAGAACCAAGAATTTGCGCTGGCGCCGAGGCTGGCGGCGTGGCAATGCTGGCGGCATGCCCCAGGCTGACGGCTGCCGGAGAGCTGGGCACACAGGCCTGATGAGCTGCGGATGAGTTGGAGTTGATCATAAGAATGGTGGTGGCATCGTTGTTAATGCTATTGCTGTTGTTGTTGTTGTTGTTAATGCGTTTACTATGATTATTGTTATGGTTGCTGTTGCTGCTGTTGTTGTTGCTGTTGTTGCTGTTGCCGCTGTCGACAGTGGCTGTTATGGTTAGTTCATTGGCTTTATTAGTACTATGATTTGCGCCCGCTGCTGGCCCCGCCTTGGTTAGCACGGTCAGCGTGGGCGTGGTCGTGGTGGCCGTTGTGGTCAGCAGTCGCGTATTGGCCGGCAGCGTAATCTTATTACATGCATTGATGCTGATGAAGGATAACGGACGCAATGTTGCGCACGATGTAGATGTAGCAACATGTGTCTGATTGTAGCTGTTGACATCGGTGATTAGCAACATTGTTGCTGGTTGTTGTTGCTGCTGCTGCTGCTGCTGCTGCTGCTGCTGCTGCTGCTGCTGCTGCTGCGGCTGGACAGTTGGCGCCTTTATGCTCAATGGTTGCGTCTGCTGCCGCTGTTGTTTCTGCTCCATTACATGATCGGCATTGTTGTCATTGTCCTCCTCCTCCTCCTCCTCCTCGTCCTCGTCATTGCCGTGCAGCGTGTCCAGCACCAGAGCGTCGTACAGTATAGCTGCTCGTCCGGTGGCTTTGTTGCCGTCTTGCAGTGTCAACAGTTTTCGTATTATAGACGTTGTTGTTGTTGGAGTTGGAGTTGGAGTTTGATTGGTGTTAGTATTGTTTGTTGTTGTTGCAGCAGCAGCGTTATTGAAATTATTGGGAAATTGAATAAGTTGCTCGTTACAGTGACTAGTTGATGGTGTGGTGTTGGTGTTGGTGTTGGTATTGGTCGTGGTGTTGATAGTGGTGTTTGTGTTTGTTATTGAATTTTCAGTTATTGTTGTTGTTGATGTAGATGTTGATGTTGATGTAGATGTTGATGATGTTGATGCTGTTGTTGATGTCTGAGCTTTTGAGCTCTTGAAAAACAATGGCGGCGGTGTGGTGTGTTGTGGTGTAACGGTTCTTTGTTGTGTGCGTATGATAGTAAAATGATTTCGTGGCAGCGACGAAGCCGTCGCAATGATCGTTGACGTCGCCGTCGCCGTCGGCGTTGGCGTTGGCGTTGGCGTTGGCGTTGGCGTCCGCGTCGGTGTTGGCACGCGCGTTATAACTGTTGGCGGCGTTTCGACGCGTCGCTGATGCAAGTGCTTCAGCTGCTGGTGTGGTGAGTTGGCCGGCTGCAGCGGCGTCAGTGAGCGCACTATGGTGAATTGCTTGCGCTTCAGCATAGATGGCAGCAACGTGGGCATGGGAGTCACTGCCTTGGGAATCGTATACCGAGCAATGGCATCGAGCTCTGTGGTAACGCTGGCCAACTCTGCCATAAACTGCTCGTCGTCCTCATCATCATCATCGTCGTCGTCGTCGTCGTCTTCGTCGTAGTCATCTTCGTCCTCGTTGTTGTTGTTGTTGTTGTTGTTGTGGTTGTCTTCGTCGATCTCTTCATTGGCTGCTGCAGCGTCCTCGTCCGTTGCTAGATCACTGCTGGGATTGATTATGTCCTGTTCTGGTTTTGGTTCGAGTTCAGTGGCTTTACGAGTTTCTTTTTGATTTGCGATGAAATGTGTGAGGGGCACAGAGAGCGAGCGAGAAGCGAGAGATGTGTAAAAGTGACAAAGTGGACGTACGAGAACGAGAGAGAGAGTGTGTGTGTGTGTGTGTGAGAGAGGATTATGCAAGCGTTTGGAGAAATAGAGAGAAAGATGTTATGCATAAGGCTTTCGTTAGAAAACAAAAACAAGAACCTCTTAACATGAGCGTCAGTTATGTACACACGTCGGATGCGAAATGGGCGAAGTGAGGGGCGGCAGGTGGTTGGGTTTAATTTTGTCTTTGGTATACAATACAATATTTAAAATTCATATGAAATTATACAATAATATTTAGCACACAAATCATAGTAATAAATAAAGCCAATATTTCTGGTAATTACGAAACTAAGCAGAAACAACAACAAAAGGATTTAACGGATTCAATAAATAATAATAATAATAATTATAATAATCATAGTGAAATAATAATTTGAACCAATAAAGTTAACTCAAATGCACATAGGTAAACTAACGCATTTCGTCATCTAAATCGTGTTCTAGCTGGAAGCTCACCTCTCACATCGGTCGGACTGCAGAGGGTGTGCGGCATGGGATAATGGTATTGCTTCTGGCTGAGGGCCGTGGCTATTGGCACATTAAAATTGAAGATGGCGCTGCTGGGAGGCGGTGCGCTAATGACGCCTCCAGTGGGCGCGCCAGCGCCGCTCCCATTCAGCTTGTATGGCGATGGCGGCTCCTGCTTGATATCCTCCTGCTTAATGTGCGCCTGCAGCTGCTGCTCATCCGATTTGCAGCCGGAAGCGCTGCTGCCCTTGGGACTGATGGGCATCGATTTGAAGGCGCCGCCTAATGAATTGCGAAAAAATAAAAAGAACAGAGTACAATGAGCAACTGTCGCTTGGGCAAGAGATTGGTTTTTGTGCTTGCTCGCCTGTGGGTTGGAATGGTGTTACACCGATTGGATTCTTGGGACTCGTGTAGTGCGTGTACATGGGCATCTGCGGGTACGGCAGCATGGTGCTCTCCAGTCCCGGATGTGCCTTGATGGCCTTCGGCTTCAATGTGATCTCGCGCTCTGCGCTAGACGACGGAGCGGACATTGTCTGGCCATTGCAGAGGTTCGCATGGTCTTCCTGAGTGCGCTACAAGAAAGGGAGAAGGCAGTGTGAATATAAAGGAATATAAAGAAGTGAGGAAAGGCTTTATCTCACCTGTTCCGCATCCGTTTGCAGCTGCTGCTGCTGCTGCTGCTGTTGCTTGCGATAGTCGTAGGGCGCTTCGTCCATGTCCAAGTCGTTGACACGCTCGGGGCACTGCAGATCCAATTTCTTTGCCGGCTGCTCGTCCTCAACGACGACCATTTGCTCATCCTCATCGGAGTGCAACTCGTTCTTCAGCTGCTTGGACTTGCAGTTGCCCTGTGCCTGGCCTGTAATCGTCGTGGGCGTCTCATCGCACGTAATGTTATACGTATCGATGGTCAGTGGGATGATGTCGCCCTGCAGCTCGACAGCTTGGGCGCCGCCACTGCCACTGCCACCGGGTGTGGAGGGGCACATATCATCCAGCGAATCGGAACCATCCACAGAGACCAGACGCTGTTTGCTATCGGCTGGGTTTGCATTGCCCGGAGCGGCAGCGTTGCCCTTGCCACCCGATGTGGAGGACTTGCGGCGATCCTTGGAGCACCATTTCCAATCTGGATGCTGCTGGAAATGCTCATCCTTCATCGCTTTGGCCAGCTCATGGTACTGGGCCCTCTCGTCCGGCTTCAGAGCATACCACCATCCGCCCAGTATTTTGCTAACCGTTCGATTGTCCTGGTTGGGATGCTTCTTGTGCACAACCTTGCGATGCTTCTTTGAGAATATCATAAAAGCGTTCATCGGTCGACGGATTTTCTTGCTAGCTGCAGCCGCTGGCTGCTGAGGTTGCTCATGCTGCTGCTGCTGTTGTTGTTGTTGTTGTTGTTGCTGTTGCTGCTGCAGCGCACTGAGCGACTGACTCCGTCGCTTGGCCGCCGATGTCGCCGGTGCACCACCAGCACCATCGCTGGAATCATGGCATTCCTCCAGTTTGCGTATGTTGCTATTGTATGTGGGCAGTCGCATTGTTGCTGTCGCTCCCTTCTTGCCGTTCGAAATAGGTGGCGCAGAGGGCGTGGTCTCGAACACATCATCGTCCAGTTGCTCATCAGGTTCCTCAGCCTCATCCGTCGCACTGGTTGAAGCGGTTGCTACTGCTGCTGCTGCTGCTGCAGCTGCCGCTGCTGCTACCTTGGCATCGTTGATGGAACAGTTAAGTGGCTTGCCAGGCGATGACAACGGTGCGGGCACAATCAAATGATTGTTGTTGTGATTGAGTGGCGAATGTTGCTGCTGTTGCTGCTGTTGTTGCTGTTGTTGCTGTTGCTGTTGCTGTTGTTGCTGTTGTTGCTGTTGTGTTGCCGATGTGGTCGACGACAACTGCTGAGGATGCTGTTGCTGTTCCTGCTGTTGCTGATGGTGCAACATGGCCACGCTGTAGTTGCTGTTTGTGGTTGTCGTCGTTACAGCAGTCGCTGGAGTTGCTTTGGTCACGGCTGGCATTTGCGGCAGTAGCTTTTGCCAGGGATAGCTAGCCGCATTGTAGCCTGCAAGGATATGAAGCAATATTAAATCTTTGGAATGACTTTAAGAATATATGTCTCTGTGGTCTGTCTCTACAGAGTGGCTAATGTATTCAATGACTTAGGCAAGAAGTCAAGAACTTTTTATAAAACAGTTTAGTTCTTATTGTTATATTTCATATAATTTTATTTTATTTCATTTTTTTTTACTTTTAAATTTTAATGAAAATCTTGTAGGCTTTCTCAAAACATTTTGTTTTAATTTAGAGATAGATTATTTATTATTATAAATTTAATATAAATCCGAAATTATGTATTTTTATTTATAAATTTTAAATTAATTTCGTTGAAAATTTTCTGATGTTAAAAAAAAATTAGATTATATATCTTTTTAGTTATACTTATAGAAAGTTTATTTATATAATTTATATAATAATTATATATTTTTATTTTATTTATATATTTTTTTTATGCTCGCAGTATTCTAAAGTAATCCGAGAAGACTGAAACACATATTTTTTATATTAAAATAAATATTTTTCTAACATTTCTGAGTTGTTAATCTTAAATTACATTAAGATTAATCAAAATGTAATCGATCATTATGTATCGGTAATCAATTGCAATGCAACTTCCTTATCGAGATAGCATTTGCATCGTCCGTATTTCAGTCAGTCGCCAAGTTCTAGTTAACAGTTCATTTGACACTTACCGTTTTTTGGCAATGACTTGTCCTGTGCTGTCGTCCCAGCCATTGCTACGGATGTGGGCGTGGTTGGCGGATGTGGATGAAATGCGACCGATGTGGGCGGCGGCGGCGGCGGCGGTTGCTGCTGCTGCTGCTGCTGCTGCTGCTGCTGCTGCCCAACGGAAACAGCCAATGAATTCTGCGAATGAATGTGCGACTGTTGGGCAGCATTCACAATGACGGGATGAAACGTTTGATGGCCAGCTGTGGATACTACAACATGTGGTTGTTGTTGTTGTTGTTGTTGCTGCTGTTGCTGTTGTTGTTGTTGGCTGTTGGAGATACGTATAACGCTAGTAGCATGACCATGACTGCTGCTGGGCGGCGCTGGTGGAGCTGGCAGCGTATTATGATGAGCGGCAGGTGGTTGTTGTTGTTGTTGTTGTTGCTGTGGTGGCGGTGCATGCATTACCAAGGAAACGGCCGCCGTTTGTGGCGGTGGCGGCGGTGGATGTTGCTGCATATTTTGACTGCTCTCCCAGCCATTGTTGTTGTTACTGCTGCTGTTGCTGCTGTTGTTGTTCGTGTTGTACAATACCGGACTGGGTGTTGTCTTCCATTTGCTATCCAGCGGCACAGCTGCAATTGCTGTCACATGCTGCTGCTGTTGCGATTGATTCGCAATGGGTGTAAAGAAATTTTGCCTATGATTAGACACGTTGACCGGAGAGTGGGCGATGGCGTTCAGCGGCGAAGCGCCGGCATGATTCACGGGTGATGTATACGATGGCGTTGCAGAGCGCGAGCTGCTCAGTGACACTGCAGAGTCAAAAAGAGAGAAAGAGAGAGTGAGAGAGAGAAAGAGAGAGGAAACACAAAAAAAAAGAAACAAACAGAGAGAGAGAGAGAGATAGAGGAAGAGAGAGAGGGTAACTGTTAGATATTTGTTGCAAGCACAATTGTTTTCATTTATAGTTATTATTACATAAGCACTGTAAATACAATTTAGCGCCCAGCTCAAAATCCTGGAACGCATTCATATTTGCTGCTGCTGATACTGCCGCTCCTACTCCTGCTGTTGCTGTCTACCGCGACTGCCGCCTGCTGCTCAGTTAAGAACAAATACTTTGATTGGCATCACTTTCGGCACATATTCTCATTTTCGTATTTAATTTGCTTGAAAACTTTTTGTCGTCGTTGTCACATTCGTTTTGTCTGCTGCATTCGCATCGGTATTCACTTTTTTCTTTTTTTTTTTTTTTTATTGTATTTTATTTTTTGCTTTTGCGCCGCGTTCTGTCTTCTTGCCTTGTCTTTGACAGTTTTCAACATAAAATGCGACGACGGCGACGGCGGCGACGACGACGACGTCAAAAGAACAGCCAGCAAGCACTTCAACTGAGCAGACAGCGACAGCATAAACTGAGCGCCGCTCTCTCGCAATCGTCAGTTGTGTTCGTTAGCTACGCTCTCATTCGTTTGCTCAATCGCTTGCTCTTTGGGCTCACGCTTACGCTTACGCTCACGCTCACGCTCTCGTCGTCCATGTTTGTTTACCTGTTGTGTCGGTTGGTGCTTTGACTGTGTGGGTGCTGCTACTTGTCTGTGAGTCTCTCTTTGTATGGGTGTGCGTTTGGTTTGGTCTTGTATTTGTGTGTTTCTGTGTGCGCGTGAGCTCGCTCTCTCAAGTGCATTCTTGTTTAGGTAAAAACGAATCAAAGGCAGGGCAAATAACGAGAAAAGAAGAATCTGCTGCGATCCGCACGCAGCGCGCTTTTGTTTCGGCTGCGCAGCATTGTTCGTTTCAAGTGGCGGCGTCGCTGAAGTCGCTGCATCGATCGCATGCAGGTGCATTGGAATGCGTGTGCGTCGCTGCCCATATCGGCGTCAGCGTCGGCGTCGACGTCGCTGCGTCTGCATTTTACTTTTGCGTGTAAATCACGCTGCGGTCACACTTTCAAGTGGCTGCTAGGCCAACGTTGTTGTTATTATTATTGTTGCCGCTGCACGCACACCTCAAACAATAGCACCCCTGATCGGCCACGGCCCCGAGAACACCTTAACAAAACCAACGACCTTTGTCCAGAACTCTCTGCGTGTGTGTGGGTTTATGTATGCATGTATGCACGTACATATGTACATGTATATGAAATGGTCAGCAGCGGCGCTGCCATAATAAAACTTTATGATAGGCATTTTTATAGAGAATTCGGAATGCATTCGAAACAATGTGAAAGTCTAAGCCACACCGAATACTTCATTGCACTACATAATAGTTTGTATGTATAAAACATTTGTTTCCGTGTAAATCGAATTTCTTTAGATTTCATTTAGAAAAGATATTAAAATCTGTCTGGCAATTGAGAAATTATATTTACTCAATGAGAGTTAATATAGTGGAAAATCATATGTGATATATACCTTTAATTAATTTACTATATAATCTCTAAAATTTGCGTTTTAAAATGTTATACAATAAATAAAATTAGAGTTTCTAAATTTATATATTATATAATTAAAGGTATTAATCGTATATAATATATATAGTAATCCAAATTGAGCAAATATATTTCCCTAAATGGCAGATTTCAAAATGTGTATATAAATTGAATTCCAACTTTCATTATAGCGCATTTGTCAGTCTCTCATGCCGAAGCTAAACGTGTATGTCTAGAAGCGCCGTGGAAAGCAGGCCAGAGAACAGACTAGATGCAGTCGAGAGGCTGCGCTACACAGTGATCTTAACTGTTTTGCAGCTGTGTGTGTAATTGCGTGAACACAGGCAGATTAACAGCTAAAGCTGGCGCTCATTTGGGCATTGAGAAGGAAACTCAGTCCAGGTCAACGTTGGCTGGAAAAGCCAGCCTTGAAAATGAATGCGAGCTAACTATGAATAAATTTCAACAAAAAGAACAAAATAGGGTAAACGTATTGCTTTTATGATTCGAGTTCGATTGAGTAGCAGAAGGTGGAGGAGGAGGAGGAGGAGGAGTAGGATTGACAGCAACGGCGCAGCAGTGTCATAAAGAGTCAAGAGGTGTGAGTTGCACGTACCTAACATGGCGGCCACATCGGTCTCTTCCTGATCATAGCGACCCGTGACCCGATAGTTGGGCGATGTTTCCGAATCGCGAGAGTTGTCCTCATCGTTTTGTGTTTTGCTGCTCGAACGGCTATCACTAAAAATTGAGAGAGACAGAGAAAGAGAAACATGATAAATAAAGAGCGTTAGAACAGCAGCACTAATAGTTGGTAAAGCTGTTAGGTTTATAGCCGCACCTGAGAAAACGACCCGACCCCGTTGATGAGGGCAGCGCATTGTTGCCCTTCTGATTCAAATGTCTGGAACAAAAGCCGCGCCGCTGAGATTCTTTCATGCACATCATGCAGAGACGTCGCCATTGCTTGCCATTGTACTTCTTGCGCACTCCGGATTCCGATTCCACAATGTCGCCCTTCTTGAAGCGATGCGGCGTCGTTGCCTGAGATCTGTCAACGAAAAGAAATACTCTCCTTAATAAAAAAACACACAAAGAGACTAAAGCATCCACACATACATTATATATATATATATGTATGTGTGTGTGTTTGTATGTAATTAATGAAATTGAGTTAAGGCAATGCTCAAAATACTTCATCCAACAGTTTACAACCGCAAACAGCGCAGTCGACGCCAGCAGCATTTATAGACGTGCCACTCTTAATAATAAAACTCAAGAGAACGTTGGCAAAAATTCTAAATATAACAGGAGTATTATTTATAGTTGGATATGATTGCAGTGAGAGCAACTGCAGAGCTGAGATAATACCCAGCGGCTAATGAAAATTGAGTGAAAGCTAGGATACAAAGAGATTATGAATAAATACCGTAGCAAAGGAAACTGGAATTTGCAATAGATTCAAGTAGGACTATAGCAGATACCATTAGTTTAATGAAACACTATTTAAAGAATAATAAATGTATACGTATAGTATATATCCAATTTATAAATGAAATGCAATTATATTAAAAGAGTACTACAAAATAATTGTTGAAAAGAGAAATCTGATGAAGTCCATAAATTGTATAATGAAAAGCGATTAAATAACTATTAATAATTCTTTCTATATAATCAAAAATATAGCAAAGGAAATTATCACTTATTGAATGGTCACATACAGTATACAAAATATAATATTCGATAACATTCGTTATATATATATAACTATATTATATAACTATATTTAATATATTATTATATATTATTTTTATTAGTTTGGCTACAATTGAGTCAATAAATCGGATAATCGAAAGAGGGTAAAAACTTTTCACTCGGAAGGAATGCTCTTTCGAAGGCTATTATTATATTTGTTCCAAGAAGTATTATTATAGCTAATGAAACATACAAACAAATATATATATATATATATATATATATATATATATATAGATAATCAATCACAAATTCATTTCTAAGAAACTCTTTGGAGTGCTAGAGTCAATATATTTCTTTTTAATGTCGTCTGCATACCTTGGTGTTGCTGGATGAGATCGTGGTGTCAGCCTCTGATCGATTAAGCTGGATGTGCTGCCCCGACTTTGCATGCTGCTGCGCTTGCTGCAAGCGCTCATCTTCTCGGCATCCACGTCCCCAGCAGCCGGGGAGTAGTCGATGCCGACGCGCTTCAGCTCATCATCGGAGTCGTAGTCGTCGTAGCCGCGCTGCTGCTGCTGCTGCTGCTGCTGTTGCTGCTGTTGCTGCTGCTGCTGCTGCTGCTGCGCTGGCGATGGCACATGCATTTTAAGTTGTTGGTGGTGCTGTTGCGGCTGCCCATTGCTGCCCGGCGAGATCACGATGTCCGGCAGTCCATTGGCCTGCTGGTGCTCCACATGGGTCAATGGCGGAGGCGGCGGCACTGCGCCGCCCTGGAACGGCGACGTCGCAGCCGCTCGATAATACTCATGTTTCTGCAGTCCAGCTGGGGTCGAGCTCGTGGGCAGCTTGCCATCATAACGTGTAGCCACAAAAGCCTTGGGATAGATGCCGCTGCTGCCGCCAGTTGCATGCTCTGATTTGCGTTTACCGCCCACGGCTGGCGCTGCCGTTGGCGCCAGCTCGTTCAGCTCATCCCACCAGGGCGGCAGCAGCAGGCGCAAGTCAGCTCGACGCACTACCTTCGTATTGGGCTGTAAGCGGAAATAAAGAAGGGACATAACCAAATACATTAAATCAGGAAATGCAATGGAGTTCATAAGAAAAGTGAATTCAGCTGAATAAAATAACATTTTTCTAACTAGATTTTCTGCATATTTTTAAAAATATGTTTAGTTTGTTTAGAATTTGTTAAACTAAATTTTAAAAATGTTTGTATTAGTTGGAACTATATTCCATTTCGACGTAATATCTTACAATATGTATTTAAATTGTGTGAGAAATTTTAATCAATATGCAATAAATTCAATTAAATTCCTTTGTCTTTGAAAATAAAATGAAAATAAATTTAATTTTTTTAAAATTATCAGCAAAGTTTTTAAATTGAGATATTGTTAATTAATTAATTGATGTAGATTAAATAAAAGATAAATTTAGAAAAAGTCATTTTTCAGTTTTTGTTTTTAGATCAATAGAAAAGTAAATACTAATACTATAAAAATAATATAAAAGACGATTTGACATTAGGATTACTGCCCAAAATTTATACATAAAACGGCAGAATTGAACAATGCAAGAGAGAAAAAATACTGATGACTAAAAAAAAAAATTATAATCATAAAAATAAAATAAAAAAGCCAAATAAAATATATAAAACAATAATTAAATCATTTCTCCAAAAAATGATTTAAAAAATTAATTTTAATTACAATTTTTAGATAAACAATTAAACATGAAACATGTTTAATTTAATTAAATTATTATTAATGTATCACTCTCACTTGCTTGCTTACCAATTCCTCATTGACCAATTGCACGGTATATTGCTTGGTTCCCTGGTTGATATCCATAATGATGCCCTCCACATAGACGAAGTCAACGGTGCGCCCATCGAGGCTTTGGCGCACACAGACCCGGGCCTCCAGCGTGATCTATGAGAGTCGAAAGAGATGTATTAGCTGATGGACTTTAAATGGAAGTCTAGGCATTTAGTACTTACATCAGCCATGGGTGGACTGGCGTCTAGTATCACATTGTAGCGTCCCTGCTGCAGAACATCCTGATACAGTTGCTGGCCGAATTCGGGTGCATCGAATTTCACGAGTATTGAGGGGGGCGTTGTCGTGGGCGTGGCTGTGGCGTCCTGCACTTGCTGTATTTTGCCAGGTGCATAGCACTTGCCAACTTTGGCCAGGACACGCGTGTTAGTCCATTCGCTGAGATCAAGTAGAGCAACAGGCTCATGTTGTTGCTGTTGCTGTTGTTGCTGCTGCTGCTGCTGCTGCTGCTGCTGCTGTTCCTGTACATGTTGCTGATTGTGTGAGTTAAAGCTAAAACGATGTTGCGGCTGCTGGTGGTGCTGCTGATAGTAGACGGGCGTGTGTGTGCGCGAATGGTTGATTGCTGCATGGCTGCTGATGTTGCTGTTGCTAGTGGCAACATGTTGCTTGTAAGTACTGGTCGCATGTTGCAGCGGCGATGCGATTATAATACGTTGTTGCTGCTGCTGCTGTTGTTGCTGTTGTTGCCTGATTTCGTTGCTGTTGCCGGCGCCAGCACCGGCACCTCCACCTCCACAATTCATTGCTGACGGCGGACTGACAATCATATTGCGTAAAGCTAATGTATTTTGCTGCACGGCAGCAATATTGCCATTGGACAGCGCATCGCTGTTGCCATTCGTCTCGGCGGGTTTCTGTTGCTTGTACAGCGTATGTTGTTGCTGCGGCTGTTGCTGCGGCTGTTGGTGCTGCTGTTGCTGCTGCTGCTGCTCAGCTTTGTCCAGCTCAGCTGGATCAAATTTGCGTTTCTTGGGATGTTGGCGCGGCTGTGTGGGTTGCTGAGGTGTTGCTGCTGATGCTGTTTGTAGCTGCAACTGTGGCTGAAACAACACATGTTGCTGCTGCGGCTGCTGATGATGCTGTTGCTGCTGCTGCTGTTGTTGTTGTTGTTGTTGCTGCTGCTGCTGCTGCTGCTGCTGCTGTGCATCAACAGTTGCTGCTGTAGTTGTTGCTGTTGCTGTTGTTGTTGTTGCTGTTGGTATACCGGCGACTGCAGTCGTTGGTATAACCATTGTATTGGCGGCAACAACAAAATGTTGCTGCTGCTGCTGATGGAGGTGTTTATTTGTTATGACATAAGTTTCGCCAGCGGCAACTGCTGCTGCTGCTGCTGCTGCTCCTGCTCCGGTGTGTGTTGCTGTTGCTGCTGTTCCATTGGCAGCGCTGAGCATCTTAGTTGCTGTTGCTCTCCTCGTTGTGGTCGTTCCAATTGTAGCAGCAACATGTGTGTGGCTTCTTCTTGTTGCTGGCGACTCGTTGCGTTTGTTCCTAATATTGGCTAGTGTTGGTCGGCTTATTGCTCTTGCTATTACAATAGTTGTTGTTGTTGTTGTTGTTGTTAGGCAACAATGGCGCTCGCAGCATTCGCAACATCATTTGGCATCACAATCTGCAAATGGAAAATACAAATTGTTCATTAATCATTTGAAGTACTGCGGCAGCCAATCGAATGTCCGAAAACCCATTTCATAATTAGTGCAATTCACATCCTGACAATTCTCTGACATCCTTCGACCATTGGCGCCTGTTGCCGGGTCAATAAATTTCATTCTCTGACCAAAAATACGCTACTAAAAACATATCTACATATACATGTATATACATGTACATATATAACTGAACTTATGCCTACGTGTGTGTGTGTGTGTGTGAGCGACGTCGACATCGGAAACATTTTAATTTACACAGCCGTCCAGGCGTGGTAGGGATCCTGGCGTAGGAGGCATTGTCTCTCTGTCTCTCTCTCTCTCTTTCTCTCGCGCGCAAAAAGTAAAAATAAAATGCTCGTATAAATGATACTTGAAACATTTTATACCAATGCCCATCAAACCGCCCACACAAACACAAGAACACACTCTCTCACACTCACACTCGCACACATACACACACCCACACACAGATTCATCTGCACAACAGCTCAGTACAGTTGCATACAAAGTCCAAATCATCTGGCAACCCCGCACAGAAAGAAGCAAACAGCTAAAAAGCTCAACTAACCAACTTGCCAGACAGTCAGACGTTACGGGCGACGCCAAGTACAATGGAAAATTTGCAATTAATTTTTAATTAAATTTAGCATAATATTTTTATATGATTCAACATTGGGAATCATTTTCTATACATCTTAATATATAGATATATAAAATAAGATATGTAAAAAATAATAATATTTGATCTGGATTAGAGTCCAAATTGAGCTTCACTAAATTATGTAAACATTTTTTACGCTTAATATGATTATAAAAACAATTTCCTATTACCTAAAATATAATATCAAATTAAATTCGGTTTAGATATTATCTAAAATATAATATCAATTTGTATTGGGGCATATATTTACAACTATACTTAGTTAAATTCTATTTTAATTAATGTATATTAAAGTTGTTAGTATTATTATAAAAAATTCGATTGTATCAAGTTTTTTAATTTAACTTTTTACATTTGAAAATAAATTTTAGTATTTTAAATTTTTATTATAATTCTAACAGGCCCACTGTGCTTCGTTACTGCAGCCTCGACTTTGACGAACTTGTGCGTCAGACCTTCGACAAACCGCCACCCAACGGCCACCGTCAGCCACTCCCCACAGAACCCAGCCCACCGCCCACCTGCTGACTGCAGAGTGGGTCGGCAGAGGTCGGTCGACTTATATTTAGATTATTCGGTTGCACACGCCGACAACTGCGAGTCGACTACCCACATAGTTACCATGGAGAAAAACGAATTGTGGTTTCCAGATAAAATACGCTCAATCGTAATCAGTATGCTGATAAGAGACTTTTTATTCAAGAATGAATATCAATGGCAGGTGCGTAAATAATTGGTGGACTTTTTGATGGTTTCTAAAGAAGCTAGCCGATTTTATTTGTGAATTAAACTGATATTAAACTGATATACAATAATTTAAGAATTGAATTCCAGTATTTATCATTGATCTACCATTGCAATGGCAATGCATTGCCACACACACACACACACACACCCACACATTTCACAACGAAAATCTGTTGCATACTTCCAGGCTGCGCGTAAATATCTTTTATGAGTTTGTGTGTGTGTGTGTGTGTGTGTGCCTTTACATAAGCTGCTCGTTAGGCAACTGCAGCGTTGCCGTATTTTCTCAAATCTGTGCAAATCGGTTTATCATTCACTTCACAGAAAACATTCAATGCTTCTCTCGCTCTAGCACACTCGCTGCTGAGCTCTGTGTGTCGGCGTAATTGACGGAAATAACTGCCACGCCCATTGTGGGCGATGCGAGCCTGGCACGGCAACAACATGGAAAAAAAAAGTGTTATACAAAAATATAGATGGAAAATGTAACATAGCAACAGGATCTAGCATCGCACAGAACCGTAAGACGTTGTTGCTGTTGCTGCTGCTGCTGCTGCTGCTGCTGCTGCTGTGAGGGACAAGTGCAATGATTGCTTTATTTTTATTTCATTTCTCTCTTTTCATTTTTTTTTAGAACTTTTCTTTCATTACTGTTGGTTGCCAGGCTCAATAGCTTTGCAGCTAGCTGTGTGTTTATAAGTGAGACAGCGACTACTTTTCATTCTTTTTCTCTCTATCACTCGGTCGGTCGGTCGGTCGGTCGGTCGGTCGGTCGCTCTCTCCTCTATCTCTCACTCGCTCTCTTTATTATTGTATTTTGCATCAGCTATGAAGGAGCTTCACCATTTTATTGGTTCGCCTTCATAGAAAGAACAGCAATCTCTGTATATTTTCTATGCCTGCTGTCTGCCTCTGAGCGGGAGCTTCCTCTGCTTTGCACTGCTACCGATGCGTACTTAAGTAAATCTACCGTACGCTCGACTGGCTATTTGGTGTGACCTGCCCGGCCACACTCCACCGCCTTCTTTTCGAATTTATCCAGTGCAACCGAACTCGCTCCGTCTGCCAATCATTCTGTGCTTTGCGTTAGCCCAGCTTCTGATACACTGGCGTCCCGACACAGATGACCCGCTCAATAACTCTTTGCACAAGGTGAAAGGAGTGAATTGGATGTTGAAAAAAAAAAAAAAACAACTAGGGGAACCATTGTTTCGCTTGCATATAACGTTTTTATCTGCCCTGCACCTTTCTATGTGAATATTAATTGAAGAATCATATGCGAGTGTATACATATATATGTGTGTATGTATGCATATTTATTTGGCCACCTCTGTTTCTGTTTGTGGCTGTGGGTCACTCACTGTACGCTAGCTATTCATTTCATGTTTTGACCACAGACCAAATTGTGATTATGTCTCTCTCCGTATTATTACAATTATCTATTCATTGTGCTCGGCGGCAGTCCAAAAACCTGTGCTTGTCAATTGCTTTTGTACTCTCTAATTATCAAATTAGCGATATGTGTTTGTGTGAAATATATATAAAAATACATTACTTTACAAAGTTCAATATTCTCGATAGAAACTAAATAAGAACATGAATAGAGTTTATAGGGTATCTCACAGTACATCACTCTTGTTGCTTGTTATAGTATTCATAGTCATTACACAACTGCAGTTGACATGTGTTCTTTCTCTGTTCGTTTTCTTGTTTATAGACATATTCAGATTTATGATATTGTATGTACATATGAATAAATTCACTCACGCTCGTTACAAATGTGCGATTGATCTCAATGCAGTCATGATAAATATCAATTCTAAGCAAAACCATTGCAGGCGATGCACACACTCACACACATACATCTGCATACACATACATACACATTGGGTGTGATATTAATTTGTTATGATGTGACCGTATGAGTCGTAATTAGACTAGAGAGTTCTTTGAACCTTAACGGTAGTTGTTTTCGCATCGTGTTTTGGCGCCAAATGAAAGCGAAGCGTAGAGCAAATGTGTAAATTGCACTCAGTCAAACGCACAGACGCAATCACCGCGCGCAAAAGAAAAGCAAAGCAGAGCCAAAAAAAAAAAAAAAAAATGCGAGCCACTAACTTAATGCAGACAAAACGGAGCGTACGTTGTTGTAGGCGCTGCTGCTATCCTCCTTCCAACTTACACACTGCATTCGCTGCTAACGGCGCTGCGCGCACGCACTTACATTGACATACACACTGGCACATGAACACACACATACACAAATATACACATACATGCGTGCACACGTACTGGCAGAGCAACGGTAGCAGTCTGCCTGTGCTTGGCTGCTGCAAAGTCAGTAACCCCACTCGTTGACAGCGGCAGCAAACAGCAACAGCAGCAGCAACAGCAACAGCAACAACAACAATGGCAATGGGAGCGTAGCACTAGTCGACTGCGCGAGAGTAAGGCAGACAATAGCGAAGAAGCGGGAGGAAGCCAGAGAGCGCAAGAGCTAGAGCGAACGCTCAGTTAGCATGCGAATTTGTGTGCTGTGATTTTTATGTTGTTGCCAACTCGTCAGAAGTCCTCCCATTCTCCATACAACGACTGAACTGACGTAGCAACAAAACTCTTAGTCATTCAAAGCATAGCAAAATGGAAAAACTGCAGCGCAGCCTCATCATCATCATCATCATCATCATCAAGTGAGAGTGAGATGATGTTGATGCGCGCAAATGTTTTCGATGGGCGGCAAGGCATGGGGAGATCTTCTACCGGCGCCGACCAACATACCACACTCGTCCTCTATACACCTTCACCATCAACCTCACCACCTCCACCTCAACATCAGCCGAGCCCACCCCACCCTTGAAAACAGAAAAGCGACAACAGCGACGCCGCTCATTTGCGAGTAGAGTAAATGCAAACAAGTCGTGTATTATTCGTCCCATACGAGAGCCACACACATACACATGTACACGCATGAATGCAACTCGCGGCGGCGGTACAGCGAGAGAGTGAGAGAGAGAGAGAGAGAGAGAAGTAACTTTGGCGCGTGTAATGGCATGGTTACAAACAGTAGCTGTGAAAAAATAGTGTATATGCAAAATCAGAGTGTTGTGGTAATCAATATTCAGATTATTCGCAAGAGTAAGTGATGTACGTCCAAAGTGTTATTGGGCCCGTACACATTTCACATATTGTGACTTTAACACAATTAAGGCGTCACAGCGGACACAAATATGCCGACATGTTTTATTAGCCATCAGTGTAGGTCAACTCGTTGCCTGCCTGCGAGCATGCAGTTTTATTATTTCTGCTGCTGCAGCAGCCTTTTACTCATTTTTAGCTTTTTGCCATTGCATGGCGTAAATTATTCGTATGGGCTGTGTTTAAGCTTATGTTGTAGTTGTTGTTGTTAGCAAATGCGGGGCGAGCAAGTCAAAAAAAAAAAAGGGAAAAAATTGAGAAAAAAATAAAGCTGTGTAGGAGAATGAAGACTGTCAGGGCGGAATTTGACGCTGATTAGAGGAGCAGTTTGGGGGTCGCAGTGCACTAAGTGAGCGTGTGAGAGTCTGTGTATGCAAGTGTGTGAGTACATATGTGTGTACATATACATGCGTACCGAGCCGTATGAATGTATAAGTGTGAGGGCCATTTCCTTTGTGTGCGTGTGCGTCGGCTGGCTTGCCTGCCTGGTAACGAGAATCGCGAGAAAAACTAAGGGAAACTTGACGACAAGGAAGGAACATGGCCGCATGGAATTGTCCGCGAAATGCGATTTGTACAACCCATCCAAGGATTGTGAACGGACGACAAAGGCGACGGCGACGATGGCATTTGAAGGTGTGCTGCGCGACTTTGTTGATTGCAATGGCTAAAGATTAGATGATAAAGAGAAAAATGCAAATAAAAAATGTCATTTTCTAAATAATTGAGCAGACTAGCATTTGACTAGATATAAAATATAGACAAATAGATAATCAAAGAGAAAGCAAAACTACATACACATGAACACCAAAATATAAATATAATAAAGTTTAGCTATCAAAAAGTTTTTTTATCCAATATTTAGTAATCATTGAAAACATTATTCACATACTGTTTATTCTAACCAACTATTACAAGATATATTTAAAAAAAAAAAAAAAAAAAAAAACTGGGTATCGTTATGTGCAGACACTTACAATACTAGCGCGTATGTGAAAACCTTAACGGTAGCGATCTCTACTCACAAATTCCCTGATTCTTGATTACAATTACAGCAATGCGGACAACAACAATAGCAGCAGCAACAACAAGGAATCGTTGCCGTGGCGCTCGCGTCTTCTAGAAACTGCGCTCCGACTACTCCCCTTCTTCTTCTTCTCCATCGTCTTGTTGCCTTTGACGCCGTTCATTCGTTGTTCTAATTGGCTTTAATGCATTTCGATTAATTTGCGCTGATGTAGCTGGAAACTGAAGCGCACATACTAATTAAAATTCTTGTCCTAGCGCGCGAAAAATAAGCAAAAAATCATTCTTAATAGCACAGCACAGAGCATTGTATTGCCACCCATTACCGCTCGCCCCCTCCTCTATGCGATATTTCCAGTTAATTGCAGGCAATGCCATTTGGTACATTAAAACTCAAACAGCACTTGAGAATTATCACACTTGAATTGTCGCAACTTGGCTATGGATCATAGAGTTTTTTTTTTCTTGTTTATAGCTGCTATTGGAGAGTACATTTATACGCAAGTATATACATGTATGTATGTGTATTTCTTATGTGTACACGTAAGTCTTTGACATTTGTGATAAGTATTTAATAAGGGATTGAACATTTTCGCTGATTTGTGTTCTTAAATTCGAGTAAACTTTTATCTCGATAAAAAAAGAGTAATATCAACAGGTAAAAATAATATATAGAAAAACACAGAATTTATATAGAAAAAAAGAATTATAAATATGAATTTTAAAATGTATCGAAAGAAACAATGTTAATATATTTATTAAACCATTTGTATATTATTATTGTATTATTTTATAGTTCCTTTTTTTTGCCTTATAAAAACTTTACAGTTTTATTTTTATAAGAAGTATTAGCTATGTTAAATTATTATTATAATTCTTATTGTGATTTAAATATCTATTTTACTGTACTGAGTATGATATTATAAAGTATATATATGTAAAAGCCCGAGTGTGAACTAAATATTTTAGGAAACGTTGCGAAATGTATTAGTGAAAATGCAATGCGAAAGGCGAACAGGAAGAATATCAGACGATGCAGATGACAATTTATGCTGTACGTACATACTTATTAAGGTTTGTACATTTAGAGTGGAGAGGACAAGAGAGACAGAGAGAGAGAGCAAAGTATGGCGCATAACATTTGCATTAAATCATTTCATATGCCTTTAACTGAAACGTCAAACGGTAGCCAACGGCAAAGAGCTCCACAAATTGGAATGTGTTGCAAATTTCAATGCAGTAAAAGCCCATGACGCGACGATGAGTTGAAATAGAGAGGAGCAAAAAATGCGAAAGAGTTGAGCAAGAAAAAAAAAAAGAAAAAAAAAAGATAAACAAAATAAAACAAGTAAGAAGGCTCTAGTCGAGACGGCTCGACTACGAGATACCCTGAACCCTGCCAAAAAAAATATTCTTCTTCTTACCGCACGTATATATTACGCGCCCTCTGCTAACCGCGCAGTTGCTGCCGACGGTTGGGGGTGGGATGGGCTGTACTTTGAACGCTTATAACTCCATTTCTAGATGGACTATCGTCATGAAACTTTCAGAATATATTAATTGCATTCAAATTTGTCCATTTGCCAAATTAGAAGTCTCTAGTATTTGAAATACGTCTTTTTCAAATTGGGGGCGAAGGGGGCGTGGCATCCAAAATCTGAAAATTACAAAATCCGCGTATCCATAATATCTATCTAAATATACAATTTGAAGTCTCTAGCTAAAACGGTGTAGAAGTTATGCTCGAAAAACGTAAAAAACGTAAACGAATTTTCGATTTTTTATCGATAATTAAGGAATGGGATGAGTTATCGAAAAAACAAAATAAACTTGTACTGCGTAACTAAGATACGAGTGTTCATGTAAAATTTCAGCTCTCTAGCTTTTGTAGTTTCCGAAATCTCGACGTTCATACGGACGGACGGACAGACGGACGGACGGACGGACGGACGGACGGACGGACGGACGGACGGACGGACGGACGGACGGACGGACAGACGGACAGGGCTATATCAACTTATTTTTTTGTGCTGATCAAGAATATATATACTTTATGGGGTCTGCGACGTCTCCTTCTGCCTGTTACATACATTTTCACAAAAACATTATACCCTGAATTTCCATTTTCAATGGATTCAGGGTATAATGAGTTCGACAAGAATAAACATAGTTGCGCCGTTTTGCCTTTGCCTTTGCTTTTGCTTTTGCTTTTGCTGTTGTCGCTGTTGTTTCTGCTGCTGCTGCTTCTGCTTCTGCCTTTGACTGGTCGGTTGACGTAGCGCACAGCTACTGTTATGGATGCTAGCGTGCTGCTTACCGTACGCCTGTCTCTCTTCCGCCGCAGGCGTCGACGCGACGTAACGTTGACGCTGTCAATAGTTGAGCCCACAAAGCACAACTGGAGCTGTGCTTGAGTTCAGAACGAGCGAGTGGGAGGGCGAGTGAGAGAGATAAACTTTATATGCATGCAGGCGATAGCCATAGAAGCAGCAGAGCAGCAGAAACAACAACACTGCAAACAAATGCATTAACTGTCCAAGTTTGTTGTTGCTTTGCTTCTTCTGCTGATGAAATTGATTTTAAATAGGACACAAAACGGATCAATTTTCCATTACGCCAAGAGACAGCAAACAATAATCAATAATAAAGCCGAGATGTTCTGCCTGCCCGAGACAGCAGCAAATCATCTGCACTTAATATAAATCTGACTAAATATGAAAACGTGCCACATTGGAGAATTGCGTTAATACTTAATAAAAGAAATTCTAACTAGAACAAGAATTTTACTTTATTTTTAGTATATATACTGGACGCAATGTATAACAACTTTTATACTAAATATATACTAAAAGGCTAACCTAATCTTTAATCAATTTAATGCATTACATTGACGTATTTGAATAAGCAATATCTCATTGTCAATCATAAGTGTTCAAGCACTTTCAATGGCTAGATAGCAGCTGAAATGCATTTAGAATTCAAATTGGTCTTAGCCAAGTTCCAATGGCAAAAGGTGCTGGCACTTAAATAATTTCCCAGTCATATAAGTTCAGCTGGCTATGGCTTTGGGTGACAGCACCTATAGAATTATATTTAATGATTGGAATCGGGATTTTAAATCGATATTTGGACGAACAAATGCACTGGAATCAATTGTCTCCCACGCGCTCTGGGTGTGAAATGTGACAGGTAATCCAGGTATCATGGCTACTGCTGAGCCATGCTCAAATTATTAACCAATTTGTAAACGGGGGCGACAACCCTGGTCAATTCTGTTAGCAGTCGTGCATTTTCACAGCGCACTTATGCAATGCCGAATACTATTAAATATTTATGAAAAACAAGAAAAAACAATACACACAGAGTTTAAAATAAATGCGTTTCGTATATGTTATTTTCATTGCTTGTTTTTTACAACATGCAAATGGCATTTGATTGAGCTCTAAATGCAAATTTCTTGCGCTGCTGTGTTTTGATTTCATTGTTATAAACGCGTGCGCGCTTCAAATGAATGTGCAGCAGCCGCAACAACAGTAACAGCAGCATGCGGGCATTTATTTAGTTTTTATTTCTCCTTTTCTGTTTTTTTTTTTTTTACTTCATTTCCTCTCTCTAATATTTTGCATTGTATAGAATATGTGGCTATTTGAAAATGAGCCACGCCATATCTGTGTGACTATATAAATAAACGAACGAGCGGATGGACAGACGTTTAGATGGTTCGCTGGTTGGTTGGATGATGCCATATGGGATGACTAAACGAGCTAGAGAATATACAACAAGTCGAGGCATTTATCGCACACATCGATTGCACACTAAAAGCGCAGTTCAAACTCAAAGTGCAAAAAAAAAAAAAGGCGAAAAAAAAACAGCTAGGCAATATAAAAAGTATTTAATGAGTAATAGCTGAGAGGGAAAGAAGAGCGAGGAACAGAAAGAACTTTTACACTTATAGAGGGACATAGACAGTGATAAAGAGAGACAGCGACAGAGAGAGAGAGAGAGAGAGAGGATAAAGAATGTTTAGTTTATATTACTATTGTTGTTATAATTTGTTACATTAATTTTCCAAATAGTTGCACTTAAAGTAAAGAAGGTTTGAAAATTATGTTTCATATGACATTGAAATTGGAAAAAATTATTTCGAAAACTATATTTCAATGATAGGAACTGAAGCCTGTTGAAATAGCTAAACAGACAAATTTCGACTAATTTTTTTAAAATTAATAAATATAATAACAAAAATGCCAAGCTGTGAATTCTCTTCCCTTAACTGCAAAATATGAACAGATGAATTCTTGGAAAACTTTGGCATTTCTCTTATGAAGTTTTCTAGACAAAGCATTAAATTATAGTTGAATGAAAGAAGAGGAAGCAGGTTTTGTGTAAGACTGTACAAAAAAAAAATCATTATCAAATGACTCAAAGTGAATGACTATTATTAATAAATGGCAACTGGGATACATATAAATATTAATTTCTATATTTTAGAAATATAAAATATATATTAATATAAAATTAACATTTTACTTACAAAGTTTAGTTAGGAGAGTTAAAGAGTGATATTTCTAGATAATTCATATATTTAGTAGATCAAGCTATACTATTGCATATAATATTCCCATTATATACTCAATATTCTTATCAACGACATATTTATTTCTAGAAAAAACTTTAAGAATTATGAAGCATACGACTCGCTGCAGTCTGCAATCTCATGAATTTATCTATATATATAAGTAAATATTAAACATCTTGTTGTAGCCACGCCTTAAATACTGGCACGATGCTTAGTTACGCCTGGCTCCTGGGAACATTCCAGATGTCCACGAGCATTTGCATAAAATTGATTTTTTTGTTAGCAAATTAGAGAAGCAAATTGCTAACAGGATGGCTCTGGACCAATGCCCCCCCTTTGGGACCTGTCAACGGGAGCCCACAGAGCCAGAGCCAGAGCCAGAGCAGAGCCAACTTGGCAGCTGACTGGCTTGGCTTAAGAGCTACGCATTGTCTGCACTGTCTGAACTGTCAGTTGTTGGCCTTCTGTGTTTGTGGCTCCATTGAAATATTTTAATAATTGGATTGACTTATTAAATTTGGCAACGACATGCTCAACAGCCTATAAACTTTTCTCTACCGCCCACAGATCTGTTTATGGTTGCATATGTTTCAATTTACGCTCAATAAATAAATCAATAAACCCTCCAGTCAAATCCGGCACAAGCCCAGCCCGGTCAAGCCACGCCCCCGCACCGGGACACGGTTAAACTTTTATTATCAACTTTAAGTTCGACAGACAATGCTAATGAGGCGCATGGAAAAGTTTTCTCAAAAACTTTCAAATTATCGGAGGCGTATATCATGTTTTTGAAGGTGCGTGCCAGCTGGCCAAAAAGAAACCTCATAAATTGTTTTTTTTTTTTTTTAAGCAATAATAATATTTAAAAAAAAAATAGTTGCTGCGTAACTAATTATTGATTATGTATAGTTTTACAATATTATCATTACTAGCATTAACTGAAATGTATAAAATCTTAAAGTTCTATGAAAGTTTAACATAAAATAAATATATGTATGTAAATGTCAAGCTTAAGCTTTTAAATTTTAAATTAATTATTGGCTCTTGTGAATATTTCTATCCATATCTTGTAAGTCAATGTCTATTATTTTTTCTTCTTACATTTCTATATATTCTAATTGATTTTAGTGAAGATAGATTGATGAAGTTAGATTGATGTAAATTAAATATGTATTTCTATTTATTTATTAATTTAATATTTAAAAATATATATAGCTATTATGGGAAAAAAATTAACAATCAGAAAAAAATAATGAAGATTAAATATTATAAGTAATTAATAAAATATAATAATGTATCAATAAAATAAATCAATAAACTTTTTATTTTTTTAATATAATATATATATAAATTATTATTATATATATATAAATTATTAGGTTGATTGTGAAACTAAAATAATTAAAAAAAAAAAACAAGTAAAATTAGTAATTAAAGTTAGAGCACTAATGATAGTATTATATTTTAAAGTAAAATGAAATTTTAACAATTTATAGAAACTGTTTTATTGGACATTTAACTAAGACCAATTTTTTTTTTTTGTTAATTAACAGCATTTTCCTCTTACGAAGTAGAAATAAATTATTTTCTTGGCACGCATTAGCAGAAAAATAATCATTGGGTTCCAGGGTTCTTTAATAGTAGTTTCGGTATCTCCGTATAAACTCTTTAAAACTAAATGTTTAGATAGATATATGGTAATCAGAAATCAGCAAATCCAAGCATTTGATATGGTTTAATGCTTAAAGAGGATTCACAAGTAATTTGTATTGATTAATAGTGAATGCCTAAGCATATTAAATGGAACTTAATATTTAATAACATCGCCTATGCGCATTTAGTGGGTATTTATGTTGGGGCTCAAAATGTTTTTTGCCTTTGACAAAATATTAATGCGCAATAACCTTAAATATAAATCAAACCCTCTCTCACACGACTTAATAGCGCGAAACCCTCCAAGAACTCGCCGCAACATCAAACAACCCACACACACAAACACACACACACACACAAGGTGCATAAATGTATATATATATACATTCCTCGCTCACACACTCACAGGAAAATCATGCGACAAAACATTTTATGAGGCCTATATATAAGTTTATATACACACATACAGATAAATGTATGTATATGGAAAAATGTCAAACTTTTTATGTACATAACAAAATTGTTGTTGGGGCAGCTATGAAATGCGAAAAAAAGGAAGAAGAAAAAAACCCATTTCAATTGGCAAGACCGACTAACAAGCAGAAACAAAGGCGGCAAGGGAGTGAAGTGTACGGGAAAAAAAGGTATCTTTAGAATTCTTTCTTAAGTAACCGCATGAAACGCTTACACAGCAGCCATTTAAAAGGGCTGTAGCTTGAAATTATTTGCAATGATTAGGGTTAACATCGCCCATCCCCATCGCCCATCGCCCCTGGTTGGTTTGCCGAGTGAACTATTATGGCGACAAGTGTCAAAGGCAGGCGACAGCACCATCATTGGGGGAATGAACTGTGAACTACTTTGCACTCGGTGAACATATTAAGGAACCCTTGGAACCCTTCCACAATTGATTTACATAGCACATGCGAAATATGATACAAGCCTTGCAGTTGATTATGTGACAGGCTATTCTTACTAATCACACATGCATATATGTATGTAGATCAATTTCTTTTCAAATTTATTTAGAGCACGTGCTAAAAGGGGAATATGAAGCTGAACTGTTTATAGATATACATATATAACTGAATATAATAACTATGAGTATCATACTGCATTATATATATAAATATATATATTCATAAGAATCATCTATCAATCTAATATTTTCGCCGTATATCTGTAATTGATAATTTCATCAGATTTTCATCTCTAATAAATTTAGCAAGTATCTGAAAGCTCATTTAATGTGTTAACTGCCTTAACATTGCATGCCCAGGGGTTGGAGCATACTCAAGGTCCTGCTACTAACATCAGGCCATGGACAGCCCATGTGTTTGTATTTGTGTGTGGGTGGTTGGGTTGGTAGGTAACTAAGTTACCGCAATAATTGCCACAGAGGACAGACAAAGTGCCAGTTGCAATTAGCTATAAATGACGCACACGATGGATACAGAGACTCGACGAGATTTCAGTTCAAATGCTGTTTATAAAAAAAAAAAAATAATACTCAATTATGAAATAACCCAATTAAATACTAGGGCAGGCCAATTGCCTTGGACAGCAATTTGCTCCAGTAAGTGATGCGAAAAACAGTTTCCCAGTATGTAAACGTGTTATAAGTTGCTAACGAATATGAATATTTTATGCAGCTGGAACATAGCCTAATATACTTCAACCTAATTAATGAAAGCTTCCGTAAATCATAAAAAGAGAATTTTAAAGAGTTTACTGTCACACAACATTTGATAGCTAAACCTAGATAAGGAAATTCTCAATATATTAATATTTATATGTTTTGTATGCTCAAAGATAAAGATAAATGCCATTACTCAGAGGTCACTCTCTCTCTCTCTCTCTTTCTCTCACTCTTTGTCTGAATGGAACGTGTGCCTTGTGCAAGGGCAGCTAGAAAACTTCAGTGAAACAACGCTCAAAAGTCAAAGTGTGTAAAGATAAATAGAAAATCGAAATATAATATCATGTAAATATTTGACACCACTTAGCAAATGCGTGTGCGCACTTTGTTCCACTTGTTTCTGTGCACATTAGTATACTCTTGACGAGAGAGCGAGAGGGAAAGAGATTAAGAGAGAGTATTATGTAGAGTATTAGAATCTTAACTCAAAATAAATGTATGGAAAGTTTAATACTATTTTAAAGTCAAATTAATGTATAACCTATTCAATTTCAAAGTAAGGGTATATAGACTTCGGTGTGGCAAATCAAGTTATTTCTTTTGTATATTACTTTTTGCTTTGTTTTTATACCCTGGGTTCCATTGAAAATGTGAATTCAGGCTATAATGTTTTTGAGAAAATGTATGTAACAGGCAGAAGGAGACGTCGCAGACTCCATAAAGTATATATATTCTTGATCAGCATGATCCGTATGAATGCAGAGATTTCGTATGTTAGTTACACAGAACGAGTTTATTTTGGGTTTTCGATAACTCATCCCGTTTCCTTATTGTCGATAAAATATCGAAAATTCGTTTCATTTTTTTTGACGTTTTTTAAGCGTAACTTCTACACCGTTTGAGCTAGAGACTTAAATTTTGTTCAGATTTTTGATGAAGAAGAGTATAATTTTTTTTTGCATGGTACAGGGTATCTCGTAGTCGAGTAGTCTCGACTAGAGCCTTCTTACTTGTTGTTTTTGTCTTGATGATCTATGGAAGATACATATAAAACTGGGCGAAACAACAAGGAAAACATAAAAACAAATTGACGCGAAACCTGTCACTGTGTGTGTGTGTGTGTGTGTGTGTGTTGTTGATCTAACTTTGTGTGTTTGTTGTTGCTATTTGGAGGAGCTGTTTCCCTGGGGCTTGTCAGTCTATATATTTTACCACAATGAAGTGAGAGGTGAGCATTGGATGGGTCGTACTTGGTTATTCGTGTTGTTGTTGTTGTTGTTGCTGTTGCTGTTGCTGTTTCTGTTTCGGTTTCTGTTTATATAGCCACTAATTGATTGTGCCTTATCTTGAATTTCAGATCGGAGCACGAGGCACTAAAAGTGTTTGGCTGCTGTTGATTACGTTCAAATGATGCGATGAAAAACGAAAAGAGTTGAGCTACAAAATAATAAATAACTCAATGGAGTGTACAGTTCACAAATAACAAGGAAGTATTATTGCATTTACAAATTGTTTTGCTAAAAAAAAAAAAAAAACAAATAACAAAACAGTTTAAGCACCTTAAACGTCCCAGACGTGATATACATAATCATTTAATACGAACCTAATTTTGGAAAGTGTGCTACAAGAATGTCAAGCAGATCCTCTAAGATATTAATATTTATTTAAGATATTGCAAATGTTTTTACTTGCATTCACTTCGTTTTGAGAATGAATTTCATAATGAATGGAATAGGTCTGTTTAGCATTCTTATATCCCGAAACTTGAATCAAGTCTCTGAGAGTTAATTGAAAAAATTGTAAGAATAATTAGATTAGGTCAGTCTAAATGTATACATATATTTTTATTATATACCCAAAGTTGAGCTGGGACATTTTATTTTTAGTTTATTGAATGACCCGAGCAAAAGGCCTATACAAATAGGTAAAGTGAAATGGAAAAATAGAAGTAAATATGCATACATATACATATATATATATATATAGGTAGACATGCCTGCACATGTCCCATTGGAATTAATATTTGGTGAGGTTTGCTCTTTTCTAGTTAAATGTCAAAGGGCCATAGAAACTTGGCCATGAAGGACGTTAAAAAGGTCAAAGGATAGCCCATTTGATTTGCGCAATTTCGACACTTGTACTAAACTGCCGACATTATAATTGTCAGTTAGTAAACTTGATTTGAGTCACGCCAAGTCTCGATTACACAAAAGACCTTTTTGACATCGTGCAGTAGGTGAAAACTTGTTCCACACGTGGGTGAGTCAGTTAATCTTGGTCAGCCATTGGATTGGACGCCCAGACGCTCCAGTCAAATGTCGCGACGCGTTTCGATTTCACAATCTCTGGAAATTGAAATTGAGCTGCCGTTTAAATCGAGTGGGCTACAATACGATAAAAACATGTTGAAATTGCTTTACTGATTGAATCGCATGAATACATTATCACAGACCTTCACAAAGAGAACTAATCAATTAAGAAAGCTGTAAGCATAAGCATATGAGAGCTATGAACTAGTAGAAGAGTATTTGTAATTCATAGAAGAAGTTGGTGTAAGATCGATAGAGCTGTCAACATTTTATATCGAATCAATTTTTTTTATATACCTCTGTATATACCTCTTAGAACATCGATAAAAATTAAATATTTACATATGCATACTCTTGCTATAATAAATTACACAGCATTTAAATTTGAGCTAGATATTCAAATATCTATGCTATTCCATATTAAATTTGATTTTAGATGAGTTTTGCATTAATTGAAATATCAAATATTTTTCAGAAATATTTTATAAGTATTCATATTATTTATCTACAATTATTGGAAATTTAATAACAAATTTACCGAAATTCCAATCTTCACAAAATTGGACAAAAAAATAATTTAATTGCAACGTTTTTTTTTATTAACTCTAATTTTCTTTTTGGAAAATGTATTTATTTTTGGACTTTGTTGAACATGATTTAATAAAATAACAACTTAAAAGATGCACTTAACAGCTTATTAATTAGGCAGAAATTTATTTGAATCGCATAAGAAGATTTAACAACAAATATGAATTACAATTGGCTAAGTCATAAACAGATTTGGCTTTTGGCTAACAAAAGGCTTTCGGATCCCTTTTCACGAATTCGTTCACGTAAAACAATAAAGCGTTAAGTCCATAAATCTCTGCACGCACATAATTATATATGCTAAAGTAAATAAATAAATACATGAGAAATTCAGATTCTATTGCTGCCACTGCTGCTGTTAGCCCTGATGGTGGCACTTCTCTAAAGCCCACGCTTAAAATCCAGCTAAGCATTAATTAATTTCATTGAATTTAATTTCTTGGGCTCTCATGGCATTGTGCTAATAGCATAGATGATTCCACGCCCCTGACCTGCCCTCCCCTGCCCTGGGCTGGGCTGTGCCACCCGCCCGGCTTACTATGCCACGTATACCCCGTTTGTCGTGTCATAGTAACAACATTTTGTGTAGGCTGCTTTAGGTGCGCCTCAATCTTTGGATTGGCTTGGCATGGCTTGGCTTTGATCTGGGCTCGGTTTGGGTTTGGGTACTGGGTCTGTCCGGGTACCGGTTCATGTGCATGCGTGGGCCGGCCGGTTCGTATATTGAATTACAGAAAACGTATACACATAATATATTTATATACATATATATTATATATATATTCTCGAGAGAGAATTGTGCATGTGGCCACATACTACAAACGTAGTAAATTAAAAGTGCAATCACGAAACGCAAGCACGCCGCTGGCAATGCTATAGTAACTGATTAGCTGGTTAAAAAATTGTGCATGCGAAAAAAATAACACAAAATATTGTTGATGCATGTGAAAAATACAATAAAAAAGAATGAAAAAAAAAGTAAAAATAATAAAATCGAAAAAAAAAAGAAAAGAAAAAAAAATATATATATATATAAAAAAAGAGTCAACAAAATGTGCACGGAAAATCAAGGTTGCACTTGAGCCATATAAGGAACGTGCCCCACGTAACGCCCCAAAGTTCACATAACTTCAACTAAAGTTTCACAAATTAGAGAGAAACCTAAGCTAGACAAACGTCGCAAAGATTTTAAACTATAAATTACAAGATTTTTTTTTTATTTCTTATTTTGCAGATAAACAAAATATTTAATCATATTGTAGTTTTAAATATACATATATATATGTATGTAAATTAAACACAAAATTGAAATCTTATTTAATACAGTTCCCCAGGCGAACGAATCTGCTCGTCTAGATTTCTTAACGGGAGCAGTCTGCTCTATCTATATATTAAGTATATATAAGTACTTAATATATAAGTATATATATATATATACTTAATATATGTATATTTATTTTCTACTCAATCTATATAAGTGAACTTAGCTCTATATTCTAGACAAATAATTGATTAGTAAGCATTTGCTTTATTTTTTTATTTATTTATTTATTTTTTTTTGTATTTATGTTTTTATTTTTAATCGAAAAAAAAAACTTAATCATTAGCAGATTGAGCATCACGACAGAGCATGTGTAAATAAGTGTAGCTTTTAATTAATTCATATAGCCTATAATTAAGTAAGAGTTGAAACCAGATTCTCATCTGGTGTTCAAAAAGATAATTAAAATTATACAAACTTTCTGTTTAAAAAACTACCAAATTCAAATTTCACTCAGTTACTACTCTATGTGAAAGAGTATAGTATTTTTATGAAAACAAGTTTTATTTCGTTCGATGAACAATTATAAAATTATTTTATATAGTGAGATCTTCGATTTGAGTGTGATGCCAATCAATTTTCATACCATAAATGTTTTTAATTCTCAAATAATATTATGTATACTCAACCTACTCTCTTGACAAAGGTAGCTTATCCATAATAGGTTCGAATACTCATTAAGTCATTCAAAAAATTACCTGAAAATAAAACAACAAAATATTTATATATATTAATTAGTAATTTATAGCACATAAAGTAATTCACAATGTGCTGGACTAACCAGCAATAGCTTAATAAGTAGAGTAGCCCAAGAGTAGTAAATTGAAAAGACAAAGTTGTTTTTATTGGTGACAGTCTGGCGGCAATATTTATATGTATATATTTTTTCCACTCTTTGACTTGGCCATCAAAACAAACCGCAAAATACCTTTTAAGGCATGTTTTGTATGGATTTCCAAGAAATTTGCAAAATAACTTTTGTCGCTTATAATTACAGGCTGTGTTAATTTAAATACTTATGCAAACACATACATACATATATATATATATATATATATATATATATATATATATATATATATACAAATATAGTTTGCATACTTCTCATATAATCAGACAGCAGCTGTGACGGGCATATCGTGTGCCTGCGTGAAACTTAACACAGCTCAATTTGGTCAAAAGACATTTGACGGGTATAACAGCAACAAGAATGATTGTACTACTATGTATTTTATAGATATGTATGTCCGATACATATATTTAATCTTTATATAATTTATGCATACACACACACACACACACACACATTGACGCAGTCACACTTACACTCACAAATAAACATGCAAAGCAAATATGAACTCTGACTGATGGCGACAAAATGACGCCTTCTCACTTTGTGTTGTTGTTGTTGTTGTTGTTGTTGCTGTGTAATTGAGTGGCGCCAACATTGTACGGCATATATATATATATATATATGTATGTGTAAATTATTATTCACAAATCCCACAAGTTGTAAAAGACTATATTTTATTACACAAGTCGAAAAATTGGAATCCAAATCAAAGCCACTCGCAAATGAAATGCAACCCAAATACATATATGAAATTTTCATTGCTTTTCCAGGCAAAAAGAAAAAAAAAAAAGAGAGAAAAAAAGTTGGCAAAAATATGTTCAACGTGTTCATAAATAAGCAGAATATAAATATTTTTACAACTTGTTTGATTGACTAACTTTCTGATAAATACCAAAGTAGCCACAAAAATGAAAGTAAAAATAAAAATAAAAATAAAATTCGGTCAATATTTGCTATTCATAGAGCCAGTTCGTTAAAATCTGATTTTTTTTTCTGGTTTATGAATCAAATATGTTTGTATGAATTACTCAGGCCAACAAAATTCTGAACAAAGAATCAAACAATGCTTTTCAAACATTTTCAGTATACTTTAATGACAGAAAATCATTTTGTGGAACTATTTTATAAATTTAAATTAAACGTGACGTAAAAATTCTGATGTCAAGGGTTGATTGAACACTTTACTATATTTCATCAAATCTAGTTGTGAGCAAATAAGAAGATTTTTATTTTTCGTTAATTCAAGTTTACAAAAATTATTGAATTGCCCAATCATGAACTCTAATCCACATTTTGGGCATCGATTCAAAATTCAATAATTCATGCGAAATTTGCCATTTGTTTTGTCAACAATATTCCGATCGGTCACTTATTCAATTGTTTATAATCGACAGTTGAATAGCTCTCAATATATATATATGTTTATTCATATGAACAGCTGAACGTATCGTTTATTAACGTCTTTAGAAAATGAATCGTTCATGACCGATTGAATACTATCGCAATGAGTGTTATTCATGATTGACTTAACTGCATCACTTATTCACTGATTACTGAACGGTTTATGAAAGAGCAAAGATAGATAATTTAATTAATTTTAACGAAATATATATTTACAATAACAATTATTTATGCTCAAAAGCTTTTCATTTCGAACCAATCAGAAATAAAAATTCATTCAAATTGGATTTCAATAAATGTATAAATTATTATTCTTTTTTTTTTCTCATAATTTTTATGTGAATTAAGTAAGCTACTATATCTAAACAGTTGAACTGAGGAATTCTTGTTAATTTTCTATACTCGCGTTGAGTTATTTTTCCGGTATGCGAAAATATTTATTCCCATCAAAAGAAAAAAGAGAAAGAGAGAGAAAAAAAAAACACCTTAATTTAAGCGAAAAAAAAAAAGAATGAAAATATTTATGTATTAATTTATTTATTTATTTTCTTTTATCGCTTTGCCTTAATTTGTGAGAGCACGCGGTCGCGGCAATTGGTACGTTGGCATTATTTACGCAGCATTAAAATGTATTAAAAATTTTACTCAAATATGTGCCCACCAGGTGGGTGGGCGGTGGCCGGTGTTTGGTGGGGCCGCTGCGCGAGTGTTGACGCGTGTGGAGCGCACCACCGAAAACAGACGTCAAAGGAAGGCAAAAAGTGTGTAAATACCAGCATGTATATATGTATGTGTGTGTATGTAGATATGCACACTGACACACTCATAGAGAAGAGTATCGGCTGTTTTCTGTGAAAACAAAATATATATATGTACATACATCATATATGTATATGTGTATGTAAATATTCGCATTTTTGAAAAGATATTGAAATATTGCGTCCAACGATTAGCGCATGAATGAAAAATCACACGATCACCACAGCTCGCTCCGAGTGTCTCGACTTCATTTCTGTTATTGCTGCAACGTTATATCGATAAGAATTGTTGCTATTTTTTTTTGTTTTTTGTTTTTTATACTCGTTCAATAGCTAAAAAGTATTGATATGCCTAGAGCCATATACATATGTACATATATTAATATTATATCTATCATAGTTTTACAATTAGTTGCCGAGTTTATTTTTGTTTTCTTATTAGACTCTGAGCGAGTATTGGGCTGTTGGTTGCACCTGTTCGGCAACGATCTCGTTATTAATTATTTCATCGAAAATTTTCTATATACATTCACTGATTATGTGCTGGGCGTAAAAATAAATTCAATATACGCTATACAGAGTCATGAAATAGAATTGAAAATGATTGAAGATAAAATGCATTTGATTGTTGTTGTTTATTTATATATGTATATATATATATATTTTTTTTTTAAAGCAAATTTATAGATAGACATACGGCTCGCCGGCTGGCGTAGATACATATAGTCATTAAGACTGTGTGTTTGGCTATATCAAAACAAATATAGTTATAAACAAACGAATATGGCATATGTCATACACAAATGTATGCGTGCGTGTGTTGTGTGTTGTTTGTATACATATTGAACACACACACACACACACACACACACAAAAACACACTGATACAAATGTATATATAAATAGTTATATACACATAGGTGTCTCTATGTATATTTTGTAAAAATGTTTTATTTTTCAGCGGCTATTTTATTTTTGTCGTCGCCGACGTCTGGCAGCTTGAAAAAAGTTTCATGAATTAAAAATGAACGAAACGTGTTGTACGTTCCAGATATATACATTATCAAACATGCATATAAATATATATGTATATATATTTATTATTTATTTATTTTATTTATATTTTGCACATGCTTTTTCCTTCATTTATTATTTATTTGATTTATTATATGACTGTCATATGGAAGTTAGTTTTATTTCTTCAACTTTTTTGATTTATTTAATAAATAAAAATATTTTTAAAATGCTTCAGTTAAAATGGCAATTTAATTAGCAATAATTGCTGTTAATTAAAATTTGCACGAGTTGATTAATTGAATTCATAAAATAATGTATCAAAGGTTTTGTTACACATTAATTTAGCATATCATTTTGCTTTACATTATTATGGAACACTTGTAAAGCTTTTGTCATATATGAATTTTGATACAGTTTATTGCTCTAATAACGATCCAAACACATTGATAATAGCAATAATTGATTAGTAAGTTTTCGTCTACCTTAGCTGCCTACCACAATTCGTCATGCTGATCGACAAAAATTTCTTGAATTTCTTGGCTTTCTGTGCAATTCATAAATAAATAAGTTTGAAAACCGGTTGCAAATACAAACACAAACACTAACAAACACACACATACACAGATTTGATATTTTCAGTCAAAGAACGAGTCGTTCCAACTAAATTAAACTACGAGAGAACCGAATCAGAGATATGCCGGATGACGTTGTTTCTGTTGATGTCTCTGGGGCGAACTGACTGACTGCACAATTGTTGGCAATAACAAAACAATTTTTATATAAGTATTACGATCAAATGTCTATCTCTGTATGTGTGTATGTCTGTATATGTGTGCATCGACTCTCATTCCTTTAACACATCACGCAGACACAACTCTTTGCAGTGCTTTTCAGGTTTACTTTTACGTTTTTACGCGCGCTCTTCTAAAAGAATTTTTACGCATACGCTGGCCACGATAATGATGTTGATGATGATGATGATGATAATGATGCTGTGAACGAGAATGATGGTGGCAACAACAGATCCCAGTGCCAGTCCAGAATCGTGGAGCTTGTCCACATTGCCGCCACGCCCCCCAGAGCCACAACAAGGCGTTGTGGATGCGTTGCGACGCGCATGTATCTCGATAAGCAGAAAAACATTCGAGTAGTCGAAGACGTATGTGACTGACTAGCCAGATACCCTAAATGCAAAGGGCATTTGTTGTATATATTTGAAATATATTTGACTATGTAGAATATAAATTACATTTATATTGTAGCTCTGCATATCGATATGATTTATATATATATATATATATATATATAAATATATATGATTTTTTTTACAAAATGTAATTGCTGCATTGACTTATTTCACACAGGAAGGCCACGATTTAATCAAAGTAGTTTTTTTTATCAACAGGTACAAATGTGTTCTAAAAATTTAATTATTTATTTTTCTATTTACTAGGTATAATTATTTACCAGTATAATTATTTATATATTATTCTGTTTTTTTCTGCATTATTATGTTTATAATAATAAATTATAATAAAATCATTAAACATGTCATTTTAGATGAACAATATTTCTTTTCAAATTCAATCATGTCGCAGCATAAAAATATCGATAACTTTGTGAGACTATCGATAACTCATAGCTAATGTAATTCTATAGACAACTTAATAGTGTAATAAACACAACCCTTCAATAGGGAATAAAACTTTAATACAAATTTTAGTTGGCGACTTTTTTTTTTAAACTTTATTAACTGTCTCATATTTGCTGTACAAATAGAATTCCCATCTCTGGTATCGTCTCTAGGGTAGCCACAGCAACAGCAAACGACTGGTTGCTTGGGTCCACTAACAACACTAACGATGCCTTCCTTCTACTTCTTGTTGTTGTTTCATTAATATATTTTTTTTCCACTTATTTTTTGTTGTTATTCGTTGGCTGCTTCTTCTTCTTCTTCTTCTTCTTTTCCAGGCAACCAATTTTTGCTGGTTGTGTGTATTTTTTACGCGCATTTGTTTACTATAGATACACAACAAGCAACACACACACACACACTATACACATGGACAGCGATATACACACAAATGGCCAAAGTTTTCGATGCGCTACTTGATATATATACACACACATGATTATATATATATATATGTATTAAGCTCAAATGATATCAATAGAAATGATAGTTGAGCATCTATAACAACAACAGCAGTCAAGAGGAAGATGCAGACGAACTCGTAGTACAAGAAGTAAAAGAAGAAGAATTTTAAGATTTTGTAGTTAGTTATAAAAAAAAAAAAAAAAAAAGTATCTAAACACATGTTGCAATCGTTCTTGAGCAGATGCTTTGGAGTATTTACTGCCGCATTTAAGTGAATTTTGTGTCCATTACATAAAACCGAAAGTTAAAGGCCAACTACGATAATAGCCAAGGGGTACGCTGTGCGTGTGTGTGTGTGTGTGTGTGTGTGTGTGTGTGTGTGTGTAGTTGCTACCGTTTCGAGAAAAAGTACACACATACACATACACACAGCGGCTGCAATTGCTTTCGAATGGAGTGGGAGGCTGGTCGGCACTTGGGCTTATTTACCTTTCAAGTGGAAAAACAGGAGGTGGTAAATGTATATGCATGTATGTTTGTATGTTTGAATGTTTGTGTGTGCGTTCTCTTAAGTGTTCCTCATGCTTATTGTTTACTTTACGATTTAACAGGTAGCCCGAAGCAGTAAATTGCGTGTGTGTGTGTGTAAGTGTGTGCATTCCTACCCAAAAGCCCCCAACTGTCGAGTTCATGCTACGGAACTTAAGTCCATACCCTAATTAGATGTCTAAACCTTACAAATGTCGATGGTATATGGTTTGTGAGCCGAATGGAATGTGCAGTCAATCGTAAAAGTGCTCTAAATGGAATTAACACTCACATTTGGATAGACAAGCAAGATATATATATTCAATTATTGGATATTATCTTTAAGTTTTAGTTTTCAACAGAATATTCAATATATATCAACATTGTTTTATGTTCTTTGATATATAAAGTTCAAATCATATCCCGAATTGAAGAACAAGTGTATACTTTATGTAAGCAACATTTTATAAAATTAGTTTAATGAAAATTATAAATATTTAAATATAGATACCATTGTAAAGAAAAAATGAATCGCATTTTCAATATTAAAGAAAACTATATTATATAGTTTGCTATTATTCTTAGAGACAGTAAATGTATGATTATTGGTGCTCAGGTTGGGGTTGACACCACTTTGTCTTGATATAAAGTAATTTATTATATGATTTATTGGCCACTTGATTGATGAAGTCGTTTCGAGTTGATTGCACGATAATTTTATTGTTCGACTCATGCATTACTCTGTTTGAGTTCGAAGCCAACACAGCTACAACAGCCAATGCCCGATACACATTTCTATATATATATATATATAATGTAGTTTGTTAGCTAGCTTAACCTAGTGATTAATATTGAGAGATTAGTTAAAATCAGCAAACGCTCAGAAATAGTAAACAAATGTGGCCAGTAGAGCAAAATATATCAGAAAAGTAGTACAAGAAATCATCTCTTAACTACTTCCAAAAATATAAATAATAATCATAAGATTACTATATAATCATAAAATTGTATATATAACATTACAAAAGAAATTCTTATTAAATTCAATTGGATTTCTATTTAATACATATAATTATATTTATAAAATATATTTCTTTGTTTTCCTATGATTAAAACTTCATTAACTCTTTATATGAACAGAGTACAATGAACCTTTAATCTGTGTATAAATATTTCTGAAGTAAGAAAACAATCCAGTTATAGTTTTTAATCAACCACAAGAAATCGTTCTACTTAATATTTATAATATTACTATTTATAAAACTTAATGAAAGTTGTTAAGTAAACTTAATATAGGGCAAGTTAAATAAATAATAAATATAAATAAATAAATGCTACAGAAGTTCTATGAAAAACTTTATATAGTTATGTAGTTATATTTCCTAATTGTGTTTACACAAAAGCTTATCTTAGCTAAACCATATAGTAATCTATATCAAGGTTGTATCATAAATATTGTTATTATATGATATAGTATTCTAATGTGTCTGTATACGACATACGACATGGCATTTTGGGGGGAATGCCACTATTTTTTTTATTACTTATTTCACTTCAGAATATTATTTAATAAACTTGTTCATGAACAGTCCAAAATTGTTATGGACTATTTTATTAGAAATTCATTTAAATATTAATTTATTTAATTACTAAAATCGAACCGCACTAATTTTTTTATGACATTTTACGCTTTTAAAAATACATTTACTTATTGCAGTGACAATCAGACTATAAATACTTTTAGAGCAACAGAAAACCACACCTGATTTATGTAGATTGCCATATTGGAACGGAAATCAATAAAAATGAATAGGCGGCGAGGGGCGTTCGCTTGACAAAGTCGTCAATTCTAATTGTTGTTAAACGTATTTATTGCCATCAAATAAAAAAAAGAAAACAGAAAAAAAAATAACTTTACCATAGTGAAGTGGGGGAATATAATCGAGAACTTATAATAAATAGAACCAGTGGTGCAACAAATAAAACACAGTCATACATAGTTTTGCAATTTTCATAATGATGTACAATTTGCATAAGTGAATTCGAAACAGTTTAGTCATCGCGTAAGAAATGCTGTTCAATATCTATAAAAATAGCTATGTGCATACAGATTTGCATGTGCATACTTTGAGCACTCACTGTACAACAATTGACATCCAAACAACTTATTAATGAATAACTGGCTGCCACAACTCGACTACAGCGACAGTTTAAAGCTTATTACCGAGCAAAATGTACAACTACTGCCGGTACTATAATGACTTTTATATATACTTATTTATTTATACGTACAACAGCTCGCACTCTAACATATATATATATAAGAGTGTATATAGTAAATATATGTATATATAAATTGATATATATTTATATATACATTTCATGAGTGTGCACAGCACTTGAAATGGCAAATGAATGACACTGCTGAGCGTACAAATGACTGACTGACTGACTGACGGACTGACTGACTGACGGACTGACTGACTGACTGACTGACTGACTAACTAACTGACTGTTCGTCCAATCAGACGCCTTGCCGCGCGACAGACGGGCGAGTTAAGACTAATCAGGCCCCCACGCCATATATGTATTTATAATACTATGATATGGCAAGGCAACAAAAGCAACAATAATGCTTTAAATGCCATATCAGCAAAGAGTATTGCTGACTACAAATTATATACTGGCGAGGGCTGTTTAAACAAGTTATGATGAAAACAATTACTTCAGCAATCTAATCTAGTTGACAACAACAATTCAGACTATCAAATTTATATTAATCTCAATCAGACAACATTTTCTAATTCAAATTATTGTAATTAAATTAGTGAATACAGCATTTTGTATGTTTATTGAATGCAATCAAATTGAATAAATTTTCTTGAATTATTTACATATCTATAATTCATAATTAATATATAAATATGCTCGTTACTTTAGAAAACTAGCATATGCAAATAAAATTATATAAAGAAGGATTATTTAAAGCAAAAACCAATAATAATTATAATAAATATTAAGACTTGATTTGAAGTATATAAAAAAAAATTAAAATAACATGACACTAAATACATTTGATTCATGACTTTGTGATCCACCCATCAGTGGGACAAAACGTACCACTGCTCCACTCAGACAAACACACATACACATACACATATATATATATAAATATATATATATATACTCACTGTCACCATTAACCGCACTTTTATAGATAAAGTAACAGCCGATTCTCAACGGCACCCAACAAATAAAAAAAAAAAAAAAGAAAAAACTCACACACACGCACACACATATATATATATATATATATATATATGTATATATATACACACACGGAAAGATACTCACAAACAATCACACAACGATAATCGAGCAAAGTTGTTGTCAACAAGTTTACGAGGCAACCGCTGGAGTCTTTACCGAATTAGCCATCTCCCCCGCCCAATCACCCCCAATCGAGCCCCATGGCCCATAGCCATGTGCGAGTTTCTTTTGCTTTTTAAGCATATCTTAATTTCGAGTTATCGTTGGAGCTTCGTTTGTATTTAGTTTTCGTTTCGTTTCGTTTCGTTTTGTCGTGTCGCTGCGTGTGTATTTTAATATTTTATTTATATTTGTTGTGACGTGCCGTGAGTAATAAGTATAGATATGCTATATGAACCAATATCCAAATATATATATATATATATATTTCTATACACAAATATAAATATAAATATATATGTATGTGTATATATATGTATGCATACCTGTATGAAACGTGTAGAAACCCGTATACAATTTTTTTTATTTTTATTTTTTTTTTTAGCACTATGGCGCTTTATAGCACGCACAAGTCGGCCAAGACGCCAAAATAGTCAAGGAAATCGTTTAAGCACTCTGTAAGTTATATATACATATATATATATATATATATCTGGGCATTTGTATGCACAAAACTGATGATCAGTCACTAAACGAGCAGAGTTACCATCAGAATGATTGAGGTTACTTTTGAACAGCATTTTATTGACTCTTTGCACGGTTAATGTGTAAATGCCTTTTTAGAATTTTAATTTAGTTAACTGATTTATAGTATTGATTATGTCGAATTTTATTATATTTTTGCTTGCAATTGAATTCTATATATTAACCCATATCATTAAAAACAAAATCAATTAGTTTAAAGGTTTTTTTTTTAAATCAGATTTTAGAATCAAGATTGAAATTATTTTGTATTATAATCATCATTATTATTATCATAATTTAAAAAAAATATCTATAGTCTTATATAGAACTTGTATATTTAAAATTAAAATTTAATTTGATCAATCTTTGACTTAATAAAATATAAATTATCACAATTAATTTTAATTTTTTTTTCTTTTGCTAACGTATACAAATTTACTCTAGCTGAGTGCGAAATAGGATTGGAAATTAAAGAATCGACTATTCTGATTTACCTGAATGAATAGTTGATTAAATAATTGAAACTAGTTGCAACAATTCTACAGATACGTTAAGATGTTTATCATTTCATCACTTTTAATAATTTTCTGTTCGTAATTATCTAGGAAAATGTTTTTGTTATGAGAAAAGGTTAGTCTTAATGATTCAATCATTTTTTTTTTTATTGCATTAAAGATTTATGAATTATTTGGAATATATAATTTGTGATTCAATTGGTTAAATCATTTTTAAATGTTTTATAAATTTATATAGATAGGTGCAAATGTTCAATTATATAAATAGATAGGTATCTACATATATGTACATATGTAAGACAAAATACACTTAATACTTGCAAATTAAATTTGCCGTCTCTGCTCAGAGTTGAAAAACTACTGAAAACAATAAATTTTATGGCCCAAGCGCCTTTCATTCATTCTGCTATAGAGCAGATAAAACGTTATAATAAATATATATATATATATATAAACACTCACACACACGCACTTAACAGTTGATTTGAGTGTGTATATATGAACGAGTGAATGATGTGCTTTTCCATTAAGAATGAATTCATCGCATGTGTGTCTATATGCTTAGGTTTGTTTGCGATTGCTTACATAGATACAAATGCACATGTGTGTATATACATATCAACTTTACATACATGTATTTATACGATAGGGTATAGCGTTAAAGAAGAAGAATTATATTTACAGACAGCGCAATACACTTACCCCACAACACTTGGGGCCTAATTTCATTAGAATTGTCTGATATAGATACAGATTTGTATCTTAATCTATACAACATGTGTGCTGGAGTTGGCATGGGGCGAGCCCTAAAAAAAAAAACAGCCATATCAAAGTATTTCAATTGAGACAAACTGATAGCAGAAACCAAATTGATTGACTGATTGACAGAATGACAAACAATGTGACAGTATTAACTTGATTTTCCCTCTCCTCTGTACAATTGAGCATCGCAGTCAATAAAAATCGTTGTACATAGCAAAAAAAAAAAAAAAAAAAACCACGCGTCCCACTCCACACATACGGCGTATATAACTATATATGTGTATGTACGCAACTACATACATATATACATCATACCCTATACCTATGGCATATATATGTATATACCTTTTGAAAGTGTTTGTAGACCGGCAGCTTATCATTATGAAATACAAATTTAAATTACATACAAACTTATCAGCGTGTTTTCTTTCGATTGTTTCATTTGCTGCTGCCCCTATATAATACTTGATTATTTCATTTCACTTCGCTTGCCTTTTTACCTCTTCTTTTCGTTTTGCATTCATTGAACACATGTACATAAATATATATTCATGTGTACATATGTACTTATATATTATTTTGTTTTTGCGGAATTCTTTCACCCAAGCAAAATCCCTATAATCGATGAAAAAAATAAACTTCTGCTAATCTGTAAAAACTATTTTTCAAGTTTCACAATTCTATATACTATAATTAATTGGGTGTGTAATTGAGTGGCTTTAAAAATAAGTAGCTCGTAGTTGTATTTTTTCTCAGATTTATGAAAATTTCGCAGCAAATTGAGTCTCAGTGACTTTGTTAACGAATTATTCGATCCACCTGCTGTCGGTCTCTAACTGTTTTAATCTTATTTTTCTGATGAACGTAAATAATAAATAAATACAAAATAAATAAATTATAAAAAATATATATAAAAATTAAAAAACAAATAAATAATAAAAAATAAATAAATAATAAAAAATAAATAAATAATAAAAAATTGCAATGCGTAATTGCGTGTAATATAATTTTTATTCATTTATTTTTATCCTTTTGTGTACTTTATATAGAGTTTAGAAATAATCAATGCTCTTTTCTGGTTGATACAAAGATCCTACAATATTATAAGATTATTAACATGCTGAATTCGAAATATCAGGAATATACTCAGCTGATAATATATAATAAAAATAATATTATATACATATAAATATATAATACAAATATACATATATATAGTATTTGCCCCTTGCAGCCATCGATCAACATTTATTAGACCGCATAATGTTGTTAAAATTTCATATATAACCTGAAAGCTTCTACACAAATTTTGCTGATTTTTTTGTTTTTTATTTCGCTACCGATCAGATCGATTTCCTGTATGTTTGTGGATTTTTATTACAGCATGTTAGACAAAGACCGGTTTGAGAAGAAAACCAAATTCCATAATTTATGATATTGTGCTGGCAAACATTGAAAGTTTTTTTTTTTTATATTTATTTATTTATTTATTTATTTTTTTTTATTTTGTATCTCTTTGTATTTTTTTTGGAGCCGGCCTTTGAAACAAGTTTGGCGCTTAATTTGGGATATTCTAGGAAATGTGCTGCAAACTTGAATTGAGGCAACGAGACCCAGTAAATGCTACCCGATTATACTCATTTAGTGTTCTTTTTGTTTTTGAAACAAGTCCCTACCGGCTTATTAACTGCACAAAAAATATACATTCATATTAAGAGAAAAGAAATATAAATAGGGGCTTTTGAGTGTTGTGAATAATGCTCCAATGCTAATGAGGGCGCGCGCTTACTCATTGCTGTGCAGGGCAAAAGGGGAGCTCCGTAAAGCCAGGGGAGCAGGTCAGCAGCAGCAAATAAAAGGAGAGTATAAATAGGCATAACGCATGCCTCAAATATGTATGCATACGATTTATACAACAACGCATCTGCGGTTGCTGCAACAGTGGCAGAGGCTTAAAATGTTTGTAGATAAAAAAAAAAAAAAAAAAAAAAGAAAAAAGAAAATAAGGAAAGTAGCACAGACCCAATAGATGCCCGATGTAAAAGAATGGGAAATTCATAAACTTGACACAGCTGGATATAATCTGATTCTCTACGTCTACAAAAAAACATTTTTTTTTTCAAACTTTGAGAAGCTGGAAAACTAAATATATATAGTCAACATTTTTATCAAATTTGTTACTATTAATTCATCAGCTATTTTGATATGCTTTCTTATTTAATCATCTCTTACAGGGTATTAAAGGCCCAGACATTGATTGAACTGAAGAGACTGCGACCAATCGCAAGTTGGAGTTTGGCTTGAGCTTTGAGTTCCACTTCGTAGCAGACAAAGAGCAGCCTTTGTGCAAACACACACACATACGCTCACACACACTCGCATATATACATATGTAGGTATATTCTAATAGGAACGTTGAGCCGATCGCATTAGAAATGGCCCGAGACTGTGCTGGGATCGAGCGACAATGGAGAGCAGGTCTGGTCTCCTGTCCTCTTAGTCACTGAGTGCCAGCTTCTTGTTTCCTTCTTGAATATTCCGGTTCTGGCTGCCAGCCATATAAAAAAGAGCGAGAGATAGAGAGAGAGAGAGAGGAAGAGAGAATGAAAGAGAGTGAGGGATCTCGCAACAGAATTATTGGGCGACACAGTCAGACGTAATTAATGATCCCGAAAACGCTGACAGCAGCGCCGACTGAGATTGTTGGAGACTACAGAACGCATGATTTGAGTTATGCTGAGTGAAGTTTTTGTCTGCAGAAATAAAAAAAGATGAAACGAAATACAGGTGCGGATTAGGGTCACTCAGCATGACGGAGACTGAGGAGCGCACCATAAATTGTGCGATTGAGTTTGAAAACAGTTGAGGACCTGAATAAGAAAACAAAATAACAATAAATACATAAACAAAAGTTGCATTGAATTAGCTTTTTATGATCTCAACTGCACTTTAAATGCTAATGGATTGCCATAATATTTACATATGAATTGGCACGATGATTTTGTGGACGCTGAAAAGCATATTTAAGCCTGGTCTAAGCTATATTCCTGATTTCACTTTTAAATGTAGTGTAAATAGTTTCATTAAACTTTAATCCAAGTTGTAATTCAAAACATTAATTCAAGGAATTGCGTTCAATTGATTAATTAACAAAGCTATTTATAACCATTAGACGTAAAACGTAGGCAACGAATGGAATTAACGCGGTTTAGAAATTAAAGTTGAATCAGACTTTTATTAACTATGGAGATTACATACAATATGTTGACTCATTTCTGTAAAGGTCCGAACTAATATTACTTAAGAATTTATTAAATAAGAAGTGTGTTGTGAGTGTGTGTGATAAGAGTGTGTTTATGAAGAGAACTATGGCGGATGTATATGCATCTTAACCGGTTCTCATACATATATTTGTACTTGGATTTTTGTCATATTGTGAAATTGTTATTGTTGTTTAAATTCAACATAGACACGAATTTATTTAAACAAACAAAATTAGATTTCAAGTCTTGTAATTAAAAGTAAACCATTTAGCAAATAAACTTTAAATATTAATAAAACACTTATGTACGTATTCACATTCCAGTAGTATTGTACATATACATACATACATACATACACAGATTTTTGTGGAGAAAAAGAAACACATTATTTACAATGGTCGAAATGTGGTATAAGAAGTTGTAACACAACTGGTTGCTGTAGTATTTGTAGAATGCTGCGGCGGGCCAAACCAGCAGCAGCAACAACAACAACAACAACAAATAAACGAATCGACAAGTTACACGTACTACAGAAACAACAACAAGAATGTCAGGAGCTACAGAAAACGGCAACTAACGCAATGTGAAACCGGTTCAAACTTACACAAACAAGAGTGTGTTTCGTATATGACTGTGTGTGTGTGTGTGTGTGTGTGTGTGTGTGTGTGCAGCATACAAATCCAAACAAAATGACCAAAAGCCAACACAAGAAGATGAAACGAAGAAGAAAAGCACCAAGAAACAGAAGTACGAGAGACAGCGACGATGACTTGTCGGCAACGGCGACGGCGACGGCGAAGCGTTTACGAGTTATACACGCTCATATGTAATCGCCGCCAGCGTCACAGACCCACACTCTCATACATATTAGCACGTGTGCGTGTGTGTGTGCGCGCGTATATATGAGCACTAAAGTACACAGAGAGCATGCGTTGGCAACATCATATAGTCGGCTACCTTTTTTCTCTTTTTTTCGTTTAGTTCATTTTACGCGTTTTGCTTTTCATATTCTTGAACTTCAAAAAAAGAAAAAAAAAAAAAAAATAAATAAACAAAATGAGGCAAAAAATCGAACAAAAAGCCAGCATAAAAAAATAAATAAAAAAAATTCATCAACAACAACAACGCGCAGCGTTGTCGGCAGCCAAGCTGTCAGACAGCTACTGGTGTTAAACGTACATACATAGTACATACTATACTATAGTATATAGTAAAACAACAACAGCGGCAAACACAATGGCGTACAAACACACGCTGGCAGCCACACACCTACATACATAGAAATGCCCACAGGCAAGCGCTCACAACGCCGCGTATACGCGACGCGATGCGTCGCTGCTTATCGAGACTGTTTTTTTTTTTTCTTTCCTTTTTTGACTGCTGCTGGTTTTGCTGTTGTCTCCCAGTTGCTGTCGTTGCTATCCGCAGCTTACAATGGAGCTAATGCTGCCTGCTGATTGTGGATTGTGGATGAGATCTTCGCAGAGACTTGAGGGCTTCATGTGCCAAGAGATCTTTTGCTGTTGCCTTCAGCACAGAGACATTACAAATGATGCTCACAGTAAAAGAAAGGCGGCGATGATACCGTAGTTTTAAATACCCTTTCTTAATGTAAAATTATTTTATTTATTATTATGATAATTTATTTATTAGTATTTTTATAGAATATTATTATTTAAGTATTAATTAATTGAAATAAATAAAATAGATAAATAGATAATAATTAAGTCTAATTTAATTATAATCAATGTAATTATTGTTCACTTTAAGACGGATTCCAAATAAAAAGATAATAATAATCTGACATTATATTACATCCTAGATGACCAACTGCATATACCCTTTCGCTATGCCTCTTCAAGAATGCATCATTTAGTTGATTTACTACTGTCTGCCTTTTGCTGTCGGTTCGCTGCTTCGTTTTCGTCTTCTTTTTGTAGTCTTGCTGTTGCTGGCCATATGATGCCATGGGCATTTGGACTCGGCATGAAGTTTTTATTTTTATTTTTTATTTTTTATAGAGTCTCAACAACAAAGTTCATACAAATACATATGTATGTATATTCCATAAGACCATTACAAATGCTTTTCTTTTCATTTTGTGTTTATATTTCTGTTTTATTTTTCTTCTCTGTCTGTCTGGGCCTGAGTGATCTTGTTTTGCTTTGGATTTAGGTAATTTTGAGTTTTTCTCATTTGTGATGGATTGATATTGAATACATACATATACACATATATATATATATATATATATTCACATATATATTCAGATGCTTTAATGATCGTGTGTTGGCAATGTAAATAATAATCTGTTGTCGAGGATTATATGAGACGCGTTGACTTAAATACATATAGAGATATATAGTTTTGTAGGTCTAAGACGACAGCTTCAAGGCTTTAACCAGATTAAACATATCATAAATCTGTTTGAATATGTATATTGACATAATTTAAATAACTTTGAGCTACAATAATAGAAGGCGTAACTAAACTACGGAAATCAAGTTGGCAATGTTGAAATAATTAATTGCATTTTAATTCATTAATTTGCGACTTGCGTTAAGTTTATATCAAACATATATACATATATGTATGTATATATGTATGTTCATGTATATCACATGTCTCAGAAATACTTTATTTTTTTGACTTAATATAATTTTTGATTTATCACATTTAACAATAGTGAGCTCTAATTTGTTTAAGTGTAGTTGAGAAACTTGCAAGCGACCATAGGCCATAATCAACGCACTTGTCCTGCTATAAAAGGCTCGAATACCACAAATAAAAAAAAGTAGAAAATAAATAAATAAAAATAAAGAGAAAAAAGTAGCAAAACGTGCGCCGTATAATAAACTTTTCCACTCAAGTCAAGTTAATAGAAGAAAAGAATGTATAAATGATATACAATTTTCTTTAGTTTATGCGTTGCAAGATTTTCCGAGTGAATATAATTTCAAATTATTTATTTCTATATGTTTTTACGATAGTCGGCAATACTTTTTTTTTAAGGAAAAATAGACTATAAAATATATATGTATATATAGAAGACGGATGTTTTCGTGAGAAAAGTGTTTAGAGTTTACATACTTAGTATATACATATACACATATAATTGTTAACCATTTATAATTATTTCAAAATCAGATCTTTCTATTCAATCAATTTAAATACTCTCAACAGGGTATTTTGTAGTCGAGAGCTTTCAACCGAAGCGTTCTTGATTATTATTATAATTTTTTAAAAACTTTTTTTTTTGCAACGACGACATCGGCGATTGCGGCGAGTGTCGCTTTCGTGTCTGGCAATTGTTTTAAATTTTATCAATGTCTGTGTGTGAGTGTGTGCCAATTGTGTTTATATGAAATAAACAGTTTTTGCGAAATTCATTAAAATTCCTAGAAACTCAACCACTTTGAATGTTCTCTAATTACAAACGATTGCAAAGCAGCAACAACATAAAGCGAATTGTTGCAATAGTTTTTTGTTGTTTAATTTTCATGTATTTTAATTTTTAATTTTTGCAATACCAAACAAAAGCAGCAATCATACATAGATACATATTCACACACACACACAAACACACACAAACACACACAAACACACACATACATACATACACACACACACACACAGACAGAGGCACACGTATAAACTCACAAAAGAGTCAATCAAAATAATTACAGCAGCAACAAAAATCCAATTGGATAGTGTGCGAGTGAGAACAAAAACTCAAATAATAAATGTCAATTGAGCACGCGTTGTGCGCTTGCCGCACTGCTGCTGCTGCTGCATATGCCGTTATTCGCCAATGGATTACTGTCATTGTTGTTGCTGTTGCTAAGTGCATTTGATAATTTACTGGTAATTATCACTCACGCACAATCAAATGTAAATTAGAAGGAACGCAGTGTGAGAGAGCAAGCGATATTGTATGTGAGTGCTAATTATACAAGCACTTACACACACACACACACACGTACTTGCACCAGAAGCGATTGAGTGAGTTGCACAGTGGTGCGTAGGCTGACGAACAATGATGAACTCACACGGCAGGAAATCTATGAATTTACATTGGCCTCTAATTGCATTTATATTCAAAGTACGCTTTGTTTTGCTAATTTGAAATTTATTCTAATTTATTGTCATTCTAGTTCTACATGAATATAGATACATATATATGCATGTTATATATATATATATAGACTATAAATTTCGGTAGCTGCTTTATTAGTTAATCGGAAATTCATCGTTTTACGTATGTAGATAAACAGTATATTGTATAGCTGAAATCGTACTTTTTCTTTTATTTATCATAGAGACTAGCTGTTGAGGCTTTTGTTTTCAGCACTATATTATGCGAAAATTGTAAAACGAAAAAATAATAATAATGGGAGACAACAACAAATGGACAAAAATTAGTATTGTTACTATAATTTGTATGTTAATAAAAACACAGCCAATAACAAAAACTACAATAATAATGACAATAGATTAGTTAGAACACTAAAATCGTATTTTGTGTCTCCCTCTCTCTTTCTCGCTTTGGCCTGACCAGCTTCAACACAAAGCAGATGTACTATGGTCACTCTATTTTATCCAGCAAGAGTGAGCAGACGAGCGCGAGAGAGTGCGAGAGTATCACTATTTACGCCTGCCTATGCGTGGCTGTGTGTGTGTGTGTGTGTGTCGCAACGTAGAAATGAATGAAGTGAATGCTGTCGACGTCGCTGCCGCTGCCTGTCGTAATAGCAAATGCAAGTTCCTATGCTTTTGTGTGTGTGTGTGTGTTGTTGAGAATATTTTCGCATGTGGAAAAACAAAGAATGAAGAAATTTTCCAATTGGCAAAAATACAATACAAGCCAGACCATTAAGAGAGAATCACACAGAGAGCACTTGCTGGCGCGAGAGAGACAATTTGAACTGAGCATTTTGCTTACCGTTTTGCTTATTGACGTAGGCGTCCGTCTGCTGCTGCTGCTGCTGCTTCTGCTTCTGTTGGCTGCGTACACTTATTATGTTAGTCTGTATTTGCGTGTGTGTGTTTCTTTTTCCTTTTTTTCTTTTTCACTCTTGTTATTAATTCTGCCCAGGGGCTGCGAACGTTGTGTTTTGTTATGCAAAATGATAGAGAATCATTTTTTCTTCTATAAATTTTAAGAAAATATTTAATTTAGCTTCAGGTGCTGCAAATCTCCGCGAACGCACAGCTGTACAGTTATAATAAATAAGAATATGTTCAATGTATGAGAGTGTGTTTATTTATAATTTAAAACTGGATGGAGAGGTTCACCACATTTGTGATATTTATTTTTTTTATTTTATTTATTTTTTATTTGTTTGACTGCGCCGCGCAGCTCGCGTAAACAGCAAAACAACACGACTGCGACTGACGCAGCGACGACCACTTTACCGTGAAAAATTTTCATTCATTGAGGAAAATTGAAATGAGCGAGCGAACGAACGAACGAACGAGCCAGGCGAAACAGCGAGCGAGCGGGTGAGCAAGCAAGAGAGAAAGAGAAAGAGAGGAACGACCACGACACGCAGCTTGGCTACATGTGACAGTATTTGTTGGTCTGCGTGTGTGTGTGTGTGTTTTTGTGTTTGCGCTCACTAACCGTGTTGCCAACTCAGCAGCGCCCCACAAAATGCTCCCAAAACGAGGCACAAGCATTTAACATGCAATTTATATCAGAATTAAATGTTGTTCTTCTTATTCGTTTCTCGCCAAGCGGCGCTCACACAAACGCATACACACACACACACACACACACACATAAACATTAACACGCACAGAGTGAGTGGGAGATAGACTCTCAACTCTGACCATACAACAGACCGCGCGTCGACGCTGGCAGCGGCACGTGTGTGTGAAACGTAGATGTAGCTGTTGTAACTGTGTGTGTATGTATGTTTATCGTTTGCTTCAATTTCTTTTCTCTCTCGCTCTCTTACACGCGCATTTCTCGTTTTTGCTGCTTCGATTCGATTTTCTTATTGTTGTGTTTGTTGTTTTTGTTATTATTTAAATTACTTATTAATTCAATATTCTGCAATTACCCAATGCATATAAATCACTTGTAGTTAACTGTTTTTGCCCACTAGGAGAGTTAATTCACTCACATACTAATACAGGCACCACCGCAATTTTTATATTTTCGTATTGCTACATTTTTCACTTGAATTCTGTTTTCTTGTTGCGTTTTGATTCGTTCGTACTTTTTCCACTTGCACGCTACTTTTGTTGCTTATATGCACTGCATATACATATGTTTATATATGTATATGCATACCCATATGTATTTTGAGTTGCCAAGTGCTAGAACAAAATTCAATTGTTGCTAATTTCAACACACATATGTTCACACCACGGATGTCTCTAGCAAACTAAATCGAAGTGGCAACTCTAAGACGACGTCATGTAAGAAACATGCAAGCCGAACTGAAAATACCAAAAACGCGTCCAAATATACTAGATAAGTTTTTATTTCGAATTTTCACACATCCCTGGCATATATTATTGGATAAATTGTTAATATTGTAATTACTGTGCAATAATGTTTTAAATATTAAATAAAGGTTAAATAATGTGTAAAAATAAACTCCTTTTAATCTTATTAATCAGTTTTGCAAAGTAAATTGTACTTAAATAAAATATGTGGCAACGCTGACAATTTAAATACTTTGGCGGCATATTTAAATTTACATGTACTTACGCATGTTTGGGTTGGGTTTATTTTATAGTTAGTGTAATATATTTAATTTTTTAATTAATTGTAATTTTCGTTTGATTTTTAATGTGAAATTTGTTGCATGACAGATATTGCGGTTCAAGCTCCTTAGACTCACCGTTTGCTGAAAGCTTGAATCTATGAAGCTTTTAACCGACAAAAATTCAAATTTAATTTTTGCAATTAAAATGGAAAGTTAAATTGTATTTGTTATTGTTAATTAGAATAGCCTCTTAAATATAACAATAGATATACAGCATACATACATATTTGCCACGCCCCTAGTGATCCTATCGGATCAGTTCTGAATATCCTATAGAAGGATTATTTATATATATATTATAGGAAATCAGGAGAGGCAGACGAACGAGCGAACACTGTACAAACTCTCACATTGTGAGTGGCTATAAAATTTGGTTTAGTATGTCTAGTCGATAAAGATTGAATGAATTATTAAATAAAATTAATAAATTATTAAAAAATATTCTCGTTCCGTTTATTCGTAGATAACTTTCAGAGCTTGACTCTCGCCTTCTCCTTATATATGTTATGCATATAATATTGGGCATATCGGGAGTGACTGCTGCAAAGGCATTCATCACATTTGCGGGCAAAAGTTTTTAGATATTTTTAAACCGCTTATGCGACCCACGCAGCTGCTGCCTTCTTCCACCTTATTTTGCTGCTCGACATAAATTGCGCATACGTCATGTAAGCCGTAAGAGAATAAACAATTTTACACCTTATGTGCATGGTTGTCGCTTTTGTTGTTGTTGTTGTTGTTGTGAAACTTTTGACTCTTTTGGCAGGAGGTAAACTCAACAACAAAAAAAAAAAAAAAAAAAAAAAGAAAAGAAAAGTCGCAGTTATTAGACGGCGCTATTAGATGTAAAATTTAATGACTCGCAACGAGTAAATTGAACGTGAGAAGTTGTTGAAAAATATGTTGAGCACAATTAATTAAAATTATGTTGAGCAAATTACAACCGACAGCTATTCCAGCGAGAGTGTTGAGTATTTAAATGTTTATATAAATTAAATTAATAAATTGAATTACGTATTAATATCATGAAGAGATTTTTTTTTATATTTTCTATCATTTCACAAATATAATTTACGTTGAGGTTACGAACGAGGCACGAATATTCATTATATGTCATCTCCAGTATTTATTATCTTAAAATAATAGATTTAAAATCCAATTAAAGTAGAGATTTTCATCTATAATAAAAAAAAAAAAATATATATATATATATATATATGATAAACTGTTTTCTTCATTTTACTTTCATTTAAATAAAGAATTAAAATATTTTCTCTACAATTTAAATATTTTTCTATTACTTATAGTCTTATTTCCTTTGTATTCCAAGTCAAAAATTATAAAAATTTATTACTTAAATTCATTTGCATATATTGAAATAAAAAAAAAAGAAATACTTTCAGTAATTGTAAAAAGTAAAATAAAAAATTCCTTTTCCATTTTTATTGAAAAGCCTAAATGTGGGCAAAACAAATATGTTTCGCTATTGTACAGTAAGAAGAACTCAATAGAGCACGACAAAAGAAAGTTAAATAAAACAAGTTGGAAAAATAAGGCATTTCCAACCCATTCAATGCCAGATTTTCACATATATAAATAAGAAAGTTTTCTAGCGAGAGTGTGGGAAAAGCAAACACACAAGCAAATTGATGGTTAGTGCGAGTTTATATATATATATACATATATATATATATATAGATATATATATAGATAGTAGGAGTTGGTTGTCCCGACCTGGTATTTAAAATAATAATCATAATTTTCTACACCTGTCGTCAAGTTTTTATGTGTGTCATTTACAATGGCAACGACAATGTTTTTGCATAATTCTCATAAAAAGTAATTTGGAAAATTTCCAACAATAAAACATTTAGAGTAAAAGGTCCTGGGCGAGCGCCTACATCATCCCAGCAGAGAGGGCGAGAGGAAGAAAGGAATAGAGATATGGTGAACAGCGACAACAGCCTAATCATAAAAAAAAAACTCATATTAAGAACTAATGAGCTACTCTATAAGCCATCTTAAGGGTATAAAAGCTCAACAAAATTACGGTATATCTGGTAATTAGTTAAATTTACAAATTTCATCAAATGATTACACAATATATTTTATTTGAACATTACAAAACTAATCTTTTTGGGAAGAGAGACAGAGACAGAGCTAGAGAGAGAGAGAGAGAGAGAGCGCAAGAATAAGTGAAGGAGAGAAAAAGAGTAGACTGAGTGAGAGGAATGATGGATATAGTGTGAGAAGCAGAGAGAGAGAGAGTGAGCGAAGGAGAGTGTGTGAGAGAGAGAGAGAGAGCGAGAGGACGAGCTTGTGAGTGAAAGGGAGTCTCATGTTCTCTCAAAGATAGAAGGTGATATATGTAAGGGGAGAATGAAATTGAGTGCGATAGAGAGAGAGATAGATAGATAGATAGAGTGCGTAAGACACATATAAGAATGAGAGAGCAAGAGGGGGAAGCATTCTGTGTCAGAGCAATAATACCAGACAAGAATACAGGAAAATCGATAAAAGAGGAGACAGACTGGCAGAAAGAAAGAGCGAAAGAGAGAGAGAGAGAAGCGAAATAAGAAAGATGTAAGACTTACAGGAAAAATTGATAAAAGAGGATACAGAATGGCAGAAAGGGAGAGCGAGAGGGAGAATCGAAATAAGATACATGTAAGATTCACTTAAGTTCATGACGCTCGCATAGAAGGAAAGTTCATCAATTTGAAGTTAATTAAATAAATTATTTTAAAGTAATGAACATTTTTCAGAAACAAGAGAATTAACATTTATTTACAAAATTTAACAAACGAGAAAAAACATGCAGATAAATCCATCATTTTTGTTCCCTTTTTTCAAATTAAATTAATACAACGATTTCAATTGTTAGACAAATTAAATTAATATTAAATAAGCGAACATAATTATTGTAATTAATTTTTAATTACAGGATGCGCTTTTGATACTTAGAGAAAAAGTTAATTATATATTTGAATATATATAAATTAAATATAGTCGAGACTCGCTCAATTAAATTCATATTTTATTTTATTTTTATTTTATCCAATCACTGTCATTAAATACAAAATTTAATTCAGTTTATGAAAATAAAAACTTCATAATTTGTATCACTGATTTTCTGCATTTCTTTATTTATTTATTTATAACTACATTTAAATACTATATAAGCGTGAGCAAGTATTATGCAGTCAGTTGCACCCGACTGCAACATCATCTCTCGTTGATTATTCATTTGAATATTACCAATAAAAAAAAAAAAAAAAATTGCACTAATGAACACCTTTAGATGGGAACAAACTATATATGTATGAACAGCGTTGTTAAAACATATAACAACGTAAACAGCTACGACAACAACAATAACAAGCAAATGTTGAAAAACATAAAATTGCAACTTTATTTTATTTTAGATGCGGGACATCCATTAAAATGGCTCAACATATTTCAAGTGTGTTTAATTTTAAATTAATTATGCCTGCAAGCAACTATGTGAATGTGTGTGTGTGTGTGTGTGTAATAGTGTGCTACACAGGCACACTCTCTCTGTCTCTCTCTCTCTCTCTCTCTCTCTCTCTCCATCTCTTATATCAACACAATTTAAATATGTAATGAAATTTGCGCATAAAACTTTAGCTTTGGCAGAGCTTAACTTTCAACAAAAAAAAAAAGAAAGAAAAAAAAATGTGAAAAATCAACAACAAAAAACATGTAAAGCAGACACCATTGAGAGTGTGTGACTAGCTAATACCCTGTATATTAATATGACAGCAAGAAATGGGTTTGAAATAATTAGAATTTATATAATTTTCATTTATTATTTTAAATTCATTCATTAAATTATTATCAATCTAATCGATCGCAATAATTAGACAAATATAATCTTATTCTAGAATATATATATATTTATATATTTACTATATAATTATTATTGATTAGATTTATAAATTTATTTCTTAAGACTTTCTTCTCTCTGCTAAATTTATATTTATATTATTATATTTTTATTTAAAATATATCTGTTTACATATGCATTGCTAGACCTGTGATTTTATTTTTTGTTATAGAAATTTATTTATATTTTTATTATTATATTTATATTTATTTTATTTATAAATTGATTAAACTCCTTGCCTTCAGTGTCTGTTGCAAGCATTTATTTAATATGATTATACCCTGTATTATATTCTGGCTCTCAATGCTTCAGGCTACATGCTTAAACACAAAAAAAAAGAAAAAGAGAAAAAGTAGAGCTAACATAATAATGTTCGTAGTCTCTTTGGTCATGTCGCATGCAACGGCAACAACAAAGTAAACAGCAAAGCCTTTGGGTTGAGGGCCAAAGAGACAGCAACAGCAACAGCAACAACAACAACAACAATAACCAGCCTAAAGTGTTTTCAATACACATACTATATATATATATATATATATATATATATAAATGTATATATATATTTGGGTATATGAATTGCATTTTTTTGTTAACTGGCAATTTAATTGGAATAGTTTTGGACAAACATCAACAGACTTGGGCTATGGCTGCGGCTGGGCCAAGACTTAACTTTTAAGGCATGTTTGCATTTGCCAGCTGAACTCGGCTCAATAATGCTTGCCCATGCCCTTGGCAACCTTGAAAAGCATGCAACACATGCACCTATACATACATATATGTATATATCTCCTACCCTTCATTTGCCTCCTCGAACTCTTGGTCCTTGCTGCCCTTTGTTTTATTGGGCACATAAAACTTTATTTAATAACCGCTGCATGCTGCGAGCTGGCCATAAAAAGCGGCTATTAAAATTGCAAAGCAGAACGAAAAACAGAGAATGAATAAACGAAAACATTTAAAATAAAATCATGCCTGAGCCCTTTTAGTTGGGCGTGGCAATGGGCGAAATTTATGGTCTTACAGGCTTTATGCATTCTCTCTCACTCTCTCTCTCTCTCTCTCTCACTCTCTCTCACTCTCTCTCTGTCTGTCTGTCTTTTTCGCTGTGATGTGTCAATGAGGACATCACATGGCCAAGTGCTGTGACAAATAATGACGTCAAAGCTTTGATTGAAAGGATTATTATTATTATTATTATTATGATATTTTCATGTGGACTATAAACCGATTGATTTATAGACTTGTTTTCGTGAAACTCAACTAAAGTAATGTGGACAATGGAAATTGTAAAATAAAAAATTCTCATTTTTTACTGAAATGAGTTGCCGGAAGATGACCTTAATAAGGAATTAATATTAAAATGAGTAAAATGAGCTTAAAATATATGACAATTATATAAAGACAAACATGATATTTCAAGTTGTATTTATGTGTATTTAATATACGCTAATTAGAATTGGATTTATTAAAGTATAACCAATTAATAATTGGCTTTAATCTTTACTCTTAGTTCAGCTAGACATTCAACATTTCACATTTGCAGTTCTGATGTCATATGAAAGTTCTTGAACTATGATATTCGTCTCTCTTTTGGTGTTTAAAAAATATCAAGAAATTATAAAATAAATGCATTTATTTAACATTATCTACAATTATCTAATATTTAGAATATTCATATCCAAATTGGCAATTTGGAGCTTCTTCCACATATTGAAATATGGCACACAACAGGTTTTAGCAAGAGCAAATTGGGTGAGCGATAATAATCCTGTTCTTACACGTTGAGCCTCAAATGCTGCCCATAGAAATCCAATTCATATGCTTTTCTTACTATATGAATTTATTGATATTGCCTTGAATTAATATTAATTAATTAATTAATTCATTAACTTATTCTCGACTCGATATATTAAATGTATCAAGTTGGCCAATATATTTTCAAGCATTTACTTAATTATAGCAAATATTAATTTATAAACGAATCGATTTAGTCTCGTTAAAAAGTCTACTTTGAATTAAGCAATTTCGTCAACTATTGAATATACAGAATTATTGTATATAAACAATGTATATATATTCTATATTCTCTCGCTTTAACGATATTAAATTTAAGCAAAAAACATTGACGAAATATATGCTCAGAATTTAAGATATCAAAGAGCTAGAGTTCGTGACAATATTTATTCAAGAGAATCAAGTGTAAATATTTCTAATAATTATAATAAATTTCATTGGAATTTTATCTTTTACAAACCTTATCTGATGCACAAGATTCTCGGTTTGAATCTTGATTAGAAACTCGTCTTAGCCGAGTTCCAATCTCAAGCCTGAAATAAATGCTCAAAATAAAACTAAATTATTTAATTGTAATATTTTAATTAATTAATAAATACTTTTTTTTTGTTGAATTTCTTTATTTGACGCATTTTGTTTTTATTCATTTCTTTTTTATTTTGTGTTTACGTTTCATTATTAGGACTTAACTTTATAATTTTTTTTTATTATATTTGTAACTAGACGATTATAAATTTTGCCATAAATACACTTAATATATTTTATCATTTTGTTTTTTGTCCTTTTTTATTTTAATTGAAAGTAATAAAACAGTCAAGTTAAATAAAATTAAAAAAAAATTGCTTTAATTAATTAAAATTAAGCTCTTTATGTTACAGTTAGTTAAATATATTACTATGAGCATAAAAATCAGTTCTCATATATTTATTTAAATTGAAAGTTAAAAAAAAATGTGAAATTAAAAAAAAAATGTTTTCTCATACAAATTAAATACTCTAAATGTGTTTTAAGCACATGAATGTAATTAATTTGACTTTAATCCTTTTTAATTTATTTTGTAAACAATTATCAACTAAAGAAAAAAAATAAATAAAATGTAGTCATAGCACAATTTATTGCCTGCTATTGAAGTTCAATTTAGACTGAATCATTAATCAATTAAACTCAACTTAAAAATGAAAAAAATCTGAATTTTTTTTATGTAGTTTTGAATGAGTTTTTTTTCTTTCTTCTTCTCATTGAATAATGAACCATTCATTTGCTTTGATTTATTATAATTTTATTATTATTTGAATTGAATGCAGTTTGCGTTGAGCTTTTGTTTAATGCATGAATTGTCTGCATTTCGAATTGTAATATTCATTTGATGTTTCATTTTTTGTTTTTTTTTTTTTTGTTTTACTTGAAGTAAATAATACCACATTTATTAGTTGAAGTTTTCATAACTATTTGGTTTTGCTTTTGGTTTTTATATACACTGATAAATGTCAATTTGTAATTTATTAGTCAATGCTTGCATGTGCAATCATTTACATTCATATACATATACATATACATATATATTTATATATATATATATTAGCTAATTACTCTTGCTGAATGGTAGAAAAAATCGTGTGCTACACTTAACGATAAAATGTTCAGATTTATATACGTTTGTAGCTGACAGACACACTATATTGTTATATATATTTAAATATATGTATTTTTATATTCATTAAATTCACAACGGATCTAATTGTTAACTAAACTAAACATTGACTAACATCGCCTGCTATTTGACTATATATATATATTTACAATGACTTATCAACTGACATTCTTTAACTAAATATTCTACTGCAATCTTATGGTTCACTTAACAATGATTTGATATAATTTCTTATTTCTGTTTTTTTTTTTTTTTTAATTTTTATTATGATTTGCTTATTTGCTAATTCTCAACCGTTATTTTAGCTATGAAAATGTTGTCTTAAAAGTAAACAGAGCTTAGGTGCAGTCTAGTAGTTTACGAGTACTCTTCGGCTTAGTCCGAGAAGTTTTTCTCGTCGGAGAAGCGCACATGATGCTGTTGCTTTAGGCGTACGCCGGCAGCGTTTGCACCCGAACCGCGTTTTTTCAATGTCGCCATTTTCACAATCCCGTTTCCGTTTCCGTTGCCGTTGCCATTTCCGTTGCCGTTGCCGTTGCCACTGCCGTTGCCGCTGAGTCTGTCAATGCCGCCACCATTGGCTTTCGTATTGGCACTTCCAGCCGTCAACGTGGGCGACATAGTCGCTGATGTGGTCGTGGATGCAGGCGAGGGCAAGTTGGTCCACTGCTCATCGCAGGAGCAGTAGCCGCGCGCCACATCCCCGCCCTCGAGTGCCAGAGCGTGAATCTCTCGCTTGAACTTGAGTTTCCTCAGCTGTAGCTTATGCTCTATGCCAGTCACTGCACCACCGCCACCTCGTCCACCTTGCCTGGCCATAGTCGCTGTTGTTCCGTGCGTTGCATTGAGTTGGCTGTCATCGGGGTCGTTCAGTTTTTGCGCCTCTTTGAGGGCATAGAACTCCTCAGGCGTTTCGACACGTAAAGTCTCTATGGACCTGCAAGTGGCAAAAGAGTGAAAAAGAAATAGAAATAAAATTCTTTGCTATGCCAAAGGAGTAGTAGAAATCTCTGCTATGCCTGACTGGCAGATGCTTTGCACAGTGCATGGCAAATGCTATTTAAGATACTTTAATTCTTTAATATTAAATGTTTATCTATTCACATGAGAGGAGAATCTTTCTCTTAATGCCAAATTTATGATGTTGATCAAAATAAATATAGTACTTTGCGCAGTTCTAGATCAGCATAGTATTCCCATCAGCTAGCTCTACTTACACCAAGCTAATATACCCTTTTCACTAATTTGCAATGGGTATAGGCATAAATACTGCTTTGCCTTTATATAACTGCGAGCCCACAGTCAAATAGCCAACCCTTCAGCAGCTCTTCAAAATTTGTTTGGCTCCGTGCAAAAGTTAATTACGAACGAATAAAACAAAGCAAACACAAATTAAAAAAAAAAAAAATATATATATATACATATATAATAAATATTAAGTACGTTTGCAGCACGAGCAAACGAGTTTTGATAAGGGTCATCAACTGCAAAATGCAGCTAATTAATTATAATTCAACAACAAAATTAAAATTATATTTATAAATAAATAAATATGTGTGCATTGAAAATTAAAGGCAACCATTTCGCATAATGCGATAATATTGAAATATTTTTACATAATTCAATTAGTATATATTTGAAATAAAAACATACATATGACATATGACTTTGCATATGTTAACTATATTTGTGAAATAAAAATAAATATCAATTAAAATAAATATAAGCTGGAATTATATATTGCATTTAAACGGAATTGCAAAAGCTTAATAGATAAAAATAATAAAAATATAAAAAAAAAAAAAAATAGTTTATACTAAATTTGATTATATTTTATTTGACCAATAAGAATTAAAATTATATATTTTTTCTAGCATTCAGGATAATGTTAAGTCTGTAACAAGTAGTTAACTCTTGAAAACAGCTAGCTTTAGCCTTTTTTTTTAGATATTAATTTTTTTGGATTTTCACAAAACAAGTTCAAATTGGTTCCGTTTAAAGTCATTCCCACATCAATGCATTTTAAAGTATTTTCTATATAAAATTTTAAACAAATGCATGTCTGTATATCTCTTGAATTTGCTGTTTTCTCTTTGGGTAAATCTCTATCGGCAGACATTATATTTAAATTATTTGTATTATTTATTTGCTTAAATTACAAAACTTTTTATTTAATTCTATTTTAATATTTAATTTATGAAATTAGTCCATATTGATTTTTTTTTATATATTGATATTTATTCAAATATTCATTAACATTTATATGTATTTTGATTTATATTTATTGATTTTATTATTTATTGTTCATTTTATTATTTGTTTATTGTTCGCTTTAGCTTGAAGTAATTGAATGCCACATTTAAAATTTTTATTATTATACGTATATTTTTTAAAAAATATTATTTTTATTATTTTATATTTTTTAGAAGTTGATATCATTTTATTAGCACTAAGTTAATTTTTTTTTTTCGTTGCTCTGAGTAGAGTTGAAAAGTTTACATTTCCACATATAAATATTTCTAGTGAATTCGTGGCAAAGAAGACAAATTTCTTGGTCAAAGTTTTAATTTGAAATTAACAATTTGTGAGTTATGAAATGTTGACGCCACTTAGCACTGGGGTATGCAAAAGTAGCTACTAAATAAGCACAGCTCTTTGATATCTTTCTCTGATGACCTTTGCTTGTTTATTTGCTCTTTTGCTGCAGATTCACTATGTGTGTGTGTGTTCGTTGTTCGTTGTTCGTTTTTCACTGTTCACTAACCATGAAAGTTTACGAGCTGTGTTTATGAACAAGTTGCCTTGAGAGCTGTCATTGCCACGCCCACGCCCACGCCCACGCCCAAGAGCACGCGCACGCATAGACGCGACTGCCAGAGACCACAGTCGCAGTTAACATCACATCACTCTGTTCATTTGTGCGTGGCCCTGAAACTCTTTGTTCTTCCATTTGTATCCTGTATGTATGTATGTATGTATGTATGTATGTAGGTCTGTTTGTATGTGTATGTACATCTATCTGTATCTGCAAACTAGTCCATTTGGCGCTGCTTTGCATCGCATACTTCATTGCGCTCTGTTGGCGTTTTCCATTATGCTTTTGTGTTTGGTTTAAAATTCAACGGGAAATCTTGTACAGCTATGCATCTATCTAGTTTGTCCCCCAACGCCCATTCTGGGCTACTTCTGCCCCCACCCACACCTCGCACATTTTTCATTTACTTTTCTTCTTTTTTTTTTTGTGCGTGCTCATTTTTGCACTACAGTAAACTCAGTTTGTGCCTGGTCGCTAGAATTTATGCAAAGAAAGCGAAAAGTGCAAACTAAAGTGCAGCTGCAGAATGCGCGGCTGCCTTTTGTTTTGTTCGCATTTTGTTGCCGCTGCCGCTGCTGCTGCTGCTGCTGCTGTCAGGATGGCATTTTCCGACGGCTTCTCGCATCTTTCTCAACTCTCCTGGGGTGTGGCCTGCTGCTGTATGGCTGAGCGCACAATTTGCCCGCTCAGATTGCCAGCCTGGGCAGGGGAGGCGTGGCTAAACTATGTAGGCGTTCGTCGGTGCGCTCAAACTTGACTTCAGATACACTAAAAAGCTGCAAAGCTGAGCAATGCCCGTAATGCAAATCTTGGCTACAATGTGTGCATTGTTGAGGAACGGGAAAGAAAATATTCAGCGTATGCATATGTGTGTGTGTGTGTGTGTGTGTGTGTGTGTGTGTGGGTGCGATTGTGCGGACCATCATTAACGTATTACACGCGTGTTTGTGCAGCCACTTTGCATATCTTGTGAAGAAAATAACGAGCATAGACTATGGAGGCAGGGGCTCAGTTTAAAGCTGTTCACAGTGAATCCGTAATAAGAAACTCTTTGGTAAAATTATGCAAAATAGTTGCGAAAAGTTTTTACAGTTTCGAAGGAATTAACTTAATTGAAATCTAATTAGCTTTATATCAAATTTGACCTAAGTGGTAATTAAAGTGAAATACTATAGAATTTGAATAGAGATAGCTTAAGGAAACGACAACTGTTTGAATAGTAATCAAAATGGATTGAATTGAAATTGATGAAGTCATTCAATTTTTAAATAATATATCATGAGATGTAGGAATTTACAATATCTTAAATGCCTGAGCAAATTAATTTTGAATATTATTTATTTAATTGATGATGATGAAATGCAAACATTCTTGTGCTGAAATTTATGTTGATGTCCAGGCTATAAATAGAGTTGAATTTGTAGCATTTGATTCTATTATAATTCCATGAAGCTTTGTAGATATTTCAAAATTTATGTATGTATTTAATAGATGGTATTCGAAGTGAAGTCGGTTGAGTGAGTAATAAATTGAGTGAGTTTTAATTCGGGTGCAAGTTCGTTTTCTGAATTTTCTCAAATTATTTTATTATATAGTATGTATATTACTACACTGAAAATGTAAACCTAATATAAAACGATATGAAACGATATTCGCTTCAATGCTACTCAATTCACTTTGATTACAAGATAGTCTGCTAAACTCATCTAGAACTATAATCAAGTATGATTAAAATATGATTATAAGTTATATTTGTATACTAAATATTTTATAGTTGAGAATCTATCAACAAATATATTAATATATTATATTTGTATATGATATTAAAAATATTTAATTAATATTATTTAATTAATATTAAATTAACATTAATTATTTAATTAATATTAAATTAATATTAAAGAATTAATTAATATTAAAGAATGTCTTTAACAATATTAAGCTACCTACATTGAATAATTTTTCAAAAATAATTATTATTAGAAAATTACAGAAAAATGCTGTATTATTATACTGCTCTTAACTAACGTCTCATTTCATTTAGTTGAATTAACGATTATTTCATTTAGAGTTATTTATATACCTTCCATTATGACTAATGAGTTTGAGTTAATTAGGCAAGTCTAATTTTAATATATGAAGTATTTCTTTCTATTCTTTCAATACCTAGCGTGCTGGCAAAAGACTTTACAAACTTTTGCATTAATTACAAAACATATTTAACACACAAGCCATATATGTACATACATATATACATTTATATATATATTTACTTTAATTAAATTACGAAAAACTTTTTACCACACTCCTACGAGTCTCACTTAAACTTTGGCCAAGAATTGTGTGTTTATTATTAAATGTAACATTTGAATGAGAATATATGATTTATGGGCCTTAATATAATAACTTATGCGCATCAATTTGAATTCAGCTCAAGGATTCGAGCACACATTGGCCTTTGTAAGACTAAAATGAATTTATATTTTTAGAAGACGATATTATTTGTAGTTAGATAATTAAATGGATTTCAGCAAGTAATGAAATTCAGCTTCAATAAATTTAAATTCTCTATTTAATCAACAACTTTGCATATTTCGACTTTTCTATTTATGTATCTTACATATGCAAACATCTTGAATATAATACTGATTTATGTATGCATAAATACAGTTGGCCAATTGTGAAATCAATCATTTCTAGCTAATTGACGTTAATGGCGACAACAAACTCATTTAGCTCAGTTCAGGCCAAGTATAAATTTCTTGTTATTCGATATTTAAGCACAAATCAATTTTCTTTCAATTGATTTCGATGAACGTTCAGGTTCAGGTTCAGGTTCAGGTTCTTGTAACTTGAGGATGCAGTGGCAAATGTTATGAATTGAGCTTTAGTTGTATTACATTCATTTAGAGATTTTCATTAAGTGTAAGTATATACATAAATTAAAGTTGAGCTAAGAATAGAGTAGAAAAGGATAGAGTCTAAGACTTATAAAGTAATTATAGTTGTTAAGATTTAATTATTGAAATTTTCTTGGAAATGCCATAAATAAAAGAATCAAAAGCAAAATTTCAATGGATTTCCTATATAGAACTTTAAATAAATAAATTCGTACTAAAATGATTTATTTATATGCTGGCCATTTGTAGTCCTTTATAGTAAATAATTTTCATTAGAGATTTTTCTTCACAACGAATATATTGGCATTTAAGCATGAACTTGGCATTGACGTCCACATACTGAAGTCGACACGTGGATTGTGGGAGTTAATTGACGTCGAAATAATAGAGTGTACGAAAAACACTTGAGCCTCATATATTTATATCATAAGCCAAGACATAATATAATATATACAATAGACAAAAGTAATTTTCCTAGAAATTCTAATATTATGCATCGCTCTTTGGAGAATTTTTGGTCTATCACTGAGTGCGTAAAGCATTTTATATATTGGAATTAAAAATGTATTTACTCATGTGTATTTTTGCTTGAATTAAAATTCTAAAAATATATTTGAATAAATTTAGCTTGTATTACTTTCTTGTATTGTTAATTTTCTTGTATCCCAAGAAGTTGATTTGATATTGGTGGATGTAGGCCAGCGATAACGATGGTATAATATATAATATATTATAATAATATATACATATTATTTTTTCTATTGTGAGCCAAATATATGTATTTTATATATAAACAGTTCAACATTTATATACAAATACGTAAAAATATAACGCTTTAACTTCATTTGGACTTTCCATTTATATATATATATATATATTTTTTTTATTTAGCCAATTTAGAAACTATTTTGCTTATTTTCTTTCATTGTTTCTCTGCTTATCAGGGTAGTAGCTCTTTGTGTAGCGACCATTATTTAAACAAGTGCCAAAATATGCACAGCTGGCAACCGGAAAAGCTGAAACAAAGTGTAAGAAATAAGGAAAATTAATGTTTATTGTGCTCTTAGCACATATACACTTCGGCAGAGCTGGTCCAAAGTTTCCGCTGCTCGTACACAAGTATGCCCAACACTCTGTATGTGTGTGTGTGTGTGTGTGTGTGCATGTAATTGTGTGTACCCGCCATATATGGTGGGTGTAAATTTACATAAAGGTTGCCACTTGCTGCTGTTGCTTTTTTCTTTGGCAGGAAAATTGCATTTCCCCCAAGCACAAGAGCAAAAGAGAAGAGCGCAAATGTTAATCAGCTAAAAGTCAGGAAGGTGGCTACTACTGCTGCTGCTGCGTGGACCACCTACTTTTGGCCAGGTGTAAGCAAAATGGGGCAAAAAAAAAAAGAAAAAAATGTTGAATGAAATGCAAATTTAATTGTATGCCAGCTGAATTAATGGGCAGCGCACAAACTTGAGCATCCGCAAGGCCCAGCAACAACAACAGCAAGCAAAGCCACTTTTCCGGACTATGCTAAACTTAAGTGGACAACTCAGCAAGCGGTTAGGGTATCTGGGTTGACATATGTCCATGGACTACAACTTTGATCGGCGAAAAGTTCTTTGTATCGATGACAACCGAATTTAAAAGCAATTTTTATTCATTTATTCAGCATTGGCATTTTTTCCTGTATCAACTCGTCAAACTCTTTACAGCAAATGGCTAATAAGCTGCGCCGAAGGCTTTATGTGGTCGGGCAACAAGGATTGCTATCAAGTTTTTTTTTTCTTTTGTTTTTTTTAATTACATTCTTTTTTTATTGTATTTAACATATTCTATATAATTTGTTTATCTATTTTTATTATTGTATTACTGTCATATATTTTAATATTTATTGAATCTAATTTATTTTCTGCATTTTTATTTTATTCGATTTTTTCTTACAATTAAATTATTTATTAGTATTATTTACTTAATTTTTTTTTATTAATTTACTTTATTATAATTTATTCGTTTCACTTAATTGATTTTACTTCAATTTGTTGTTATTAATTTATTTAAATATTTATTAATTTATTGATTTTATTTTTTTTATACTTTAATTATTTTTTAAATATATAACATTTATTTTATTTATCTGCTTAATTGATTTCACTTCAATTTGTTGTTATTAATTTATTTAAATATTTATTAATTTATTGATTTTATTTTTTTTATACTTTAATTATTTTTTAAATATATAACATTTACTTTATTTATCAGCTAGAATTTAAATACCGATAAGAATTTTAAGCAATTTCAATTTCTTTCAAATATTTTTGAGACCTGCAACTAAATTCAATTCACAAATCTGACAAGCAGCTTCATATTTGATATAAGGTAGGCGCACAAATGATTTTTTATAGAATGTCAAAAGTTGAGCAATAAAGTCAAGCTATATTTAAGAATTCAATGAATGAATTTTTTATTAGATTTTGCTTAGCTTTGCACATTTTTATTTTTAAGTTGTATTTTTATTAATGAAACCTAAAATAAGCAACTGAAAAGCTTTTGTTTTCTTTGGTTTGTTGATATGTCAAAGTTCATGCGAGTAGGCTGTCAACTTGTCTTCACGATTCTCACGACTTTATTGCGAATTTTTCGGCAGAAGCGTTTTGTGTTTTTTGTGTTTTTTTTTTTCGTTTCTATTCACATTTTTCCATGTCAGCAGCTGTGACATTTGAGTAAAGGAGCTCTATGGGAATTTCAATTCAATTCTCTTTTATTTTTATTTATATTAAATAAAAGACAACAGAATTTTTATGCATCCACATTTTTGTGCCATGCCGTTTGTTATATTTAATCAGCACAAGGGACATTTTTATTTTTCACCTTCATGTCAACCTTGTCAATTGGCCAGCCATAAGGGTTTAACATTTTTGTCATATTCATCGGCATTGGTATTTTAATGCATATGAAACGTAGCTTAAAAATATTTAAGTGAATTGATTTCATTGAAAATATATTGAAAATATATATGATTATTTCAGTTTAAGGATAAAACTGTTAGCATTAGAAATTGTATACAAATTATTTAAGCTGAGAAGTATAAAAAATAATACAAATGAGAGTTAAATTACTTTTAGTAGGCTAGTAGGCTTATTAGGTCTATATATATTTTCCTTTTATTATTTTTTATAAATTAAAGGCAAACATGAATAACTTTACATATGGCTATTATCTGGTGGAAGCCATGAAGGAGCTATGTCCACCCAATTATTGGTATCAAATTTTGGCAAGAGCTCTCAAAAAGATCAATTGCAGATGGCGACGCAAATACAATGAACAGCAATTGCGAAAAGCTCTGGATGTGGGAGTACGATTTGGCATCATACGTGAAGTTAATAAAATGTATTACCTATATGAGTACGACTGTGTCCGTTCGACAGGTGAGATCGAGCATGATTTTGAGGAAAGTCCGTTTCATCCAAAGGAAACTCAGAGGAAAAGTGAAGTTCAAGTTAAAAAACTTGGGTTTCCAATGAAACGAAAGTGTAAGGATAATGGTATTCCTTTACTGAAAAGGTCGAAACTTTGCTGGAATATCGTTTAGTATTTTTAATACCTAACAAATTGTTTAATGCACAAAATCTGACTGCCAATAACTTAGCTGACTGCAATTGATACTACATGATTAATCGAATGAAAATTATAAATTCATAATGAATATTGCAATTTGCATTATTTTTTTTTCTAAATGAACAGTTAAATATAAATTCCCAATTGAAGATTTATTGTTTTTCTCATAAATTACAAATTTCTATATCCCATCGATCTACAGTTTAATGCAATGCATCTAGTTGAAGCTCGCCTCGCTAGATTGTTTCATCCCATTTCAGAACACCTCTTAAACTGCCCTTTCAACAGATATTTAAGCTGGTCAGCCTACGGCCATATTTGTGTTGGCTTAGGTCCATTCGCAGTAATTATGCTAGCTGGAACTAGAGCTTTATTGCTTACGCTCAACTTACCCCGTTGATGACTATAAGTCCAACTCAAAGACCGACACCTATCAGACGCGCATCTCATCGATGGCTGCCTGTGGCACTTGCTGCTGCTGTTGCTGCTGTTGTTGCTGCTGGGACGCAGATAGTGCGGAGCTCATGGCTAAGCTTTCGCCGTGGGCGCTTGACATGTGGCCATGTGAGTGGGCGTGTATGTGCCCTTTGGAGGAGCTGGGTGCACTGCTGACCCCACTGCTGCTGCTGCCGCCCGATGGCGTCTGATCGAGCAGCATATTGCCACCGGGCCCGGTTGCAGCCATGCCAGAGTTGATGCTGCTGTTGGTGGTGGTCGTTGTCGATGAGGAGGCAGTACGCATTGGTGGGCGTGGTCCACGTATATAGTGAGGCTGCATCCCTGTCAGCACAGCCCCATTTGGCTGATGTTTACCAACCTGCTGCTGCTGCTGCTGCTGCTGTTGTTGTTGTTGTTGCTGTTGTTGCTGCTGATATTGTTGTAGTTCTGGAATGTAGATAGAGCAGGGAACTTGTAAGCTACTTATGTCGTTATGCATATGTCGGCATATTATCGAGCAAATGTTTGTTGACGAACGACAAAGCTACCAGCAGCAGCCACAGACACTGCCGCAGCCGCAGCCGCAGCCACAGCCACAGCACCAGAACAAAAGTCAATTTGTAAACAACAATAGCAACAACAACAAAAACAACGTTAAACATTAAACACACATCGTCATCGTTGTCATCGTTGCCTCATTGCCATCGACATCATCATTGGCTCTGCTGCGCTTTTTATGCTATTCAATTGCCAACCAGCTGCTCTCCTCTCTAACCTGCACCCGCTCCCCTCTCTCGCTTTCACACTACTCTACCCGTTTCACTCATAGTTCAAAAATGGCAAATGTCTGCAGTTATTGACGCTGCTAATATTTTGATGTTCTCCCATACCCTGCGACCGCATGTCAAATAATGTGACAGTAAACCCTCGCACTTGCACCCGCTCATATGCAATATGGACTTCTGTCACCCTCTATCGATGTATGTGTGTGTTAGTTAATTTGTTTGCTTGCTCTATAAATAGGAGAAAAATAGAATGCACTTTTATTGCAGAGCTTGCGAAAATGTCGAGCAATATGAAATGTCCTGTCGACTAGTAATCGTAGGAGACAGACAGTCGTGTGTGTTGTTTCATAAACTTGCTGATGCTAAACGAACTGCAGTAATTAGTTGCCATGCATTTTACAATGATGACAATGTGCGAAAGTTTCTTATAGAATAAAAATATAAAAAAGAATAAATAAAAAAAAATCATAAGATAATCAACAAAAGTTGTTTGCTTATCATTTTAATGTCGTATTATTTATTATGTTCTTCATATGCAATACGTCATTAAGTTTGTAAAATATAAATTTGTTAGCTTGATTAACATACAAATTCTGATGCCTTCATATAATATATATAATAAATTATTAGTTTTGTTCATCAATATATTAAAATGCATTTTAGATTATCAATTGCCTTTTGAGCTTTCGTGTCTGTTGTTTTAAATATATATATATTTATTTTTTTTATTATGAATTTTATTTGTTTTTTTTTTTTTTTATTATGCATTTTATTTTATTTTTCTTGCTTTTTTTGGTGCAACTTGATTTTGTCCATAGATTGATTTATTTAACAAATAATTTTTGTAATTTTGAAAACAAAATTGATCGAAATGATAGTTAAAGATAATAATAATCTATAATAATAATATACTAAAACTATGAACAGTATGTTGTAGAAACTATTTACAAAATTATGAAGTACATTTTAAAAACAAATATTTTTAAATCATATAATAATATAAATCAAAATATTTAAATCAATTTAAAAATTTAAAATTTAAAATTAAAAATTAATTAATAATAATATAAATAATAAAGATGCTAAAATTGTCATTGATAGATGTGAAATTTGAATAATAATATTAATAAATATATTAATATTTTTAAAACATCTTATTCACATCTTGTATATAGTTAATAATAATTGTAAATATTAATAAATAGAATCTCTTTCATTATTTGATTAATAACTAAATTCATGGATGCTTTGAAATGAAATATTATAGCCTCTAATTCTCACAGATACCAACTTGGTCTAAAGCTATTGGCTAAAAACCGTCTACACTCTATGTGCCTGCTTGTGTTATGCAGCCCAGTGAGCAATTTACTTTCAAATGTACTTTTGCGTAACTCTCCAAGGACGCATAAAGCCTTAATAGGCGCACCTTAGAGAGCTCTCCAATTAAAGTCAATGGATACTTAAGATGAGGCTAGAAAAGGTGGCCAAAGTGGATGCCAGCTTAGGCTGAGATCAAAGCAAGCAGCGGCTTTATTTAAGTAGTGACCATTTTCCAAAATCTACGCATACACACACACACACACACATACATTCACATAAACATACACACGAGTACACTAAAGCAGAAACACGTGCTGTTGCCTAAAATGCATAATAGAGTAGATGGTCAAAGGAAATAGTAGTTAGACTGCCTGCCTGTATGAGTAGAATTTCATTTTTGTGGGCCCGGCGAGAGTTGCCATCAATTCAGAATATGAAATTAACAACGGTGCGTATGTGTAATATGCGCAATGAAGCCAATCGGCTTAACAACGTGCGAGTCCGTATGTGTGTGTGTGTGTGAGCTTGTGCATGGCATGCAATAAATTTACAATTTCCATGCATTTTGTTACATTTTGCTGGCCAAAATGCGATCCGCGACGAAGCAAATATAATTTACATGCGCGTCACTTACACGCATTGTTGTGCAAGTGCACAGAATTCGACCCGCATGCAATTAGAATGCAAATGCTGTAACAAATGGCTATAATAGAATTGAAAATATATTGCGCTTTCGGCTGGCCCAGCGCAAATTCAAATCTCATTGCTGCCCCCACCAGCAATAATGTACTCAAATTTTTGGCCAAAAAGCAGTCAACGGATGTTGATTAGTATGAAATGACAAGGCCGGATATGCCGCATACATAAAGCGATGAAAATATTACTGCACGCTCAACGCTCAACTTCAATTCGCAAACGTGACATGGACATGGACATGGACATAGACTCAGTTGACCGCTGCACAGGGATTTGAATCATTAACCAGTCGCTGATGCGGCATTGCGGCTTTCCAGTTCCCTCTACAACTAAGTGGCCCGTCACAAGTGCAGCCAATTGTGCATTGTGTGTGTTCTCTGTGGCAAGCATGTGTGTGTGTGTTTCGCATTAATGAGCTGACCTCAGTAAATTCACTGATATCAACTTTTTTCTTTTCCTGCTGTTGGAGTTATCAAAAAGTTGCAGCATTGTGCTTTCTGTCAGCAGACTACATCAAAGGGGGCTAAGACGTGCAATTTATGGCTAACTCTAGTCAAGTGGACGTCGAACAGCTGCGCTTAATGACCAACAGCATTCGAGCTCAGAAGCCTTAAGCCCCTCGAGTACTCTGAGCAGAAGGGAACGTAGCCAAACAAAAGGACAATCGGCTATCAAGAGTTAAAGAGAAAGCTGAATTTTGTATATGTGATTCGTAAATAAATGTTTACATGTTTTTTCACACAACACTAAGTTGTTTTAATGCACTTAAATTAAATTTCAAAAAATAAAATTATGTGTATGAAAAGTTAAACGTACCTTAAAGTGACGGGAAAACTTTTTTTTTCTGATCTAAATAAAAGTTTCCTTGGAACAGAAAGTTTGTTTTAAATGTTCTTTGCAGTTCTTGTTTATTTCTTTCAAGTTCAAGAAGCTCTTGTTTTGCTGCAAATTAATTGAAGTTCTGCTTGTGTATTTGTTTACTTTTATTTTGTTGTAAATAAATAATATCTCGCGAATGATAAATAATTGTTGTATTATTTTGCGAGATCAACCGAAAGAGCTCTGAACAAGAGACGACTTAGATTGCTTTCTTTTGTTTTGTTTTTTTTTTTGTTATTGATTTGTATAGAGAGCCTTTTGCATATAATTCGAGTGATGCTTTTCTTGTGATTGTCGCCATGTTTAGGAAAAGGTGCGATTGACATTCCCACGGTCTTGCACTCACTCACACACAGTCGATTGGAATTTAGAAACTTTTGGGACTTTTTGATATATATGCAAAATATATATGGTGTTATCTATACTATTACTTTAATATTGAAGTTGTAATCAAATAAATTAAATTAATAATTAAGTTCCTCAAAAAAACCAACACATATCACCTCATATTAAAAAAAAAAAAAAAAAAATACATAATAAAAAGAAAACAATAATAATAAATGTAAAACCTCAAGCCGAAGGCCTCAGTAGCCAGTGCTTTAGCATTTAGTTAGCTTTAATTTTACATTAATTCTAATTGATATAAATAAAATAATAAATTAAATTAAATAATTATTATCAACTAACACATTATCAACTAAACATTCCCGCTATTACATAAAATATTAAAGACTCATACAGAATATTGTAAAACGAAATGTCAATTGATTATTGAGTGTTTTTATTGAGTGACCTGATTGCTGATAGATGATATGCAGTTATTTAGACCACACACATAAACGGCTAATGGTATTCAAATTATCAATCGCTCAGTCAAAGTGCCAAATGAGCGAACCATTTAAAATCAATTGGAGCGCCAGCTCCATACAAATGGCCCTGTGCCAGGCCCGATTAGCATACAATTTCAGGCTTCTCAATCAAACATAAATCACAACAAGTGACTCCTGACTGGACCTGCCGAGCACAGATACAACAATATAACATGGCAAGACATACGCTTGGCAACTTCCTGTTGGCAGTTGGCAGAAAATTGTGCGTAGTAAATCAGTCAGACAAGGTAAGGCAGAAAGATGCAGGCCCTTTGGCTGAGGGGCAGGGCTGAAAGGCAGCCAGCCAGCAAGCAAGCGAAAGCAGTATAAAAAATCTATTTTTCAAAATGCAATTCGAAGAAATCAAACGGATATCGAGGAAAATTTATGTGCGTCTATTTAGCATTGAGCCGGGCATTGAGCGCACGAGCGAACAAATATTAAGTATACGCAGTGTGAACGTTGTCAAAGCAAGCGAATGAATGTGAATGTGTGTGTAAGTCTGTGTGTGTTTTGTGTGAATGTAAATGTATATGTGTGTGTGTGTGTGTGTGTGTATGTATATGCAAGCAAGTAAGCAGCACAATTAAATTGAATTTATGGTGCGCGTGATTACAAAATGAAGTTAATGTGCATGTATGTACAAACACAATGGCCAAAAAGAGCGAACTTTGAGGAACTGGGCGCCAGCAGAAGAAAAATGGTTCTCGAACTTTTTGAGTGCACGGAAATCGTACCTTGTTTGTCATGTCATCAATAAACTACACGATGAGCGAGCAGCAGATGAACAAACCCAAGCCAACCCAAGCCAAGCCAAGGCAAGCAGAGGCCAAGCCAAGGCAGCCAACAGATACAGAGGCGAAAGCAAATTGAATGAGCATATTAAAAATAAAAGGAAAAGTAATATACGAGAACATTTTTGCAAGGAAGTGCCAAGGAAATGGAAGTCTCCACGCCCAACTGGACATATTTCACTTATAAGCAGCAGCAGCAACAACAACAACAACAACAACAACGACAACACAATCAACAAACTGAGCAGCGAAGCGCATCAATGAAATATTTATGAGTGCTCCATGTAGATTTATGTTTGTATATGTTGCCTGAGTGTCCGAATGGCGAGTGAATTGAAAAATGTATTAGCTGGATTAGCCGTTGGGCAGCGCTGCGTCACTTGGGTTAAAGTTGTTCAAGTCTGTCTGGCGTCTAAGCTTTATGGAATATTTAATGTGTCGACAGTTGACTTATATAAAATTAACAAAAATAAAAAGGGATTTAAACATTAATTCATAGCATCAGTTTAGCTTTTATGAATGAACTACAATACTTAGCATTAATATACATATTTTATTGAGTAATGTGAACTTATTATTAAGATATTTGTTTCCATGTACAGCATTTGTTCAATTCAGTTATTCAATTTAATAAATTGCAGTTAAATTTAAATTTCCAGAGCTCGCAAATAACGTTTCTTAATGCCTGCAAATATTACATAGGTGTTTCACTCAGACATTGAGAAAAAATTTAGCCAATTGAGTCAGTTCGCGTTCGTTTGGGATCGGACGGGAAACTTTTTTACTTATACTTTTTTTTTTATATATGCGAGAGTAGTGAATGTGAAGACTGCATCGAGTTTTTCAGTTATTTGCTAGCTTGTTCTCAGTAAAACCATTGTCAATCGCAATATTCAGTAAAAGCCAAAGGGCATCACACGAATTGCTGAAAGCAAAACACTCAGTCGAAAACATCAAGAACCGAAGGCTTTTGCTCAGAGCGAGACTTTATACTTTTTCGGATGAACTTGTGAACAGAGCGTAAAGAATCAAACAGTTAACATTTATTTTCGAGCTATGTAATATTTATTTTCGTTTGTCGTTTCTCTCTAATCAAGACTATTGAATAAGACTACGATTATTTATGTGACACAAAAAACATATTTTTATATATTTACAATTATTTTATAAATAAATTGTAACATTAAAGAGAATAAAAAAAATTTTAATAAAAGTCAAAAAATTATAATTAATATATGATAATTCAAATAATTATAATAAGCGAAAAATTCTTTTATTCATTATATGAAACAAAATTATAATATTAAATTTTGTAAATAACAACTAATAATTAAAATGTAGAAATCTTTCTCTGGCTATCATACTTAAATATAATTTATTTATTTATAGCTTAGATAAAATGTAGAATTCAAGCTAACCTAGGATTAAGCACTGACTATGCCCTTCGGCTTATACTTAAATATTTAAACTTGTTTAAGAATTTCCACAGTTTTGTATTAAAATCGAGAGTTGCTTCATCAATTTAAAGTTGCTGAACATATCGTCAGTATTGGAGCTGAAACCTTTTCTTAAATTCCAAGTCTAGTTACTTTGTTACTTCTGCAATTTGATGCAGTAAAATAGCTCTACTGTTTGTATAGTAAATGAGAGTAGTAAAGCTGCGACTGAAAAATACAATCCAAGCATTCGGGGGGGCGTACAAGTTGTCTGGCTAAACAGGCTCAGCGCTAAAGCTGGGACCTTTATTACATCAAATTGTCTGTCTTACTCAACCACAATGGGCATGCCAGCAGAGCCAGCAGCTGACCACTAAGGATGCGGCAACGCACTGTGCCGAGGCAATAAAATAATATTGTTTTATCTAACTAGCTTCGCAATGCACAGCAACAAAAGGACAGGCACGAGGCCATGAATCGGGACGGCGGGCCAAGGGAAATGGGGGCACAAAACTAACATCCCTTGGCAAACGAGTAGCGAAAACTACATATAGGCAAAGTGACATTTGTATGCCCGCAGCTCCTTCGTCAGTCGTTTGGACGAAATCATCAAAGCGGAGACCAAATAATAAAACTAGGGAAAGCGAAAGGAAAACACAAAACTGCGGAATCAGAAGCCACAATGCGGCGAACAGATCGAATAATGCGCCAGACTGGGCGATGGGGTCGACTTTGCTTTTAGGCTGAGACAGAGGACAAACATATGTTGATGGCGTTGGCATAAATAAGACTGAATGCGGCTAAGAGAGGCTAAGAGAGGACTACAAGCGGCCATGCGGCTGGCTTGCAAATAGATTTTTCATCATTTATTTTTGTCGTCTCTGCGTGGCTCGCACGGCGTATGCGTGATAAATGCTTTCTATGTATGCGTGCTGTGTGTCTACTGTTGAAATTTCAATAATAACATTTGTATGAAGCTGTTTATGTCCCCATGCTGGCGATGCTGGCAATGTTGGCGATGTTGGTGATGCTGCTGATGGTTGACAATGTGGATGACAATCACGTCACATCTGGGTCTGAATTTAGCTACCCTCTTTACGCGCTCTCTCTCTCTCTCCCTCTCTCTCTCTCTCGCTCTCGTTCTCTTATTCTGTTTGTGTACTTGCTTGTACTTACTCGTGTTGGGCTTTGTAGGCGAGTCGCGTTTGCCTTTTGTTTGCTGCTTTATTTTTATTATATTCATTCGTCCCACACTCTCTCTCTCTCTCTGCCTCTCCCTCACACACACACACAGGCGTATGCCTACACATGTCAGCAAAAATCGTTTACGCTTCATTGTTTTACTCAATTTGGCTGATTTTTGCTGGCGGCTTATTTTTTGCGGCTGCTCGTTTAGCATTCTCTTCTGAATTTACTGCGAATTGCATGCAAAGTTTTTGCCATTTTACGCCCACGTTTCCAACATATCAATTGAAAAGTGTTAAAAAATAAAAGGAAATATGAAACAGCTTCGCTAGCTATCGCGCGCATTGACCGAAATGATTATGTAGCAAAAGACAGTCAGTGGAATTCCATCGATTGATTTATACACAAATGCCTGATTGCTGAAATCAACTTTTCGGCTTAGTCCTAAGTCGATAATCAACATTCTTGAGTAACCTACCAATTGGCTGTCTTAACTAAAAGAAATTGGATTTCTTTTTTTTTTATGATTTAAGACGAGGTTTTCTCGTTAAGCATTATACAGAAAATGAAACACAATAAGTTGTAGATTCAAAAAGAATAAAGTTTGATATATTTCATGAGCAACAAAATAGGATTCTCTGATATGTAGACGTTGTAGACAAAGTGTCTAGATCAAATGATTAATTAATATATTCTTTATTAATTTCCTAGTTGAAGGTAAACAAAAAGAGATAGAAAAGTGAAACCGAGATTAATAATAATGTGAGCTGACAACGCAATAAGCTTAGTATATTTAATTATAATGCGAAATGCGTGCAGCTTTCAAAAAATTATAAACATAATCTCTATAAATGCTTTACGCTTGAAGGAGGGCTGGAATCGGACTAGTTGAAGTCAAGCCACTAAGCCTAATGAGGCATTAAACTGCCGTTAAACAACGTAAGCGTTTTATATAATCCAAGGGCTTTAGATAGCAACAACGACAACAAATATTAATGCGCCACTCGAGTGCACAGAGTCACAGGGCAAAAAAAAGAAGAAGAAGAATAAAAATGAAAATCGAGTCAAGATGGGCCGAAATCTCGGGACAAGCATTAATTACGCGTGGATTTTCGCGCAGACACAAGCTGTAGTTGACTTTAATATTTATGGTCTGCGCAAGGAAGAAAAATGTGCTGCTTAAATAAATAACTGACTGGAATGCCGAGTCGTGCCGATGGCAAACAGCTGGCGGGCACTGCCGAAGCATGCGCCCACGCATAATTATATGAAAATTCGCAATAATTATAAATAATGCAGAGCGCGCTGAAAATGTTAACACTGTGCGAGTGCCAGTCGCCACATTCACATCCACATCCACATCCACATCCGACAATGCCAGCACCTGCTGCCAGAGTCGACGATAATGGTGGGGTTTGTTGAGTGGCTCACCATCGGCCGGCAGCACCACCCGGAATCAGTGCCCACCCACACAGCCAGAGCAAAACATTTCCGGTTCCGTTAAGGCGCCACGAGCTTTGGCAAAGGCGCGTAAAATTAAATCAGCTTTGACAGCGCCAACAACAAGTTAACACGAGTGGAAAACATGCTGATTATATTTCCTTGCAATTTTGCTCAGATTGACGCTGTAGTAAATTCTATTTTAATTCTTTCGCCCACTTTCCCTTTGCTGCGCTTGTCGAACAGCAATTAGAGCAGAAGATCGAAGTGCATAAACCTGCTCAAGTAGCTAAAAAGCGACCCTTTTGCCCCTATACGCAATGCTCAAATTTCTGTAATTTTACTCAACAAGAGAGCTCGAGAGCAGTCGCTGCTGTAAGCTGTCAATGCAATCAAGGAATCAGAGAAATCAGGAATTTAAATGTGACTTAACTGCAAATAGTATGTATTTTTGGCTTAATGAGGCTTATTGATTCACAAGCAGCAGTAGGAGTATATATCTCCCTTAAGCTGCTTGATTTAAGCATTAATACAGATATAAATCGTAAATGTATATAGTTTGTATATTATCTATATATTCTCACAAGATTATGAAGTGCATATACTCACAAATTATTTATTGAAAGAAATTGGGAGTGCTTGACTAAAAGATAACCTGAACTCCGCTCAATCTGTATTCATATAATTTCTTACTTTGTACCTTTTGCCTTTCACCTTCTTTGTTATACAATCTATTTAAACACACTCAGTTACATTTCAATCAATCACGTTTGTTGCCTTGGCCTGGAATCAAAGATGAATCTCGTCGTGCTCATTTCTTCTAGTCTGTGCGTAGCTAAAGTAGCAGCTAACAATTGAAACACAATTCAATTACAATTGTGATTTCATTAATGGAATGTGTAAATGGAATGCACGCATTTCAATATATGTACGTAAATTGCTTACTCCTGTTGCTGATTGCCTTGTTATTTTGCCAGTTGACCAAAACGTTTTATTAAATAGCTGCTATGCTATTAAACCTACTTCAATTGCATTTGCAGCAAATGATAAACATGTTGGTATATTACTAAAACTAAACACTTTAGAGCTATCAAAAAAAAAATAACATAAAAAAATAAAAATAAAATTAAAAAAAAAAAATTAAATAAAACTAAATAAAACTAAACTCTTTAGAGCTATTAAAAAAAAAATAATAAATAAAAATAAAATAAAAAAATTAAATAAAATAAATAAATAAGAAATAATATACGAATATGTAACACTCTAGCTTGAAAAACAAATTCTGTTTTTATTTACATATATATTTATTTGTATTTAAATTTATTTTAATCGCTGAAGTTTGAATTCAAATGGAAATAGTTATTAATTATTTTAAACAAATTTCAACAAATTCCAGGATCATTTCTAGGTTTCAAAATGGACAGACAATTGAACTCATGTTCCAAGTGAAAAATATATTAAAATTAGTATTGCAGCAGACACGTCTGTAGCTGCACATTACATAGATATTGTTATAACTATTTTTCTATAAATTTCCATTTTCAGTGGGAAATTACAATTTATAAAACATTTTTAGTATACTATCTAAAGGTTTGTCAGAAACAGAGCTGCAGCGGGCTTTATCATTTAAATTGTGCGCACACTAGCAGAAAAACGAATTATTTCTATTTTCTTCTTTCTTGTTGTTTTTTAAATGATTCAATCTCTGTGTGAATTTAATAACATTTTCTGCAACAGTGCACGGAGTCCCGACCCTGTTGCCGGTAATTTGATTGCCGTGAAACAGACACAGTCACAACAACACAATAAACACACACACACACACACACACACATATAAAGACATGCGTGTAAGTGCGCCCGCTGTAAAAAATCTGTTGTTTTGCTTATCGCATGACCATTTCATAAACAGTCGATAAAAAAAAATTGCGAATGGCCCGCTCGGCCGTTACCTGTGCTACGTATTTGTTATTTGTTGCAATCGATTGCTGGAATTTTATTTATGACTCGAAATGTCAACGGCAGATGCCCAGTCCGTCGTCCAACTGCCACCACTGGGCGGGTCGACCTCAGCGGGTGCCATAATAAAAATAACATAATACGCTGCACAGAGCGCCGGGCCCCTTTGACCCCGCTGCTCCTTGAGGGCCATGGCCTGGTTGCTGGCTTTCGTTTTATTATGCAAGGGTCGCGCATTAAACTTACAGCAGTTTTATGCGGCCTTTTATTGTTTTTTATGCGCAAAGTAATAACCCGAACTGTAAACGTTTCATGACTCGCTGTCTAGGAAAAAAACTATCGGTAAATGGGCTCTCGATCGAAATTGAAAATCTAAATGTGAGAGCATGCCAGGCTACGTAAGTGGAATGCAGACCGCGCGCCAGTTATCGGACCAATCAAATTTATCAGATGTCACGGCAGCTCAGCTGAAAATTTATTGTTGCGGGCATATTTTTTGAAGTGCTGTCACGACCTCCATGGCGTGTTGTTCAGCACAGAACTGTCGATAAGTTGCGGCAACTGCAATTCTGCAAACCATTCTCCATTTAACAGCTCATCAAGCAAAAGCAAGACAAGAAAAGGGGACCGCAAAAAAGAAAAAAAAGCAACGTCTCTCGACTGTCGACTGTGTGCTTACCTGTAAGGCGGCTCGTGCTAGCCAGAAATATGTTTGTTATTGTATTTGTATGTTTATCTTCAATACAAAATCGATATTTAAATGACGAAAAGTATGCCTCAAGTATGCATAAATATAAAGTTTGTTTTTTGTTTCCAAATATGTGCATTTCTTTCTAATTCCCTGTGTATTTCAAAAGCAACAATTAAAAAAAAAATTTTATAGCATACTTTTTTGGGCACTATGGAACAAATACTTTGAATTTTGTATAGCATACTTTTGTGGGCATGCTTAATATAAATCAAAATATGATTGTTTTATATTCAAAAAATGTAATGCAAATATCAAATGATAAAAATAACATTTAGTTAGCATACCCGCTAGTCTACCACGCCACAGAGAGTATAATTTCCGTGAAAGCCTTGGCAATCAGTGGAGCATAATTTGTACAACAATTTCCGTCAACTAAGCAGGGAATTGGATTGGACTGAACGGATGCCAAACTAAAGCTGGTTCCACTACTAAAACCCGTAGCCGGACATACGGATGGGCTAAGGGCTTGGAACGGCTCGTTTGCTGTCTGCCAGCAAAACTGTGGTCAAAAGTCGCAAGTGCGTTGAACTTCACTGATGCGTAAATGTTTTCTCTGCCTTGGGTTGGTCTTTTTTTTTTTTTTTTTTATTTTATTTTTGTTTGGCTCTGGCTGTAGTTTTGCTTTTTATGCCGTAGGATATTTGGCTTCCCACAGACAGCGCAAGAATAACTTTGACTCTGTGGCTGATTAGTACAATTTCAATTTTCGCGCGGACATATTTGTGCATAGCCAGGGGTTCAGTTTATGGTCTTGTCAGACCCAGCATGAAGGTCATTTTTGGTTTGATTGAGCAATATTTTTTGTTTGCTTGGGGTGATTTTGCAGGAAATTTATGTGTAGCTGGTGTTCCTTCACAATGTTGCCCCGTCATTCATTTTTCAAATATTTCTTCCTTTTTTTTGTTTTCCTCTTTTTTTCTTTTTTTTTTTTTTGGTTGAGCAACCTAACAAGCAGCCAGAATACCAGCTGTGTTTCCAATAGCATATTTATAAACGTAGGTATATCGAACATAAATACATTCATATTTATTATGCGAGTCATTTCTGAGTGTTAGATTGAACGCTGAGTGTGGCTTTTTTCAAAGCTTAAATAGTGCTACTTAAATTTTGTGCGATTTTTGAGGCAAAATGCAGGATTATAGTTCAAATGTCTAGTCTAGAAATGTAATCTATAAATTTTATTTTTTTTTTATAGATATGTTAGGCTTTACTGCTATGTGAACGAGCTTCCATTAGTAATTTGTTTTTAGAATACATTTAATGAATTTCAAATGTACTTTTTAAACATTTCCATTAAAATTTTTAGTTTACATTTATACAATATATATATATACAATATATATATATATACAATAAAACTCGGCCATGTCTTTGTAATTGTACTTATATAATGTTCTCTTAAAATTTCTGTTTCAATTATTTATATTTGATTTTTCAAATGCATTTTACACACATATGCTCTTTCTGTTATTCTTTGAAATCATAAGCTTATTCAATCATTTAGTAGAGAACACATTCACTTCATACACTTCTCTCTCTCTCTCTTTCTTCCTGTCCTTCTCTCTCAAATGTAGCTTGTGCTTTCATTCAATTTGAGAATGTAATTTCTTGTACAGGTTTTTTTTTTTTTTTAATCGAAAATAAAATGCAAGCTGTGCGCTTTTCACGACTACGTGCGCTGCCAAGGGAGGGAGGGACAACAAAAATGAAAAGCAATTCATAATGTAATGAAATCTTATCGTATTATGGCCTGATTGCTACCTGGGTGCAGCATTGTTTGGATGCCACCTCGTGTATTCGTATTGATGTTTACATTATTGCGGCGAATGCTGCACGTAGCACGTAAAAGAAAAAAATAAAAAAATAAAGAAAACACTTTCAACTTCTGGCCGGGCTGCATCAAAAAGCAATTCGTTCAATTGCATTTGTAGCTTCAATTTTTTGCTTCAAGTATAAGTTGTGGGTTAACTCACCTGTCGTTGGATTGTGTCGATTGAGATTGCGTGGCAGTGTCATGCAGTCAGTGCCAGTGCCGCCAGTGCCGGAAGTGAGAAGGACATTGCCGCGGCTATCCACCAGGGCGGTGCCGCCGCCTGCCAAATTTAAGGCGGCTGTATTGCTGCGTGCATAATTCAGAGTTCCGGAATGGTGCAATTGGCTTGCCTTGGGCAAAGTCATTAGGCCGGGATTGTAGCTAACGCTGCTGCCTGACACAACAACAGAGGCGCCACCACCGACACCCACTGCTGTGGCAGGCACAATGCTGTTGTTGCCAGCACCACCGCCACCACCTGCACCGCTCACTGACCCATTGCCACGTCCAAAGGTCTGTGTGCCTCCACCGCCCATGCTCTTGATTTGCATATGCTCGCGCTGCTGCTGCTGCTGCTGCTGATGTTGCTGTTTGGTGCTGGTGCTATAGGTGACATTGGCCAAGTTATCCGTGGGCTTAGCGCCATCCATGGCCATATTATTAAGCATACTTCCACTGCCGCCTGTTTGTTGTGACTGTTGTTGTTGTTGTTGCTGCTGCTGCTGCTGCTGCTGTTGCTGCTGTGTTTGCAAGCCCGTGTTGGCGCATATGTGCGGCGGTGGCGGCTTGGATGCCTCGTTAGCTGCTGCGGCGGCAGCGGCGGCTGCCTGCAGCAGCATGGCTGCTTGGCCGCTCTGATCCTGGCCATGGCTCTCGACGTCCACAATCACATTGGCGCTCTGCGAGTGGCCCATGTGATAGTGGGCATGCTTGATGGGCTCCGGCGGATATGGTACCTGCTGATGCATGCTGCGCTGCTGATACTGCTTCTGCAGCGTCTTCACCTCCAGCCGTGTCTTGTCCCGCTGATAGTACACGCCCGCAAATATCAGCACATTCAATATGAGCAGGCTGCATCCGATGGCAATCGTTACGCTCAGCGCCGTCGAATATGCCGCATAACCGGCTGACTCGAAACCGGATGCCACGGTCTCCGACGAAGCGTTTGCAAGTGTTGTTGGTGCATATACGCCGCCTCCACTCCCACTGTAGTTGCCGCCAATTGGTATACACGTTGTATACATGTTGTTTGGCTCCACGGTCGTCACTGCAGAAAGAGAGATAGCAAGAAAGAGAGAGAGAGAAGTCATGAGTAATTGCGTACCATTGTTGCATATTAATATTTTGCTGCTGTTGCCTCTTGTTTGTTGCTTGCAGAAAGACAATTACAAATTAGCTAGACTGAGGCTCGTATCGCATGTGCAATCTAGTTTCCTTGACGTAATAAGCATACGATGCGTTTGTTCATTCCTATCAGCTGTAAATCAAAACGCATTGCACGCATAATGCGTTTCTGCATATTCAAATTTGTTGCTTGACAATGTTATTTGGGACTACACTACAAACAATATTTTATTTTTTATTTTAGCTCAAATTTCCTATTGCCTACCATAATTTTATAAATATACATATATATGTTGGACTTGTGTCTAATTGGACTGATAAATTTCTTTTTTTTTTTTTACAACTTGAACTTCCCAGTTCTCTATATATATAATGTAAATTTCTACTTACTTCTCTTCGTCCACTAAAAATGCCAACGGCTCTCTCTGAGAGTACTAAAAAAGTGAGAGCATCAGCTGGGACTAAGTTCAGCAAGAGCTATATTTGTCATTCTCTCTCTCTGATGGAGTGAGAAATATGGTGAGTAAACGCACTCACTTGCTTAACCGTTGCTCAATGTCTACGAATAAAAGTCTTTCACTCATACTTTGACAAAAAATCTCAGAGAACAATCGATTGGATCGACTCATAAGCGAACTCGTTCACGAGCTGATCGTAAACAAACGTTTTCTTCTTTTTTATTGGTTTGTTTGCAATATTTGTGTTCGCTAAAAACGATTGCATTGAGTATGTCTGTGTGTATATGAATGTGTACACCATTGGCATTGGCTTCTTGTTCACTTACTGTCTCTCAGTGTGTGCAAGGGTCAATCGTACGATGTTCGTGAAAAGAGCAGCAAACTAATAGTCCATTCAAGGCAGAAAACAGAAACAAAAGAAACGAATCGAAGTCTCTTGCTTGAAAGGAGAGTGTGTCTATATATATTTTTTGGTTCATCTCGATAATAGAGCATAATTAATCAAATGGTCAATTGATGATTACAAGTTGTATTACACAAATTTTAAAAAATACTTGCCAGAATGACATAGAGAGCAATTTCGTCTTATTTTATGAAGAATCAAATACAGTTTAATAGAATCTGATATTTTGTAAAAATCTATATAAGCGCTATAACATAAGCCACACAAAGTAACAGAGATTTAGGGGAACCCAGACATTGTTAGTATTGAATAAATTTCAGATTGAGTGACAAGCGTTCATTAATGCTAATATATATATGTTTATATTTATCATGTTTGATTGTCATGTAGGGTATCTCAGAGTCAGCTACTTAGTAGCAACAACATTAACAATATTGAACTATTTTTTTTTTAAGTAAATATTTAGTTTTTAGTTTTATTTTGTCTGCTGAATAAACTTTTAGATCTTCATGCGCTGCCTTTCTTTTATGGCAGGCTGGCAGATAACTTTTAAATTGAAATACAAGCACCTGAGAAAGAGAGATGTGCTTCAGTGCTTTTGAAGTTCACTTCCTTCAAAATGTATTTGACAATGTGCTCGACTCTCTGAGAATTGTCTTGTTATTGTTGTCGCTTTGTTGTTTTTCTCCTGCTTTGTGTCTGACTGTCTCGTTGATGTGCCTCAAGTGCTATTCCACACTTGGCATTGTTTTAAGCCATGACTACAATAATAATGTAGTAATGTGTGTATGCACATGTGTGTATGTGTGTGTGTGTGTGTGTGTGCATGTATAAGTGTCGATGTCGTCTGTCTGAAAAGTTTTGCCTTTCAATTTTCTGCATATCAAACAATTCGGAAAACTTGTGCACGAGATTAAAGACTTGGGCACGTATTTGCATAAATATTTAGACAATAAACCAAAGGGCCATAATAAGCATTGTCATATTGTTGTTCGCATTTTCAATATTTCGTGTGATTCTCCACAGCTGCCAAGTGGCAACTGGCAGTCGAGAGCTTTTCAATTTGCATTTCACAATGCTATTCAATTTGGCAAGTTTTTGTTGTTGACACTTGGAGAAATCAACTAATCCGATTTTCGAACCAATCAAATGAATCAAGTATTTGCTATGCGAACATTGTAAAGGTTATTTAACACCTTTTTTGCTCACTTGTATATTTTATTAATAATTGAAATCATTCAAGTTAGAATTCTAGAAATTTCATTTCAGCTAAATATGAAGATGAAGTGTAATGGATTACTATTTAGAGATATTAGGAATTGCTTATTTATGATTTATGATTGTGTCTCTCTTATGATTTAATATGCAACCATATTCTGATTGAAGTAAATGCGAATGGCGAAAAGTATTTGTTGAATATGATTGAATTTATCGTTAAAATTTGGTAAAATATTTTTTATTTTATTTATTATATTATTCTTATTTATCATGAGTGACAGCACGAGTATACGTCTTAATTAGTTATATATGTAGGTAAATATATACGAGTATATATATTTATATATATCTGTATATAGATATACACATTTACGACTCAATAACCACAGTTTATTGCTGATGTCATATATAGAAATTATGGGGGTTTTGTCAACAACATTTCTAGCCCTAACTGCTCTATTCGCAGCGTCAATGGCAATTTGTGGACACTCAACCTGTCACTTGACAGACTTAAGGAGCAAACACTTTCGGCCCCAGCATCCGAGCGTTGGCAGTTCCATGACTAAATGGCCTAACCAGATAACTTGCGACCCCAGCTAGAAACCCATACAAAAATCTAAAAAAAAAAAAAAAGACAGCCAGGGCGCATTTCTAAACGGTTCTTAACTAAGCTTTTTATCAAAACGCTCCATTTTGCATTTATTTTCAAGTTGAAATACGCCTTTCGGCCATGGGAGAATTTTCTATTTTAATTCCTTTTAATTTTAATTTTAGCTTTCATTTTATGGCAAGGAACGAGTGCTTGAGTTAAAGTCACAGCACAGAGGACAACAACCGCAGTCCGCCTGCTCTCTCAAGGACCCTAGATAATTATGTACGAGGACACACGGCCGGCGCAGCTTGAGTCAGATAACCGAAAGCCCGAAGCCCCAAAGAGAGATTGCCTTGGCCTGGTGGGGAGCCAGTGCCAGTGACAGTGCCAGTGCCTAATGCCTAATGTGCCTTTAATTAGTGGAATGACAAAAAACCAACCATAAAATCAACTTAGGCTGCAAGTGGTCCTACGTCTGCCTCCCCCCCTATGTATTCCGAACCCCAAACCTTGTCAAGTGAAATGCTCGGCATGCAAAATGTTTGCAGTGCTGCGTAGCCTCAATTAAATGACCTTGCCTCAATTAAATATCTGCCATGGCAGCTGATGCCAGCCAAAGCTCAACCCAACGAGCTGGGAAAGGGAATGGAGAAATCTAAACATTTAAGAAGCGATTACCTCAAGAAACTGCCAACCAGCTCCGAGGCGTTATTTCAATTTGTGCGGACTTAATCTAGCTTAGAATTTGACATTTCATCATCGGACGACCACCTGAAAGTTGGCTAAGCCATGACCTATCAGCTCATATGCAAATGCCAAACTGAACAACCAGCGGCATTTCGTGTGTTTTTCTTTCGTTATTTTGTTGCTGTGTGTTATGTTTCGGCTTAGATGCCGTTGGGCACGAGAAACTTTTACTAAAATCCTCGTCGTCAACTTTATATTTTTATTTTCTGATATGTATAGGGGTATAGACCAACAGATTAAATTGAAATTACGAGTAGTTTACTACATATAAATGACACCTTTAATCAATTCAAGTGTATATTGAATATCACAGTGTGATATCAGGTATTTGAAATAGAAATGTGCATATTAGGCTGCAGAGAGAGAAGATTCTTTTACTTTTATAATGGATTTTCTGGTAAATCTCATACACATGCGTAGATATGTGCCCGTCTGCCTGAGGGAACAATGGAAAGAGATTATTTTTTTAAGCCACGCCCACGTGAACAACTTGAATAGCACAAAGATAACAATGGCAAAGACAACAATATTTCAAGTAGAAAACTTGGCAAAGTGTTTAAGTTTAAGAAGCATGGCTCGACTAGGAGATACTTTACAAAAACTGCAATGAAATTAATAATATTATATATAGAGTATTTAATAAACTATGTCTATTATCTATATTTATAGCTGAGTGTGAGTGAAGCTCGCTTGGCAGGAGGTAAATCAAAGTTCTAGGTGTATTTAGGACTCTAAATCTTCAATTTATTGTTTATACTGAGCCTACAAAATATTTTATTAAGAAGTTTTCTGCTACTATATGCATTTATTATAGTCACTCAATATATATTTGCGTCGTGTGACCGAACACACATGCAAAGAAACGAAGGAGAATGGAACGAATGACCGATCTCTTCATAAGTATTAATCCCTTGCAAAGCTGAGCCGACTGCCGCTCTTATGTTATTCAAAATAAAATAATGTTAAAGGTAAACCAATAAATAAATCAAAATAATTATTCGTGAATAATAATAATATTTATGAAGTTGACTCTAAACAGTTTTGAGAATAACTATTTTCCTTTTTTTAAATAAATAAATTAAATATTTTAATATGTATATATATAACTGTATACAAGTATATATTTTACAAATATTTATTTCTTTTATATTCAATGTCACAGCAGCAAACGTTGAATCACATGCCTTTGTCGCAACACCAGAGCTTATTTTCTTAGCCCATTTTTCAAGGCGTGCAGAGTATGAAAAGAAAGTAGAAGAGGAAAACTGTGCAGCTCGACAATTCAACACATTTTTCATGCTTTCACGACCGGCTTCAACTTTCAGCTGTTGAATAGTTTTTGCTGAACAGTGAATTGCAGCCCTTCGTTTTGTTTACAGAGACTTTTCTTTGTGGATATTTTGGTTTTTAGTTGCATGTTGGCTGCGCGTGTTTTTATTTCCATTTCGGTTTTTGCATTTTCGCATCAACTTTAGCTCGTTTGCGTTTGTCTCTGGGCCAAAGTCACAATGATAACGGCAAAGACAGTGAAAGAAACCAAGGCGCACAGTTGGCACAGTCAGCGTAAATGAAAGCCATGACATGGTGTGTCGACTTCATATGATGCTAGGAGACTGTCGTTATTGCTATCTCTTTTCCTCTCTCTCTCTGTCTCTCTATATATATATATTTCTCTGTCATGCTCTGTGGCCTAGCCTGGCTTTTAGCCTGGCCGCCAGGCGCTGCCTCCTACACTGTCAAGCACTGACAGCTGTTTGTCGCATTTCAGGCATTTTATCATCTTTTTACTGCTGCGTTCGCAAAGAGTTTGCCTCAACCCTCTCAATGCTTTTTCGTGAGTTTATTTTGATGGGCCGGATTTAGTTTTCCAGCATTTCTTCCTCTCGCACTAATTGAAAAGAACATTTTGTATATTCTGACTGCCGCACCCCTTTGCACTTCATTCTTCATGCAGCCCCAAGCACAATCTACTGTTTGTTCTGGCTAGATATTTTGAATTTGTATCTATGTGGGTGCTGCTTTACCTTCAACTTATGAAATGTGATTCAGATCTTGAATTCAGTTCCCCTAAAATATAGAATTATCTAAATTTATCTGTTTTTGATTGACATTTGAAAATATATAGATGACTTCTACTATAAAGCTTTGCATTGAGGAAGCAATTATCTATATTTTGTTTTATTTTTTTTCTTACAGCTGCAACTCTAATTGCCATATTTATAGTGACGTCAAAGCTCTTCCTTAGGTATCCACAAGTAATTTACACAGCTAGCAGCTAAGCCAACACTCCAATAACTTTTAATTTGCGCAACTTGATGGCAATTGAGCTCCAGAGCAAATCCACACAGCTGGCACGCCCAAGCCAGCGGCACTGTCAACTAAAGAAGTAAGAATTTCTTTTAAAATTGACTGTCTTTAGTCTGAACTTTGTGATGAGCGAGAGACGTTCAGAGAGGCAGAGACAGCAAGAGTCGTTGCTTGTTTGAGTTGCATTCGACTTGCATCTCTGAACAGTTGCTATGTGGACAGCGAGTATATGAAAAACGCAAAGAACATCAACAAAGTTTGCTGTTAATTTAGGGTAAGTGTTGAATAAGTTTCACAGCGAGTTTTATATAAACTGGTTTAATGAGTTTGTATACCCTGAACCCAACAGAATGGACTGAAGTAGAGCATGATAGTTACTAGACTAAACTTACTAGATGCTGTATTATATTGCAAAATAGTTATTGTCTTTAAAATCAGCAAGTTTAGCTTACAGGATTAATAGCTAAATTGAAGCTGCGTTTAGGGTATCTTTTCGTTGGGCATTTTCAACTAGTTCAGCTTGGTTGAAAAGTAAATATAAATAATGCTTAAGTAGTTTGCGTTTGCAGCAGACGCGTCTTCAGATCAGCACAAAGCACAAACCCCAAAAGCAATGTAAGCTAGAAAATTGTTGAGCCTTTGTCGAGTGCGATTCGCACAATGGGGCATATGAGGCATTGAGAGTAAACAACGATATTCGGCTACAGTGTAGACAGTGGAAGCATAAACAGAGAGCAGCTCGGGCAGTCACATACTTAATACAGATTACAGTTGAGTGCATTTTCAAAAGTCAGCACTCGACACAATATAAATTCAAAAGCCAAAAGCAGCCCGTCCGGACGCAATTTCAATAAGCAAAGGCACAGCTGGGGGTCGAGAGCCGGGTCAGTTGGTCACACAAATGGAAATGTCATGGCTCAGGCACTCACATATACAAAATGCCAACTTTGCAATTTGCAATTTAACTTGAGGGACCACAAGCTGAAGTAAACACAGCCTCACTTGTCCCAGTCCAGCCCCCCCGCCTTCTAGTAAACAAGCCACCACACTCCTGCCCCATCACACTGCTAAAGTGTTGATTTTGAACACATTCAGTGTGCTTAAGTCTCAGTGAATGCCCGAAAAAGAAAATACCAAGCATTTTGGGCAACGATTGTGCCTTGAATTTCGCATTTGACACGACTTCCACAACCCTTCGCCAGGTCACACATGGCGTATGCGAAATATTTGATTTGTTTCCTTTACTAGTTATTACGCTATCACATGTGCGCACTGTTCTGACATTATCATTTGATTTACGCAAAGGCTAATACAGTTCAAGTAAGCAAAAGGATTTCAAATGAATAAATAAACTATATGAATTTTAATAATTAATCAAATTGTTTCAGTTGCCAATTTGCTATATAAATCTAGAATATCAATTGTGTAACTAAGATTAATATTCTTTAGGATAAATAAAATTTGAATACTTGCTGCTCTAAGAAACGTAATTGCGATTTATATATTCATTTTCTATTGTTTTCTATTTGGAGTCTCAAGAATTTTATTTCATTATACTCATAAATATTTCCCTTAATTTTTTTTTATATTTTTATTATATATATGAAAAATATTTTAAAATATTAAATTTTATTGCTACATTCTCATTTTTCAGCTTCATTTTATTTATATTCATTAATATTTAAATTTTTTCCAATAATATGAAGAGAATTTGTATATATTTCATTAACTATTTAATAGCTGTTTAAAAATAAATATCTGTATATATACCACATATAATTCTATATATATATATATCATATGCATAGTATCCTGTACGATTTGCATGCATCTAGAGAATACCTTTACTTGAGTTTATAAATTTAAATAAATTTGAATATTGAACATCATCAACAAACAGGGAGTCTTGGAGATCAAATTTCAATTATTCCACGTTGATTCAGCTAATATTATATAAGCTACCCCAATATGCTGTGCACGTGGGTTATGTCAGGCAGCAAGCTCAAAACTGTATGGCAACATCAACTGAATCCAGACAACTGCAGATGCACAATTGTTTCGCTACGGCTTCAGGCTGTTTGCTTTGCGTACCTTTGTCAAATTTACTTATTAAATGCCAACTTCAGCAAATACAAAGCAATCAGCATGAGTTGAGTAAAACGAATTGTGATCGATTTTGAAATACCCTGTGGCAAAATAATGTAAACTAAAATCATAAATAAATATATTGTTTATGATAATTGCATACAAATTTATGTATTGGCCTTCAGCACGGTTTGAGAATTCTTGAAATCTTTAATTTTGTAATATTTCAAATCAGGTATTATAGCATAATCTTTTTGCTCCTTCAGCTACAAGCTGGATGACAAGCACAGAATTCTGGTTAATGTCATCCGACTGATTGTTTGGAGCTGCAGAGATAACCTATACGACCGTTTGGCATTTCACTTGCCATTGAGTATTACAAAAGGCTGCTGCTGTTACATAGCAGATGTCATGGTTATTTGTATTGCAGAGGGAGCTGTTACTTACCCCCTAATATGCCATTCAGATAGGTCGAGGCATTTAGGCCGCGTCCCTTCTTCATCATCAATTGCTCATCGATAAGTAGCAGGCGCGACGAGGAGGACGATGAGGAGGCCGAGGACGATGATGTTGCTGTGCCCGCTGAGAGACCAAATGGATCGGGCTTAACGGGTCCCTCGTACAATTCCATATCGTCGTGATTGCGAAACAGATTGTGCCGGGCTATCACATCTTCCATTCCAGCACGATGTAGCTCGGGTATCAGGCGCAGCCAAATCGAGAGTTGGTGAGCCCGAAAGTGATTCTTAATGCGCGGCTTCATGCCTTCAAGATGGCCACGATATGCGTGTTGACGGAGGCACGAAAAATAGAAGAGCAAACGGAAACAAAAGCGTTAATATACACATTTTTATTTCTATGTCATGGGCGGCATCTTCATGCATACAAATTCCACCCGGTGTCAACTATGCCGCCTCCTCCACCACCAGCAACTGTTGCTGTTCTGTTTGCCATTGAGGGGCACTTTCAAGACATTTGCATGCTAGCTAGCTGAGCCACTTCGCAATTGAGGACAGCTCTCAGCCGCATTCACCTGCTTGTCTAGTTTGATGTCTTGTTTATTTAACTGACTGAGCTGCTTAATTTTTGATGCCTTCAGTTGGGTCGTTTGCTTGGGGCCGTCTTATCCATTCGCCATTCGCCATTCGTCGTTCGCCTTTCGATTTTGTTTTGGTTGAGTCTCCTCTAAGGCTTCCGTGTCAGTTTGTTTATAAAGCAATCAAATGATATGAAATACTTATGGGGCGTTGCCTATTTACATGGCTTAGCTCTTTGATAAAACTACTTAAAAGTCGAATGGACTACTATTCAAGCAAGTGGAACTGCAGAGATCGACTATAATATTTTGAGAGACTCTCTATCTTGTATATATTTCATGTGTTTGCTCTTTAACTTATATTTTATTCAACCCACATTAATGTTAAGCGAACAAAAGTGAGAGAACGAATAAAGAAATATATGTTGTATATAGTACATCATTTAAATATGTATATTGAAAGGATATGAAAGTTAAGAAGCATTAGAAATCTCAGCATCGATTCGCTTCATTGCAATTGACATGTCACCTATAGACTCAACTTTGATTTCAATGTGTGCGTGTGTGTGTGTGTGTGTGTGTGTGTGTATGTGTGTGTATATATATGCTAACAATTTGTACTCTGTTCGTGCAGCTGTTCGCTGTGTATTCACATAATTCGATTTTGATTTCAATTTCAGTTTTTCAGCATTTCAAATCAAAATTCACAATAACGCGTGGGCTTTGGCAAATCTCGTGCAACTACATCCTTTTGTGCGTATTGTGTGTCACAATGGCAGAACGTTCAAAACAAATTCTTGCGAAACGCCCTTCAGCTGTGGGCGTGGGCGTGGGCATGGTTAGGAATATGGGTGAGTGCTTGAGATGTCACTCTCAACGTGCGCTTTCAATTAAAATCAAACAGAAATCAAGTTATATTTTGAAAGAAGCAGCAGGGCGTGTGTGTGTGTGTGTGTGTATTATCAAACTATACTGAGGTTTATTCGGGTGAGTTAGACCAAAGAGAATTTCATATTAAATAAAATACACGTGTTAGTCTCTGCTGTTGATTTGCATATACATTTAATCGCAGTTTTATAGCAGAACGAACTTTTTTTGTTCTCTTTTGCGGCAGACACACAGATACCATCTGGATAAAGGGCTCTCAAATTTCATTAGAATTCCTGTGCAATTTTGTAAAATTTGAATGCTTGTCTGTCTGTTGGCTGTTGGTGCTGATAGACATCCGAGAAGTGTGAGAAATGTGAAGTTAATAACATTTGAGCACATTGAAGATGACGTGATGGCAAAATATTTTAAGGCCATAGACATAGATGCCCGACGCTGTCGGCACCCTACAATGAGTACTAGAGGGCATATGAGAAAGGTGTAAAATCTGACTAATTTGCATAATAAACTCAACTAAATTTTTTGCCTTTAGTTGTATATATAAATGGAAAATTTCTTCTAATCGATTATCTTTAGAATTTTGTGAAAGGGCATTTGGAAGTCGATATGCATTGCGCCATGCTGTCATTTGCTGGCGGCGTTATCTCCAGCAGGTGATGTTCAACTGCCACTCGGATATAGCCTTGTTTAGCTGTACGCCGTCTCGCGCAATTGTAATACGGGTTTGTGCCATGCCTCTTGACACCACTTCCATTCACCTTACAACAGAGTTCGCTGCCTGTTCGTCTGCTGTACGAGCTGTTTTTGGCTGCTTTAAAATTTAAATTAAATTTGATTCGCGTTTGCGAAACGAACATTTTAAAGTATCTTGCAATTTGTCGCTTTTATCTGGCCATTTCAAGAATTCCATTTTACCGTGTTGAATAATTTTTTATGCTACTCATACATTGCGTGTTATTTGCGTCAATTTAATACCCTATCACCATAAAGTGCCAATTAAGGGTATATTGGCACATATGAAAACGCAAACCTTTCAGTTTACATAATCAAAATGAATTTGTGATGAAATATGCTTGCTATCTGCTCTTATTTTCATACATATATATTTTTTTATATTAAATAATATTTAATATCAAATTAAATTAATAATGTACAAAAATACAAAATATTA